>CM035847.1:246968135-247568135 GCA_020510985.1 Pholidichthys leucotaenia | reverse complement strand
ACCATAATAAACTGTTGATAAGAAGCAAACAGTCTTGAAAACTCACCTTCTGCCTCCTTATTACATATAAGGAGGCACTTAAGCCTGCGGAGATGACGCATGTCAAAACAGCATTTCTTTGTGTAACACAATATTTTTTTTTTCTTTGAACAAAGTCTGAACATTGTGATTTTTCCACAGTTCAGCACCCATGTCACAGAGGGAATTTGTTCTGAGGTTTACAACTTAAGGTTGGTTCAGGTTCAGGTTACTTTATTTGTACCCGTAGGTAGATTTGTTGAAACACTAAACAAGTACTGAAACACAAAATAAAAACATGTCAGTAATGTCTGTCACAGGTGAGATTAAAAACACTCACAGTAATTAATATTATCTGTTTCAGGGGAAAGTTAGTCATCTTACTGAATATTTACTTCCTTATTCCAGAAACTGGCAGAAGAGTGCAAAGCGGAAGGTCTGAGTGGTGTGTTGGTGCCTATCAAATGTGATTTGTCCAAGGAGGAGGAGATTCTGTCCATGTTCGCAGCCATCAGAGAGAAGCACAAAGGTGTGGATGTGTGCATCAACAACGCTGGCCTGGCTCACCCAGAACCACTGTTGAGCGGCAAAACCTGTGGCTGGAAGAACATGCTTGACGTAAGAGTTCAGTCATAAGAGTCAGCTCTAGGAGTGGGAATTGATAAGATTTTATCAGTATCAGTGCATTATCAATTCTGCTTATCGATGCGATTCTTTATTGATTCCCTTATCAGTTCTTCATCCATTTTCCAAGTGGGGTAAAAAGCAGGCCTTCACATGATTTCAGCATCAATGCAGGAGTTTTGTTATTTTTCTGACTTTAAACAATGCTGCTTGTCTTAACAAGATATAATAATATCATACGTAAAAGACTGTAAACGTAAAAATGAGCATTTATGCAATATAACATTTATCATGTTTAAATGATAAAAAGCAATATAAATAAAAGCAGTATAAACGGAATGCTGATGTGACTAGAAACAACTACAAAATTATATTTTAGCGATCATAAAAATATACATGCTGTACTTGGGTGTAATTTTTGCATTTTTAAAAATATATACAGCATATATGCACAGTGTATATACACACATGCATAAAATAACTGTATATTAACATACTGGTAAAACCTCAAGACATTACTCATTCTGGGAAAGCGTCTAATTCAGTATTAATCTGTAACCTACATCATACGTACCACCTATCCAAACTCCAGCTCTTCGACGGTCATGAATGGATGCAAGTCTTTAAATACAAACTTCATTACAGCTCCGTGTGCAGCTAGCCTCAGTGGGTTATCCTGGCAAGGAGCAGAGGACGAGCAGGTTGGTAAAACCTGAGCTACCTGTTGCTGTCATCGTCTAAAAAGAATAAGATCATATTTAAATATCAGATATTTTGAGGTTTTGTGAGTTAAAAAACTGATTAACCTTAACCTGCAAGGCTGCTAGATTCGTGCCAATCAGGGGCGGACTTAGTCCATTTGGGGCCCAAAGCAAAGACAGAAATGGGGGCCTGCTTTTTCTTTGTTCTACACTTTATTTTCAGGCCTTATTGAAATCCTACCTGAAATTTACTGTCCCCAGAAGTCTTCAAATGATGATATCATTCAGGCATCAGGAATTACATCTGTAGAAAAACAAAGAAGTTTAACAAATTGAATGTAGACTCTTGTCTACTATAAAAATAACCAACAACAATTCACATGGAAGGTCTGTTGTTTGTTCACACTTACCAGTCCCTCCAGGATTTTGCAATATTGTGATTGCACTATTTCACGTGAAATCAGGCCATTACTGTGTCTTTTGTGCGACCTTGCAACTTTGTCCAATCACCACAACTTTGCCGCAGTTTTGGCCAATAAGATAAGATAAGCCTTTATTAGTCCCACAATGGGGAAATTCAAGGATTGCAACAGCACAGGGATAGCAACACTCAGAGCAACCAATCCTCGTCAACTTCCAACAGTTTCGCCAATCAGACTTGTCCCTGAGTAGCACTCAAACACTCAGTCTAACCAATCAAATGTGTCACTGCACCGCGCTGACGTCCGTGTTTACAGAAGCGGAACACCCATCCATCCATCCATCCATCCATCCATCCATCCGTCCGTCCATCCGTCCATCCATCCATCTTCTACCACTTTTCCGGAGGTCTGGGTCATGGAGGCAGCAGTTCAAGCAGAGAAGCCCAGACTTCCCTCTCCTCAACCACCTGCTACAGCTCTTCAGAGAGGATACCAAGGTGTTTCCAGACCAACTGGGAGACGTAGTCTCTCCAGCGAATCCTGGGTCTGCCCTGGGGCCTCTTCCAAATGGGACGTGCCTGAAAAACCTCAAGTGGGAGGCGTCCAGGAGGCATCCTGATCAGATGCCCAAACCACCTCAACTGGCTCCTTTCAATGTGGAGGAGCAGCGGATCTACTCTGAGCCTCTCCCAGATGACTGAGTTTCACACCCTATCTCTAAGAGTGACTCCAGCAATCCAACAAAGAAAGTTAATTTCAGCCGCATGTATCTGCAATCTCATTCTTTCGGTCATTACCCAAAGCTCGTGACCATAGGTGAGGGTAAAAACGTAGATTGACCAGTAAATCGACGGCTTTGCCTTAGAGCTTAGCTCCCTCTTCACCACAACAGACCGGTACAATGTCCGCATCACTGCAGATGCTGCCCCGATCCATCTGTCAATCTCTCGCTCCATTCTCCCCTCACTCGTGAATAAGACCACGAGATAGTTAAACTCCCCTATTTGGGGCAGGAGCTTGTCCCCAACCCAGAGAGGACAATCCACCTTTTTCCGGCTGAGGACCATGGACTTGGACTTGGAGGTGCTGAGTCTCCTCCCAGCCACTTCACTCTCAGTGGCAAACCATCCCAGTAAGATGTGTAGGTCATTGCTGGATGAAGCCAACAGGACAACATCATCTGCAAACAACAGAGATGAGATCCTGTGGTCACCAAACATGACACCCTCCCCTCCGTTCCCTGGCTGTGCCTAGAAATCCTGTCCATAAAAATTATGAACAGGATCGGTGACAAAGGGCAGCCCTGGCGGAGTCCAACTCTCACTGGGAATGAGTCTGACCAAGTGTTGGCAATATGAACCAAACTCTCACAATGATCATATAGAAACCGCATAGCTCATAACGAAAAGCCCGATACCCCATACTCCCGAAGCACCCCCACAAAAAACCACGAGGGATGTGGTTGAATGCCTTCTCCAAGTCCACAAAACCATTTAAACTGGTTGGGCAAACTCCCACAAACCCTTGAGGATTCTCGAGAGGGTAAAGAGTTGGCCCGATGTGCCTCAGCCAGGACGAAAACCACATTGCTCCTCCTGAATCCGAGGTTTGACCAACAGCCAAACTCTCCTCTCCAGTACCTTGGCATAGACCTTCCCAGGAAGGCTGAGGAGTGTGATCCCTCTAAAGTTGGAGCACACTCTCTGGTCCCATTTCTTGAAGAGAGGAACCACCACCCTGGTTTGTCATGCCAAAGACACTGTCCCCAACCTCCACACAATGTTGTAGAGGCGTGTTAACCACAACAGCCCTACAACATCTAGGGCCTTGAGGTACTCAGGGCGAATCTCGTCCACCCCCGAGACCCGGCCACCAAGGAGCTTTTTAACCACCTTGGCAACCTCAGCCCCTGTGATAGGTGAGTCGTCCCCCTCATCCACAAACCCTGCTTCCCATGTGGAAGGCGTGTCAGTGGGATTGAGGATATCCTCGAAGTATTCCTTTCACCGCCCAACGATATTCCCAGTCAAAGTCAGCAGTGCCCCATCCGCACCATACACAGTGTGGACAGGGAGCTGCTTCCCCCTCCTGAGCTGCCGGACAGTTTGCAAGAATCTCTTCGAGGCCGACCGAAAGTCTTGTTCCATGGCCTCACCGAACTCCTCCCACACCCAAGTTTTTGGTTCAGCAACCACCCGAGCTGCACTCCGCTTGGCCTGCCGGTACACCTCAGCTGCTTTGGGAGTCCCACAAGCCAACCAAGCTCGATAGGACTCCTTCTTCAGCTTAATTGCCCCCCCTCACCACTGGTGTACACCACTTGGTTCAGGGGTTGCCACCACGAGATGCACTGACAACATTGCAGCCACAGCTCTGGGCAGCCACTTCAACAACTGAGGTGGAGAACATGGCCCATTCAAACTCCATGTCTCCAAACTCCCTCAGAATGTAGTTAGAGTTCTTCCGGAGGTGGGAGTTCAAGACCTCCCGGAGAGAGGCCTCAGCCAGACGTTCCCAGCACACCCTCACTATATGTTTGGGTCTACCAGGTCTGAATGGCATCCTCCCCTGCCATCGGATCCAACTCACTACCAGGTGGTGATCAGTTGACAGCTCTGCACCTCTCTTTACCCGAGTGTCCAAGACATACGGTTGCAGGTCTGATAACACAATAACAAAATCGATCATCAACCTGCGACCAGGGTGTCCTGGTGCCAGGTGCACATATGAACACCCTTTATGTTTGAACATGGTGTTTGTTATGGACAAACTTTGGTTAGCACAGAAGTCCAATAACTGAACACCACTCGGGTTCAGATTGGGCAGGCCGTTCCTCCCAGTCACCCCCCTCCAGGTTTCACTGTCATTGCCCACGTGCGCATTGAGATCCCCCAGTAGGACACTGGAGTCTCCAAGAGGAGCACCCTCCAGCACCCCAGTCAGAGACTCCAAAAAGGGTGGGTCCTCTGAACCATCATTTGGTGCATAGGCACAAATGATGGTCAGGACCCATTTCCCAACCCGAAGGTGCAGGGAAACAACCATTTCATGCACCAGGGAAAACTCCAATATAGAGGCAGCAAGGTGGGGGGATCCAAGAATACCCACCCCAGCTCGTCGCCTCATGCCCAGGGCAACTCCAGAGTAGGCCAAGCTGCAGCCCCTCTCCAGGAGACTGGTTCCATAACCGGAGCTGTGGGATGAGGTGAGGTTGACTATATCTAGCCGGTATCTCTCAATCTCATGCACCAGCTCAGGCTCCTTCCCCACCAGAGAGGTGACATTCCACATCCCAAAAGCCAGTTTAGGAAGCCTGGGATCAGACCGCCAAGGTCTCTGCTTTTGACCGCCACCTGACCCACATAGCACCGGACCCCCATGGGCCCTCCTGCAGGTGCTGAGCCCACTGGAGGGCAGACCCATGTAACTCCTTTGGGCTGAGTCCAGCTGGCTCCCATGGGCAGAAACCCACCCACCAGGTGCTAGCCATCAAGCCCCTCCCCCAGACCTGGCTCCAGGGTGGGGCCCCGGTAACCCCGTACCAGGTGGTGTACACTGAATCCTTGTTTGAGCATTCATCATGAGAGTCTGTTGGATCATTCTTAGTCTGGCCCTTCACCCAGGACCAGTTTATCTTGGGTGACCCTACCAGAGGCAAATTGCCCCGGACAACATAGCTCTTGGGATCACTAGGGCACGCAAACCCCCCACCATGATAAGGTGACGATCCTTGAGGGACATGTCAATGGATCAGTGGAACACATCAACAAAAAATAGAGTGTGCAATTTAAAAAAAAAACAAAAAACAAAACACTCACCCGTGAGTTTTCCCACACCTTCCCCTCCTTCGTCTCCCAGTGGATGTCTCCCCACATCTCTGTCTTGACCAAGTGTACGAAGTGCCGGGTTTCTGTTGAAAAACGTCTGCCTGCCTGAAAAGCACCCCATTGCGAAGCACGCGTGAGGAGAGACGCCGTAAAATCACAAATAACATTTTATACATCTTTAGAGGTAAAATAATTACTACATCTTGTCAATGAGCTTTAAAGCTGTAAATCTCCGGTCTGGACACGGACCAACATGCGCCCCTGGCAAACCCCCAAGGAGAGCCCTTCTTCCCGGTACGACTCCCAGTGAAGGAAAGCTGAGAATCTGATGAGACAGGTGTATGTCAAGACACACAGCAGATAGACAGACAGGTAGGAGTCAGGTATGGAAAGAGAGAGAATATTCAGGAATTTTTTTTTTTTTTTTTTAGAAAAACACAGACTTCGATAGGCAATACAGAGCAACAGAATAAATAATTTCTTTTTTTCCTCTGCGCTCGGTACCGAGAGGTTGGGGACTGCTGCAGTTAGGAAGTTTTCAAATGAAGGTGCTGCCATAATTTCCAAATCTATACTCTTTAACATGCATTCAGTGCAATTTAGCTGTTGTAATGGATAATTATTTTTTCATCTTTTTAAATTCAAGTTCTCAGCAAGAGCAGTACAGTGTTGGTCATTTTTATGACAAATTTATGAGTAGCTACTTCATTCTCATTTAATTGTGTTAAAGTGTGTATTTGCTGTTGCACAAAACAGTTTTTCTGGATAGCAGAAGTTTCTGGATAATTTACAAATCACTGTTTATAGGATTTTTTTCGACAATCCTGTGCTTTTCTTGTGGTGTTATGTAGAATATCATTGCAGTAAACCATGGAAAAAAACATCTGCTTTAAAATTTATAATTCTTCCCACAACTTTTAGTGCAAAAAACCCTCTCAAAACATCACAACTTTTTAAAAAAAAGTTCCCGCAAATTCAGGCTTTTTTGGCTGCAACAATCATAAAAACATCCTGTGAAATCATGGAGGAACTGACTTAGCCACATTTGCCAGTATGGTCCTGTTCTTGGTCTGCTGACTGGTCCATTTTGCAGAGGCATCTATTGATTAGATTAGATTATTTGTTTATTTGACAGGGACAGTGCAATAAACATAGGCAATTAATCAAATGACAATCAATCTGATGTGTTGCACAAAGAGTGTATAGCTATTAGCTAATTTGCAACTCTTGTCCCTGGATGGGCTTTAGAAAGGAGAAACAAGTAAAAAGAAAAAAGGAGAAGGAGAAGAAAAAATGAAAACAGAATAAACGATAACCACATACATCAATGCAAAAAAAGATTATAAATACACAATATAAAAATCTGATTCACATTTGCCTATTTCAGGCCTCCCTTCCTTCGTCACTCACTATAAACAAACACATTCATTCCTTCCCTTCATTCACTCTCACCCTGCAGACAATCATTTCATACATGGGTACATTCTTGTTTATTTTTCAGCCAGTTTTTAACCTTTGTAGTGAATGTTTTAAAGTCCGTTATTATTTTAATTTCATTTGGCATTGTGTTCCAGATGTGACTGCCCTTTATAGAGAAAGCTGTTTGTCCAAATGTGGTTCTGCGGTGGAATATTTTACAGTTATTGTTAACAGAACTCCTGGTGGCTCTGCTGCTGTCCTGTCTTTGGATGAAACCAGCAAGTGGCTCAGGCGCAGATTTATGGAAACATTTGAAAATTAATTTCAGAAAACAGAGGTCAATGAAACTCTCAAAACTCAATAGATTGTATTTTTTTTAAAATATAACAGTGATGCCACCTAATGGGCTTTTTGTCCAAGATTTTTAGAGTTTGATTATATAATGAACCTATATGTTTTATTGTGGAAGGGGCTGCTTGAGCCCAGACTGTCAAACAGTATGATATATGAGAAAAAAACATAGAATGCATATACAGTACAGCTGCTTGGTATGGTATGTAATATCTAATTAATTTAAAGCAGTTCGGATTTTTTTTTACTGTTTTAGAAATTTTCTTTATATGAAGATTAAATTTGAATTGAGGATCTAGTACAATGCCAAGGTATTTGAATTCTGTAACTAAACTGATGTCTTGAACATGTATATTAACTTTAAAATGTTGCAGGTTACATTTTTTGATTGAAAAGCACATTGAAACTGTTTTCTGAAGGTTCAGCAATAGATGGTTCTGGAAGAGCCACTGTTGGACATCAACCATACTTGTGGACAGTACATCTGCAGCCTGTGCTGGAGTCTTGGCAGCTGTGTAAATAACTGCATCATCTGCATAAAGTTGACATGTTGCAGCTGAGCAGTGTAGCGGCAAGTCATTAATAAAAATGCTGAAAAGTAAAGGACCAAGAATGGACCCTTGTGGGATACCCATACGGTTGTTTAAAAATGAGAATTTATCCTGGTGAGCTTTTACACACTGTTCTCTATTCTGGAGATAAGATGCAAACCATTCTAATGTATGTATGTAATTGTGCTCCCTCCTCTGTACAACATAGACAAAAGGGAGAATATACAGTGGGGAAAATAAACATTGAACACGTCAACATTTTTTCTCATTAAAAATATTTCTGATGGAGCCACTGACCTGAGATTTTCACCAGATATCAGTAACAACCCAAGTAATACATACATATAAAGAAATCAAGGCAACTGTGTTCCCAAAACAAGTTATATTTAATAAAGTGGAAGGAGACAGAAAATAAGTATTGAACACATGAAGAAAAAGAGGTGCAAAAGAGCATAGAAAGCCAAGAAACCAGCTGAAATCCATCACAATTTAGGAAGCCATCCCATCCCCCTTCAGTGCAGATTAATTTCAGCTGGTTAAGTCCTGACTGATAGCCTTTAAAAAGGTCTGTGAATATCAGATTGTCACACCACAAAGAACTCATGATGGGTAGAAGCAAAGAGCTCTCTCTGGACCATTGCAGCCTTATTGTTGCAAAACATAATGATGACATTGGGTACAGGTGCATTTCTAAACTGTTGAATGTTCCAGTGAGCGCTGTTGGAGCCATCATTCAGAAGTGGAAAGAACATCATTTTACCATAAACTAGCCATGACCAGGAGCTCCTTGCAAGATTTCTGACAGAGCAGTCAAAAGAATTATCAGAAGAGTTATCCAAGAAACAAAGATCACTCATGGAGAGCTCCAGAAAGACCTGGAGTTAGCAGGTACTGTTGTTTCAAAGAAAACAATAAGTAATGCACTCAACCAACATGGGCTCTATGCCTGCTCACCTGGCAAGAGTCCATTGCTAAAGAAAAAGCATGTTGAAGCTTGTTTAAAGTTTGCTGCACAACATTTGGGCAAGCCAGTAAAATACTGGGAGAATGTAGTCTGGTCAGATGAAACCAAAATTGAAGTTTTTGGATGCCACACCACACAGCATGTTGGGAGGAGAAATGGCACTGCACATCAGCATCATGGTGTGGGTGTGTTTTTCAGCATATGGTACAGGCAGACTTCATATAACTGAAGGAAAGATGAATGGACAAATGTGCAGGGACATCCTTGATAAGAACCTGTTGTCATCTGCCAAGATGCTGAAGATGAAATAAGAGTGGATATTTCAGCAAGACAATGATCACAAACACACAGCCAAGGAAACTCTCAACTGGCTCCAGAGAAGGAAAATAAAGCTGCTAGAATGGCCCAGTCAGTCACCTGACCTAAATCCAATTGAAAATTGATGGAACGAACTGAAGGTCAGAGTTCATAGAAGACACCCACGGAACCTTCAAGATTTGAAGACAATTTGTGTGAAAGAATGGGCTAAAATCACTCGTGAGCAATGCGTGCACCTAATTTCTCCATACAGGAGGTGTCTGGAAGCTGTTATTACCAACAGAGGCTTTGATGAATTTCACCAAGCGTGTTCAATACTTATTCCCTGTGTCATTCCACTTTATTAAATGTAACTTGTTTTGTGAACACAATTGCCTTGATTTCTTTGTATGTATGGATTACTTGGGTCGTTACTGATATCTGGTGAAAATCTCAGGTCAATGGCCCCATCAGAAATACAGTGGTGTGAAAAGCTGTTTGCCCCCTTCCTGATTTCTCATTTATTTGTATGTTTGTCACATTTAAATGTTTCAGATCATCAAACAAATTTAAATACTAGACAAAGATAACGCATGTAAACTCAGAATGCAGTTTTTAAATGAGGGTGCTTATTATTAAGGGTAAAAAGATATCCAATCCTACATGGCCCTGTGTGAAAAAGTGACCCCCCCCCCCCTCCGTTAAAACATAAATTAACTGTGGTTTACCACATCTTTGGAAAGCTGAATTTAAATTCTCTAGCCACACCCAGGTCTGATTACTGCCACACCTGTTCTCAATTAAGAAATCTCTTAAATAGGATCTGCCTGACAAAGTGAAGGAGACCAAAAGATCCTCAAAAGCTAGGCGTCATGCTGCAATCCAAAGAAATTCAGGAACAAATGAGAAACAAAGTAATTGAGATCTATCAGTCTGGAAAAGGTTATAAAGCCATTTCTAAAGCTTTGGGGCTCCAGCAAACCACAGTGAGAGCCACTATCCACAAATGGTGAAAACATGGAACAGTGGTGAACCTTCCCAGGAGTGACTGGCCGACCAAAATTACCCCAAGAGCGCAGCGACGACTCGTACAAGAGGTCACAAAAGACCCCACAACAACATCCAAAGAACTGCAGGCCTCATTTGCCTTAGTTAAGGTCAGTGTTAATGACTCCACCGTAAGAAAGAGACTGGGCAAAAATGGCCTGCATGGTATAGTTCCAAGACAAAAACCACTGCTGAGCAAAAAGAACATAAAGGCTCATCTCAGTTTTGCCCAAAAACATCTTGATGATCCCCAAGACTTTTGGGAAAATACTCTGTGGACTGACGAAACAAAAGTTGAATTTTTTGGAAGGTGTATGTCCCATTACATCCGGTGTAAAGTAACACAGCATTTCAGAAAAGGACCATCATACCAACAGTAAAATGTGGTGGTGGTAGTGTGATGGTCTGGGGCTGTTTTGCTGCTTCAGAACCTGGAAGACTTGCTGTGGTAAATGGAACCGTGAATTTTGCTGTCTGCCGAAAAATCCTGAAGGAGAATGTCCGGCCATCTGTTGGTGACCTCAAGCTGAAGTGCACTTGGGTTCTGCAGCAGGACAATGATCCAAAACACACCAGCAAGTCCACCTCTGAATGGCTTCAGAAAAACAAAATGAAGACTTTGGAGTGGCCTAGTCAAAGTCCTGACCTGTATCCGATTGAGATGGCTGTGGCATGACCTTAAAAAGGTGGCTCATGCTCGAAAACCCTCCAATGTGGCTGAATTACAATTCTGCAAAGGTGAGTGGGCCAAAATTCCTCCACAGCACTGTAAAAGACTCATTGCCAGTTATCGCAAATGCTTGATTGCAGTTGTTGCTGCTATGGGTGGCCCAACTAGTTATTAGGTTTAGGGGGTGTAACGCCTGTTCTGCTTTACCATTTACTGCTATGAACAGCGCCCAAGTTCCTGTACTTACACTCTAACTTGTAGACTAGGCCCAACTAAACCAGTGTAAATACAACTAACTCACCTACAGAGTAGGAAGAGTGCTGAAAATCTACTTTAATCAAGATTAGGTTGTGTGTGAAAGTTGCGTGGAATAGCTTTAAACTTGTAGGGTGTATGACTTTAGACCTACATTAAAATAAGCAAACAGTTGGGTATGTTTCAAAGAAGGGCCAGAATTTATTGAGCAACTGGTCAGCAAAATGAACCAAGGGCAACTACTTATTAAAATAACAGTAACAATGCAGATAACTGGAAATATTAATAGTTTTAAAACATGTAGCACAATAACAATATGTAACTGCCTTGTAAACAACCTGCTTGTAGCAAAGTATAAAAAAAAAATGCTCAAAAGTGAGGAAAAGGCAATAAATCACAAAACTGATGGATCCACAAAAACAAGTAGAGCTCTAATGACATCTAAGCCGGCATATTTAATTAACTGGTAGGCCTATATAGGTCCATAGGTCCCTACTCGGTACCGAGTGCTAATAAAGAGGTCTCTGGCGGTGCAGGCCTGTTTTTATATTGAAGTGCCACGCCACCAGCTGTTTCAAAATGGTGGCCGCCACTAACAACCCTGGGGAGCGGAGTGGGGTACTCACCCATACCAGAGTTACCGTCTGTAATGGCGGACAGCAGAGAGCAGCCCCAGTGGAAGAAGAAAGTGGCGCAGAACAACAAAGCGGCTCTGGGACAAATCCAGCAATGTCCTCAATGACTGGAAACGATAAAAAACATCCAACGATGTCCTCAGCGGGTCGAGGGGTCAGGGATAATCCAAAAGGTCTTCAAGGTAAATAAAAGCTCTGGGAAACAGCATTTAGCTAGCTTAGCAGGTTCAAAAGGCGACATCCCCGGGCCGCAAAAGACACAGCTTACTTGGGGAGTGGCCACAGGCCGAAAGTGATAAGTCTAGGCTAGGGAAAGCTCTCAAACACCACTACACAACTCCCGCCCCCAATAGCAAAAGCCAATCACAACATTACAACACAAATATTGTCCTTGACTGACCAGTAGGCAGCAAATAGGAAGGTAGTGAGAGAATGACCCATTTACTTGCACTAGTAAATGTGAGTTTCTGTAGAATGTTACACTATTTGTGAACATGAAAAATAATAATACTAATGTAGTAATACATCTGTAGATATGTGAAAAGTATTACAATGCATTGTATTTAATATTATGCAAGGGTTATTTAGAAGTTATGTGCGCACTTATAACAATAACCCAGGGGGTTACAGGGGCAATTACTTTTTCACTCAGGGCCATGTAGGTTTGGATTTTTTTCCTCTTAATAATAAACACCTTCATTTAAAAACTGCATTCTGTGTTTATGTGTTATCGTTTTCTAATATTTAAATTTGTTTGATGATCTGAAACATTTAAAAGTGTGACAAACATACAAAAAAATGAGAACCCAGCATGGGGGCAAACACTTTTTCCCATCACTGAACGTTTAATGAGAAAAATGTTGACATGCTCAATACTTATTTTCCCCGCTGTATATGTTAGACCCCAGGAAGAATAGCCAATGTTTCATACAATTGCTAAAGGTGGATTCACACTACATCGTTTGGACCGACTTTTACTGATGTTTTGGCAAATGTCTGGTTCTGTTGGCAAAAGTTAATGATTGCTGGTGTTTGTTGGCAAACGCTAGCGAAAGCTCTGTGCTTTGAAAATTTTCAGCTTGCTGAAAATTTACAGACGCTTGGAAATACAGTACATGTTAGTGAATGTTGTGCTCATTTTGCAAAAGTTCCTGAGCGCTGAGCTAAGTTATGCAGAGTTTACCTAAGTCAGCCTAAGTTAAAGCTGGGTTCACTCTATAGTGTTTGGATCGACTTTTACAGACGTTTTGAAAAATCAGAGAAATACTCAGTGCAGTTCAGCTGATATCAACATCAGGTGACGCTCATATAAAGATCAGTGTTTGTGGAGGCTTCCTGCCATTCTGGACCTGCTTCTGGAGTGAACCCATCTCCCTTGGGCATACGTTTCAGTATTTATTTTCGTTTTATATTCCTATGTAGTTACTTCTGCATACCCTTTTCTCCTGTTCATTCATTCATTCATTCATTCATTCATTCATCTAAAAAAATAAAATAATGCTATAGTCTCCAACACTAAGTCCGCAATTAAAATGTGAATGTGGATGGAATTAAAAAAAAAACTATTAATGAATCATCATATACAGTAAATAAAATGATGGGTGATTATATTTTGACTGTTACACCTCTCTCCATTAAAATGACATAAAATCCCATTAAATGTCATTTACTTTTTGACACCACATCAGCGCTGTTTGATTCCCACAATGGAAGTGAACCAATAAATCCTGGAGAATGATTACACACAGAGCAGAAAACAGTAAATTTCTCGATGAGGAGATTTTTTTTTTATTTTGGTATGTCACATTTTTGGGAGATTATATATATATATATATATATATATATACAGTATATATATATATATATATATATATATATATATATATATATATATATATATATATATATATATATATATATATATATATATATATATTCATTCATCTTCTTCCACTTAATCCTTTTTGGGTCGCGGGGGGCTGGAGTCTATCCCAGTATCTTTGGGGGAGAGGCAGGGTACACCCTGGACAGATCGCCAGTCCATTGCAGGGCCAACACAGAGAGACAGACAACCATTCACTCTCACAGTCATACCTAAGGACAACTTAGAATCCCCAGTTTGATGCCAGTTAACCTAACTTGCATGCTTTTGGCATGTGGGAGGAAACCGGAGAAATCCCGGAGTAAACCCACACAGACACGGGGATAACATGCAAACTCCACACAGATCACTGTTGGTCGGAGGCTGGGATCGAACCGAGGATCCCCCGGCCAAGGGTGAGTTGCTGTGCCGCCGCAGTGTTAACCACTCCGCCACCGCGCTGCTTATACTGTATATATATACTGTATATATATATACACACACACACGCACACACACGTATATATATGAATATATACAGTATGTATATGTATGTATGTATATACAGTATATACTATGTGTGTGTGTGTGTGTAACAGGCAGACAGTAGACAGACTCTGACTGAAAAATTCACAAAAAACCTTTATTCCACGGACCAAGAAAATATTTTTTCAGACAAAAAAAAACAAAAAACGGCTGTTGTTTCCAAGGCAACCAGTAATCCTTACTGGCAAAAGACACGTTTGTGCAACAGCACAGCCTAGTGGTAGAAAAATAACACTGCAAAGACACGACACGACACCACCCACCAAACCACACCCATCACCTGCAAACAAACCCACAAATGTCCATAATATAATATATATATATATCCCATATGTTAAAAAAATTAAACATATACACACCATGTTATCACCAAACAAATGTTGTACATTGCCCTCTTCCATATATATTTTCTTTTTTTTTTTAACTCCCCCTTCTCTCTATTTCTCTTTCGTTCCTGCATGTCTGAACTGAGTTTTGATCTAAAAACATCTGTTTTCACCAGCATTTCAGTCAACATTTACCAAAGGAGCTTAACTTAGGCTGACTTAGGTGAACTCTGCATAATTTAGCCCATCGCTTAGGAACTATTACAAATTGAGCATAACTTTCACCAACATTTGTTTCCAAACATCAGCAAATTTTCAGCATGCAGAAAATTCTCAACCAATACAACTTACACCCGCGTTTGCCAACAAATACCAACTTTTATCAGCTTTTGCCAACAGAGCCAGACGTTTGCCACAACATTAGTAAAAGTTGGTCCAAACGTTATAGTGTGAATCCACCCAAAAAAGCAGGTCCAGCATGGCAGGAAGCCTCCACAAATGCTGATCTTTATATGAGCGTCGCCTGACGCTGATGTCAGCTGAACTGCGCTGAGTATTCCTTTGCTTAAGTTAACCTAAGTTGGCAACTGCTACACATGCGCTAGCCTAAGTTGGCAAAAGCTTGACAATGCTGAATGCAACACTGGCAAATGCTAGCAAAAGTTTGTAAAAGTTTGTAAAAGTTGGTGTGTGCTCACAAACATAATTGCACCAACATTTTGATTAATTTCTCTGATTTTTCAAAATGTCAGTAAAATTTGATCCAAGGTTATAGTGTGAACACAGCTTAATGGGGATCTTAATAAAATAAACAAACAAACAAACTAGATTTAATCTCATGTAATGTCATATGCTGAGGCTGCCGATATCCTGTGCATGCCTGGGGAGCACAGTTGGTCATATTTAAATTTAACCTTGTGAGCCTTGGCCTCTGCAAATCTTGCAATTAGAAAAAATAGTAAAAAAAAAAATTGTTGTTTACCTGTACTGTCAGCAACCATGTCACCGCTGCCTCTTCATTAACAGGTGCTTGTCATTAGCATCACGTGTGCTCGTACGAGCAGCATTGCTGTCTGCTCCTGGGGGGGGGGGGGGGGAGAGGTCTCCTCCCAGGTTGAAGGGAAAAAGGTTGTTTTGATAAAAAAAAAAAATTATTCTCTTCTCTTTTTCTCAATTTCTCTGCACTGCTCAGATCACTTTGTTTCATTTTGCTGCTATTCTACACGCTGTACGGTTTGTTTACAATGTAACCAAAGATAAGCGCATGCGCATGTCTCAGAGTCAACATGGAAGAGTCCAGCAGTCTGAGGAGAAGGGGGGAGGACCTTACGTTCGTGATTTGCTGTTTATGTAAATACTGGTGTTTCTTTATTTTGTCGGACATCATGTTAAATATGCTAAACATTTAAAAAATATATGGGGCTCCTAGTACAGGGGTCGGCAACCCGCGGCCCCAGGGCCTCATATGTCCCTTCAGCCCCCATGCTGCGGCTCCCTGCAGTTATATCTCAAAACACATGGAAATTAATTAAGTTCATTTTAATTATTTTATTTTTTTATTTGTTGTTTACTGCAATTGGATACATTTCTCAACGGAAATGCATACTTTTATGAACGTAAAATTTATATTTTTAAAACTATTGATTATGGGGCAGCGTGGTGGCAGAGTGGTTAGCACTGCGGCAGGACAGCGACTCACCCTTGGCCGGGGGATCCTGGGTTCGATCCCAGCCCCCGACCAACAGTGATCTGTGTGGAGTTTGCATGTTCTCCCCGTGTCTGCGTGGGTTTACTCCGGGATTACTCCGGTTTCCTCCCACACGCCAAAAACATGCAAGTTAGGTTAATTGGCATCAAACTGGGGATTCTAAAATTGTCCTTAGGTATGACTGTGAGAGTGAACGGTTGTGTGTCTCTCTGTGTTGGCCCTGTGATGGACTGGCGATCTGTCCAGGGTGGACCCTGCCTCTCCCCCAAAAATGCTGGGATAGGCTCCAGCCCCCCCGCGACCCGAAAAGGATTAAGTGGAAGAAGATGGATGGATGGATGGATGGATGATTATGTTCATATTCTGCAGGGTAATTTAACAAACCATAATGCTGTTTATGCCATCTAGCTGCAATGCTCCTACACTGTGTATGTAACTGTGTACATATGTATATTCATTTACTGTTTTGGCTAACCAGTTCTTATGTTATCTTATTACCTCCACCAGGCCGAAGGGCCAGGAGGAGGTAATGTTTTTGCCAGCGTTTGTCTGTTTGTCTGTTTGTTTGTCTGTTGGTTAGCAAGATAACTCAAACAGTTTTGGACGGATTTCGATGAAACTTTCAGGCCTTGTTGGAAATCGTACAAGGAAGAACTGATTAAATTTTGGGGATGATCCTGATCACCATCTGGATACAGGAATTTTTTAAAGGATTCTTTAACATTGTGAGATACGGCCATTTCCAACATGTGCGCAGGCGCAATGGAGGGTGCTGGTCGTCGTCTCTGATGAACACAAACTCCGCGTTCTTCAAAGTTTTAGGCACAAAAACACGCGGACACGGTGTTTCACGTGCCCGGCAGCGTGCCTGTGTTTGCGCTACGCTGCAAAAGCTGAAACGGGCAGCTGTCCGACGCCGGATTATTTGGCAGAAATTCCCCGGGCAGCCATAGGGGCTGCGCAAAAAACGAGTTCTCTGCCGGGGAAGCTTCCAAATCCTCTTTTGCCGCGGAGCGCAACCCCAATAAAACCCACGGCAACCTGTCTACCCAATTTGCATCCGTCAGTGAAGCCCTGAGTGCTGCTTTCAGTGGAGGAGATGGACACAACACCAACGCTTCAGTTTATTACCTCCGCCAAGGAGGCAATGCTTTTACTACTGAACCACTAATCCTATCATTGTGAATCCAATTGCTAGTCATATGTTTTCATGGTCAAGGAATCTGAAAACGTACACACAAACACTGTATGGGGGGGAACTGTGGCGCTTGGTGGAGGTCTGCGCTCTCCGAGTGCTTTTCTAGTTTACTATTGCACTGAGTGCTGCTATCTCTTTGCTGCTGTAATCCTGGAATTTCCCTGTTGTGGAACTAATAAAGCCTTATCTTATGTTATCTTGTGTTATCAACCATGCGTGACTCTGTCACATCTGATGGCGGCTGCACAGTGAGCCGCTGAGCCTCTCCGTCCTCCATCAGTCTACGTGGAGAAGCACGGACAGCAGCCGCTTCCGGCCACCCTCCATAGAACATGAACTAATCCAGAAAAAGTAAAATCATAGAGGAAAATAGAGAGCCTAATTCTGTGTGGACAGATTAATTTGTGTTCATGTATGGTTGTTGTGGAGAGAATTTCTCCATGAGAACACAAACAAGAAGAAAAACAGTTGAAAAAACTTTTTTATGGACCTACAGGTCCATAAAAAAGTCTTAAATGTGGTTTTCCTAAAATCAATGACTTAATTATCCTTAAAAATGAGAAACAATCCTTGAATTCCTGCTCAATAACCTTAAACTAGCCTGCGCTATAAATGCTGGATTCACCAGACATGAAGTCTGAATTAGTGTGAAATTATTATCACCGTCACAACTCAATACTTCCTGAATTATTTACAATAAAAGCCCTCTACATCGATTCAGTTTTCAGAATGGTTGTTTCTGTTATGTGCTTTTATTACAAAATACTGTCAACCGGATATACTTGTCTGAAATCAGCAATATATAGCCAACAGATCGTAAAAGGAGTTCAAATGAGTGAACAGAGGAGAGAAGATTCTTTGACAGCTAGTTTGTTACCTGATGTTTTAATGGGGTTTTGGACATTGAATTGTAAGTGCAGACTGTCTACCAATGCCACACATTTTTTAAAATTATAACCAATATTTAGCTCAGCGGAAGAAGGTATTTTCAGAACTTTTTTACCCACTCTGCTGTAATTATTTCTAATTGGCTTAATTTGCATCAAATGATTTTGAAAATTATATTATTTAGAAAGTTGTTTAGAACTCTTTTTGTTTTATTCCAAAATAAAGAATATCAGATAACCAATTATCAGACAACCAATCCACTATAGTTGTCAAATAGAGAGTCTGCAGAACAGGTGAAGGATACAGATTTATATTATATTAATAATAAGGAGCATTATGAAGAAACAAGAAGGATGAAAAGTAGCTTCTTCTAAATAAAACTTTCATCTCGAATATATTAAAATATCAGGAACTAAAGCTTTGTGATCACTGCTGAAAGTAGGAGATGGATGATATTTTGCAGATTTAAACAATTTATGAATGTGCTGAGAATTTAAAAAAAAAAGAACTATGCAAAAAAATTATGGCCAGATATTCAGAAATTTATTTTTCAGTACAAAACAATTTGTAATATATTTCTAATACTTTTATTTCATGAATGAAGCTATATATAAAGCTTGACAGTTTTTTTCCCACTGTTGTAGTAGGAATTCATTAATGCCACATAATAGTCAGAGCTATGTACAGTATATAGCAGCATAATCTTTATTTTAAAGGTCAAATTGCCATTGCAGCCCTCAGCCATTTCTATTTTAGTTGGAGACGGGCAAAATAGCTCTTTGGCTGGCAAAGGTTGCAGACCCCTGTCCTAGTAGATCAGGGCCCTTAGCAGATGGGGCCTAAGGCAGTCGCCTACCTTTGCCTAATAGTAAGTCCAGCTCTGGCGCTAATATGCTACTAAAAATAATAAGCTAATATTACTGTCACTAATGGAGGTGCTGCTTTTTGGGAATCATGTGTGGGCGCACTTCGTAGACTGTTGAACACATTGTAGTTTTTCATTTTATCCCATGCTGCTGCGTCAAGAGAAGTTTCAACTCATGTTTATCATAGGGATGGACATATCGATGCTCACACATTGATACTTCAATACCAGCTGGTTGATACATTGGAGTCGATACTTTTTTAAATATCGTGATACCACCGTGTTAATACAAAGCAGGCAATTTGTTTTCACTTCTGAGAGTTTTAGGCATTAAATTTATAAGATAAGATAAGCCTTTATTTGTCCCACAATGGGGAAATTCCAGGATTGCAGCAGCAAAAGGGATAGCAGCACTCAGAGCAATAGTTAATAAGATAATAAGATAATAACTGTTTAGCCAAAGCAGTAAATAAATATATATACACTACCTGTAGAAGAGCTTGGAATAACGAGGCGATGTGACTTATAAACCAAAGTTTATTATCAGCTTCGCTCCTCTAACAAGTCTCATCTAGTGCAGAAGCAGAAGTAGAAAGAGAGCAAACACATTCGGCTCTACATACTTATACTTACACATAACAAAAGACATGCATAACAAAGCTGACATCCCGCATTATCTTAATCCCCCTCCTTTGTCTTCGTACCCCTCCACCTGGCCCTGGGAGGTCAGGGCGACCTATCTGGTCTCCACCGCAGCGCCTCGGATGCTCTTTGATCTCCACTGGCGGTTGAGACCTTTTGTCCTGTTCTGAGGTGTGAAGTCGCTTTACATATGTAATCACCAAACATTCTCACATGCTTATACATACAGTTAGGCCCAAAAATATTTGGACAGTGACACAAGTTTTGTTATTTTAGCTGTTTACGAAAACATATTCAGGATACAATTATATAATCAATATGGACTTAAAGTGCAGACTCTCAGCTGTAATTTGAGAGTATTCACATCCAAATTGGAGCAAGGGTTTAGGAATTATAGCTCTTTAATACGTAGCAGCCTCTTTTTCAAGGGACCAAAAGTAATTGGACAATTGACTCAGAAGGCTGCAAAAAAAAAATAACAAGGCTGCATGGGCTCTTCCCTCGTTAACCTGTCATCAATTAAGCAGTTAAAAGGTCTGGAGTTGATTCCAGGTGTGGCGTTTGCATTTGGAAGCTGTTGCTGTGAACACACAACATGCGGTCAAAGGAGCTCTCAATGGAGGTGAAACAGACTGTCCTGAGGCTGGAAAAAAAAGAAGAAATCCATCAGAGAGATAGCAGAAATGTTAGGAGTGGCCAAATCAACAGTTTGGTACATTCTGAGAAAAAAAGAGTGCACTGGTGAGCTTGGGAACTCAAAAAGGCCTGAACGTCCATGGAAGACAACAGTGGTGGATGATCACAGAATCCTTTGCTGTGAAGAACAACCCCTTCACAACATCCACTCAAGTGAAGAACACTCTCCAGGAAGTAGGTGTATCAGTATCTAAGTCTACCATGAAGAGAAGACTTCATGAGAGTAAATACAAAGGATTCACCACAAGGTGCAAACCATGAATCAGCCTAAAAATAGAAAGGCCAGAATTGACTTTGCCAAAAAACACCTGAAGAAGCCAGCCCAGTTCTGGAACAGCATTCTTTGGACAGATGAGACTAAGATCAACCTGTACCAGAATGATGGGAAGAAGAAAGTTTGGAGAAGAATTGGAACAGCTCATGATCCAAAGCACTACATCTTCTGTAAAACATGGTGGAGGCAGTGTGATGGCATGGGTATGCATGGCTTCCAATGGCACTGGGTCACTTGTGTTTATTGATGATGTGACAAAAGACAGAAGCAGCCGGATGAATTCTGAAGTGTATAGGGATATACTTTCTGCTCAGATTCAGTCAAATGCAGCAAAGTTGATTGGATGGCGCTTCACCAATGATCCAAAACATACTGCAAAAGAAACCCAGGAGTTTTTTAAAGCAACGAAGTGGAATATTCTGCAATGGCCGAGTCAATCGCCAGATCTCAACCCAATCGAGCATGCATTTCACTTGCTCAAGACAAAACTTAAGGCAGAAAGACCCACAAACAAGCAAGAACTGAAGACAGCTGCAGTAAAGGCCTGGCAAAGCATCACAAAAGAGGAAACCCAGCGTTTGGTGATGTCCATGGGTTCCAGACGTCAGGCAGTCATTGCCTGCAAAGGATTCTCAACAAAATATTGAAAAGTAACATTTTACTTAGGGTTATGTTTATTTGTCAAATTACTTTTGAGCCCCTGAAATGAGGAGCGTTTGTATAAAAATAGCTACAATTCCTACATGTTTAATCATATATTTTTGTTCAACCGCTTGAATTAAACCTTAAAGTCTGCACTTCAATTCCGTTGTAGTTGTTTCATTTCAAATCCAATGTGGTGGCATGCAGAGCCCAAATCATGAAGATTGTGTCACTGTCCAAATATTTCTGGGCCTAACTGTATGTAGGTTATGGGATATATGATTAATATAGACCACAGCCCCCCCAAACGACTAAGAAAAGGACAATAGAAAAATTCACAGTTTAAGATAATTATTATGACATACTAACTGCTACACCTCTTGACAAGGAAGAAACTTTCCAGCAGCTATGCTCCTGTAGAGTATTCAGTGATAATCATAACAGCGTAGTAATATCACAAGTCAGTCCTTAAACTGTTACAGCACAATTAGTGAACAACTTTTGAGTAGTTTGCATCAGTCCCTGTGCCATCTGGGTTTTAATCTTCTCCCGAATCTGCTGTGGGTCCGCTTGGGCGTCCTGGTGGGACCTTCCTGTAAGGAATCTGCAGCTTGGGGAGGAGAGTGATTATTTGTTCCCTGCAGGGGGGGTGAGTCTTTTCTCTTGGGGGGTCTACCCCGCCGAGGTGCTCTCGCCACCCGTGCAGGTTCGTCTCTCAACAAGAAGGCAGGTTTAAGTCTGTCAATGCTGACTGTTTCTTTTCTGTCCCCTAAATCAAGCACAAAATGTTTATCACCAGGTTCCAGCACTCTGAATGGTCCATCGTATGGTGGGCGGAAGGTTGGTTTTAAAGCTTCATGCCTAACAAAAACGAATTCAGCGTTTTTTAAAGCTTGGGGGACAAAAACCCGTGGAAAAGAGTGATGTGCCGGTCCGGGGAGAGTGTCAGGTCCGTTGCTGCCTAAAAGCCTCGGGGCTGGAAGATGCCCTGGCTCTGGGTTCTCTGGTAAAAATTCACCTGGGAGGTTGTGCAAAAACTAATTCTGCTGGGGAGGCATCTAGATCCTCTTTAGGCGCAGCACGCAACCCCAATAAAACCCAGGGAAGTTTATTTACCCAATTTGTATCCGTTAGTGAGGCTCTGAGGGCGGCCTTTAAAGATCTGTGAAAACGCTCGCATAACCCATTAGCCTGAGGGTGATAAGCGGTGGTGCGGTGAATTGTCGCTCCTAAGCTGCTGGCCATGGCTGACCAAAGCTCCGAGACAAATTGAGGCCCCCTATCAGAAGTGATGTCCGATGGGACACCGAAACGTGCCACCCAGTTTGTCAAAAAAACGTGAGCGACTTCCTCCGCTGTGGTTGACGCCAGAGGGACCGCCTCAGGCCAGCGCGTAGTACGGTCTATCATTGTTAACAGATGTGTGAAACCTTGGGAGGAAGGTAGTGGTCCCACGAGGTCGACATGAACGTGGTCGAACCTTCTAGCTGGGATTCGAAAAGGCTCTAGAGGGGCTTTTGTGTGTTTGTGTATTTTGGCGCGCTGACAAGAAATGCAAGTCCTTGCCCATTCTTTTACGTTTTTGCGCAGGCCGGGCCACACAAACTTTTCGGCGACCATTTTAACCGAAGCGCGCACACCCGGGTGCGCGAGGGAGTGAATTGAGTCGAAAATACGGCGGCGCCATGCAGCTGGGACTACCGGGCGAGGTCGGCCAGTTGAGATGCCGCATATTAGGGGGGGCACACCGTCGCGTAAACCCCTTTCCTCCAGCCTTAACCCTGTTGGTCCAGACAGGAGTGCGCGCACGTCCGCGTCACTACTTTGCTCCTCCGCCATGGCTGCGTAATCTATCCCTACGTGGATTGGGGCCGCGTATGTGTCCGCGTTGGCGAAGAGTTCTGCGGCTGAGGTAGTATAATCTGTCTCCTCGCGCTCTGGCGATGTCACAGCGCGAGAGAGGCAGTCTGCTACCACGTTAAGTTTGCCTGCCACATGTCGAATGTCTGTGGTGAACTCTGAAATCGCAGCTAGCTGTCTTTGTTGCCTGCCTGACCACGGTTCAGAAATTTTAGCCATCGCATAGGTGAGCGGTTTGTGGTCTACAAAAGCCGTGAAACGCCGCCCCTCCAACCAGAACTGGAAGTGGCGGATGGATAAATGAAGCGCTAGCAGCTCCCTGTCAAAAGTGCTGTATTTACGCTCAGTTTGGTTTAGCGATTTGCTGAAAAATGCCAAAGGTTGCCAGGTTCCGTCAACGTGTTGTTCTACAACCGCCCCTATGGCCAGGTCTGATGTGGTTAGCGCAATGCGGGCCGAGGGATCAGGGTGAACCAACAATGTGGCGTTAGCTAGGGCACTTTTTACTTCCGCGAAGGCACGTTCACGCTCCGGGGTCCATTCGACCGCGTTGGAAGGTTTTTGTTTTCTGAGCGTGTCATATAGGGGCTGCATGAGCTGAGCTGTGCGGGGGAGGAAACGGTTGTAAAAATTAACCATTCCCAAAAATTCTTGCAGCGATTTGACCGTTTGTGGCCGTGGGAAACTTTTTACTGCGCGAACTTTGTCTGGCAGTGGGACTGCCCCCTTCGGTGAAACTCTGTGTCCCAAAAAACCAATTTGTGACATGCCGAATTTGCATTTGGCTGGATTGATTATTAACCCATGCTCCTCTAGTCTCTGAAAAACCATAGTGAGATGCTGTTCGTGTTCTTCCTCAGACGAGCTGGCTACCAGCATATCGTCGAGGTAGACGAACACGAAAGGGAGGTTGCGTAATACCGCGTCCATCATCCGCTGAAAGGTTTGAGCAGCGCCTTTGAGGCCAAAAGGCATCCGCAAAAATTCAAAAAGACCGAAGGGGGTTATTACAGCTGTTTTAGGAATGTCTTCTGCTCGAACGGGGACTTGGTGATAGCCACGGACCAGGTCTATTTTAGAAAAAATGCACGCACCCGCCAGATGTAGTGAAAAATCTTGGATGTGAGGAATTGGGTAGCGGTCGTGCGCTGTCGCATTGTTTAATCTGCGGTAATCGCCGCACGGTCTCCAAGAACCATCGGATTTCGGGACCATGTGTAGCGGTGACGCCCAGGGGCTTTTTGAGCGTCTGATAATGCCTAGTTTTTCAAAGGTGGTAAGCTCGTCCCGAGCTATGGCGAGCTTGGTCGCGTCTAAGCGCCGAGCTTTGGCGAATACGAGTGGGCCCGTTGTGGGAATAAAGTGTTCGACCCCGTGCTTAGCCACTGTAGCTGAGAATTTGGGAATTGTGAGTGCTGGAAATTGGGTGAGGAGTTGATCAAACTTACCTCCTGCTGTAGTGACGCTGGCCTGCACGGGTGGTGGTTCAGCAGGGCACTGAACATTGTCAAGGACCGTTCTCACCCTCTGCATAAACACTTTGAACTTCTTCCATCTGGTAAACGATTCCGGAGCATCAGAGGCAGAACCACCAGACTGATCAACAGCTTCCTCCCACAAGCTGTCAGGATGCTGAACAGCTGACCCGGAATCTCACATGCACACTACTGCACCTATGGACATTTTGTATATTATAGTTAGTTATTCTTTTTCCCCAAGTATGTCTCAGGGATGTGTGAATGGATGGGGGGGTGGGAGCTATGTGGGAGTGTGTCTTAATCATGCTGCTTCTTATATGGATGCCGAGAGAAACGCAATTTCATCTTGCCTGCACTACAGTTGTATGTACAGCAATATGACAATAAAGTTTGATTTGATTTGATTTGATTTTGAAACTCGAGCTGAGCAGGGAATAGAAGCAAATGACAATGCATTAACCACGCGTCTGTTTGCTAGATCGACTAATAACCCATGTGCACACAAAAAATCCGCGCCCAACAAGTTAAAACTCACCGCCGCTACAACAAATGTCCATCTGTAGTTGCGGCCATGAATGCAGAGGAGCAGGTTCCTTTCGCCATAAGTGTCGATGATGGAGCCGTTGGCTGCCATCGCTCCATTGCCCCGGGGGCCCATGGCCCGGTCTGCTTGGGAGGGCATGATAAAACTCAGTTGAGCTCCCGTGTCAATTAGGAACTGCTTGCCGGTGTGTCGGTCCGTCACATAGAGAAGCTTGCTTTTTTCGCCGAAAACCGCCGCCGTTAACGGTTCTCAGCTTTGGCGTCTCATGAATTTGCAGGGGGGAACGCATTTGTAAGCCTTCTTGGCGAAACGGTGGTGGTAATAACAGACGTTGCTCCGTCTGTTACGTCTTGGCCGTGTCGCTGCCGTGGTGGGCGGGTTCTGCTCAGTGGTTTGTGGCTCCCCGTTGCTCCGGACATCGGCGCTGAGGTCTGCGGATGCTGCTGTGGCTGTCTGTTCACTGCAGGCGTTGACGAGTCGCTGCGCTTCGCGAGCCAGCGTGCGGAAGTCTTGCTGGGTGCTGCATCGCATGTTGGCAAGCGTCCCTCTCATGTGTGGCGGCAGAGTACTGAGGAATATAAATTGGAAGAGGAAGTTGTCATTGTCCTCTTCTTTGAGCTGCAGCATGTCCTCCATGAGGGCCTTGGGTCTGCATCCTCTGTGGCCGTAGACCGCCAGGATCCTCTCGGCTCTCTCCTCGGCAGAGGGGACGAAATTCTCCACGATGGTCGCCTTCAGTTCTCTATATTTGTCCTGGGCCGGCGGCCGCTGGATTATGCTCCGCGCACATCTCGAAGTGGCGGCGTTGAGTTTGGCAACGATGTGATAAAACTTTGTGTCGTCAGCCGTTATGCCCGCCAGTGCAAACTGAGCCTCAGCTTGCTGAAACCACGAGCTCGGGTCTTCCTGCCAGAAGTCCGGCAGCTTGACGGTGACGGCGCTTGTGTGGGCCGTCCCTGATGTGTCCACAGGGTGAGAGTGCCTTCCTTCGGCTCTCGCGGCGGAGCTGGTGCTCGGTTGAGCCCTCTCTGTCACTTCTGCCGTGGGGGAACGTCGTCCATCTGTTCCCCTGTCTGCATGGGCGCCGGCGTCTGCCTGGGTCGCCACGGATGAGTCGATCGCGGGGGAACGCCTCTGATCCTTCCTCGTGTCAGGGTCACCAGTGTAGAAGAGCTTGGAATAACGAGGCGATGTGACTTATAAACCAAAGTTTATTATCAGCTTCGCTCCTCTAACAAGTCTCATCTAGTGCAGAAGCAGAAGTAGAAAGAGAGCGAACACATTCGGCTCTACATACTTATACTTACACATAACAAAAGACATGCATATAAAAGCTGACATCCCGCATTATCTTAATCCCCCTCCTTTGTCTTCGTACCCCTCCATCTGGCCCTGGGAGGTCAGGGCGACCTATCTGGTCTCCACCGCAGCGCCTCGGATGCTCTTTGATCTCCACTGGCGGTTGAGACCTTTTGTCCTGTTCTGAGGTGTGAAGTCGCTTTACATATGTAATCACCAAACATTCTCACATGCTTATACATATGTAGGTTATGGGATATATGATTAATATAGACCACACTACCGTTCAAAAGTTTGGGGTTACTTAGAAATTTCCTTATTTTTGAAAGAAAAGCACTTTTTTTCAATGAAGATAACTTTTATCAGAAATACACTCTATACATTGCTAATGTGGTAAATGACTATTCTAGCTGCAAATGTCTGGTTTTTGGTGCAATATCTACATAGGTGTATAGAGGCCCATTTCCAGCAACTATCACTCCAGTGTTCTAATGGTACAGTGTGTTTGCTCATTGCGTCAGAAGGCTAATGGATGATTAGAAAACCCTTGTGCAATCATGTTAGGTCTGCAATGCTGTAATTGCTGCAAATGGAGGATTCTTTGACGAAAGCAAAGTTTGAAGGAAAAAAATATTATTTCATATACAAATCATTATTTCTAACCTTGTCAATGTCTTGACTATATTTTCTATTCATTTTACAACTCATGGTGGTAAATAAGTGTGACTTTTCATGGAAAACACAAAATAATTGTCTGGGTGACCCCAAACTTTTGAACGGTAGTGTATGTACACAGTTATATACACAATGCAGGAGCATTGCAGCCACTGCATGGAAAAAAGCAACTGCTTTAAACTCCCACAACTTTCAGTGCAAAAAAAAAAAAAAACAACCTCTAAAGACATTGCAACTTTTTCGCGAAGCTGCTACAATTTCAGGCTTTTTAGGCTGCAGCAATCATGGAGAGCACCCATGAAATACTGGAGGGATTGATCACTACTCAACATTGGTAAAACAGTTGTAGTGAGGACAAATTCATTTTAGATGTCTGTACAATACAATACATTTGCATCTTATAACTGTTGTTTCTAATTATAAGTAATTTTGAATATTGTAAAGTAGAAAAACTATGTATATCCCCTTTAAAATGCATAATATGATGTTTTCTGTGCACAGAAGGCTGTTAATGCAATCATTATTTGCCATTTAAATTTCATCTAGGTTTCATAATTTCATTCTAAATTTTATTCTACATTCACTTGCAGGTGAACGTTCTTGCTTTGTCTATCTGCACACGTGAAGCATATCAGTCAATGAAAGAGAGAAATGTGGACGACGGGCACATCATAAACCTAAACAGGTACAACTTTTAGTGCTGATGTACTGAAAAATGGTTGCTGATTTTATATTTCTTCACCTTTACATCTTCTGTTGCAGCATATGTGGACATGTTGTAATTCCTTCAAGTGATGCACATTTATACACTGCTACCAAGTATGCAGTGACAGCCCTGACTGAAGGTGTGAGGCAGGAGCTGCGTGAAGCCAAAACCCACATCCGAGTCACAGTAAGGCTGCACATAAAACTACTTTCTTCTTTACGATGCTTGTGTTTCATTAAAATGAGTTTGTCAGACTGAGGCACCTCATTTATTAACACTGAGTAGAAAAAGTTATAAATTCTGTCTTATCGATGTTATGTCCATAACCTGAGCTGACAATGAAGAGACTGGAGGTGCAGTTAAACGCAACTTTATTATAGCAAACCACAGTACTACAGGTGCTCCGTACAGGCCACGGGGCCGACGGCGAAAGAGACTGATCCCTTCCACCTCAGCTCTTTATACCCCAGAGTGACGGTGGAACCGGAAAGGCGGGACCATCACCCCCCACTACACCCAGGGTACACCCAACGCCATATTACTATACTACCCCCCCCCCCCCCCCGTAGAAAAATGCAAAGCACACAAATTAGTATTAGACCCTCCCAAATTTAAACCCGACTCACACGCTAATAACAGTATATACAGGTCTATCCATTCACACAACACAGCTACCTAGAGCGGGACAGGTAGACTACTGACCCCACCCCCCCACATGGCTAGACAGGTTATTCTGCCATCTGTGAAATTATAGGGTCCCTGAAAACAAAATGGCCGTGTTCCTAAAAACTAAAATAATCCCAAAACATACACAATCAGAACTCTTCTAACAATACAAACCAATAACACCAACAGTTAATCTGTACATCCATAATTTGCTGCCAGCCCCCCACCCCAACACACCTACCACATAACTTGGGCAATTCACCAACAAAAAAAGACATATTTCAAACACAGTACAAACAGTGTTGGGGATTCTTTCCTTTTTTATATAAAACGCAGGGCAAAATGCAACAAGTGCATATTAACTTCATGACCTTTGGGTAATATGGCATATCAACAACACCATGCCAACAGCCCCCCACAGTCACCTTACGGTCCTGAAGGAAGGCTCACCCCCTAAAATTCTGTCTGGCGGATCCCTCCCAGAGCGCCTACACCTCTTCGCCTCTGGGGATGAGCCACATCGGCGTTTCCTCTCGTCCACCAGCCGTAGCTCATTGAGGTGTCTCCACCAGTCATCGGACAGCCCAAGATAGCCGTCCTCCCAGGCAGCCACCACCTGCAGCCACCCCTGGTCATCTAGTCGTTTTCTCTTTTCGTGGACCCCCCCTCAGCCGAGCCTCCTCCCTGGGCCAGATCTCGTCATCGAACCGCAGAGGAGCTCAACTCGGCATCTACCATGTCGTAACTGGGCATCCTTCCTGGGTCGAACCGTTCCACCGACCCGATCCGTAGCCCTCCTTGGCTTCCAGTGTTGCTGGTTGACACGTTGTGAAATCACGCCAGCTGGTCCTGCCACGCTCTCTTTCATTCCAAGCCAGGCGAGGCCACTGCAGCTCCTCGCTTCTTGGTATCACCAGGACGAACTCTGGAAGTAGCGGAGGCTGGCGTTTTGGCTCCATCAGCCATCCCGGGTGTTCCACTGTGCCGTCCAGTTACCACATCCAGGGCAACTTAGACACTGGCATCGGAACCCTCCCATGATGGCGCTCCACGGTGTTGGTCCTGCACACCTCCCAGAATACCAGGCCAGTCACTGTCTCAAACCGCATCATCCTTCATGTGCGGAGCAGGTCAGTCCCACAATCCGTAACCCGACCACTCTTCTCCGACGCTGCTGGTGATCATGAACCCCAGGCTGTAGAACATGTCACATCCCATGATGTTCGACCCACAGGCAGCCACCACGAATTGGACACTTGACATCATCGCCAACTTGTACTTCACCATCAATTCCAGCGAACCCACTCCGGCCAACTTGTTTCCTCTGTAACCAAAGTAAGGCGTCGACAGATCACTCATGCAGTAATGTGGGAACAAACTCCTCACAGTGGGCCAGTTCAACACCGAAGCTGCTGCTCCCGTGTCTACCATCAATGGCACTTCCACGTCATCCAGCAAAACATTGCAGTAAATTCACCCATCTGTGCTCGGGGAGACGGTATGAACAACCGTAGGAGTCGCTGCGGGGGAATCCGCCCTACGTCTTCGGTCCCCACACTCAAAATTCTTGCAGGCTCTGGTGAAATGATGCAGAGGACCACACTTAAAAAAAGCGCTTGTCCTTCGCCGGACACTCTCTTGCCTTATACCTGTGCCTGGTGAACCCACAGCCATGACATCTTGGTGTACTTGGGGCGGACCTAATTTTTATAGCGGCAGGGTATTCCTCTTCGTCCACGCAGTCTTCGCTATCCAGTTCCACAGCCAGCGCCTTCAAATGTGGTTCGGTGTGTCCCAATGAAGTTCTCTCATAGAGATCCTTTGCTATTTTCTCTGCTGCTTCAAACTGCTGCTCTATCTCGATTGCCGTGGCTAACATCAGTTCACCCGCAAATGTCAGGAGCCTCGACTGTGCCGCCGAACAGTGTGTGTTCCACCAGTTGGTCACCGATCAATTCTTCCTCAAGGGCTCCAAATCGGCACTCTCTCGCCAGCTGATGTAGGTCTGCAACATATTTCTGTACCGACTCTCCTGTCCGCTGGTGACGCTGCCGAAACTGGATTGTCCGAACTATGACGTTTTCCGGGGCACGAAAATAGTGCACCATTAGCCCCACCACGTCGTCAAAGCTATCAGCCCCTCCTAATGTGCCGAGGATTCGGTGACCCTCCATGCCAAGATTATGGACCAATATAGCTCTCGCACGCAGTTTCTCAAGCTCACCGAGGTTTAGGGCCACCATATAATTCTGGAAAGCCAAGTACCACCTAGCCCAGGGGACCGGCGGCTCGCCTGGAACCTCCAAAAATGGCCAAAAAGCAGAAACAGCTCTCTACATACCTTTATCCTCATCGCCAAATGTTATGTCCATAACCTGAGCTGACAATGAACAGACTGGAGGTGCAGTTGAACGTAACTTTATTATAGCAAACCACAGTGATACAGGTGCTCCATACAGGCCAAGAGGCCGAGGGCGAAAGAGACTGATTACTTCCGCCTCAGCCCTTTGTACCCCGGAGTGACAACAGAACTGGAAAGGTGGGACCGTCACCCCCCACTATACCCAGGGTACACCCAGTGCCATATTACTACACTACAATCGACATCAGAGGTAGGATCAAGTCATTATTTTGCAAGTAGTGGTGGGACGATAGTCAATATTATTTTTTATCGTAATAAAAACACACATATTTGTCTTATCAGAATCATCGTTTATCATGATAATTGCCAGTGTTCTCATATGAGTGAGATCAGAAAGTTGTTCCCCTTGCCTACTGAAATACAGTCCTGGTTTCCACTTGTATTCTGAACGGCCACCACCAGGGGAAGCCGGTTTGCAATTAAGTCTTCCAAAGTTCTTTATCCTATTACTCCGTCACTGTCCTGGCTGAACTGGATAGTTTTTACATCTTATAAATGCAGATTTTTTGTTGTCTGACGAAGCAAGTATACTGTAGAGAAACGAGGCAGGCGAGGCAACGAGCTGGACGACACAGAAACTTTATTCTTTCTCCAACATAATTTACAGCAAACAAGAATCCCAGGTCTCTGTGCACCGTGGGCTGCATGGTGGCTCAGTGGTTAGCACTGTGGCAGCACAGTTTGCCCTCGGCCGGGGGATCGCGGGGATCTTGAGATCGTGGGTTCGATCCCTGCCGCCGGCCAACAGTGATCTGTGTGGAGTTTGCATGTTCTCCCCGTGTTGCGTGGGTTTACTCCGGGATTTCTCCGGTTTCCTCCCACATGCTGAAAACATGCCAGTTAGGGATAAGGGGCGCTTGCACACGCAGCGACCGGCAGCTGGTAGCTTGTCACCAGACTGCAAAACAAATCTACCTACGGGTACAAAATAAGTAAAAAAAAAAAAAATTCCTCTTTTATCTCTTTATTCCCATGCATCAGGACCAGGAACTTCAGACCATAACACATTGTTATGTTAGAACTGTGTGGCACATTAACATGACATAACGCCGGTGCCGCTATCACACCCAGCAGCTCCGGCATTTACCCCTCTCTCCGGGGGGCGCATAGTCCTTACTGTCCTGTCTGATACCCCCCAGTGACACCTCCTCTTTCGGTCCCTTGTTCCCTGGGTGGAGAAGTCCAATACCATGCCCCCACACAGCACCCCCCCAAACACCCAGAAAGGGCACTAATCACCCCCCCCCCCCCCCCGTCCTTTGGGCTTGAGCTGGTACCCATAGCGGCTGTAGTGGGGGGTCGCCAATCCAGTCAAACTGCCCTGCTGGCGGGTTGTACAGGAGGGCACATCAGTCTGTGGAGGGAAAAATGGAGGGGGAGAAAACACATCAGCTTCATGAGCGCAGATCCCTGCCGAGGGACCACCATGTTGTGGAGCCACCAACGGTGAGCGTCCGCGCCAGGGAGCTTGGGCCAACACCTCCTGCTCGTCTGCCAACACAAAAGCAGGCTTCAGCCTGTCGATGCAGATGGCCTCCCTACACCCCCCTGTCTAACACAAAATGCTTCTCCCCAGGTTCCAACACCCTGAATGGGCCGTCGTGCGGTGGGCACAGTGGGGTCCGGTGGGCATTGTGCCTGACAAAAGAAAACTGTCGTTCTGCAAGCTTTTTGGGATGAATGTGCGGGGAAAACAATGGCGGGCCGGGCGCGGTATGCTCACAGCCTCCGTACTGTGTAAAAATTGCACAGGCAGATCAGCCTCGGGTGCGGGCTTTTCCAGTAAAAACTCTCCGGGGATCCGCAGCGGCTGAGAAAAAACGAGTTCTGCCAGGGAGGCTGCCAAATCCTCTTTAGGTGCAGAGCGCAACCCTAAAAGAACCCAGGCAGGCGGTCGACCCAATTTGTGTCCGTAAGCAAAGCTCTGAGCACTGCTTTAAGCGACCTATGAAAACGCTTGCAAAACCCGTTAGCCTGGGGGTTGTACGCGGTAGTGCGGTGAATGTTGACCCCCAGGCTGTGGGCCATAGCGGACCAGAGTTCTGAAACGAACTGTGGACCCCTGTCAGACATGATGTCCACTGGAGATCTGAAACGTGCAACCCAAGCCAACAAAAAAGCACCAGCCACTTTTCCAGACGTGGTAGGAGCCAGCGGGACCACTTCAGGCCAGCGCGTGGTGCGGTTGTTAAGAGGTGCGTAAAACCTTGCGATGGCAGGAAGGATCCCACCAAATCAATGTGGATGTTGTTGAACCTCCTGGCTAGGATTTGGAACAGCTTAAGGGGGGCTCTGGTGTGCTTGTGCACTTTGGCCCGCTGGCACGCGACGCAAGCTGCAGCCCACTCTCACGTCTTTGTGCAAGCGTGGCCAGATGAATTTTGCCCCCACTAGCTTCAATGAAGCACTCACTCCCTGATGCGAAAGGGAGTGGACTGACTCAAAAACACAACGGTGGCAAGAGCTCGGAACCACCGGGCGCAAGCGGCCGGTAGAGACGTCGCAGAGCAAGGGAGGGCATCTTTCTTGCACCACCCTGGTCTCCAGCCTTAACCCAGTTGGCGCAGACTGGAGCGTGCAAATGTCCGCATCCCCGACTTGTTCCACGGCCAAAGCAGGGAAATCTATTCCTATGTAGACTGGGGTGATTAACACACACGACAGGCAATCGGCCACGATGTTGAGTTTACTGGCAACGTGTTGAATGTCGGTAGTAAACTCCAAAATTGCGGCCAAATGCCGTGGCTGCCGGGCCGACCACGGTTCTGAGGTCTTGGACATTGCGTGCGTCAGCGGCTTATGGTCCACGAATACGGTGAATTCGTGCCCCTTCAGCCAGAACTGGAAATGGCACATCACCAGGTGGAGAGCCAGCAGTTCTCTATCGAATGTGCTGTACTTGCATTTATTGTCGCGCAAAGTCCGGCTAAAAAATGCAAGCGGCTGCCACGAACCTGAGACGTACTGCTCCACCACTGCCCCATGGGAACATCAGACGCATCTGTCGTGAGTGCTATCCGTGCAGACGGATCTGGGTGGGCTAACAATGCAGCATCTGCAAGCGCTGTTTTAGCATTAGTAAAAGCCTGGACTCGCTCGGAAGTCCTGTCGATGGCTTCCGCGGGCTTCTTTTTTTTTTAAGCGCGACATACAACGGCTAAACGACATACAACGGCTTTCTGACGAAGGCTGCAGTGCAGTTGAAACATGTAAAGAAGGTAAAGACATCTTTCTATTTTACATAAAAATCAATCTCATAAAAATCAATCTCTGCCACGCTGAACTGGCACTTCACTGGGTTAACTATCAGCCCATGCGCTTCCAACCTCTGGAAACTGTCTTGAAATGGGTGATGTGCTCCTCCTCGGACGCGCTAGCTACCAGAATGTTGTCTAAGTAGACAAAAAAAAAAGACAAGTGACGAAGCACTGCGTCCATCATCCTCTGGAAAGTCTGCGCCGTGCCTTTTAATCTGAACGGCATGCGTAAAAGCTCGGCCGAAAGGAGTTATTACCGCTGTTTTTGAAACGTCTTCTGTGCGCACTAGGACCTGATGGTATCCGCAGACCAGATCCACTTTCATAAAAAACACGTGCCCTGGCCAGGTGCACGAAAAAATCCTGGATGTGCAGAATGGGATAACGATCATGTTCCGTGGTATTATTCAATCGCCGGAAATCACTGCACGGTCGCCACGACCCGTCGGCATTAGACACCATGTGTAGCAGAGATGCCCATGGGCTGTTGGAGCGCCTGACGATGCCCAACTGCTCTAAGTTGGCAAACTCCTTTTGCGCACTGGCCAGTTTATCTGCGTCCAAACGCCGAGGATACGCGAACACTGGCGGACCTTTTGTCGTTATAAAGTGCTCGACCCCGTGTTTCATTACTGTAGCCGAAAAAGTCAGGACCGTGAGTGCTGGGAACTGTGCGAGAAAATGTTGGTACTTACCCCCTGGAGCTATAACATTAGCCAGTGTTGTCGACCCAGGTCCCCGAGCTGTGCAGGGCAGTGAGGTAAAAGAGACAGCGTCCACTAATCTCCTACAACATCAACTAACAACCCATAAGCACATAAAAAATCATTCACTTGGCATTTTTTTGCATTACAAGCTGTAATTCAAATGAACATTTTTGGAGCATTTTATGTAATGACCTACACAAAATTGTCCAAATTAGTGAAGTTCAGGTTCAGTTTCAGGTTACTTTATTTGTACCCGTAGGTAGATTTGTTTTGCAGTCAGGTGACATCCATATTTACAAACCACAATTACATTCAACATGAACACAAACACAAGCACACATGAATCTGACTATAAACATGATAAAAGTACTCAAGGCTCCACCAATCATGACAAAGGACAAAGAGATAAGAGAAAAAACAAAGAGAGAAGAGAGAAGGGTCATATTAAAAAGTTAGAGACTAGTCAAAGAGGTTAAAAACTCAAAAGTCTAAAACCCAATAAAAGATTTAGAACCCAAATAAAAAACCTACAAACATAAGTAAATATAAAATAAAATTAATAAATAGGTAACTAAATTATGTGCAATATATTGTTACATCTTGTTCAACTCTTTGACAGCAGCAGGAACAAAGCTGTTTTTGTAGCACTGGGTTTTACTTTTTGGGACAGCAAACCTCCGTCTGGAGGGAAGAAGCTGAAAGTAGCTGAAAGTGAAATGAAAAAAAAAAATTCTGTGAAATAAATAAAAACTGAGAAGTGGTGCTTGGGTATGTCTTCACCCCATTTGTGATAAATCCCCTAAATCAGATCCGGTGGTATCATTTACCTTCAAAAGCAACATAATTAAATAAGGTCCACCTGTGTGCAATCTAAGTGTCACATGATCTCAGTATGTACCTATTCTGAAAGGCCCCAGAATCTGCAACACCACTCATCAAAAGGCACCACCAAGCAAGCGACACCATGAAGACCAAGGAGCTTTCCAAGGAGGTCAAGGACAAAGTTGTGGAGAAGTATAAATCAGGGGTGGGATATAAAAAAAAATAAAATATCAGAAACTCTGAAAATCCCATTTAATGTCAATCCAATTGACATTAAATCCAATGTCAATTGGATTGGATCCAATGCCAATTGGATTTAATGCCATATTCTTTCCAAAAATGGAAAGGATATGGCACCACAACAAACCTTCCGAGAGAGGGCCGTTCACCAAAACTCACAGACTGGGCAAGGAAGGCATTAATCAGAGAGGCAACAAAGAGACCAAAGGTAACCCTGAAGTAGCTGGAAAGCTCCACAGCAGAGACTGGTATATCTGACCAGAGCCATACACTCCATAGAGTGGTCAGAAAAAGCCATTGTTTACAGGATAAGAAAGCACATTTAGAGTTTGCCAAAAGGCATGTGGGAAACTCCCCAACCAATTGGAAGAAGGTCCTCTGGTCAGATGAGACTAAAATGGAGTTTTTTGGCCATCAAGGAAAATGCCAAGTCTCACACAAACCCAACACCTCTCGTCACCCCAAGAACACCATCCCCACAGTGAAGCATGGTGGTGGTAGTAACATGCTGTGGGGATATTTTTCATTGGCAGGGGCTGAAAAACTGGTCAGAATTGAGGGAGTGATGGATGGTGCTAAATACAGAGAAATTCTTGAAGACATGTTCAAGACAGTGTTCCAAAGATCTGAGACTAGGACAGAGGTTCACCTTCCAGCAGGACAATGACCCTAAGCATACTGCTAAAACAACACTTGAATGTTGAAACAGCCTAGTCAAAAACCAGGCCTCAGTTCAATTAAGAATCTGTGGCATGACTTAAGACTACTGTATACCAATGGACCCCATCCAGCTTACAGTGCATCCGGAAAGTATTCACAGCACTTCCACTTTTCCACATTTTGTTATGTTACAGCCTTATTCCAAAATGGATTAAATTAATTTTTTTCCCCTCAAAATTCTACACACAACCGTTTGGGTGTGGGTTGGGTCTCATGTCTTTATCTTGATGCATAGTTTGTATTTCTTTAGAGCATTGAGTTCATTTTGTATTTTCTGCATTTATTATTATTTGTTAGATTCATGATTCTGTTCTCAGTTCTGATTATTATTATTGTGATTGTGATCTAAGTTCAGTTCTGTCATTATTTGTCATGGTCCTGTCTCCCTCTGATTGTGTGTGTGTGTGTGTGTGTGTGTGTGTGTGTGTGTGTGTGTGTGTGTGTGTGTGTGTGTGTGTGTGTCCCCCCACCCATCCTGTCATTCCCATTTGCCTCATGTGTCAGCTGTTTGTCATTATTGGTCTCGCGACCTGTGCCTGTGGTGATTGTCCCATTGATTATTTAAGGTCTCGCCCTAAGATGCTGGGATAGGCTCCAGCCCCCCCGCGACCCGAAAAGGATTAAGCGGAAGAAGATGAATGAATGAATGTTCAAGTTCTGTTCTGCTCAAGTTCTTTAGTCATGCTGGCGTGATTACACACTTCTGTCCTGTATCCTGTTTTAGTCTGCCTATTCTGTTTTTTTGCCTTAGCTTTTTGTTCCAGTTTCCGAGCTGTGTGTTAATTTCTGTTTAACCCTCAAGCTGTGTCTGGGTGACCAGCTTAATAAAATATTTAAAAACTTACATTCAGCGATTGGGTCCAGTTCCCACACCAACCATGACAGAAAGAACCCGACAGTATGGAACCAGTGGATGCTACGTCTTTTCAAATGGGCCTTGATGAGGAGGAAATCAAGGCTCTCATCAAGGAGACCCTCTCCTCCCACATGTGAGAGAGAGCCCACTACTTTCTTGAAGCTGCAGTGGAACTTTTAGAGGGCTTTCCAACTCTGTGGCAGTTTTCCCAGCTGGATGAACTCAGGTGCTCTGTGTTTAAACTGCAAATGGTAATCCAAGCATGGGAGGAACCGCCGCTGGCGACTGAGGGGGAGTAGAGGGAGGAATATTCTCAGCGAGTCAGTCGGAGACGTGACTCACGCTGGCACCGGCAGATACAGCAGCCTGGCTTCTCATCATTACCGGAGGTGCCCTAGATCTCCATTTCCTCTTTGCTCGACGCGGCACCACACCACCGTGCGATGGCTCCTCGTCAGGCGAATCGGAATGAAATTTTGATCCGAATGAGCATGATCGGGTTAGAATATTCAGATTGCCGTGTTTACATGAAGCATTTTTATTCCCATCAGGCTTTTAATCCGGTTACTTGTGTCCATGTAAACATAGCCATTGAGACGGGTGGGTTATGCCGATTGTTAATACGATTGGTGCGCATATAAACACTTATTCCAAAGTTTGGGTAGAAAATATGTTTACTGGGCATGTCTGTACATCAGCCACACGTCGACGTGACGTATTTCCGCCTTTACAGCAGCTAGCGGAAGACATGGCGGGAGTAAAACAAAACTGGTCTGTATCGTCCTGCTGTCTCCCTCTGTTCGCCATATGCAGAAGTATGTACTGCTGGACTTGTAGCTCCATTACGGAGACCAGCAGAAGCAAAAGTACAGTCTGAATAACACAATAACAGGTCCATTTCAAAAAGAGAAAGACACGAAGTGGGGTTTGTTTACATCGGAAGTTGCTTCTTCTTCTACTATTTCCAGAATGTCGGATAATTGTGCACATGTCAAAATGATTTAGTCCATTCAAACGTGTGACACATGGAAACGCACGTCCTAATCAGATCAACCTTTTCAGGATCCATGTAAACAGTAAAGTTCTGATCTGAATTGTAATCAGATTGAAGAAATTTTGAACATGTAACCGTGGCTACTGAGTTCTCTCGACCCATCTCTGCTGTAATTTCTGCTGCCACTTCCATCCATCCATCCTCACCTGCCTCTCTGGTTTCCTGTTCTGTTTTTTTGTGAAGAACTAGCTGTTCTGGGAGGCAATCTTCTGGTTTGGGATGAGCCGGCTGCCCCTGTTGCTGCACATGGACTGTGTGAGGATGATCCTGTACCTGCTCCACGTCGTTCCCTAGCCCCAGTGCCTGCACCATGTCGCTCCCTAGTTCCTGTCCCTGCTCCAGTACCAGCTCCAACTGCTCGTGATGTGCACATCACAGCTCCAGCCGTCCCCGAGGTGCGCACAACAGCTCCCGCTGTCCCCAAGGCATACACAATGGCTCTCGCCGTCCCTGAGGTGCATGCCACAGCTCCAGCTGTTCCTGAGGAGCACATTCCTGTTCCTGCTTTGCCCGAGGTGCACGTTCCTGTTCCTGCTCAGTCCAGGGTACATGTTCCCATTCCTGTTCTGCCCGAGGTGCACGTTCCTGTTCCTGCTCAGCCTGTCATCATCCCTGCCTCATCTGCCATCATGCCTGCTGGTTGGATGGCAAATGCAGAGTCACTGGGGTCCTTGCCAGTGGTGGAGCAAGAGCTCAGGCAAGTCCTCTTCTTTGTATTTCTAACATCAGTTTTAGAGAGATCTTGCCTAGCTCTTAGTGGGGGGTCCCAGTTGCAGCTATCACCTGCTTCTGGGCTTCCTGTCGCCAAGCTCCACTGCTGCTTGTTGTAGTGACCCGGGTGTTGTGTTTTCCTCGCCGATGGTCGGCTCACCTCTGCTGTCCCGGAGGCCAAGAGTTCTCCGTCATGTGTTCCTGTGGCTGGAGAACCTCTATCATGTGTCCCTGAGGCTACCGCGCACCTGTCATCTGCTGCTATGGTTAGCGCGCCTCAGTCATCAGTTTGGAGCAAAAGGCTCTCGTGTTAGGTTCACCAAAGCTTGAAGCTCCTGTGGCATCTCCTGAGATTAAAATGTCCATGTTAATCACCTCCTGAGGTTAAGGTTTCCATGTTGTCATCTCCTGAGGTTAAAATGTCCATGTTATCACCTCCTGAGGTTTAGGTATCCATGTTATCATCATTAAAGTTTTCTCCCGAGTTTAAGGGTTCTTTGTTATCAGCTCCTCGGTTTAAAATTTCCATGTCATTTTCACCTGAGTTTAATGCTCCCCTACAGTTATCTTTGGACCCCTTTTGTTCTGCAGTCAGGGGTCCAGGGACTCTGGAAGATCACCTGAACTGCCTTGCTTTCTGGTCCGGTGGCCCTGAGACTTTGGCAGGCCACCCAACCCGCCTTGTACTCTAATTTGGGGTCCGGTGGACTCAGGTAGACCCCCTGAACTATTTTGTCCCATGAGCTTGTGGCTCAGGGACTCTAGGGGGCCGCCAGATCCACCTTGTTTTTTGGTCCAGTGGTCCATGGACTGGGGTAGACCACCTGACCTATTTTGTGTTGAACTTTGGGGTCATGGGCTTCGTCTACTGGGGTTATGTTTGATTTTGGACTCTGTCGGGGGTAAGAGTTTGTTACTCTCTCCACACCATAACACAAACACCCCATAATGACAATGTGAAAAAAGTTGTGTTTTTTTTTTGAGATTTTTGCAAATTTATTAAAAATGAAAAACTGAGAAATTCCATGCACATAAATATTCACAGCCTTTGCTCAATACTTTGTTTATGCACCTTTGGCAGCAATTACAGCCTCAAGTCTTTTTGAATATGATGTCACAAGCTTGGCACACCTATCTTTGGGCAGTTTCACCCGTTCCTCTTTGCAGCACCTCTCAAGCTCCATCAGGTTTGATGGAAAGCATCAGTGCAGCCATTTTCAGATCTCTCCAGACCTGTTCAATTGGATTCAAGTCTGGGCTCTGGCTGGGCCATTCAGGGACATTCACAGAGTTGTCCTGAAGTCACTCCTTTGACATCTTGGCTGTGTGCTTAGCATCGTTGTCCTGCTGAAAGATGAACCATCAACCCAGTCTGAGGTCAAGAGCGCTCCCAAGCAGGTTTTCATTCAGGATGTCTCTGTACATTGCTGCATTCATCTTTCCCTCTATCCTGACTAGTCTGCCAGTTCTTGCCGCTGAAAAACATCCCCACAGCATCTCGAGTAGGTTCATTTTGTCTTCTTTATAATTATTAGCCTTTTGTTTTTCTTATTAAAGACAAGGATAGAAAGGAGATGTTTTTACCTTTACATGTTTCAACTGTCCAATGCAGTCTTCATCAGAAGTGCTAGCTGATTGCTGTGTAGTATCATTTATCAGCTGGCATTCCTAGGCGGGGCCAGCCCAGCAGAACTGTCAGATCCACTGGGCTGGCCCTGCCTTCCACCGTCCGATGGTCTCTGGATCAAGGGGAAAAAGAAACACTACGGAACGCAGTAGCAGGATTCCTCAAAACGGCCAAATTGCCACAAAGCAACATCACAAAAGAAGAAGAAAAAGCAATAAACTCATTTAAGAAAGATAAAACAATCACAATCCTCCCATCAGATAAAGGCAGAACCACAGTAGTAATGGACACAGAAACATATGAAAAACAGATGGAAACCATGTTGGTAGACAATAACACATATGACGATGGACTGGCGATCTGTCCAGGGTGTACCCTACCTCTCGCCCAAAGATGCTGGGATAGGCTCCAGCCCCCCTGCGACCCAAAATGGGTTAAGCAGAAGAAGATGGATGGATGGATGGATGGAAATCACAAAAACAAACCCCACAGAAGAAAAGAAAAAAAATGCTAAAAGCCCTTCTCAAACCCCTATTAGAAAGCAAAAAAATAACAAAGGATGCATACGAACACCTGATACCCACAGCCAGCATCACCCCCCAGATAAGGAACCCCAAAAATACATAAGGGTAATCCATTGCGACCAATAAAACAGGGTTACAAAAATAATTTTTGTGTAAGTTGTCTGTTTTTTCAACTGATTTAAGACAATTTTGCACCGCTGAATCCGAAAATGACATCCGTTTCTCTCGATCAGGTGCTAAGTAAAAACCTGTACTTACTTAGTATTTGCTTAGTACTGTGCATGTAAGATAAGATAAGATAAGATAAGCCTTTATTAGTCCCACAATGAGGAAATTCCAGGATTGCAACAGCACAGAGACAGCAACACTCAGAGCAATAATTTAGAAGATAAGAAAATAAGAGCAGTGAATATACATACCGTATGTACACATAAATATATAAATATATATACACAGTGCGGAGCATTGTAGCTAGATGCAATAAACAGCATAACCGTCTACTTAGTTATCCTACATAGTATGAATATGTGCCCATACATATTGCCACCCTCCGTAGCGACTGATATTGTCCTAGTTGTATACTGGAGGGGACCATTTGTGTAAGTCTGTTTGTGTCTTTTGCATTCAATACTATTAGGTCGTCACGTTTTTTTTTTTTTTTTTTTTTTTTTGCTGTCTCTGCAAGCAGCCCTGCTTAGGTTATAAAGTCTGACAGCCGTAGGTAGGAAGGACCTGCGAAACCTCTCGGTCGCGCACCTAGGATGATGTAGTCTACTGCTAAATGAGCTCCTCAGTGTGTTCAGTATGTCCTGCATAGGGTGGGACTCGGACTCCAGCAGAGATGACAGTTTAGCCACCATCCTTCTCTCTCCTATCTCCTCTACTGGGTCAAGGCATTGCCCCAGGACAGAGCTAGCTTTCTTGATCAGTTTGTTCAGTCTCTTCCTATCGGCTGCTGTAATGCCACTGCCCCAGCAGACCACTCCAAAAACAATGGCTGATGCCACCACCGTGTTGTAGAATGTCTTCAGGAGCACCTCTTGTACACCAAGAGACCTGAGCCTCCTCAGTAGGAACAGCCTGCACTGTCCCTTCTTATAGAGTGCGTTGGTATTGTGTGACCAGTCTAGTTTATTGTTCAGATGAACACCTAAGTACTTGTAGGATGTCACCATCCCAATGTCTGTTTCCTGGATGTTTACTGGTGCTGTGAGGGGTTGTCCTTGCCTGCGGCAGTCCACCACCAGCTCCTTAGTTTTCCTCGCGTTGATTTGGAGGTAGTTCCGGTGGCACCAGTCCACGAAGTCCTGGATAAGTCCTCTGTACTCAGCTTCATCTCCGTTGGAGATGAGGCCGATGATCGCAGAGTCATCAGAGAACTTCTGTAGATGGCAGTGTGTTGTGTGAGAAGTCAGCAGTATAAAGGGTGAACAGGAAGGGACCCAAAACCCTTGTTTTGGAGGGAACCAAAACCCAAACATGTACTTACCTTTATATAAAGGCAAGTACATGTAAATTGAATGTTTTGTCATCATTGCTCAAAATTCAGGGAATTTCAAGACATAAAAAAAAAATTGCATCATATAAAGCGAAAATACCCGTACATGGAAACAAAAATTTATAAAACAATATGGGGCCATAATTCAAAAAGTTGACCTAATTGAGCAAAACCAATGTGATTTTTGGATTCAGCACATCAAAATTGTCCTAAATCAGCTAAAAAAAACTTAGACAATAAATTTGGTGTTGACCAGTGTAATAGACAGTATCAAATCAGTCACATACAACTTATCAAAAGCCCTGGTTGAACTCATCAAACCCCTCCTTGAACTATGAGAATACTACTGCAAAATCTCAAAAGAACTGGCACAAGAACTCAAAAATATGAAAATACAATCAGGCGAGATCCTTATTTCACATGATGTCATTTGGCTATTCACAAAGATCCCTGTTGATGTCACACTACACATCGCGCAAGGACGCCTCAAGAGCAACAGAACCTTTAAAAGATACAAATCTCACAGTTGACGACATATCCGGACTATTACAATTTGTTGCAAAATCCACCTATTTTCAATACAGAAAAAGAATCTACAGGCAAAAAGAAGGAGTTGCAATGGGAGGCCCACTATCAGCCATCATGAACAGCTTTTTCATGGAGGATCTGGAAAATAAAGCCATCAACACAGCACCTATACAATGCAAACCCACCCTCTGGATGAGATATGTGGACGACATATTGGAGAAAATTAAAAAAGGACATACACAAAAACTCACAGACCATCTGAACAACATGGACAGCACTGGGAACATAAAATTCACACACGAAGAGGAAGAAAATGGTATCATAGCCTTTCTGGACATGAAAATCCACCACAGTGATGACGGCAGTACAGGAATCCAATCCACATGGATTAGTACCTACTATGGACATCAGAACACCCCACAGCACACAAACTACCAGTTGTCAGGACACTATACAAATGGGCCACCATCATCACAAACCAAGAAGACAGACAGGAGGAGGAAAACCACATTAGCCATGCACTCACACACTGCCAATATCCGATATGGGCTATAAATGAAGGGAAATAGCAAGTCAAAGACAAAGAAAACAAACAGAAAACAAGACATAGACCAAAAGTCGAAATCAAAAACAAGAACATCATAACCATACCATACATCCGAGGGATAACAGAACCAATCCAAAGGATCATCAAAAAACACAAACTAAACACAGCGGTAAAACCACACAAAAAATTAAGACAGTTATTAGTACACCCCAAGGACAAAATAGAACAAAGCAAAAAATGCAAAGTAATATATGAAATACCATGTAGATCATGTAACAAAACCTACATCGGAGAAACAGGAAGAGCATTCACCACAAGGAAAAAAGAACACCAGAAGGAAACACAAGGACGGCTCACAAGATCACAAAAAGAAAAGGCAGGACAAGCAATATTAAAATCAGCAATATCAGATCACTACAAAAGAAATAATCACATCATGGTCTGGGACAACACAAAAATCAATGGATCGGAGAGTAACAGACACAAACGCTGGATCAAGGAGGTCACAGAAATCAGGAAGCGGGGAAAAAAACAGCAAGAATTGGGATGAGGGGGCATTTACTGTATGCTTTCACACACCTGGGATTACATTCTCCAGAGACCATGTGATGACAGAAGGAGGGACCAGCCCAGTGGATCTGACAATTCTGCTGGGCTGGCCCCGCCTAGGAAAGCCAGCTGATAAATGACATTTTGCAGCAATCAGCTGACACTTCTGATGAAGACTGCAGTGGACAGTTGAAACATGTAAAGGTAAAAACATGTCCTTTCTATCCTTGTCTTTAATAAGAAAAGCAGAAGGCTAATAATCCCCACAGCATGATGCTGCCACCACCATGCTTCACTGTAGGGATTGTATTTAATTTAATTCATTTATTTATCAGGGACATTGCAGTGAAACATAGTGATCATATCGAACATCTGATGTTCTGCACAAAGAGTATATAGCATTAAGCTAGTTTGCAACTCCTGTCCCTGGTTGGACTTTTCAAGAAGAAATACAAGTAAAAAGAAAAAATACTAGTAAAGCAACAAATACAGTATAAACAAGCAACATAGGAACATAATACACATTCACCCAACACAACACAAACACCAAATAACACATTAAAAGTCTGACCTTGCTAACATCACAAGTCCTAGGTGTGGGTACATTCTTGTTTTGCCTTCAGCCAGTTCTTAACCTTTACTGTGAATGTTTTGAAATCTGTCGTTAGTTTAATTTCATTTGGCATCATGTTCCAGATGTGACTACCTTTTATAGAGAAACCTGTCCAAATGTGGTTCTGCGGTGGGATATTTTACAGTTATTGCTGTTAGAACTCCTGGTGACTCTGCTGCCGTCCTGTCTTTGGATGAAACCACAGAGTTGCTCTGGTGCTGATTTATTCATACATATGAAGGTTAATTTCAGAAAGTAGAGATTGGTGAAGCTTTCAAAACTCAATAAATTATATTTTTTTTAGTATATCTAACTAACTAACTAACTAACCTGCACTTATATAGCGCTTTTCTAGTCACAAAGACCACTCAAAGTGCTTTCATTAATACTAACCCTCTATTCTAAGGGCCTATAGGAAACAGATATCTAGGGACAATTTAGAACAGCCAATTAACCTAACATGCATGTTTTTGGCATGTGGGAGGAAACCGGAGAAATCCCGGAGTAAACCCACGCAACACGGGGAGAACATGCAAACTCCACACAGATCACTGTTGGTCGGGGGCTGGGATCGAACCCACGATCCCACAATCCCCCGGCCAAGGGTAAACTGTGCTGCCGCAGTGCTAACCACTGCGCCACCGTGCAGCCCAAGGGGTTAAAAGTGACATTTTGTGTTGAATTTAGAGAAACCACTTGTAATATTAGGTGTGTTGAGATATGACATATGTTATGATATGACAATGATTCCAGTGATTTAGCTTTTTAGTCACAATTTTCAAGAACCTTCATGAACCTATGTGTTTTATTGTAGAGGAAGCTGCCTGAGCCCAAACTGTCAGACAGTATGAAATATGGGAGAAGATCATTGCATGTATGTACAATAGGGCTGCCTATTTTGGTGTGTAATTTCTGATTAATTTAAAACAGTTCAGACTTTTTGTTCGTTTTTGAAATTTTCTTTTTGTGTTGATTGAAATTGAGCTGAGGGTCTAGTACAACTTCAAGGTATTTGAATTCTGTCGCTGAAGAAATTTCTTGATTATGTATGTTAACTTTAAAACATTGCTGGTTAGATTTCCTAATTGAGAACACATAGACACTGTTTTTTAAGGTTCAACAGTAAATGATTTTGAAAGAGCCACTCTTGGACATCAACCATACACTTAGACAGGACGTCAGCAGCCTGTGTCGGTGTCTTGACAGCTGTATATACGCTGCATCATCTGCATAAAGTTGGCATGTTGCAGGTGAGCAGTTTTACGGCAAGTCATTAATGAAGAGGCTGAAAAGCAGTGGACGAAGAATAGACCCTTGTGGAATGCCCATGTTGTTATTTAAAGGCCAAATGTCACGTAACAGGGTCCTTAAAATGTCTTGAAACTAGATATAAAAGGGAACCGATCCGTTCGGGTCTTGGTGCATATGCTTCAGTAACGCCGGAATATTCGTTAATTTAAAACTGCCGCGCTTGGCCTGACGTTCCTACTCACGGCCCCCGGAATCGCCTGGGGAAGAAGGCGGAAGTGACAAAATAGATTGTACCTTAGTTTGATGCTTGGGGTATCCCGATTGATTGTTTATATGGAGACTGGAAGATTGAAGTGAGCAACAAGAAAGAAAAAATTGGATATTTCACCCATACCTTAAAACGGGGCTATAAGGGACAGCTGGGTAATAAGGGACACTTTTCTGGGAAATGTTTTCATACCTGTCAAGTGATACGTTTTCGCCGTATTTTAATACCGTAAAACGCGGCTATAAGGGACGGCAGGGTAATAAGGGACACTTTTCTGGGAAATGTTTTCATACCTGTCAAGTGATACGTTTTCGCCGTATTTTAATACCGTAAAACGCGGCTATAAGGGACGGCGGGGTAATAAGGGACACTTTTCTGGGAAATGTTTTAAATGTAATTCGTGTTGTTATTGTCAAATATTTTAAGGATTCATGGATATTTGACAATAACAACACAACTCAGCGTCCGGCTCAAAATAAAAAAAGCAGAATTCTGGATTTGGAAGGCGATTCCTTTCTGTTCCGCAGCCGCAGGACAGTTGAAAGTGTGAGGCCATCAGCCTAATGACTTCTAACTGTAGTGATAATAGCTCAGGCTGATCGATCTGCCCGCCCCGGCCATCAGCCTAATGATTGAGTCCACACTTCTAACAGTAGTGAGAATAGCTCCCGCTGAGCGATCTGCCCGGGGCGGCCATCAGCCTAATGATTGAGTCCACACTTCTAACAGTAGTGAGAATAGCTCAGGCTGAGCGATCTGCCAGCACCCTAGCTGTGGGGGTCACACACACACGACGTGTTCCTCAACACACTCAATAATTTTTTTTCCCGTATATTTTTCTTTTGGGCGTACAGAAATGGCAATACGCCCGTATTTGCTAAAAGTGCATTTTCCCCGTATTAAAATACGGCGAAAACGTCTCTCTTGACAGGTATGCGCCTCCATTCTCATTCTGATCTGGTAAATTTCTTGACAGCAGCGGCTCTCCTCCACTGTAATAATAATGGCTTCCGAAAAATCAATATTTATGGGGCGCCCTCGACAGACTCCCCTTCGGCTTCCCAATTCTGGAGGCGATTAATGTCCAATTCAATGACATTTTCCACTGGTTCTGCTCTCTGGTCATCGTCGGAACTGTTGTCATCAGACAAAGCATCTGATTCCGTCTTGGACGGCTCGAACCTGTAAGGTTCTATGCCTCTGTCACTGTCTGAACCACTGACAAAAAAAAGACAAAAAGAAAAGACAAAAAAAAGACAAAAAAAGAAGACAAAACTAAACTAATTTGTTCACAATCGCTGTCATTTTCCGTCATGATTGTCCAGTGTTGATAAGTGTGAATGTGGATAGGCAGGGCAGCCAGGGTACAACTTGTGACGTCAAAATCATGGCCGCGGTCTGGATTGGCTGTCACAAGCCAGCGAGCAAGGCGGGGCCTTCGCCTGGTGTATTTTGTGCAATTATGTAAATACGGGTGGGTGATATGGTCTGCGGTATGAATATTTGGTTTAAGCTATGTGTATTTTATCAAAATTCGTTGTCATTTAGAAAAAAAAATTACGTGACATTTGGCCTTTAAAAAGGAGGATGTGTCCTGATCAACTTTGACAGACTGTTCTCTGTCCTGAAGATAAGATGTAAACCATTCTATTGCCTCACTAGAAAAATCAAAAGCTGACAATTTGGACAGAAGCAAACTGGTTGACAGTGTCAAATGCTTTTTTTAAGGTCAAGAAAAAACAGCTCCCACCACATTACCCCTATCCAAAGACTAATATTTTCAGTGAGGCAACAATTTGCTGTTTCTGGTGAATATCCTGGTCTAAAACCAAACTGGCATGAGTGGAGAAGTTGAATGGCCTGAGTCTGTCAGCTGTGTAGCTACAACTTTTTCAAGAACTTTAGACAGAACAGGTAAAATTGAGATTGGGCGATAGTTACTTATACTGTCCTGGCTTCCTGATTTAAAAACTGGTATGATGACTGCTTTTTTCCAGCCAGAAAGAAATTTGCAGGATCTAATGGAGAGATTAATGAGATGAGTCAATGGTTTAATTATGATGTTGCTGTATGTTTTAAGAAATGAAGTACTCATATGATAGATATCATTAGTTTTATAATTTTATAATTTTTTAATGACACCGGCAATTAATTCCTCGTTTACCTCACTGATATGAAAAGAACAATGGATGTCATTGCTTTTGGATAGTTTAGGACATTTAGCAACACAAAATTTTTTAATTCTTACACCGACTCCACAAAATATGAGTTAAATTCATTTGCCAAAATGGCATTGTTAGTGATGGTCTTTCCATTAATTATAATTCCCTTTACTCCCTTCCGATTATTTGTGTTGTCGTTCAAGTTGTTTAAGTGCTTCCATAGAGAAGTGTTGTTACCCTTTGCATGTTAATTTACTGTAGTAGGATACTTTAGATTTACCTAATTCCCCTGCTACTTGATTGCTTAGGCTTTTGTAAATTAAGTAATCAGTTTTAAGTTTAGATAATGACGTTTTCAAAGCAGAATCTCGCTTTTTCATAAATTTCTTTATTTCATTGTTTAACCACAGTAAGTTGGACTTTTTTTGTCTATATTTCATTTGCTTTGTAAATTTTTCTCTGGATTTTGTTATTGTTGCAGTTATAGAATTACAACACTCTTCTACATCACATAATGACATGAGCTGCTCCCAATTTTGATTCTTTAGGTCACATTCAAACTGCATCATTTTAGATTTGGGAATAATCAGTTTTATTTTGTCAGCATCAACACCCCCGAGATATTGTAGCCATTTTTTAGTAAGCTTTGTGACTGTGAGAGTCATATTGTGATCTGAAAGACCAGTTACCAGATTATAGGTTCTTGTTATACGTTCTGGTTTATTGGTAAATGCCATGTTAATGAGTGTTTTAGAAAGTTTTTTTTATCCTGGTGGGCCCTTTGATCATTTGTTGGTAATTAAATTTTGTCATGATATTTTTTAATTTCTGTTTGTTATTTTTATCAATCCAGATGATGTTAAAGTCACCATACCATAAAGTTTCTTTGTGACCCTCAAGTAGTTTAACCAAATCACTTAATTCATTATAGAAGGAGACATTGTGTGATGGTGGATTGTACGATACTGCAATATTAAAATTCATTACAGGTGAGAGAATGAAATGACATTTACAGCTCAACATTCCAGGGGGATATTTAATTCAACCAGTTGGCATTTGAATTTTTCTTTAACGAATATGAACGCTCCTCCTCCCTTTCCTACCTGCCTATCTTTTCTAAAGCAGTGATAACCTTGAATGTCTGTCATATTAGTGGGTATGTTACTGTGTAACCAAGTTTCTGTTAAACAAAGATAATCCAGATTTGAGTCCAGCAGTAGGGTAGATATCTCATCTCTTTTGGGAATTTAACTGCATATGTTTAAATGTCCACCTAAAATCCCGTTTGGTTTAGACTTTGCATCCCACAAAACTCAAGCATGATTGACAGTTAGGAAGAATAGATACTGTTTTGGGGGTTTTTTTGTAGCTCGACTTTCAGGTGTCACTGCTTTTATGCGTTGTTTGACTGTTTCTGCTTCCAACAGTTTGTGTGAATCAGTTCCATTCAATGCAGCTGCAGCACTGCTGTTTACAGTATAATCTGACAGATGATGCAATCCAGAGTAAATAGACTCACCAAACTGGCTACAGATGGCTGTACCGGGGTGAATACCAGCATTATGCTGCTCCACCAGATTCTTTGATGCGGCACCGAGCAGCCCCAATTTTAGCTGAGTAGGTGACATTAGAGCCACTAATGTTGGTCTAGGTGTTGGCCGGGGTCTTGACAACAGCAGCTGATCAGTTGATCTAGGTGTTAGCCAGGAGCTAGCTGATCCAAGTGTTAGCTGAGGCCTTGGCAATAACAGCTGATCAGTTGGTTCAGGTATTGGACAGGAATCGACCAATCCAAGCATTAGCTGGGGACTTGTCAGTAGCAGCTGATCAGTCAATCCAGGTATTAACCAGGATCCAACAAATCCAGGTATTAGTCGGGGCCTTGACAGCAGCAACTGATCAGTTGATCGAGGTGTTAGCCTGAGTGTTTGACTCATAGCATTTTGTGCTAACACAGAGCAGGTCTGTTGTTCAAACATGGTAGGTCCAGGATTAAGGTGAATGTCCCCAGCCAGAAGTAGCAGTTCCAACAGCATTTTGGCAGAGTAGGCTCTGCCATCCTGTGATGTTAACTTGACAACCTTGTTTTTGCTGCGTTTACACAGGCCTTTTGAGGACCAGATAGAGTACAGGATAAAAAGTCCATTTCCAAACATATATAGCTTTATAGATTCACCTTTGATTAAATTGGTTGAATTACCCTTCTTGTAGTAGGTCCAGACACACGATGAGAATAAAAAAGAGTAGACAAATATTAAAATATAGTGGCTAGAAGTGGAACCCAACCAACCACTTCCACTCTTAGCAACCATCTTGTTAGGTACACGGTGCCTGGTTTCCTTCAAACATGACGCCTGGCATTAACGCCAAAGAGTTCAAAGTTCTCTGGTTCATCAGACCAGATAATTTTGTTTCTCATGGTCTGAGAGTCCTTCAGGTGCATTTTGGCAAACTCCAGGCGGGCTGCCATATGCCTTTTACTAAGGAGTGGCTTCCATCTGACCACTCTACCATACAGGCCTGATTGGTGGATTGCTGCACAGATAGTTGTCCTTCTGGAAGGTTCTCCTCTCTCCACAGAGGAACGCTGGCGCTCTGACAGAATGACCATCAGGTTCTTGGTCACCTCCCTGACTAAGGCCCTTCTCCCCTGATTGCTCAGTTTAGACGGCCGACCAGCTCTAGGAAGAGTCCTGGTGGTTCTGAACTTCTTCCATTTATGGATGATGGAGGCCACTGTGCTCACTGGGACCTTCAAAACAGCGGAAATTTTGCTGTACCCTTCCTCAGATTTGTGCCTGTCTTGGAGGTCTACGGACAATTCCTTTGACTTCATGCTTGGTGTTCTGCCCACAGTAAAGTGTGTTTCATAGAAGGTTAAAAATAGTTCACAAGTTCATAATAAAATGTCATAATTCATTTGTAATAATTCATGCTAAAAAACAGTCATTGTGTTAAAAAGTAACTTCTATGCAGTTAGTACTGGTTTACCTGTATTTTACATTGAAAGCACAGCCAGTAGTCGCTGTGATTTATGGGTAGCAGAAGCGGACGTTAGTAAGAGAGAGAAAGGAAAAAAAGGAGAAAAGTATAACCTGCCTGTGAATATCTGAGACGCTCCTCCTGTGTGTTATATCCTTTTCTACACCTTCGAAAGCAATGGCTGTGAGTTTAATGAATGTTATGTTAACTTTATAAGTTTTATGAGACGTGAACTTGATATCGTTTGTGAATATGTTGTTACCAGGAATTAGTCTTATCCCAGGAGCCCGCTAGCATGCTTTTCACCGAGAGTGCTGTGTATTAGCATAAGTAACGCTGCTACTAGCGATCTAATTAGCATATGAAAAGAGTGAAAACGTATTGTTTGTCTTTAGTAGCAGCTATAGAGTAATTTCTGTGTGAGTTTTCTGATGTTAGTTATTTTTTGGTGTATTTATTTTTCATCTGACGAAGAGCTAAAACGCTTTATTTTCTGTTTGTATTTTCAGTTTCACTCGGACCTTTCATTGAGCATTCGGACCTTTCATTGAGCATTCGGGCCTTTCATTGAGCATTCGGGCTTTTCATCGAGCTCTTCAAGCCACAGTTGTAAAGTACTGTAAGCTGTCTAAGGAGACTGAATAAAGGAGCAGGACGCTCGGTTTCCTGGCTCGTGAAAAACGAGTTTGGCTTGCTGTTGATCTACGTTCACATACACCGTGTATATAACACGTAGGGATAACAGTACACTTGGTTTGTGCTCTGTGCACTTCTTCTTCTTCTTCTTTTAGATTTGATTGGCAGTTGGCAATCAGCTTACAGGTGCATTACCGCCACTGACTGATTATCATCACACTATATCTTTGTATAAGGAGTTCTGAACAACTCCTTATGTGCGAAAAAATTATCCGTCCTTGGACTGTGTCCGAGGTACGGCCGAGATGGAGTGAGACTCTGTATTAACCTCTTCTTCTTTCTTCTTCTTTTAGATTTGATTGGCGGTTGGCAACCAGCTTACAGGTGCATTACCGCCACATACTTCACTCTATATCATCATTCTATCTGGTCAGGAGCTGTAGTCTTTCTGTCATCATTGCTGTGCTCAATCGAACCTCAACTCTATCTTCAGACATCACTCTTCTTCGTCTCCTCGTACTTTGCTCTATATAATCACTACACTCAACATCATCACTCTACACATCTTGGCCGTGGCAACTGCCACTCCAAGATATCGACCACCGAGGCCTTCTTTTACCGATGACGACAACCTGCTGTCGGTAAACCACTCCGACACACACTCTACACATCTTGTTCTTCTTCTTCTTCTTTTAGACTTGATTGGCGACTGGCAACCAGCCCACAGGTGCATCACCGCCACTGACTTGATTATCATTACTCTATATCTTTGTCTAAGGCAGGGGTTGGCAGTGAGGGCCATTCCACTGCAGGTTTTCTGTTCCACCCAGTCTCTTCAGCAGGTGTTTGCGCTGATCAGCTTCAAGGATTGCTAATCAGTGAAAACACCTGCTGAAGAGACTGGGTGGAATAGAAAACCTGCAGTGGAATGGCCCTCTGTGGCACATGATTGCCCACCCCTGGTCTAAGGAGTTCTGAACAACTTCTTCCTCTAGACCCGATCAGCGGTTGGCAACCAGCCCACCCTACACATGTTGGCCGTGGCTAAGATCGTTCCAGGAGCTGTCCTTCTTCTTCTCTCGGTTACTGGCGGATAGCAAACGAGTGAAAGGTGCATACCGCCACCTCCTGTACAAGAGAGTGTAACATTATGTCATGTGAGCCCGACCCCTAAAGTCTATGACTTAATCCTGTGTTATTTAAAAATGAGAAAAGAGCCCTTCTCATGATTCTTAGTGCCTCTCCATCTCCATCTGTTCCCAGAATCCCAGTTAAATCCCATTCCCTACCGGCCTCTCGAATTTCATTTTTCATTGTCCCTCTTTCATTTCCATACTTGTGACAGTGTAATAAGATGTGCTCGACATTTTCTTTTTCTCCACTTTCTCTACATTTGTCACTTTCGCTTTTCCCCATGGTGAATAAAGTGCCGTTTAAACCTGTATGATCAAGTCTGAGTCTTGCCATAATGATGTCTTCCCTCCTGTTTGTTGTTATATAATTCTTTATTGCAATAGATTTTTTTATTTTGTAATATGATCTACCTTTAAGATCTTCATCCCATCTTTTTTGCCATAGCTCAGTTCCTTTTTTCTTGATTACTGCTTTCCCTTCACCTTTTCCAAGAGGCAATGGTATAGTTATTTCTTTCCCAATTGCACTTTTTGCTAATTTGTCTGCACAGTCATTCCCTTTCAACCCTTCATGTGCAGGGACCCAACAAAACTGAACTTCTCCACCACCCCTGTGTACCCTAAATAAACTGTGATATAGCTCAATCACCAAGTCTTCCCTTGTAGATTTTAGTGTCTGTATGGTTTTTAGTTCTGCAAGTGAATCTGTGCACACCACCACCCGGTCCGGTCTGACCTCCTCCACCCACTGCAAACCAATAATTATTACCACCGTCTCTGCTGTAAACACGAATGTGCACTGTCAACTGTGGGACCTTATATAGACAGGTGTGTGCCTTTCCAGATCATGTCCAATCAACTGAATTTACCACAGGTGGACTCCAGTTAAGCAGTAGAAACATCTCAAGGATGATCAGTGGAAACAGGATGCACCTGAGCTCAATTTTGAGCTTCAAGGCAAAGGCTGTGAATACTTATGTACATGTGATTTTAGTTTTATATTTTTAATAAATTTGCAAAAATCTCAAAAAAAAAACTTTTTTCACATTGTCATTATGGGGTATTGTGTGTAGAATTTTGAGGAAAAAATGAATTTAATCCATTTTGGAATAAGGCTGTAACATAAAATGTGGAAAAAGTGAAGTGCTGTGAATACTTTGCAGATGCACTGTAAAGGAGCTGGGGCAGTTTTGTTTTCTGTTTTTTAAATATTATTTCTTGTTCACAAAAAATATTTTGCATTTTCAGGTTAGCTAGCATGGTGTGTAAATCTACTGCTCTAAACCCCCAAATATCCATTTTAATTCCAGGTTTTAAGGCAACAAAATAGGAAAAATGCAGAGGGGGTGAATAATTTTACAAGCCACTGTATGCCCAGTTTTCTTTCTTACGCACCTTTGATAAATGAGGGCCAGTGACATTTACTTCTAGAATACACAGCTCACTTACTAGCTAATACTTTCAAATGTATTCATCCACTCTTTCCACAGTCCATTTCTCCAGGAATAGTGAAGACAGAATTTGCTCCTCGGTTCTACAATGATCCTGCCAAAGCTACTGCTTTATATAGTGCAGTGAAGGTAACAATATTAGTATATATTTCTAATATAATTTATTGTCTAGAATAGAAGTTTTAAAGTTCTCTTCACTTCTGACAGACTCTGGATGCAGAAGATGTTGCAAATGCAATAATATATGTCCTGAGTGCCCCTCCTCATGTGCAGGTCAGTGGTTATCATTATGTTTCATTTTACTGTGACTTGTCAATTGATGCTCCTTTGTGTTTAAACACTTTTTATCCCATGGTGTGAAATATCACTATTCTGTCAGAACTTCTGTGCTTTTTGGATTGTTTTTTTGGATTGGATGTCAGAAAGTATTAGTTTGTACAGTATATGGGAAATCACAGCAATAACTTAAACTTGTGGAAACTGGAATTTGTATCTTGTGTGTGTGCGTGGGGGGGGGGGGGTGCGCAGCAAACCTGATTTTGCAACCTGCTGACTTTCTGGAGCGGTTGGAGCCACAGAGTCTCTGCAGAGAGTGGTGTTTATGGGACAGAAGAGGGGAGTCTGCAGCAGGAGGAGAGCGCCCAAGGGCTCGTGCCATAATCTGTCGGGTGGTCGCCAATGCAGCAGTTCAGTTCCACTTTTTCCACTTTTTTCCCCACAAAAATAAAACGGTCTCCCTTTTCCTCAAATTGTATCAAAAGGCTCCGGGGTCTGAACGGAGGGCTCTCGGGGTCCGGATCCGGACTGGAGTCTGCCAGTTGGTGACCCCTGATCTAAAGTGAACTCTGATCATGAAGGTTTAAGATGGGTTTTGCGCTGACCAAAGCCCATGTGTGTGAACCAAAATGCATGCGATAGTAATGCTGCTTCGTAATAAGGAAGCCATCAATCACAGTTGATACCCAGTTAGTTATTTTAGAAAGAACAAATGGGTAAGAATGCTGTGCTGAAAAATCAGCTGAATAATTTAATGTAGTGCACACGGATGCAACACACAGACATGAATGGGTTTGAAACTTAAGGAAAAGACGATGATGCCTGTGCAAACTTCCATAAACTTTCATTAACAATGGTGTGGAAGTCGCTCCCAGCCAGTGGGGAGACAGAATGCTCCCTCTCCTGTTGCTTTCGCCGACCAAGGGTCTCTCCCGTCTCGTGCGGGGGTCTCCCGAGGTTTGCAGCTCTCTGTCCCAGTCCTTCCTGGGTGGGAGGGAAGGAGGAGATGCAGTGCAGCTTCCCGTCCGCCACCGACCCCCACCATGAACCGATCCTGCTCTCGGCGGCCTCTGGTGGGGACTGACAGGTGGTAGTTGGGGAGCTTGCTGGGGGAAACCACGACCCTAGGTGCATTGCGGGCGGCCTTGGCCCAGCTGGAAACCCAGGGCATGTGGCTGAGGCAAATGTGGACATATTTCCTGTCTCTCTGGGGAGTTACAGTGAAAAGTAAAATCCCATCCACTCCTTGTGCATTCATTTATCCCCCTAAAAATAAACACATTAATGCCTATTAAGTCTGTGATAAAAAGGAAATGTGGATGGAATAAAAATCTTCATACTGACACCCCCCCCCCCATGTGCCGCATATCACGCTGGAATGCACACATGCTCCCTGTTCATTCATTCATTCCCCTAAAAAAATCCTGCATTTATGCCTAATCCATAGACTCCAGTGGTAAATCTGCAGTTAAAATGAGAGTGTGGATGGAATAATAAAAACTAGTTTGTGATCATCATATAGTTTAAATGATAGGTGATTATATCAGGACTGTTATTACTCTCTCCATTAAAATAACAGAAAATCCCAGCGCATGCCATTTCTTCATGAGCTCTGGAGCTGTGTGATTTCAAAACATGCCACTGAAATACCATTAAACAATGTGTCATGATCCTGGGCACGGCTGGGGACCATGCCCAGTCTCCGGTTTTGAGTTTAGTCTTTTCATGTTTGTTTATTTCTTTGTTCATGATTATCTGCTGTATTTGGTCTCTGTTTGGTTATAGTTGTCTGTATTCTTAGTTTTATCTTTATCACCTATTCAAGGGAGGAACTACTTTCACTCAGACTACCTCCCAATGCAACTTCTCCGCCAGTTACTGCTGCTGATCTGAAGTTTTTTCAGTCCATCTTAGCTGTGGGAGCAGCGGCTATTGGCGCTGGCCGGAAACGAAGGCGGCGTGGTAAACGTGCCGGTGCGTTAGTCAGGCTGAAGAAACGAGGATTTCGCACGCCGCTCCCATCGATCCATCTGGCAAATATCCGCAGTTTGGCGAACAAAATGGATGAACTGCTGCTCCTGACTCACAAAAACCGGGATTTTAGCAGATCTGGCGCCCTTTGTTTCACGGAGTCCTGGCTGAGTGAACACATCCCGGACAGCGCGGTCCGTCTGGACGGATTTCAACTGTTTAGCGCTGATCGCAGCCGAGAATTTTCTGGAAAGACTAAGGGTGGTGGAATCTGCTTCTACATAAACGAAGGTTGGTGTACTGATGTCACAGTGTTGAAGAAGTTTTGTAGCCCTAACCTAGAGTCACTGTTCATAAACTGTAAACCCTTTTATTCACCGCGAGAGTTCTCCTCATTTATTCTGGTCGGAATTTATATCTCGTCTGCTGCTTGTACAACGGAGGCACTGCAGCTCCTCGCTGACCAGATAGCAGACGTGGAGGAAAAACATCCAGACTCTCTGCTTATCATTCTGGGTGATTTCAATAGAGCTAATCTCACAAATGAGCTTCCTAAATACAGACAGCATATTAAATGTCCCACCAGGGACACAAATACACTTGACCACTGTTACACAGTTTTAAGAAATGCCTATCATGCCGTCCCCCGTGCAGCTCTGGGTTTTTCTGACCACTGCCTGCTCCATCTTATTCCAACATACAGACAGAAACTAAAAACGTCCAAGCCTGTTGTAAGGACTGTGAAGAAATGGACTGAGGAATCAAAGCTGAAGTTACAAGCCTGCTTTGACTGCACAGATTGGAGTGTTTTTGAAGCTGCAGCCATTAACTTAAATGAACTCACTGACACTGTGACATCATACACCTGTTTCTGCGAGGACATGTGTGTGCAGACCAAGACCTTCTGCATATACAACAACAATAAACCCTGGTTCATTCCTAAACTGAAGCAGCTACGTCAGACCAAGGAGGAGGCCTACAGGACTGGTGACTGGACTCTGTACAAGCGGGCCAGAAACATGCTGACGAAGGAGACCAGGCTTGCTAAGAGGAGCTACAGTGTGAAGTTACAAAAAAACTTCTCAGCTAACAACTCTGCTTCTGTCTGGAGAGGCCTACGGAATATCACCAACTACAGGAGACCATCCCCCCACCCTGCGGAAAACCTCCAGCTGGCTAATGACCTAAACAGCTTTTACTGCAGGTTTGAAAAGAACCTACAGTTCTCACCTCCCACCCACACAAAAGGATTATCTGCAGCCCCAGGAACTCCATCCCTCCTCCACTCTGACCTCCCACCAGCACTAATGATCTGTGAAGAGGAGGTGCGCCGGGTCTTTCAGAGACAAAAGATCAAGAAGGCTGCAGGACCTGATGGTGTGTCTCCGTCCTGCCTGAGAGTCTGCTCCAACGAGTTGGCCCCCATCTTCACCCGGATCTTTAACAGATCACTGGAGCTGCGTGAAGTGCCTTCCTGCTTCAAACGCTCCATCATCGTTCCAGTTCCCAAGAAACCCTCTATTACAGGATTAAACGACTACAGACCTGTTGCCCTGACCTCTGTGGTCATGAAATCCTTGGAGAGATTGGTGCTGAACCACCTGAAGGTCATCACAGGCCCCCTGATGGACCCACTGCAGTTTGCCTACCGGTCAAACAGGTCAGTGGATGATGCAGTGAATATGGGACTACATTACATCCTGCAACACCTCGACTCCCCAGGGACGTACGCCAGGATCCTGTTTGTCGACTTCAGCTCAGCGTTCAACACCATCATCCCAGGCATTCTTCATCAGAAACTCCTCCAGCTCAAGGTGCCCCCCTCCACCTGCCAGTGGATCTCCAGCTTTCTGACTGACAGGTGGCAACAGGTGAAGCTAGGGAGATTTACATCCAGCTCCCGAAAAATTAGTACTGGCGCCCCCCAAGGATGTGTCCTTTCTCCACTGCTCTTCTCCCTCTACTCCAACGACTGCACCTCAGAGGACCCTTCGGTGAAGCTCCTGAAGTTTGCGGACGACACCACAGTCATCGGTTTGATCCGGGATGATGATGAGTCTGCATACAGGCGGGAGGTGGAGCAGCTGATCCTCTGGTGCAGCCAGAACCATCTTGAACTTAACCCAGCCAAAACGGTGGAGATGACTGTGGATTTCAGGCGACACCCCCCTTCATTCCCCCCACTCACCATCCTCAACAGCACAGTGTCCACTGTGGACTCCTTCAAGTTTCTGGGTACCACAATCTCCCGGAACCTTAAGTGGTCCTCCCATATTGACACTGTCCGGAAAAAGGCCCAGCAGAGGTTGTTTTTTCTGCGTCAGCTCAAGAAGTTTGATTTGCCTCAGGAGCTGCTGGTTGTCTTCTACACCGCCATCATCCAATCTGTCCTCTGCTTTTCCATCACTGTCTGGTTTGGATCTGCCACTAAACAGGACAAGACCAGACTGCAGCGGATCATTAAGTCTGCGGAGAGGATCATTGGTACCGACCTACCCTCCATTGAGAACTTATATCGGTCCATAACCAGGAAACGGGCGGGAAACATCTGTGCTGACCCATCACACCCCGGCCACAAACTGTTTGAACTTCTATCTTCTGGTCGTCGTTACAGATCACTGAAGGTCAAAACCACCCGTCACAGGAACAGTTTCTTTCCTCAAGCCATCACTCTGATGAACTCCTAACATTCACCTAGTCCTACCTGTTGCTGTACTCATGACTTTTCATCCATTATTACATTGCACATAACTCTCACACTGCTTTTTACTTCATTCACATTATATCACTGAATCTGAGTCCACATTGAAATACTGTGTGATTGTATATTTTTTCATATATTTCTGCAAAGTGTGGTTAGTCCGAGTAAATAACTGCATATATTCCTGTATATATTTGCATCCTTTTATAGAAACGTGGACAGACTGTAATTTACTGTACATACTGTGGTTGTTATTGAATCCTTATTTAAATCCTTCACCTGAACAACGAGAGCAAGTTTTTAGCCAAAGTCAAATTCCTTGTATGTGTTGTGCATACTTGGCCAATAAAGCTGATTCTGATTCTGATTCTGATTCTGATTGTCTTGTCTATTTATTGTGTGTCATTTTGTAGTTATGATGTTATTTACAGTTGCTGGGTTGGTGTTATCTTATTCTTGTGTTATTTAGTTTCCGGTCTGTGCTTTTATTTTGCCAGTGCTGTGCAGCTTCCGGCTGTCAGATTCTGTTCGCAGGCTGCACAGCTGTCACTTGCAGTTTTGATTGTTTTCCCACTCATGTATTCACACCTGTCATGCATCTATTTAAGGGCACGACAGCATTCCGCCGTTGTCGTGCCTTACTGTGACATCCTCAGATGTTCGCCAATACTCTGAGTGTTTTGTCGACTGTGTCGTTGAGAATGGGTGTGTTCTGACCAGGTAACATTTTCTCTTTTCCCATTTCCCTCAGCCGTGAGCCCCGCTTCTCTTCGGGTGTGCTCTGGCTGAATTTGTCTTTGTTCCCCGAGTGCCTCAGCCGATATTTTCCCCAGGCTGTTCTGTTACCTCCTGGTCGTGAGCCCTGCTGTCCTCCGGCGCGTTAGTTCCCTCTTTATTTCTTAGTGTTGTGTTGTATGTCAACACAACACGTATGTCAACACATACAACTGGGTGTGTGGAGCTGGCGTACCACACACCCAGACAGTAAGTGAGCACGCTCTCCACTGAGCAGCGATAGTTGGCCAGCAGCAGCTTCTGTCATGCACATTAGATTGTGCGCAGCCACACCTCTTTGAAATGAGCATCCACCTCTCAGCGGAAAGCGGGTCCACTGTCTACTTATATTTAGATGGCATGACGCAAAGCATAAAAAACAATGTGCTGACAGAAACTTAACAAAAACACTGGTGTACAGCAGAAAGTCTGGTGGAAAAGTCCGCTGATGATCGTCAAAATAGGGCCCAAAAAGTGAGATTGATAAAACACCCCCCGTGACTGCCACAGTGGACAGACGCGAGCAATGCAGCACACACTGTACGCCAGTGATTAAAATGTATTTCATTTACATTTTTTAATGTTTATATCATTTTATTATGTAATATTCAAGATTCAAAGATTTTTGTGTGTCTGTATTTCTATATGTACAGGACATACAGAACAACTGAAATGTCGTTTCTCTCTCTCTTAGTGGTGTGTGCAATATATAAGAAAAGAAGGAATAAAGATGAAAAACAACAACAGCAGTCTATGTACAGTAATGCTACCCGTAGTGCAAATAAAGATAAACAATAAAACCCAGCAATCCTATATACAGAAAAAGTAGAGCCATAATACCCATAATTGCAAGTTCAGCGTGGTAAGTGTAGGTGCAGACACTGACAGATTGGACTGCATATGATCAGTATTGCAATAACAGACAAACAGCAGCAGGTATGGCATTTGTGCAAATGATTGCAGTAAGGTGCAGAGACATACAGCAGCAGATGTCTTACTGTTGGTGTGCCAAGTCTTTCTGTGCAAACATCTGTGGTAGTTATTGTGTGGGTGAGTATGTTATGGTCCGGGGTGGGGGTGGGGGGCAAGGTTCAGGGTCCTGATGGCCTGGTGAACAAAGATGTTTAGCAGTTTTGCGGAGTGGGCCTGGAGGCTCCGGTACCTTTTTCCCGAGGGCAGACGGCTGAAGAGGGAGTGTGAGGGTTGTGAGGTGTCGCCTGCAATGTTGATAGCTCTGTGGGTGAGGTGGGTGTGGTAGATGTCTGAGAGGGGGGGCAGAGGGGTACCAACGACCTTGCTGGCTGCTTTCTCTGTGCATTGTAGTGTCTTTTGGCAGGAGGCGATGCAGCTTCCATACCACAGCATGATGTAGCTGGTGAGGATGCTCTCAATGGTACCCCGGTAGAATGATCACATAATGGGGGGTGGGACTCGTGCTCTCCTCAGTTTGCAGAGGAAATAGAGGTGAGTTTGAGCCTTCTTGGCCAGTGATGTGGTGTTGTTGGACCAGGAGAGGTCCTCAGAGATGTGCACCCCCAGGAACTTGGTGCTGCTCACCCTCTTCACAGCTGCTCCATCGATGATCAGAGGGGGGTGCTGTGTGTGTCCTCTCCTGAAGTCGACCACAATCTCCTTGGTTTTTCCCACGTTCAGGAAGAGAGTATTGTCTTTACACCACTGGACCAGTTGGCTGACCTCATTTCTGTAGTTGGTCTCTTCATTGTTGGTGATGAGTCCCACCACCGTTGTGTTGTTCACAAACTTGATGATGTGGTTGGTGCTGTAGGCTGGTACACAGTCATGGGTCAGCAGGGTGAAGAGCAGTGGGCTGAGCACGCACCCTTGTGGGGCCTCTGTGCTCAGTGTGATGGTCTTGGAGGTGTTGCTGCCGACCCACACCTTCTGTTTCCTCCCTGTGAGAAATTTCAGCACCCAGTTACAGAGAGAGGTTTTGAGTCCCAAGTGTCCCAAGTGTATTTTGATGCTTCTGCTTGGGATGGTGTGCGTGGTGCAGCTGTGGCTGTAGTGGAGGGAGACTAATGTAATGCAGCACCTTGGCATGTTATGTTTTTTGTATAGTATTGATGGTTCTATAACTGTGAAGTCATGGTGATGGTACTGATTGGTGGATTAAGGCAGGTGGAAAATCACTAAAGGCACATGGGTCAAATGCACGGCTTGCCACTGGATCCAAAGAATGGAGTCAATTTCACTTTACTTTTCTCTCTGACCGCAAGGTGCCAATAAATCCTGAGTTTCCAAAAGGTGTCAACTTTTACTTTTTATATGTCATGTGCAATGCTGAAGGATACATCAAGCTTATTATTGAGACTCATGTGGCTTTTACAAAACAACAGCATTTGACAACCTGGGAAAGGAAGCATGCAAGCAGTTGACACATAATTGAACAAACTTTTCCATAACTTTTCTTTCAGATCGGAGACATTGTGATGAGACCTGTGGAGCAGACATCATAGAACTGCTACATCTGACTCCCAGAAGTAATCTATAATGAGAATTATTGACAGGTGTAAAAGCAAAGCCTTAATCTGAGCATGAAATTACTTATGTTGTGAATTTGTATACTGTAATTTATAAAGGAACCAAAATGAGTCTTTTAAGACTTTTATCTTCAATCAATCTAAAAAAAGATTTTTGCACAGATTAGAATGTGCTGATGATGAGCAGTGCATTTTTTTCAATGAATGGAATCATACAGAAAAAAAGTAAATAAATTTTTGTTGCACTTGTTCTTGTTACTGTATCAAATAATTTTTCATAAATCAGTATGGATCACTGTTTACCATACCAAGTTACTTTATTTATAGAGCACTTTAAAAACAACAACATGTCTGACCAAAGTCCTGTACAATAAACAGAGGGTCTCTGGTTCAATCCCTGGACCGGCAGGATCGGATCTGGGTGGACCCTGATTAACCCCACTGTGGTTCCCTTGCACAAGCAAGGCCCTTAACTAACCCCAGCTGCTCAGTGGCCACAGGTCAGTCTGTGGATGTACTGAACCGCTTCCAGGCATGAATGTGTAACTGAGTAAATGTGGACCTTCCTCGAATAAATAAAAGTTTTAAAAAAAAGATAAACACATGCCAAAAATAACAGACAAGATCAAAATACCAAGTAAAAGATACTGTCATAATTCAGTGCAAGTGAGGCTCAAACGCAGAGCTGCCAGAACGAACACTCAGACTCGGAAGTAAAAGTCACCAGTTTATTGTAAAATAAAACACAACACTAAATAAAGGTGCACAACTGAGGAAAAACACAACACAAATGTGCACACTTAAATGGACATAAAACTTGTGTCCCCTGGAGCACACGTAGCCTATGGGAAAGAGCAAACAGAGATTATTAGGGGCAAGACTTCCCAAAGGGGACCATAATAGTGGGAGAGCACTCTTACTCAGTGAGCAGAGGAGCCCGGCAGGGAATTCCTGCATTGACCAGAAGGGCAGGGAAGAAGGCAGTGACCTGGGTGGACATCCGGCATCTCCTTGGTCAGGCGAGCATGATCAGCTCCAGGGGACACACCAACGGGTGGCAGCAACCTGAGAAACAGAGGGACGGAGGAGTGAGAATACAGGTCAAACCGAAAGATAACAAAAAAACAAGGCTTAGACATTTTGCTGTGGTAGCAAACCCTAACGATCCAGCAATGGGCTCTCCACACGCTGGCTCTTAAATACGCTGGACCATCAGGTGTATAATCACGCAGGTGTGGCTGATCTCCGGAGCTGAGAAGACAGGAGCAGGAGGGGAGGGGGAGCACGCTCACCTGATCACCACAGATACACAGATAAAAACAGGGTGAGTAAAAGAAAATGAGTACATAAAAACTAGAATGTACTCAACCGAGATGCAGACCCACACCTTTTGCAGCCCTAAAGATTGAAAACTTTGACCTTTGATCTTTTGACCCCAAACCCAGAATTATAGGTCAGGATATCCAGGTGAATCTGTGTACCAAGTTTGGTGACCCTAGCTTTACTTGTTCTATAAGGTGCATTCTGATCGCCCAATAGTGTACTCCAAAGTGGATTGAACAGGGTATTCCACCACATTAAGTGAGATTCCAAACTGAAGGGAGCGAACAGTCTTCAGTTCAAAGAGAACTGAGAATTGAGCAGGGAAGAAGTGAACAACTGTAAATCACTTCACCGGAAGTTGACAAAAAGATTACCCATAAGCCACTGCACCTCAAATGTGAATAAAACAAACTATTGCTGCTAACGTTAACAAGCTAAACTGATGTTGGTTATTGTTTATATCTACTGATAGTAAAAAAAATATTTGTATTAATATTTTATTCAGGAAATATAAATTATCAGTACGTGTTCATGGTTACCATGGTAACGCACAGAGGAGGGGGCTGACGGTTACGGGGTGTTTCAAATGGAGACATTTTGTGAATGACAGTTAACTTCACTGATATTCCCTGAAAACGGACCAAGGAGTAGAAAATACAGTTGAAGTAGACTGTGGATTGAAACGTACAGTGGTGTGAAAAAGTATTTGCCCCCTTACTGATTTCTCATTTTTTTGTGTTTGTCACACTTAAATGTTTCAGATCATCAAATAAATTTAAATATTAGACAATGATAACACAAGTAAACACAAAATGCAGTTTATAAATGAAGGTGTTTATTATTAAGGGTAAAAAATGCAAACCTAAATGGCCCTGTATGAAAATGTGATTGACCCCCCCCCCCCCCCCGTTAAAACATAAATTAACTTTGGTTTATCACATCTTTGGAAAGCTGAGTTTAATTTCTGTAGCCACACCCAGGCCTGATTACTGCCACATCTGTTCGCAATTAAGAAGTCATTTAAATAGGGCCTGCCTGACAAAGTGAAGTAGACCAAAAGATCCTCAAAAGCTAGACATCATGCTGCGATCCAAAGAAATTCAGGAACAAATGAGAAACAAAGTAATTGAGATCTATCAGTCTTGAAAAGGTTATACAGCTATTTCTAAAGCTCTGGGACTCCAGCAAACCACAGTGAGAGCCATTATCCACAAATGGGGAAAACATGGAACAGTGGTGAACCTTCCCAGGAGTGACCAGCCGACCAAAATTACCCCAAGAACACAGTGATGACTCATCCAAGAGGTCACAAAAGACCCCACAACAATATCCAAAGAACTGCAGGTCTTACGTGCCTCAGTTAAGGTCAGTGTTCATGACTCCACCATAAGAAAGAGACTGGTCAAAAATCGCCTGCGTGGCAGTGTTCCAAGACGAAAACCAATGCTGAGCAAAAAGAACATAAAGGCTTGTCTCAGTTTTGCCAGAAAACATCTTGATGATCCCAAAGACTTTTGGGAAAATACTCTGTGGACTGATGAGACAAAAGTTAAACTTTTTGAAAGGTGTGTGTCCCATTACATCTGACGTAAAAGTAACACAGCATTTCAGAAAAGGAACATCATACCATCAGTAAAATATGGTAGTGGTAGTGTGATAGTCTGGGGCTGTTTTGCTGCTTCAGGACCTGGAAGACTTGCTCTGGTAAATGGAACCATGAATTCTGCTTTCTACCAAAAAATCCTGAAGGAGAATGTTCGGCCATCTGTTCGTGACCTCAAGCTGAAGCGCACTTGGGTTCTGCAGCAGGACAGTGATCCAAAACATACCAGCAAGTCCACCTCTGAATGGTTTAAGAAAAACAAAATGAAGACTTTGGAGTGGCCTAGCCAGTGTTCTGACCTGAATCTGATTAAGATGCTGTGACATGACCTTAAAAAGGCGGTTCATGCTCGAAAACCCTCCAATGTGGCTAAATTATAATTCTGCAAAGACGAGTGGGCCAAAATTCCTCCACAGCACTGTAAAAGACTCATTGCCAGTTATCACAAACGACTGATTACAGTTGTTGCTGCTAAGGGTGGCCCAACCAGTTATTAGGTTTAGGGGGCAATCACTTTTTCACACAGGGCCATGTAGGTATGGATTTTTTTCTCCTTAATAATAAACACCATCATAGCTATAGTAATAGGGAATCAGGAATGCAAACATTGATCTTTGACCTTTTGACCCTAAACCCGTAGTTGTAGGTCAGGATCCCAAGGTGAACATGTGTACCAAATTTGGTGGCCCTAGGTGTCTTTGTTGTTAAGTTATAGTTTATTTGGCATTCTGGCTTTGACTTTTGACCTTTTGACTCCAAAAGTATAGCCATAGGTGCTAGACCCAATGTCAGCCTATGTACTAAGTTTGGTTGCCGTAGCCTCATTCCCTGTTGAATTAGAGCAGACATAGCCAGCCAGCCACAGACAGCACTAACCGCCCTCCTCATGTCACCTTGTCGTTGGTGCGGGTAAATAAAATAAAATCAACATCACTGTCTCAAACTGGATCAAAGGCCAGGGAATAAAAATGCGTTTTTAAACTAGATTTAAAAACAATACCTGAGGGAGCCTGTCTGATATGCAGTGGCAGCTCCTTCCAGAGTTTAGGAGCCGCAACTGAGAATCCCCGATCACCTCAGAGTTTGCTTTGTCTTTGGAGCGTGTAAAAGCCTCTGGTCTGCTGACCCGAGGGACCAAGATGGAATGTACGGGTGCAGCAATTCAGACAAATAGTGGCCTTTAAAAGACTTTAAAACAAATAAAAGAATTTTAAAACAGATTTGTAAATGAATAGAAAGTCAAAACTGGGGTGATGTGCACTCTTATTTAAACCTGTTAAAAATTGGGGAGTGGCATTTTGCACCAGCTGGAGTCAATTAAAGCTGGCTGATTCCAGTAAAAAAGTGTGTTACAGTAATCCAGGCGAGAGGGTAGGAGCTTGATTGTTGACAGCCACGTGAGTTGGAAAATGGAGAATACTTTTACTACTACATCCTATAGCCTCCATTTTCTGTGACGTGCAGTGAGGTTCATGGCTGGTCAGGCACTGACTCTTTCAGAGTCAAATTTGCAAATATATGAAAGCTTGCATGGTTTTATAATCTGCTAATCTTATATTTTTAAAAATCTGAGTTTATAAATAATTTCATCAAAACAAGTGTGTAGCGGTCTGGAGGCACTGCCACTGCTTTGTAGGGGTGAAGCTCTACTTGACCTGGGGAGGACGGAGTGAGACAGGATCTACAGTAGTTCCCCCCACCCAATGCCAATAGCTTCAGTGTTCATGTCTATGAACAGGTTGTCTTCTGTTAAGCAGCCTAGACTAGGCACAGGCCCTTGAAACTGAGTGAAGTAGGCTTCAGGATGGAGTGTCTGGTTGGCCACCTGAAGTGCATGCAGTGTATAAGAGGTAGGTGCTGAACTGACTTGACACTGCCCCTACTCAACCCAAGTCTAGCTAAACAAGTAAAGCACCAACCAACCTAGGTAAGCAGACTGTAAACAAGAAGATAACATTTGTTATTTCTCAATCATTTAGGTAGAATGCGAAACTTTTAGTTTCTGGTTCAGCTACTTTAACGGGTTTCTTTTTTCAAAGAACTTATAAGATAAGATAAGCCTTTGTTAGTCCCACAATGGGGAAATTCCAGGATTGCAGCAGTACAGGAATAGCAACACTCAGAGCAATAATTAAAAAAGATCCATCCATCCATCTTCTTCCACTTAATCCTTTTCGGGTCGCCAGTGGGGGGGGGGGCTATCCCAGCGTCTTTGGGCGAGAGGCAGGGTACACCCTGGACAGATCGCCAGTCCATCACAGGGCCAACACAGAGAGACAGACAACCATTCACTCTCACAGCCATACCTAAGGACAATTTAGAATCCCCAGTTTGATGCCAATTAACGTAACTTGCATGTTTTTGGCATGTGGGAGGAAAGCGGAGAAATCCCGGAATAAACCCACGCAGACACGGGGAGAACATGCAAACCCAACACAGATCACTGTTGGCCGGGGGCTGGGATCGAACCCAGGATCCCCCGGCCAAGGGTGAGTTGCTGTGCTGCCGCAGTGCTAAGCACTCCGCCACCGCGCTGCCCATTAAAAAAGATCAGATAAGATAATAAGAACATGTGAATAATATATTTAGACACAAAAACACAGTGGCACTCTCCTCACCAAGCCCAGAGACTGTTCTTTAATTACTTACTGTATGGTCTGTCACTGTTGACCACTGATGAATAAATAATTTAAGTCCCACTTTCTGCATGGGTTCACACTTAACATGGATTATTCATGACAAAACCTTTCAGCCTCAACTGTAGGGGATTACAGTTAACATTCACTATTTAGGAAATTAACATCTTCTAAATAAGCCTTTCTATAACGGAGGCTTCTTTAAAGTGACACATCAGTGAAAATCAGATTTTTCTCTTGTTAGCATGTCTGTAACATGTATTTTTGTGACTTATAAGACATATCAAGAATGAAATCACAGTTATCGGTCATGTTTGTGTTTTTGTGCCGTGAAGTTCAGGTAGTCACTAACAAGTGAACCAATCAGGACTAAGCACCGTTTATTGAAATTTGCCAGCTTGCAGACTTCTGTGTGCTGTGGTCTTGGAGGAGAGGCGATGTGTCAGTGTCCTCATAGGTGGAACGTGGGTGGGTCTAATTAGATTCTAGCATTTCAAAGAGGAAAAGGGCAAAAATCTTGACAAGCACCTGTAAAACAATAAAAGTTTTTTGTGGAAAAGGGGCATAAGATATTCTTAATTGGTCCTGCAGTCACAGTAGTCTAAGGGTGCTTTCACACCTGCAGGGTTTAGTTCATTTCAATCGAACTCAAGTTTGTTTTCTCCGTTAGTGTGGTTCGTTTTGTCTGGTGAGAACATGGTAATCGCACTCAAGTGCGTGCCAAAACAACTGATTCGAATCAAATGACGAACTCTGGTGCAATCCTGTAGGTGAGAAAGCGATCGCATTAAAACAGGACCAGCGGCAAACGGTAGAACATTTTATGTCACTGTACATACCTGATAGATCTTTGAAAATATCTGTGGCTGAGCATGTCACGGTTCTGGAGGTAATGAATGTTAATATGTAGCGTTGACCTTGGGTTCCAATCTATAAAATCATTCTTTGCTGAAGAAAAATTGTTTCAACTCAAAAGTCTGGTCTTGAACTGCTTCTCTCACCCAAGGACCAGAGCTGTAACACTACCCATTGGCCATAAAGTGGAAGTTAATCCCTTCTCCAGAACTTAGTCATTCTCCCTTTTCTGCTCTTTGGCAAAGGAATGTTTCAGTTGACAGATTTATGGTTGATATAATCCAGACTTGGGAGTCAAGATTCTCCAGTAAACAGCCAGACAGTTTTACAGTGCCATCTGGTGGACGAATCAGGAATATTTAATTTCTTTTCTCTTTGCAGTGGAATTTATGCATTATGGACAAAAAAAAAAAATAATTCATAGTCTTTCTCTCAAGACAGCATCCACTACTGAAGACATGTTTGAACTCTGGAATGGACAATTGTGGTTTCAAATGCTTTTATTCATATGATTTGATATACTGTATGTTGCTTTATTTTCAGGAAGAAATTAGTTTTTGCATGCTTACTATCACAAATTACAGTTACAATGTAAAGACATTGTATGTTCCCTTATTATTGAGTAGAATATCTTAATGACTAAAGTTTAAGGAATTTATGCTTTATTCAGCAACATATGTGTCTTAACCCTTTAACTGTCTACATTAAATGGATGGGTCGCACGGCCCGTGGCACAGCACAACAACTGCACGTGTCAGCTTATTGACGTCCCCTGGCTATACTGAGAATTTGTACTGATCTGTATTGATCTGACAGTTCAGAAGGTGGCAGACACGTGCCAAAGGAATCATGGCTGGCATGGAATATAGCAAAGAAGAAGAAATCCTCATTATTATTCTTCCTTTTCCTGCTTTGAGCTCACACACCAATGTGGATGCTGCCATGATCGGTCATGGTGGAAGCGATTCTGACTGAAACTGCATGAAACGGGAAAAATAGAAGCGTAATAGAATAGAAGTGTAAATGATAAAAATAGAAGCGTAAGTGATAATGTATGACGGTAACAACTGGTGCAGACCGGGACATATCACGGTTAAACAACAACACTGCAACAAAGACATGGAGTTGCTAGCTGTTAGCATGCGGCCTACATATCTCCCGAGGGAATACTCACATGTGATCTGCATTGTTATTTATACAAATCTGACGGCGAACGCTGGGACAGCGCGTGACGTTATCCACTCAGTAACTGACAGGCTGCGGACAGAACACCCAGATGCTCTTCTCCTCATCTCAGGTGATTTCAACCATATTTCACTGTCTCCCATTCTACCCACGTTCACCCAGTATGTCACATGCCACACTAGAGACAATAAAACACTGGACTTATTCTACGTAAAAACTAAGGAGGCGTACACCTCATCACCACTCCCCCCACTCGGGAGATCGGATCACAACTTGGTTCGTCTCCTGCCGGTGTACAAACCCCTAGTGCACAGACAACCTCCGGTCATGCGCACAGTGAAGTTATGGTCTGAGGAGGCAATGGACGCTTGAAAGGACTGTTTTGAAACCACTGCCTGGGAGCAGCTCTGCGATCCACATGGTGAGGACATCGATGGCCTCACTCACACTATCATGGACTACATCAGCTTCTGTGTGGACAACACCGTACCCACCAAGACCATACGGTGTTGCTCGAACAACAAACCCTGGATCAACCCTGAGATAAAAACACTTCTGAGAGAGAAGAAGAGGATCTTCAGGTCGGGGAACAGGGAGATGCTGAAGTCCGTACAGAGGGAGCTGAGGAGGAAGATCAGAGAAGGCAAGGACAGCTTCAGGAAGAAGATGGAGGACAAGCTGCAACAGAGCGACATCGGTGGGGTCTGGAGAAACCTTAAAACCATCTCTGGGCTCCAGAATACCTCCCCCCAGGCCACGGGGGGCAGGGAGTGGGTGAACAATCTGAACCTGTTTTTTAGTAGGTTTGACCAACCGCCCTCCCCCCCGACTGCACAACAACCACTGCTGCCTCTAAAGACATTGAGTCCTGCTGCCCACACCCCACTCCACCAACACCCCCCCCCCCACTCCCAACACACAGCCCCCCAACATGACCCTCACTAAGACCCAGGTGAGGACGGAGCTGAGGAAGATCAAGGCGAGGAAGGCGTCGGGACCGGACGGCATCAGCGCAAAGCTCTGCGCTGGCGAACGGGGTCCTCCCGCCGGCTTACCTCCTTCACTCCCATGCGGGGGAGACTCAGACAGCGAGCCAGCCAGAGGGGACACCGGTGTTGTGCCAAGGAATGCATGTCTGCCACAGAAAGCATCCCCCTTTGCCGGAGCATGTATCTGATGTGCAGAGCTGTAAAAATGCACACAACAACGCACACTGTGGCAGCGCGGTGGTGGAGTGGTTAGCACTGCGGCAGCACAGCAACTCACCCTTGGCCGGGGGATCCCGGGTTTGATCCCAGCCCCTGATCAACAGTGATCTGTGTGGAGTTTGCATGTTCTCTCCATGTTTGCGTGGGTTTACGCCGGGATTTTTCCAGTTTCCTCCCACATGCCAAAAACATGCAAGTTAGGTTAATTGGAGACTCTAAAGTGGCCCCAGGTGTGAATGTGTGTGTGAATGGTGAAAGGGCTGGGCGCCGCACCAATTGTTGCCTCATCCACTCATGTGGATGCCCTGTAATTTCCCCAATGTGGGGCTAATAAAGGATTCTAAATCTAAAATTTAAAAGAGAAATATAACACTGCAGCCAGTGTTGTAACCCTTTATACGGTTTTAGAAGTAAAAAAAGGGGGACGCTTTCTGCTGCAGACATGCATTTCTCGGCACAACACTGGCCTTGCGCCATCCGCTGCTGGTAGGTGGGAGTATGGGAGGAGCTAATTAGAGTATTCATAGGTCCACACATACTTAAGTAGGTGGAAGATGTAAAAGCTCTTTCCAAGCAATTCTAAGGCAATTAAAGTTTTTTGTGTATAAAAAGCCACAATATACTATTTTAGGCAATACACATTTGTTTTACAGATGGTTTTAGAGCCACCGGAGTGCATCTTTAATGTAGCTGGTCCAAGTAGTGTGATGTCTGCATGGATGCTGGAATGCTGTATTGCATGTGAAGAAGCCATGCATTGTAAGGAAGTCAGTGAGGGCCTCTCCAATGGAATTACGTGTGCCAACACCATACGAGCCCATGCATGTTTTTAGTTGGCCCTCAGTATCTTCAGGTCTTGTCAAGGATGAGCCCGGGCAGGGCAGAGGAGAAGACCCAAACGCGGAAGCTGTTGTTAACCAATATATTAAATGAAAAAGAAAATGAAAAAGAATGTTCAGCTCATGGGCTGATTAAGCACACCAAACATGGTAGCTGAAACAGAAAAACAGAGACAGGATGGGATGTGAAGTCACACCACAAACAAGGATGCAGCACTGTCCCACGGCTCACATGAAAATAGACACTGGGATAATGACTAGAACACAGGACAGGTGGGCACAATCAAGGTAAACCAAAACATACTAACCAAAACAAATGAGCACAGGATGGGTGGGCTGGAAGACAGACAGAGCACACAAGGATCAGGATAATAATGAAAACAAACAAAAACACAGAAACAAACTGAGGGTGAAGACATGGCTGGATCCATGCACTGAGGATGACAGAAAAATAAATATAAACATAAAGGGAGGACATGGGAACAGCCATGTCTAAACCTTTACAGGTCTTAGTTTTCCCGGTTTGGAAATGAAATCCCCACAGATTAAGGTAAGCCATCTTGCAGGTGCCATGATAGCAGAGGCAAGTCCTTCAATCAAGGATTCAAAGGATTCAAAGGTTTTATTATCATGAGCACAGTTAAGAAATGCAACATTTCCTGAGCAATGAAATTCTTACTCTGCTCTCCAAACAAATGCCAAGGTAATAGATACACATAAGATAAGATAAGATAAGCCTTTATTAGTCCCACAATGGGGAAATTCCAGGATTGCAACAGCACAGGGATAGCAACACTCAGAGCAACAATCAGAAGGCAAGAGAAAAAAAAAACAAGAGCAGCAAGTATACATATGTACATATACAGTATATATAGTATATACACTACTGTTCAAAAGTTTGGGGTCACCCAGACAATTATTTTCTGTTTTCCATGAAAAGTCACACTTATTTACCACCATGAGTTGTAAAATGAATAGAAAATATAGTCAAGACATTGACAAGGTTAGAAATAATGATTTGTATTTGAAATTGAAACTGAACATTGTCAAGGACCGTTCTCACCCTCTGCATAAACACTTTGAACTTCTTCCATCTGGTAAACGATTCCGGAGCATCAGAGGCAGAACCACCAGACTGATCAACAGCTTCCTCCCACAAGCTGTCAGGATGCTGAACAGCTGACCCGGAATCTCACATACACAGTACTGCACCTATGGACATTTTGTATATTATAGTTAGTTATTCTTTTTCCCCAAGTATGTCTCAGGGATGTGTGAATGGATGGGGGGGGTGGGAGCTATGTGGGAGTGTGTCTTAATCATGCTGCTTCTTATATGGATGCCGAGAGAAACGCAATTTCATCTTGCCTGCACTACAGTTGTATGTACAGCAATATGACAATAAAGTTTGATTTGATTTGATTTGAAATAATAATTTTTTCCTTCAAACTTTGCTTTCGTCAAAGAATCCTCCATTTGCAGCAATTACAGCATTGCAGACCTAACATGATTGCACAAGGGTTTTCTAATCATCCATTAGCCTTCTGATGCAATGAGCAAACACATTGTACCATTAGAACACTGGAGTGATAGTTGCTGGAAATGGGCCTCTATACACCTATGTAGATATTGCACCAAAAACCAGACATTTGCAGCTAGAATAGTCATTTACCACATTCGCAATGTATAGAGTGTATTTCTGATTAGTTTAAAGTTATCTTCATTGAAAAAAAGTGCTTTTCTTTCAAAAATAAGGAAATTTCTAAGTAACCCCAAACTTTTGAACGGTAGTGTGGAGCCCATAATTATAACTTATGTGACTCACATGTGGCTGGCTGAATTCAGCCAAGAGAGACTTTGAGCTAGCCATGTGTATTGACTTCACACCTCAAGAGGACGATGTGTCTGCACCCCCTGGAGGACTCAGGAGAGAGGAGAAGATTACCCGGGTTGACCTTTTGGGGGTCAGAGAGGAGAACAGAAGGACTCTGGGTGTTCTATTACAGATGAGAGGATGTAACTGAGTGTTGTGACTTTTGTGTGATGTATTGTTCGAGATGAGTGTATAAATGTATGTGTGTGACTGCGTCCTGTCTCTTTTCACTCCGATCGAGAGAGGACGTAGGATGAATGAGAATTAAAGCAGATACTGGAAAATCATCCAGTCTCCTCAATTCTTGACTCCTACAATTGGTGACCTACGCATGAATCTGAGCACGCCGAGGCTGGAGGACAGCCTCGTGATCGATATGGAAGAGCTGGGAGACAGCCACTCAGACCCGGATTCACCGAGGAATGCCAGCAGGGGCACAAGACTGATTAAGCTCCCCGAGTTCTGGCAAAACGACCCGCACTCGTGGTTCCAGCATGTGGAGTCGCGGTTCCTGCTCGGGGGAGTTTCAGCGGATGACATTAAATTCCATAATGTCATCGCGATGCTCGACAGCCGCACGGCTCGGTGTGTGCGGAGCCTGGTGCAGCAACCACCCGCTGCTGGCAAATACGACGCGCTGAAAGCCACCCTCATCAGGAGATTCATGCCGTCGTCTGAGGCAAGAGCCAGGCAGCTACTGGACCTGCGCGACAGAGGTGGACGCAGGCCGACTGTCCTCATGGAGGACATGCTACAGATGATCGGGACGGACAACGACGCGTTCCTTTTCAAGCATATTTTCCTGAGAACCCTCCCAGCGCACATGAGAGGTTCCCTGTCCAGCAGACGATGTGTGACCCAGCAGGACTTTCATGACCTGGCCCAAGAGGCGGAGTGGCTCCTCAACGCCTGCGAGGAACAAGAGGCTTCCGTGGCAGCGGCAGACCTCGCAGCCGGGGGCAGTGTGGAGCCAGAGACAGCAGTGACCACCTCAGCGGCGACAGCAGCGGCGAGATTCCGTGGCAGGGGAGATGACAGCCTCTGTTTTTACCATCGACGTTTCGCTGGGAAGGCGCACAAATGCATCCCGCCCTGCAAGTTCAAAAAGCAGGGAAACGACCGGGCCAGGAGCCGTTAGCAGCTTCCACTCTCGGCGAACGGAACAAGCTGCTTTATCTGACAGACGCGGGCTCCGGGCGGCAATTCCTAGTGGACACCAGAGCCCAGAGGAGCTTCATCACTGCCACCTATGCTGATCGGGTCGCTGGACCCCGCGGAGACGGAGCGACAGCGGCCAACGGCTCCAGCATCAAGACGTACGGAGAGAGAACCTTGTCTCTGTCCTTCCACGGCCGCGCCTATGAGTGGAACTTCATCGTAGCGGCAGTGAGCTTCAATATGTTAGGTGCTGATTTTCTGTGTTCACATGGTTTGTTAGTTGATCTGGCCAACAAACGCCTAGTAAATGCACTCTCTTTCTGTTCTATCCCTTGTGCAGCTCGGGTGTCCCCGCCGCCAGTACAGACCAACGTCGCCACAGCAGGTGGTAAGTTCCACAGCCTTCTACACCAGTTCCCAGCACTCACAGTTCCCACTTTTTCAGCTAAGGTGGCGAAGCACGGGGTGGAGCACTTTATTACCACGAGTGGCCCACCCGTTTTTGCGAAGGCTCGGCGCTTGGATACAGCTAAACTCTCCATTGCGCGCAAGGAGTTCGCCAACCTGGAAAGGTTGGGCATAATTCGCCGCTCGAAGAGCGCCTGGGCTTCCCCCCTCCATATGGTACCTAAAGCTGATGGCTCGTGGAGACCTTGTGGCGATTACCGCAGGTTGAACAATGCCACAGCGCAGGACCGGTACCCGATTCCGCATATCCAGGACTTTTCAGTGCACTTGGCGAAGGCGCGCATTTTTTCTAAAATAGACCTGGTCCGCGGTTATCACCAAGTCCCGGTCCGACCAGAGGACATCCCCAAAACAGCCGTAATAACCCCGTTCGGGCTTTTTGAGTTTTTACGAATGCCTTTTGGCCTTAAAGGCGCCACACAAACCTTCCAACGGATGATGGATGCAGTGTTGCGCGACCTTTCTTTCGTTTTTGTCTATTTAGACGACATTTTGGTAGCCAGCACCTCCGAGGAGGAGCACGCAAAACACCTCACGACAGTTTTTCAGAGGTTAGGAGAGCATGGGTTGATAATCAACCCGGCCAAGTGCCATTTTGGCATGGCACAAATCGATTTTTTAGGGCACCGCGTTTCCTCGGAGGGAGCAGTTCCTCTGCCGGCCAAAGTACGCGCAGTGGCAGATTTTCCCCAGCCTCGAACGGTAAAAGCGTTGCAAGAATTTTGGGGGATGGTAAATTTTTATAACCGTTTCATACCCCACGCAGCGCAGCTTATGCAGCCCTTGTACACCGCGCTTAAAAAGCAGAAGCCCTCCCATGTGATTGAATGGTCCCCGGAGCGGGAGCGCGCATTCACGGAGGTTAAACGAGCACTGGCAAACGCGGCACTGTTGGCCCACCCAGACCCGGCAGCCCGCATAGCGCTAACCACAGACGCGTCAGATGTGGCCATAGGGGCCATTGTAGAACAGCAGGTTGCTGGGGTTTGGCAGCCACTCGCATTTTTCAGCAGATCCCTACGCGAGGCTGAGCGAAAATACAGCGCGTTTGACAGGGAGCTGCTGGCACTCCATTTGGCTATTCGCCATTTCCAGTTCTGGCTGGAAGGGCGGCGTTTCACCGTGTTTGTCGACCACAAACCGCTCACTTTTGCGATGTCCCAAACTTCAGAACCGTGGTCAGGGCGGCAACAGAGACAGCTGGCCGCAATTTCTGAATTTACCACCGATATTCAGCACGTAGCCGGTAAAATCAATGTGGTGGCAGACTGTCTGTCACGCGCAGTAACAGCACCCATCCGCGCGGAAACGGATTGCGCGGCCGCTTACCCAGAGCGCGGTAACAGCGCGGACACGCGCACGGCTCCGGCCCACGTGGGAATAGATTATGCAGCCATGGCAGCGGAGCAGAGCGAGGACGCGGACGTGCGCGCGCTCCTGTCTGGACCAACAGGATTAAGGCTGGAACGCAAAAGTCTACAAACCGGTTCCCCCCCGCTTATCTGCGATGTATCCACAGGGTGACCGCGCTCGGTGGTGCCAGCCGCGTGGCGCCGTCGCGTTTTTGATGCCGTGCACTCCCTAGCGCACCCAGGGGTGCGCGCTTCAGTGAAAATGGTGGCGGAGAAGTTTGTTTGGCCGAGCCTGCGCAAGCACGTGAAAGAGTGGGCTAAAGCCTGTGTGGCTTGCCAGCGGGCGAAAATTCACAGGCACACTAAAGCGCCCTTAGAACCGTTCCACATTCCGGCTAAAAGGTTCGATCATGTGCACGTGGACCTCGTGGGCCCCCTACCCACATCACAAGGGTTCACGCACCTCTTGACGATGGTGGACCGAACCACTCGTTGGCCGGAAGTGGTCCCGTTAACATCGACCACTGCGGCAGAGGTGGCACGCGCTTTTTTAACAGCCTGGGTAGCGCGGTTCGGGGTCCCGTCAGATATTACGTCTGATAGGGGACCTCAATTTGCGTCGGAACTGTGGTCAGCAGTGGCCAGCGGCTTAGGAGCGGCAGTACATCGCACTACCGCTTATCATCCCCAGGCCAACGGTTTATTCGAGCGTTTTCACAGGTCTTTGAAGGCAGCCCTCAGAGCGTCACTGACGGACACAGATTGGGTAAACAAACTACCATGGGTTTTATTGGGGTTGCGTTCGGCACCCAAAGAGGATCTAGATGCCTCACCAGCAGAACTGGTCTTTCCACAACCGCTCAGGCTGCAAGGCGAGTTTTTACCCGACCACACGGCACCAGGGCCCTCCCCGATCCGGGGGTCTCTGAATAACACGGGAGCAGAAATGCTCCCGGGCCTCGCTCATCACTCTTTCCCGCGTGTGTTCGTGCCCCAGGCTTTACGAGATGCAGAGTTTGTTTTTGTCAGGCACGATGCGCAGCGGCATAGCCTCCGCCCACCTTACGACGGTCCATTTCGAGTGCTGGAAACCGGGGAGAAATATTTTGTGCTAGATTTGGGGGGCAGGAGGGAGACGATCAGTATCGATAGATTAAAACCTGCTTTTGTGTTGCATAACGAGTCTGTGCGACCGGCGGGCGCGCCTCGATGCGGCAGACCTCCCAAGGGGCGGCCCCTTGGGAGGTCCCGGGACCCCCCACAAGGGGCAAATAACCCTTCTCCCCCTCACTCCACAGATGCACAGCAGGACGGCCCAACACAGAGCAGGAGACCTGCATACAGCAGATTCGGGAGAAGATTGAAACCTAAGCTGCATGCAGAATGATGTGTTTTTTGATCAGGTTGTTTAGGTTGCTGTAAGATTCTGTTGGGGGGGTGACGTGCTGTATGTCTATGGTATTTTTTTTTTTTTTTTTTTTGTTACTTATTTGTACCCGTAGGTAGACTTGGTTTGCAGTCTGGTGACAAGCCACCGGCTGCTGGTCGCTGCGTGCGTGAGCGCCCTAAACCTACATGTTTTTGGTATGCGGGAGGAAACCGGAGAAATCCCGGAGTAAACCCACGCAACACGGGGAGAACATGCAAACTCCACACAGCTCACTGTTGGTCGGGGGCTGGGATCGAACCCACGACCTCATGATCCCCGCGATCCCCCGGCCGAGGGTAAAACTGTGCTGTCACAGTGCTAAACCACTGCGCCACCGTGCAGCCCATGACTGTATGACTGTATATGTGTGCCCAGTCTTTCACGTGGAAGGGGGGAGTGATGTGGAGCCCATAATTATAACTTATGTGACTCACATGTGGCTGGCTGAATTCAGCCAAGAGAGACTTTGAGCTAGCCATGTGTATTGACTTCACACCTCAAGAGGACGATGTGTCTGCACCCCCTGGGGGACTCAGGGGGACTCAGGAGAGAGGAGAAGATTACTTGGGTTGACCTTTTGGGGGTCAGAGAGGAGAACAGAAGGACTCTGGGTGTTCTATTACAGATGAGAGGATGTAACTGAGTGTTGTGACTTGTGTGTGATGTATTGTTCGAGATGAGTGTATAAATGTATGTGTGTGACTGCGTCCTGTCTCTTTTCACTCCGATCGAGAGAGGACGTAGGATGAATGAGAATTAAAGCAGATACTGGAAAATCATCCAGTCTCCTCAATTCTTGACTCCTACAGTAGTGTATATATACTGTATATATAGTATATATATATATACTGTATATATACACACTACCGTTCAAAAGTTTGGGGTCACTTAGAAATTTCCTTATTTTTGAAAGAAAAGCACTTTTTTTCAATGAAGATAACTTTAAACTAATCAGAAATACACTCTATACATTGCTAATGTGGTAAATGACTATTATAGCTGCAAATGTCTGGTTTTTGGTGCAATATCTACAAAGGTGTATAGAGGCCCATTTCCAGCAACTATCACTCCAGTGTTCTAATGGTACAATGTGTTTGCTCATTGCCTCAGAAGGCTAATGGATGATTAGAAAACCCTTGTGCAATCATGTTAGGTCTGCAATGCTGTAATTGCTGCAAATGGAGGATTCTTTGACGAAAGCAAGTTTGAAGGAAAAAATTATTATTTCAAATACAAATCATTATTTCTAACCTTGTCAATGTCTTGACTATATTTTCTATTCATTTTACAATTCATGGTAGTAAATAAGTGTGACTTTTCATGGAAAACACAAAATAATTGTCTGGGTGACCCCAAACTTTTGAACGGTAGTATATATATACTGTATATACAGTATATATGTATGTATAGACACACAGTGCGGAGCATTGTAGCTAGATGGGATAGATATATAAATATATAAACAGTGCGGAGCATTGTAGCTGGATGGAATAAATATATGAGTATATAAACACATAGTGCGGAGCACTGTAGCTAGATGGAATAAATATGTAGATATATAAACACAAACAGTATGGAGCATTGTAGCTAGATGGAATAAATATGTAAATATATAAACACACACAGTGCGGAGCATTGTAGCTAGATGGAATAATATGTAGATATATAAACACACGGTGCGGAGCATTGTAGCTAGATGGAATAGATATATGAATATATAAACACAGTGTGGAGCATTGTAGCTAGATGGAATAAATATGTAGATATATAAACACACACAGTGCGGAGCATTGTAGCTAGATGGAATAATATGTAGATATACAAACACACAGTGTGGAGCATTGTAGCTAGATGGGATAGATATATGAATATATAAACACAGTGCGGAGCATTGTAGCTAGGTGGAATAAATATGTAGATATATAAACACACACAGTGCGGAGCATTGTAGCTAGATGGAATAAATATGTAAATATATAAACACCCACAGTGCGGAGCATTGTAGCTAGATGGAATGAAACAGCACAACCGTCTACTTAGTTATCCTACATGGTATGATTATGTGCCCATATATATTCTCACCCTCCATAGCGACCAGTATTTTCCTAGTTGTATACCGGAGGGGACCAATGTGTAAGTCTATTGCGTCTTTTGCACTCAAAACTATTAGGTTGTCATGTGGCACACATATGGGAGTTGCTTACGCTGCATATGTATATTACTGTTGCCTCACGTCTCAGAATGAACAATAGGTCTGGGTCTCCTGGGGATAACAGGAGGGTGCGAAATGTGATCTTTGGAGATGGCCTTGGGAGATTTCCTGACCACCAGGGTTTTAGGTGGAGGGTTGAAGACCTGGAGGACTATGTATTGTGTCTTGGGATTTAAAGACAATGTGACTCTGTACTTTGATGTCCCGGGTATAAAAAGGACAGATGTGGGAGGATGTGTCTCTTTTTCTGTTTGGAGGATGTTGGAGACAAGTGAATAAATCTGATTTGAGAAATAAACTCAGCCTCATCTTTTCACGCTCTCCGCACTGGTGACCTTAAGACGTATCATGGACGAAAGAAATTCCCCCGAGCCGGACTCGCCAGGAACCAGCCAGGCGAACGCAGTCTCAGTCAAACTACCAGATTTCTGGCAGGACAACCTGGACTCCTGGTTCCTCTTGGCCGAAGCTCAGTTCGCTCTCCGGGGAATAACGGCAGATGACATGAAATTCTACCACGTTATCGCCAAGCTCGACAACCGCACAGCTCGACACGTGCAAAGCCTGGTGCAGCGCCCACCGGCCGAAGACAAATACGGTGGGTTGAAGGCTGCGTTCATCCAGCGTTTCACTCCCTCAGTGCAGGAAAGAGCGGAGAGACTCCTGGCCCTGAACGACTTGGGAGACAGCACACCCGTCGACCTGATGGAAGACATGCTGAGGCTGATGGGCTCAGATGGCGACGACCTTCTCTTCACCCACATTTTCCTGAGAACCCTACCGTCGGCCACGAGAGCGACCCTGGCCGGTTCACCGTTGTTGGCCCAGCGGGACTTCCGCGCGCTGGCCCAGGAGGCACAACGGATTCTCAACGCCAGCAGACAGCGCGCGGCCACCGCAGCAGCGACAGGACTCGACGCGAGGGCCAGAGATGGCAGGTGGCCAGAGGCGGCGGCAGCAGACCCACCGGCAACGGCGACGGTGAAGGCCAAACATCGCGGAGGAGATGACCTCTGTTTCTACCATCATCGCTTTGCAGAGAGGGCACGCAAGTGTATACCACCGTGTCAGTTCAAGAGCTCAGGAAACGCCAGAGCCGAGGGTCGGTAGCAGCCGCGGCCCTCGGTGAACAGAACAAGCTACTCTACTTGACGGATGCGCGTTCGGGGAGGCAATTCCTCATGGACACAGGCTCCCAAGTGAGTTTCATCATGCCAACCTATGCTGACCGGCTGGCAGGCCCCGGGAGTCACGGAGCATCGGCAGCGAACGGCTCGAGCATTAAGACCTTCGGTGAGAAGACTCTGCTTCTGTCCCTGCAAGGCCGTACATTTGAGTGGACTTTTATTATAGCTGCAGTGAGCTTCAACATGTTAGGGGCTGATTTTCTGTGCTCACATGGGTTGTTGGTTGATCTTCCCAATAGACACTTGGTTAATGCACTCTATTTTTACTCTATTCCCTGTACAGCCCGAGTGACCCCGCCCACAGCACAAGCCAATGTCGCTACGGCAAGCGGTAAGTTCCACACACTCCTCACTCAGTTCCAGCACTCACGGTTCCCACATTTTCAGCAGCCGTCGCTAAACACGGAGTGGAACATTTTATTACTTCCGCCGGTCCCCCCGTTTTTGCAAAAGCTCGGCGCTTGGATGCAGCTAAACTGACCATAGCGCGCGAGGAGTTCGCCAACCTTGAAAAGTTGGGCATCATCCGGCGTTTGAACAGCCCATGGGCTTCCCCACTTCACATGGTCCCTGAAGCTGACGGCTCGTGGCGACCTTGCGGTGATTTCCGCAGGTTGAACAACGCTACAGCGCACGACCGCTACCCAATCCCGCATATCCAAGATTTTTCCGTTCATCTGGCGGGGACGCGCATTTTTTCTAAAATAGACTTGGTCCGCGGGTACCATCAAGTCCCAGTACGCGCTGAGGGCATACCCAAAACAGCGGTAATAACTCCGTTTGGCCTTTTCGAGTTTTTGCGCATGCCGTTCGGGCTTAAAGGCGCTGCGCAGACGTTCCAACGCATGATGGACGCGGTGTTGCGCGATCTCCCTTTTGTGTTCATCTACCTGGACGACATTGTGGTAGCCAGCGCGTCCGAAGAGGAACACGAGAAACACCTTACAGCAGTTTTCCGGAGGTTGGGAGAGCACGGGTTAATAATCAACCCAGCAAAGTGTCAGTTCGGGGTGACGCAGATTGATTTTTTGGGGCACCGCGTCTCTCCAGAAGGAGCAATTCCACTGCCGGACAAAGTACGCGCAGTAACAAATTTTCCCCAGCCACAAACGGTCAAAGCATTACAGGAGTTTTTGGGAATGGTGAATTTTTATAACCGTTTCCTCCCCCGCGCAGCGCAGCTCATGCAACCACTGTATGCCGCACTAAAAAACCAAAAACCCACAAATACAATCGAATGGTCCCCGGAGCGGGAGCGCGCATTCTCGGAGGTCAAAACAGCCCTGGCAAACGCTGCGTTGTTTGCACATCCAGACCCAATGGCCCGCATAGCGCTCACTACTGACGCGTCAGACGTGGCCATAGGGGCGGTAGTAGAGCAGCATGTTGCCGGGGCTTGGCAGCCGCTTGCCTTTTTCAGCAAGACTTTGCGCGATACCGAGCGAAAATACAGCGCGTTCGACAGGGAGTTGTTAGTACTCCACTTGGCCATTCGCCACTTCCAGTTCTGGCTGGAAGGTCGTCGTTTCACTGCTTTCGTCGACCACAAGCCGCTGACTTTCGTGATGGCCAAGGTTTCGGAGCCGTGGTCAGGCCGGCAGCAGAGGCAGCTGGCTGTAATCTCAGAGTTTACTACCGATATTCAACACGTAGTGGGTAAACTTAATGTAGTGGCAGACTGTCTATCGCGCACCGTAACTGCTCCAGTCCGCGTAGGGGTAGATTATACTGCCATGGCCGTGGAGCAGGCTAGCGGCGCGGAAGTACGCGCGGCCCCAGTCTGCATGGGGATAGATTATGCAGCCATGGGCGCGGATCAGGTTAGCGATGCGGACGTGTGCGCGCTCCAGTCTGGACCAACAGGGTTAAGGCTGGAGAGCAGGGTGCTGCAAGATGGTATGCCCCCCCAATCTGCGATGTCTCCACCGGACGACTGTGTCCGGTGGTGCCGGCCGCGTGGCGCCGCCGCGTTTTTGACTCGATTCATTCTCTGGCGCACCCGGGGGTGCGCGCGTCGGTCAAAATGGTAGGAGAGAAGTTTGTGTGGCCAAGCCTGCGCAAGCACGTTAAGGAGTGGGCAAGCGCCTGCATGGCTTGCCAGCGAGCCAAAATACACAAACACACTAAAGCCCCCTTAGAGCCGTTTCACATCCCGGCTAAGAGGTTCGATCATGTGCATGTCGACCTCGTAGGTCCCCTCCCGCCGTCACAGGGGTGCACACATCTTTTGACAATGGTGGATCGTACCACGCGTTGGCCTGAAGTGGTCCCACTGGCATTAACCACAGCCGAGGAGGTGGCGCGCGCGTTTTTAACGGCTTGGGTAGCGCGTTTTGGAGTTCCGTTGGATATTATGTCCGACAGAGGTCCTCAATTTGTTTCCGAGCTTTGGTCAGCGATGGCCTGCAGCCTGGGGGTAACGATCCACCGCACTACCGCGTACCACCCCCAGGCTAATGGTTTATGCGAACGTTTCCATAGGTCATTGAAAGCAGCCCTCAGAGCGTCACTTACGGATGCAAATTGGGTAAACAGGCTACCATGGGTTTTATTGGGGTTGCGTTCTGCACCTAAAGAGGACTTAAAAGCCTCCCCAGCTGAGTTGGTGTTTGCGCAGCCACTCCGGCTGCCCGGGGAGTTTCTCCCAGATAATCCTGCGCCAGAGTGCCCCCCTGCTCAGCGGTTACTGAGCGACACGGGAGCGAGCACGCTTCCTGGCCCCGTTCATCACAGTTTTCCGCACGTTTTTGTACCTAAGGCTTTAAAAAATGCGGAGTTTGTTTTTTTCAGACACGATGCTCATCACCCAACCCTGCGACCGCCTTATGATGGCCCATTTAGAGTGCTGGAAACAGGTGATAAGCACTTTTTGCTAGATTTGGGGGGCAGAAGGGAAACAATTGGCATAGACAGACTCAAACCCGCTTTTGTGATGGCTGACGAAGCTGTGCATTTGGCGAGGGCTCCTCAACGCGGCAGACTTCCCAGGGAGCATTCCCCAGAGCTCCCACAGGGATTGACTAACAATTCTCATCCTCAGATAGCAGATTCACAGCAGGATGGCGCAGCGGGAGTGGTAAAGCCCGCTTACAGCAAGTTCAGACGATTGAAGCCCAAACAGCACGTGGACTGATGTTTGTGATTTTATCATGATATGCAGACTGTGTTGTATTGTTTCATCTTAGAGTCTAAGACTTAGACGTTTGTGTGGGGGGGGTCATGTGGCACACGTATGGGAGTTGCTTAGACTGCATATGTATATTACTGTTGCCTCACGTCTCAGAATGAACAATAGGTCTGGGTCTCCTGGGGATAACAGGAGGGTGCGAAATGTGATCTTTGGAGATGGCCTTGGGAGATTTCCTGACCACCAGGGTTTTAGGTGGAGGGGAGAAGACCTGGAGGACGATGTATTGTGTCTTGGGATTTAAAGACAATGTGACTCTGTACTTTGATGTCCCGGGTATAAAAAGGACAGATATGGGAGGATGTGTCTCTTTTTCTGTTTGGAGGATGTTGGAGACAAGTGAATAAATCTGATTTGAGAAATAACCTCAGCCTCATCTTTTCACGCTCTCCACAGTCACGTCTTTTTGCTATCTCTGCGAGCAGCCCTGCTTAGGTTGTACAGTCTGACAGCCGTAGGTAGGAAGGACCTGCGAAACCTCTTGGTTGTGCACCTAGGATGATGTAGTCTGCTACTAAATGAGCTCCTCAGTGCATTCAGTATGTCCTGCATAGGGTGGAACTCGGAGTCCAGCAGAGATGACAGTTTGGCCACCATCCTTCTCGCTCTTATCTCCTCCACTGGGTCAGGGCGCTGCCCCAGGACAGAGCTAGCTTTCTTGATCAGTTTGTTCAGTCTCTTCCTATCGGCTGCTGTAATGCCACTGCCCCAGCAGACCACTCCAAAAGTGATGGCTGATGCCACCACCGTGTCATGGAATGTCTTCAGCAGCACCCCTTGTACACCAAAAGACCTGAGTCTCTTCAGTAGGAACAGCCTGCGCTGTCCCTTCTTGTAGAGTGCGTCAGTATTGTGTGACCAGTCTAGTTTATTGTTCAGATGGACACCCAGGTACTTATAGGATGTCACCATCTCGATGTCGGTTCCCTGTATATTTACTGGTGCTGTGAGGGGTTGTCCTTGCCTGCGGCAGTCCACCACCAGCTCCTTAGTTTTCCTCGCATTGATCTGGAGGCAGTTCCGATGGCACCAGTCCACAAAGTCCTGGATAAGCCCTCTGTACTCAGCTTCATCTCCGTTGGAGATGAGGCCAACGATCGCAGAGTCATCAGAGAACTTCTGTAGATGGCAGTGTGTTGTGTTGTTTGAGAAGTCCGCAGTATAAAGGGTGAACAGGAAGGGAGCCAAAACCGTTCCCTGGGGGGCCCCCGTACTACCGATGATTGTGTCGGACACACAGTCCCGGGTTCTCACAAACTGAGGCCGGTTTGTGAGGTAGTCCAGGATCCATGATGATAGGGGCTGGTCCACCCCTGCGCACAGCAGCTTGTTCTTCAGGATCATCGGTTGGATGGTGTTGAAAGCACTGGAGAAGTCAAAGAACATGATCCTCACCACATTCCCGGGCTTCTCCAGGTGGGACAGAGAACGGTGAAGGAGGAAGATCACCGCATCCTCCACCCCAATGCCATGCTGGTAGGCGAACTGGATTGGATCCATCGCTGGTCCCACCAGGGGGCGGAGGTGAGCAAGGAGCAGTCTCTCCAGGGTCTTCATCATGTGGGACGTCAAGGCCACTGGTCTGTAGCTGTTCAGATCTTTGGGGTGGGAAGTCTTTGGTACAGGTACCACACAAGATGTTTTCCACAGCTGTGGTACCCTCTCCAGCTTCAGACTCAGATTGAAGATGTACTCCACACTCCCACACAGCTGGTCTGCACAGGACTTGAGGAGCTTTGCGCTGATGCCGTCCGGTCCCGACGCCTTCCTCGCCTTGATCTTCCTCAGCTCCGTCCTCACCTGGGTCTTAGTGAGGGTCATGTTGGGGGGCTGTGTGTTGGGAGTGGGGGGGTGTTGGTGGAGTGGGGAGTGGGCAGCAGGACTTGATGTCTTTAGAGGCAGCAGTGGTTGTTGAGCAGTCAGGGGGGAGGGCGGTTGGTCAAACCTATTGAAAAACAGATTCAGATTGTTCGCCCACTCCCTGCCCCCTGTGGCCTGGGGGGAGGTATTCTGGAGCCCAGAGATGGTTTTAAGGTTTCTCCAGACCCCGCTGATGTCGCTCTGTTGCAGCTTGTCCTCCATCTTCTTCCTGAAGCTGCCCTTGCCTTCTCTGATCTTTCTCTTCAGCTCCCTCTGTACGGACTTCTGCATCTCCCTGTTCCCCAACCTGAAGATCCTCTTCTTCTCTCTCAGAAGTGTTTTTATCTCAGGGTTGATCCAGGGTTTGTTGTTTGAGCAACACCATATGGTCTTGGTGGGAACGGTGTTGTCCACACAGAAGCTGATGTAGTCCGTGATGGTGTGAGTGAGGCCATCGATGTCCTCACCATGTGGATCGCAGAGCTGCTCCCAGGCGGTGGTTTCAAAACAGCCCTTTAGAGTGTCCATTGCCTCCTCAGACCATAACTTCACTGTGCGCATGGCCGGAGGTTGTCTGTGCACTAGGGGTTTGTACACCGGCCGGAGATGAACCAAGTTGTGATCCGATCTCCCGAGTGGGGGGAGTTGTGATGAGGTGTACGCCTCCTTAGTATTTTCGTAGAATAAGTCCAGTGTTTTATTGTCTCTAGTGTGGCATGTGACATATTGGGTAAACATGGGTAGAATGGGAGACAGTGAAACATGGTTGAAATCGCCTGAGATGAGGAGAAGAGCATCTGGGTGTTCTGTCTGCAGCCTGCCAGTTACTGAATGGATGACGTCATGCGCTGTCCCAGCATTCGCCGTCGGATTTGCATAAACAACAATGCAGATCACGTGTGAGTATTCCCTCGGGAGATATGTAGGCCGCATGCTAATAGCTAGCAACTCAATGTCTTTGCTGCAGTGTCGTTGTTTAACAGTGATATGTCCCGGTCTGCACCAGTTGTTGTTAACATACATTATCACTCCACCGCCCATTGCTTTGCCACTGTCTGATGTTCGGTCTGCCTGTATCGTGTGGAAACCCTCCAGTTCAATGTTAGCATCTGCTGCTAATTCGTTTAGCCAAGTCTCTGTGAATAGATACAGACTACACTCCCGGTATATGCTATCGTAGCGGGAGATAGCCGCTAGCTCATCTACCTTTCCCAGTAACGATCGTACATTCCCCATAACAACGGATGGAAGGGTGGGTCTGTACCTTATATTTCTTGCATTCCGCCTTACTCCAGCCCGGCACCCACGGCGTTTTTGCCTCAGTTCTCCCGGTATGTCGAGTTTTTCCGTTAGCACCGGGTGGCGGTTGAGTGCTAGCAGCTCTTCCCTGCTGTACCGTCTCCTGCTATAAACAGTGGCTCCGTCCACCGGCTCGGGAGACATTTGGGGTGATCTGTGTGTCCATGATATAAATGGAGTGAAAGGTGTGCCGGATCAGAGAGTTGTCACTGGATCAAAAGAGAGAGGAAGGAAAAAAAACACTCAGAATTGAGTTGCTGTTGCAAAAGGCAGCCGACTTGTGTGGCGTCGGAAGTATAAAGTAAGTAAGTAGAAAAACATCAATACTAATAAGGTAATAACACACCTAATATTAATGAATACTAATAACACACACTAATAACACCCATTAGGCAATTAGACCACGTTAAACACACCTTACTACTAAGTACTAATACTAATGAATACTAATAACACACATTAGGCAATTAGGACAGTTAAAGCAGTTAAGCAGTTAAACTAGAGGAAACAAGAAGAATGAAAATTGAAAATTCACTGGATGACTATAATGAACAATGGTATATTAATATCAGAGATGATATGAACCTGAGATGGCATAGGCCTATGTACAGTGTGTAAATGAGCAATGTTCAAATGAGCAATGTACAAATTAGCACCCAGTGTGAGAATTTCTCTGTAATGATAATACCGAGTAGACTGTACAATGATAATTTAGCAGCAGAGATGATATGGACATGAGACGGGGTGAGACTATGTACACTGTGCAAGTGAGCAATGTGCAAATATAGCAACCAGTGTGTGAATTCCTATTTGCAACACTGTGTCTAGAGTTTATTTATTCAGGAGTCTGATGGCAGTGGGAAAGAAGGAGTTTTTTAGTCTGGATGTCCTGCATTTCACACTTCTGTACCTCCAGCCTTAGGGCAGAAGTATGAACATTCTGTGATGGGGGTGAGTGGGGTCCTGGAGGATGGTGGCAGCTCTCCTTTGGACTCTGTGGTGGTAGATGCTCTGCAGAGAGGGGAGTGGAGTCCTGATGATCTTCTCCGCTGTCTTCACCACTCTCTGCAGGCGTTTGCAGTCCAGGGCAGTAGTGCTGTCATACCATGCAGTGATGCAGTTGGTCAAGATGCTCTCAATGATGCAGCTGTAGAAATTGTTGAGGACCTTGGGGGACATGCCATCTTCTTCAGCCTCCTCAGAAAGTGCAGCCGCTGGTGAGCTCTCTTAACCAGCTCTGTGGTGTTGAGTGCCCACGTAAGGTCCTCGCTGATGTGGATGGATGCCCAGGTATTTAAAGCTGCTCACCCTCTCTACCTCAAGCTTCCAGATGAACAGCGGCCGATGAGGCCTCCTCCTCCCTTCCTCATGTCCACTATCATCTCCTTTGTCTTGTCCATGTTGAGGGTGAGGTTGTTGTCCTCATGCCATGACACCAGGCTGGCCACCTCCCTCCTGGAGGATGCTTCATCACCACCAGTGATGTGTCCTATCACTGTTGTGTCATCCACGAACTTTAAGATGATATTGTCCTTGTGGGAGGTAACAGTCATGGGTGAAGAGGCTGTAGAGCATGGGGCTGAGAACACAACTGTTATGTTATTTAATTTATAATTATGATCAGGTATAAAGTTCATTCAGTTTAGACTTGAAAGTGTAGGTGTGTGTGGACAGATGTTTAATCCGTCGCCACAAGCACTCATAAATAAGAGGATAACACACTCGTTAAGGGGGCACCAGCTCACTCTTGTGAACAATTATTAATTATACATCTTTTATACCTGAATTAATGAAGTAATCAGTCTCAAATTATTCATGAGTTCTACTGGGGTTTAGAACATTCACAGAAAGGAATAAATACCAAACAACTTCTCTCTAATTTACAGATTTATTAAATGAAACTGATTTAATGACATCACATTCCAATAATGTGTAAGCAGGTGAAATGATCAACATTGAGCAATCACATTAAATTTGTAACTGAGGATAGAGTAACAATGTGAACACATCTGTAGAACCAGGGTAAAAATATAAACTGAATTCACTGGGATGAGGATATGAATAAGTTGGACGCAAATTTGTGAAGAAAATTAAACAATAGGATAAAGTCTGAATTATTCTAAGAAAGTAAAAATGGAGTTCTAATGGAATAGAGTAATATTAATTCTCTTCGATTCTGTAGATTTGATCAGATTTCAAACTGAATTTAAAGATGAAACAAATTGTGGCATACTTTTAAGTCTGCAGACATCGCGCTGGAAACCATTAATCAGCAGATAGAACAAAGAGGGCTCACGTGAACGTTGGTTTTCAATGACTCTTCCTCAGCCGTTGACGCCGGATGAAGGTTTATTTCAGGTGATAACAGTATATATCTGCCAGCAGATATATCTTCCAAGTCCAGCAGTCACAAAAGCTGAGGTTTGACGGCGACAAACAGTTGGAGCTTAGGTCAGGCGACGTGAGGCTGCTTCTTAGGGCTTCCCGTCTTCTTCTTCAGCCGCGTAAGATAGTATGCCAGGCGGGACAACATGAGGAGGGTTTTGTGGTTGAGCGGCAGCTCACCTCCCGGGTCCAGTTAAATGGGACAGTCCAGAGTCTGATCCAGCCACAGAATCAGAATCAGAATCAGATTTATTGCCATTGTTCATGTAGTACACAAACTAGGAATTTGTCTCGGTGCCATGCTGCAACATTAAAAACATGAGATAAAGAGATAAACTAAAAAACTAAAGGACTAAAAACGTGCAATAAGTGTAGAAAAATAAGTAATAATAATAATAATAATAATAATAATAATAATAGTAATAATGAGTAATACTAGTCAAGGCAGTTTTAAATAAATTAGCAAGTAGCAGATAATATGGGGTACCACAGTGCAGTTGATAATGCAACAGAAAAACAGTGATGAATGTCATGAGTCTGGTTGAGCTGCTGTACATAGTGCACGAGAGTCAATAAGTCACTTAATGTTCAGCAGTCTGATGGCAGAGGGGAAAAAGCTATTCATGTGCCGGGAGGTTTTAGTCCGAATGGACCGAAGTCTTCTACCTGAGGGGAGGGGGGCAAACAGTACGTGACCAGGGTGTGAAGGATCGGCTATGATCCGGCCAGCACGCCTCCGGGTCCTGGAGATGTACAGGTCCTGGAGAGATGGGAGCTTGCAGCCGATCACCTTCTCAGCAGTGCGCACGACGCGCTGCAGCCTTAGTCTGTCCCTGGCAGTGGCTCCTGCATACCACACAGTTATGGAGGAGGTGAGGATGGACTCGATGATGGCTGTGTAGAACTGCACTAACATCTTGGTGGGTAGCTTGAGCTTCCTCAGCTGCCGCAGAAAGAACATCCTCTGCTGGGCCTTTTTGATGAGGGAGCTGATGGTTGGCTCCCATTTGAGGTCCCGGGTGATGGTGGTGCCCAAGAAGCGGAAGGAATCTGCAATGGTGATGGAAGGCCTGTGGTGGTGAGGGGGGGCAGGGGGGTTGTGACTTTCCTGAAGTCCACAATCATCTCCGCTGTCTTCAGAGCGTTCAGCTGCAGGTTGTTGTGGCTGCACCAGGACACCAGCTGGGCCACCTCTTTCCTGTAGACGGACTCGTCACCGTTGGAGATGAGCCCGATGAGGGTGGTGTCGTCCGCAAACTTAATCAGCTTAACAGACTGGTGGGAGGAGGTGCAGGAGTTGGTATAAAGGGAGAAGAGTAGGGGGGAAAGTACACAGCCCTGGGGTGATCCGATGCTGATGCTAACAGAGTCCGAGACAGACTTCCCCAGCCGCACATGCTGCCTCCGGTCCGTCAGGAAGTCGGTGATCCACCTGCAGAGGGAGTCAGGCACATCGAGCAGGGACAGCTTGTCCTGGAACAGAGCGGGGCGGATGGTGTTGAATGCAGAGCTGAAGTCCACAAACAGAATCCTGGCGTAGGTTCTCGAGGAGTCCAGGTGCTGCAGGATGGAGTGGAGGGCCAGGTTGACTGCGTCGTCCACAGACCTGTTGGCACGGTAGGCAAACTGCAGGGGGTCCAGGAGGGGAGTGGTGATGGACTTGAGGTGAGACAGAACCAGGTGCTCAAAGGACTTCATGACTACAGAGGTGAGCGCTACAGGTCTGTAGTCGTTAAGTCCAGTAATCCGTGGCTTCTTGGGGACAGGGATGATGGTGGAGGATTTGAGGCAGGTCGGCATGTGACATTGCTTAAGGGAGGTGTTAAAAATGTCTGTGAAGACAGGAGCCAGCTCTTTCGCACAGTGTCTCAGGGTGGAGGGAGACACACCGTCCGGCCCGGGGGCCTTGCGCGGGTTCAGTCTGGAGAACTGTCTGTGCACATCCTGCTCACTGATGACAAGGGCATGGGGGGAGGAGGAGGAGGAGGGGGGGACCGCTTTTGATGAATTAGGGGCCGAGGAGGCAGTGGAGCTGGGTGGAATGGGGGAGTTGGACACAGCTGATGAGGTGTCAAAACGGGCGTAATGTTGGGACAGTTTTTGACAAAGGGCTTTGTCATCCTGACCTTTAGAAGCCTGAGGCCAATAGTTGGTGATTTGCCTCAGTCCTCTCCACACAGAAGCCGAGTCATTAGCAGTGAACTGCTGCTGGAGTCTCTCAGAATACACAGATTTAGCTCTCCTCAGCTCTCTGTTAAACCGATATTTGACCTCTCTGTAGCGGTCCCTGTCTCCACTTTTCAACGCTGCTTCCTTCTGCTTCCTGATCTGTCTGAGCTTGGCAGTGAACCAGGGCTTATCATTAGAGTACCTCACACTGGTGCGCGATGGGAGAATGCTCTCCTCACAGAAGTTGATATATGAGTTCACAGTGTCCGTGTACTCATTAAGATCATGTGTGGCTCCTTTAAACATGTCCCAGTCAGTTATTTCCATGCATGTGTTCAGATTCTCTCCAGCTTCACTGGTCAATTTCTTCGTGGTGGTCACAACAGGTTTAGTGAGTTTCAGTCTCTGTCTGTATGTGGGGATGAGGTGGACCATCACGTGATCAGATAGTCCGAGCGCAGCGCGGGGAACAGCGCGATACGCGTCCTTCACTGTAGTGTAACAGTGATCCAGCCTTTAATAAACTGTTTGTATCGGGGGAGCTCGTGACTCAGATTGCTCTGGTTAAAGTCGCCTACCACAATAACCAGGGAGTCTGGAAAAGTCCGCTCCGTGTGTTGGATGTGATCCGCGAGCACGCGCTGAGCTTCGGGCGTGTCCGCGTCGGAAGGGACGTACACAGCGACGAGGATGAATGAGGCGAACTCCCGCGGGGAATAAAATGGCTTGCAGTTAATAAAAAGAAATTCCAGGGCGGGAGAACAGTGTTTGGAAATTACCGTTACATCAGAGCACCAGCTGCTGTTGATGTAAAAGCAGACTCCTCCTCCAATAGACTTACCGGAGAGCTCTGTGACGCGATCAGCACGAAACAGCTGAAATCCCTCGAGGCTGATCGCGCTGTCCGGTATGTTCCCTTTAAGCCAGGTCTCAGAGAAACAGATAACAGACGAGGAAGCGAGGTCCTTAAATCGCATCAGCAGTCTTAATTCTTCTACCTTGTTCAAGAGAGAATTGGCATTGGATAGAAATATGCCAGGCAAGGCTGTTCGCGTACCTCTCCTTCGCAGCCGAGCGAGAATCCCCCCTCGCTTTCCTCTTTTACGCCGTCTTACTCTTTGAGCCAAACAATGAATCAGATCGGCGGCAGGAGCTAAAAATACTGGGAGAAGGTCCGTGGGAGTAAGAGTCCTGATATTTAATAACTCTTCACGGGTGTATGAGCTGGCAGACGCACAATCGATGAACAGAAACAAACAAATTAAAAAAATTAAAGGGCAGCGAAACACCATGGCGACCACTGTGGGCGCCATCTTGGAAAAAGGATGATCTCTTCCACAGAATGGAAGAGATCAAATTAAAATTAACTAAATTCAAACCACGAAATCCAATTCCTTTTGATGTCGTGGTACATGGGTGAAAATAGCTTCCAGTGTGGAGACGAATGGTCAGTCAGTCCCTTGAAAAACACACGGTGAGTTTAAAGAAAGTTTAACAGAATACAGCTAGTAAACATCTGTGAAGCATGGAGTCTTACTCCATATAGAAAGTTGAGCTCGAAAAGGAAGAATTAATTCCCAGACGTTTTAAAAGAAAAACATTAAAACAGGACACAGACACTTTCTCAAGACAATGGCAAAAACCGAACTGAATAAAAATGGCCGTTCTCTCTCTTATACTCAGACAAGTTTGGCAGGTGAATCGTGACTGGCATGAGCCTAAGCCAGTTGCATCCTGTTGTGGGCTGGTTTTATGAACTTAAGTCCAATCAGAAAACAGTTCTTTGTCTGAAACAACCAATATAATATTGAGGGAGCTGTTGCTACACAGAGACTGGCAGATCCCAGTCATATGACTCAAGGAACGTTTTGGCTACATGAGAAACATATCTTAATAACACTGAAAATTCATTAATATACTTATGTACACTTATGTAATATACTCTTCTCCTCTCGGCGCCACACCAGTAGGCTGCCTTTTGCAACAGCGGCTCGATTCCGAGTTTTTTTTCCCTTCCTCTCTCTTTTGATCACTTTTTTTTCACCCCACTTATATCACGGACACACAGATCGTCCCAAATGTCTCCTGAGCCGGTGGACGGAGCCACTGTTTATAGCAGGATACGATACAACAGGGAAGAGCTGCTAGCATTTAACCGCCACCCGGTCCCACTGGAAAAACTCGACATACCGAGAGAATTGAGGCGAAAGCGTCGCGGCTGCCGGGCTGGAGTAAGGCGGAGGACAAAAAATATAAGGTACAGACCCTCCCTTCCATCTGTTGTCATGAGAAATGTACGGTCGATACTGGGAAAGTTAGATGAGCTAGCGGCTATCTCCCGTTATGATAGCACTTACCGGGAGTGCTCTCTCCTTTTGTTTACTGAGACGTGGCTAACTGAACTAGCAGCAGATGCTAACATTGAGCTGGAGGGTTTTCACATGATACGAGCTGACCGAACACCAGAGAGTGGCAAACTGTGTGTTAACAACAACTGGTGCAGACCGGGACATATCACTGTTAAACAACGACACTGCAGCAAAGACATTGAGTTGCTAGCTGTTAGCATGAGGCCTACATATCTCCCGAGAGAACACTCACACGTGATCTGCATTGTTGTTTATGCAAATCCGACGGCGAACGCTGGGACAGCGCGTGACGTCATCCATTCAGTAACCAGCAGGCTGCAGACAGAACACCCAGATGCTCTTCTCCTCATCTCAGGCGATTTCAACCACGTTTCACTGTCTCCCATTCTGCCCACTTTCACCCAGTATGTCACATGCCACACTAGAGACAATAAAACACTGGATTTGTTCTACGCAAACACTAAGGAGGCGTACACCTCATCACAACTCCCCCCACTTGGGAGATCGGATCACAACTTGGTTCATCTCCGACCGGTGTACAAACCCCTAGTGCACAGACAACCTCCGGCCATGCACACTGTGGAGTTATGGTCTGAGGAGACAATGGACACTCTAAAGGACTGTTTTGAAGTCACTGCCTGGAAGCAGCTCTGCGATCCACATGGTGAGGACATCGATGGCCTCATTCACACCTTCACGGGCTACCTCAGCTTCTGTGTGGACAAATCCGTTCCCACCAAGACCATACGGCGTCACTCAAACAACAAACCCTGGATCAACCCTGAGATAAAAACACTTCTGAGAGAGAAGAAGAGGATCTTCAGGTCGGGGAACAGGGAGATGCTGAAGTCCGTACAGAGGGAGCTGAGGAGAAAGATCAGAGAAGGCAAGGACAGCTTCAGGAAGAAGATGGAGGACAAGCTGCAACAGAGCGACATCAGCGGGGTCTGGAGAAACCTTAAAACCATCTCGGGGCTCCAGAATACCTCCCCCCAGGCCACGGGGGGCAGGGAGTGGGCGAACAACCTGAATCTGTTTTTCAATAGATTTGACCAACCGCCCTCCCCCCTGTCTGCACAACAACCACTGCTGCCTCTAAGAAATCAAGTCCTGCTGCCCACTCCCCACTCCACCGACACCCCCCCCACTCCCAACACACAGCCCCCCATCCTGACCCTGACCAAGACCCAGGTGAGGACGGAGCTGAGGAAGATCAAGGCGAGGAAGGCGTCGGGACCGGACGGCATCAGCGCAAAGCTCCTCAAGTCCTGTGCAGACCAGCTGTGTGGGATTGTGACGTATATCTTCAACATGAGCCTGAAACTGGGGAGGGTACCACAGCTGTGGAAAACATCTTGTGTGGTACCTGTACCAAAAACTTCCCACCCCAAAGACCTGAACAGCTACAGACCGGTGGCCTTGACGTCCCACTTGATGAAGACCCTGGAGAGACTGCTCCTTGCTCATCTCCGCCCCCTGGTGGAACCAGCGATGGATCCACTCCAGTTCGCCTACCAGCATGGCATTGGGGTGGAGGATGCGGTGATCTTCCTCCTTCACCGTTCTCTGTCCCACCTGGAGAAGCCCGGGAATATGGTGAGGATCATGTTCTTTGACTTCTCCAGTGCTTTCAACACCATCCAACCGATGATCCTGAAGGACAAGCTGCTGCGCGCAGGGGTGGACCAGCACCTGTCATCATGGATCCTGGACTACCTCACGAACCGGCCTCAGTTTGTGAGAACCCGGGACTGTGTTTCCGACACGATCATCAGTAGCACGGGGGCCCCCCAGGGAACGGTGCTGGCTCCCTTCCTGTTCACTCTTTATACTGCGGACTTCTCACACAACACAACACATTGCCATCTACAGAAGTTCTCTGATGACTCTGCGATCGTTGGTCTCATCTCCAACGGAGATGAAGCTGAGTACAGAGGGCTTATCCAGGACTTTGTGGACTGGTGCCATCGGAACTGCCTCCAGATCAACGCGAGGAAAACTAAGGAGCTGGTGGTGGACTGCCGCAGGCATGGGCAGCCCCTCACAGCACCAGTAAATATACAGGGAACAGACATCAAGATGGTGACATCCTATAAGTACCTGGGTATTCATCTGAACAATAAACTAGACTGGTCACACAATACTGACGCACTCTACAAGAAGGGACAGCGCAGGCTGTTCCTGCTGAGGAGACTCAGGTCTTTTGGTGTACAAGGGGCGCTGCTGAAGTCATTCTATGACACGGTGGTGGCATCAGCCATCACTTTTGGAGTGGTCTGCTGGGGCAGTGGCATTACTGCAGCCGATAGGAAGAGACTGAACAAACTGATTAAGAAAGCTAGCTCTGTCCTGGGGCAGCGCCTTGATCCGATGGAGGAGATAGGAGAGAGAAGGACGGTGGCTAAACTGTCATCTCTGCTGGAGTCCGAGTTCCACCCTATGCAGGACATACTGGATGCACTGAGGAGCTCATTTAGCAGCAGACTACATCATCCCAGGTGCACAACCGAGAGGTTTCGTAGGTCCTTCCTACCAACGGCTGTCAGACTGTACAACCTAAGCAGGGCTGCTCGCAGAGATAGCAAAAAGACGTAACAAACTAATAGTTTTTTTGAATGCAAAAGATGCAATAGACTTACACAATGGTCCTCTCCGGCATACAACTAGGAACATACCGGTCGCTATGGAGGGTGAGAATATGTATGGGCACATAATCATACCATGTAGGATAACTAAATAGACGGTTATGCTGTTTCATCCCACCTAGCAACAATGCTCTGCACTGTGTGTGTTTATATATTTACATATTTATTCCATCTAGCTACAATGCTCAGCACTGGGTGTGTTTATATTTATATATCTCTATATTTATTCCATCTAGCTACAATGCTCCGCACTGTGTTTTTATATATCTACATATTATTCCATCTAGCTACATTGCTCCGCACTGTGTGTGTTTATATACTTGCATATTTATTCCACCTAGCTGCAATGCTCCGTACTGTGGGTGTTTATATATTTACATATTTATTCCATCTAGCTACAATGCTCTGCACTGTGTTCATATATTCATATATTTATTCCATCCAGCTACAATGCTCTGCACTGTGTGTCTGTGTGTGTGTGTGTGTATATATATATTTTATAGTAATATGTACATATGTATATTAGCTGCTCTTGCTTGCTTGTTTTTTTTCTTGCCTTCTGATTGTTGCTCTGAGTGTTGCTATCCCTGTGCTGTTGCAATCCTGGAATTTCCCCGTTGTGGGACTAATAAAGGCTTATCTTGTCTTATCTTATCTTATCTTATCTTATGTATAAAATCTAAGCTAGCTTCAGTGGTTTAGGATTACTTCAGTGGGCATGCAACCTTATAACTGGTACTTTTAAAATTAACATGCAAGAATAAAATAAGATATATTGAAGCATTAAAAACATTCATGCACATTTAAAATCAAGGATTAATAAGCATTTCAAACCCAAATTATTGTCCAACATAGAATGGTACATCCGAGTCCATTTACTTTTCCATGGTGTCTTGATAAAGAGGATAATCTGAGAACTGAGTTTGGTGAAAAGGTAGTCATTTCAGTCATTAATTTCAGTTCGTTAGTGTACAGTCAAAAGTGAACGTCTATTCCAGAGACGTCCACCAGGGGGTAATGTTGAACGGTGAATAATCCTAGAGACTTTATGAAGTGCACTTCCAGGCCTGGAGGATGTCAAAAGAGTTGTTAACTAATAAAACTGCTTTGTGAGTAAAGAAGTTTGTTATTTATGATGTAACTTAATCCCTTAAAAGCATTCCTTATGGCTTGCGTAACAAGGGAATGTTGTCTTCCACAGTGGATCTGGGGTGAAGAAACAGTCCTGAGATCAGACTTTTCCTGGGTGAAACAATGTCTTGGAGGAAGAATAATTTTATAGATTTAGCCAAAGCCAGATGATGCTACACAACCCTGTGGGACACCTGTGTTAATGATGATGCTGGCTGAGGTCCTGTTACCCATCCTGACAGACTGGGGCCTGCCAGTCAGAAAGTCCAGTAGCCAGTCACAGAGGGTGGGGTGCAGGCCAAGTGAAGACAGTTTGTCAGTGAGTTTGTGGGGGATGACCATGTTGAAGGTGGAGCTGTAGTCGACAAAGATCATCCTGATGTAGGAGTCTTTATTCTTTCTTCTTCCGGCTCCCAGAGAGAGCAGTCGCATTTTTCCACCCCTCCTATCCTGCCTTCCTGACCTAAATCCCAGCTGGCTGTCTGAGTGATTGTCTGTGCCTGTTCTCCTTCTTGCTGATCTCAACCCAAACGGAAAAAACGAAAATGGATTTTATTAGCTGGGCTTTAAACGCAATTGACACAATCTTTTCAACCAGGAAATCGGGCCCGGGGGAGCCCAAATGTCCCGCAGGCACTTCGGCTGCGGGTTATGTGAGAGATTCATGGGACAATTGGAGACTCATGTGTCTGTGTGATCTTTCCATTGAAGATGTGGAAGATCTATATTTATTCGGCTTCATGGTCGCAGGATACCTTTTGATTGGCCTGGGGGCCTTCCTTGTGTACCGCAAATCTAAAAAACTGGAAGGAGCTAATCAAAAAGCGGACCCGGCTAAGCTTCTCCATCAATTTGACCAGATTGGAAGAGCGCTGATGGCGGCGAATGCTGAACTGAATCGAAAGGTTGGTTACATCTCGGAGTCGCTGAATGGTCTTCAAGGAATGAACTTAAAGCCAGTGAATGTTAATTGGAATTGTGATGCACAGAATCGAAGAGAAGAAAATCCTACACTCTAAGTTTCTGTGCAGATTCGTCCTTGATCGGCGCCCCTGGACAACACTCCTCCAGAGTTGAGATAAGCAGATGTGTGAGCTGGCTCTGTAACCCAAACACTGCCGCTGCTGTGCGATAATCAGAACTCTCCAAGGACAGCGTTCATGAGACTAGCATGGAGCTTTTACCATCTGGCATGAAGAAGAGATAACTCTGGACATGTTCAACTATGTTTATAAACATGAAAATATAACATCCTTCGTTGCCTAGGAGACTATCTTTGTTGTACTTCAGTAACTGATACACTCAACACTGCACACACACTGACTTCATCATACTGATTTTTTTCCACACACTGCCTTCTCTCTGCTGTCTTGTTCTTGTTTTTGTGAGGTATGTTTGTCTGCTCCTTGTCATTGAGAGTTTTTTTTCTCTGTAATCATAATTTGGCTTACAATTATAAGCTGTATTCTGATAATGAAGTTTTTTTCTCTCCGCCTATTGTGTCATTTTTCCCTTTCCTTATCTTCCCTTATCCCCCATCTTTTTGATTAGGCGCCTAATTACGGCCGCCGGGTCATTGTGATATGCTTACATAGCGTGCCAATGTCAAGTCAAATTCCTCGTGTGTTTTTTACATGCTTGGCAATAAAGCTTTTCTGATTCTGATTCTGATTTTGATCTTCCAGGTGGAAGAGAGAATAATGGAGTGCTGCATCAATGGCATCTGAGGTGGACTTGTTGGGCCAGAAGGCATACTGTAGGGGGTCCAGGGTATCCGGTGTGCTGTCCTGAATGAGGGGCAGCACCACTCTGTCGAAGCACTTCATGATGATTGGAGTGAGTGCTACTGGCCTGTAATCATTCAGACAGGTCGGCGGGCTCTTTTTGGGGAGGGGGATGATGGTTGTGGTTTTGAAGCAGGAGGGGACTATGTTCTGGTTGAGGGAGAGGTTGAAGATGGATGTGAGAACGTCAGTCAGCTCGGCAGCACATGCTCTGAGAGCCCATCCAGGGATGTTGTCTGGTCCTGCTGTCTTGCCGGGGTTGATATTCCTCAGTGCCCTGTTTACCTGGCCTGATGAGACGTTTAGTGGAGGGGGAGGGTGCATGTGTGTGTGTGTGTCTCCTCTCTGCACTGTAGCTGGAGGTCTCAAAGTGGGTGTAAAAAATGTTGAGATCATCTGGCAGGCTGTCTGTGGAGCTAGTGGTGTTGCTGTTGGTCCTCTTGTAGTCTGTGATGTGTTGCAAGCCTTGCCATATGCGCCCTGGTTTAGGGGTGGAGTAGAGGCTGTCCAGCTTTTCCCTGTACTGCCTCTTGGCTGTTGTTATAGCCTTCCTCAGTCCATACTTTGCAGCTTTGTACTTGACCTCATTGCCTGATTTAAATGCAAGAGTGCAAGCATGCAACATCTCACGTACCTGACTGTTGATCCAGGGCTTCTGATTGGAGAACTTCCTGATTTGTATAGTGGGTATGATGGTATCAACACAGCTGCTGATGTACCCAGTCACATACTCAGCATAGTCCTGTATGTTTACACAACAGTCCTCCCAGGTGGCTGCAGCGTTAAACACATCCCAGTCTGTACAGGCAAAACAGTCTTGCATGGTGCTCTCAGCCTCTGGAGTCCAGTGTTTAATTTCTTTAATAACATTGAATGTTTCCAGGAGTGATGGGTCTTCAGCAGCATATTCCGATGTGGGACCATAGGCATTCACCAGATGTCAGTTCATTTTCTGTCCATTTCATGTTGGAATTGATAAGATACCATTTTAGACAATGTAGATTTGTTTTTAAATGGATTTATAGCCACTGCAATGTGTCTTTAAATCACATGGAATAATGTCCTTTTTAATAACCCCTTAACATTCCAGCCAATTTCCCTAAAAACGCCTAAAATAACATACCCAAAATAAATCAAAAGCTGTTCTTCAACCCTTTGCAGTATATTCATCAGGTTGGTCTCATTCAAAAGAAAACACTAGTATTTTTGACAAAACAGTAAGAATCCCTCTAAGTGCTTCTGCCACTGAGTAACAGGGGTGTAAACATACTAAATTTGAAGAAAATAAAGTTTTTATATATTTTATATTTTTTATACAGATGCCTGAAAATAACATATGGCAGTTAGATACTGGCTCAAAAAAACACAATAGGTATGTAGAACCAATTGTTATCAAGTTCAGATTTAAATTTTTTTACAATACCACAAAAAATGAATATATTACACAGTTTTTTCTCAAGTTGCAACCAGGTGCTTTTGAACTGTACCAACCAGTGCCATTTTGTCATTTGGCACAGGTTGGCATAGGTTGGCACATACCTTGGAAAAACTTTTATAACTTTTGAAGCATAGAAGTGTCATCTTGGGCTTTAATGAAGGGTGACACTCAGGGCTATCCTGCCCCATATCTAGATACACTGTCAGTAGTAATGACACGGAGTAAGTAAAGTATAAACATTACACACAAGGTTGGCAGCAGTGACTCAGCTTTGTAGAAGAAACCAAGTGTCATGATTTAATTGCCAGAGACTCAAGCACAGAGCAAACAACACCAGATGAACACTCAGACTCAGGTGGTAACGTTTAGCACAGTTTAATTTAACACAAACAACACAAAATGCACAATAACAAAAACCTAATAAACAAAAAAACAACACAAATGGGCACGCTGGAGCAGCACACAGCCTGTGGAGGAGAGAGAGGGGAAGTGATTAATAATGTGATTTGGGAGAGAATGGAGAAGATGAGGAAAGAGGAGGAGAGACTTACTATCCAAGCAGAGGGCCTGGCTATGGACTCCATTGTGTGGTGGTAAGAGCTGGTGGGGGAACACCAGCGGGATGGCAGGTGAAGGAAGTAGGCTGGATGGAGTAGAGGAGTTGGTAGACCTGGGTGGAGTAGAAGATGTTTTGGGAGATGAGAGGTTCAGGGGAGCGTGCGCAGGCCCAGATTACACACCGCTGAGATGGCAGCAAACCTGAGGAGGAGAAGACAAGAGGATAAGACATCTAGGAAGACAAAACACCATGCAACTTTAACATGAGTTGCTTGGCAGCAATACCCAATGGTCCAGCGGAGAAGCATTCACAGACTGGCTCTTTTAAATGCTGGCAGACAAGGTAGTGGCAGGTATGCCCAATCATGCAGGTGAGCGTAATCAGCTCCGGAGCAGGGAAACAGACAGAGGGAAAATACACAGGAGGGGAGGGGGAGCATGCTCACCTGATCATCACAGTGCCCCCCTCCCCTCAAGGGGCGCCTCCTGGCATCCCTCTGGGCTTGTTCGGATGCGCCCGGCGAAAAGCCCGAACCATGCCCTTGTCATGGAAATATGACCAGGGGATTCACAGCCTTCCTCCTGTCCATAATCCTTACAGTGGACCAGGTACTGCAGACCCCACCCTCGGCAACGGACGTCCAAGATCCTCTGGACAGTATAGGTAGTATGGCCGTCGAGGACCCAGGGAGGAGGAGGAGGCTCTGGGAGAGGGCAGAGGGGGCTGGCGGAGAGGGGTTTAATCTGTGAGATGTGGAAGGTTGGGTGGATGCGGAGAGCTGGAGGTAGCTTGAGCTGAATGGTGACATCATTGATGATGTGTGAGATCGGGAACAGACCCAGAAAGCGTGGTGACAGCTTCCGTGACTCCGTATTCAGCGGAACCTGTTCGGCAGACAACCACACCTTCTGTCCCACGGTGTACTTGGGCGCCGGTGCACATCTGTGGTTGGTGTAGAGACGGTTCCGCTCGGATGAACGGAGAAGGGCAGCCTGAGTAGACTTTCACAGATGGCGACAATGGCAAGCATGGGCCTCCACAGATGGCACAGCAATCTCCCTCTCCGCCATAGGTAATAACGGTGGAGTGTACCCCATCGAGGCCTCGAAGGGCGTCAGGCCAGTGGCAGAGGAGACGGCAGTGTCATGTGCATACTCCACCCAGGTCAAGTGGGAGCTCCAGGTGGTAAAGTTACAGGATGCTACACACCTCAGGGTGGCCTCCAGAGACTGGGTGGCATGCTCGGCCTTACCGTTGCTTTGAGGATGATACCCGGACGTGAGGCTGACAGTAGTACCCAGGGAACAACAGAAGGCTCTCCAGACCTGTGAGGTAAACTGTGGCCCTTGGTCCGAAACGATGTTAATCGGAATCCCATGTAGGCGGATGACATGGAGAGTGAGGGGGTTGGTGGTCTCGGCAGCAGAGGGCAATTTGGACAGGGGAACCAAATGGATAGCTTTGGAAAAACGGTCAATGATGGTGAATATGACGGTGTTGTCTTGTGATGGAGGGAGACCCATGACAAAGTCTATGGCAATGTGTGACCAGAGATGACTAGGGACAGGTAGGGGATGAAGGAGGCCAGCTGGTGGTGAGGAGTCTGATTTGTTGGTGGCGCAAACCTGGCAGGCTTTAACATAGTCCTGAACACCTGCTCTGAGAGTCAGCCACCAGTAAACTTGCTGCAGCAGTTCTACAGTCTGGGAAATGCCAGTGTGACAGGTGAAGAAACTGATGTGCCCCCACTGGATAACTTTGCTGTGGAGGGCAAAGGGGACATAGAGTAGGTTAGCCAGGCCTCCCTCACTGACGGGTTCAGAGGCCTGGGCCTGCCAGACCCTCTGCTCGATTTCCCAAGATAGGGCCCCTAAAACTCAAGAGGAAAACAAGATTGTTTCAGGAGGAGACGAGGTAGCCAAAGAGAGAGAGAGAGGAAGGAGAAGAGTCAGAGGAAAACTGGTGAAAGAGAGCATCGGGTTTGATATTGCGAGACCCAGGACAGTATGTAATGGAGAGATTAAACCTGAGGAAAAACAAAGCCTAATGGGCTTGACGAGAATTTAACCGTCTGACAGATCTGAGGTTTTCTAAGTTTTTGTGATCTGTCCAGACTATGACATGTTGAGTAGCTCCCTCTAGCCAGTGCCTCCATTCCTCTAATGCTAATTTAATGGACATCAACTCACGGTCTCCTAAGTCATAGTTCGTCTCAGCTGGAGTCAACCACCAAAAGAAATACGCACACGGATGAAGCTTTTGATTGGAGCTGGAGTGTTGGGAGAGGACAGCCCCCACCCCCAAATCAGACGCATCAACCTCAACCGCAAACTGAGATTGGGGGTCAACTTGGACCAGGATGGGTGTGTCAGAGAAGAGGCCCTTTAATTTGATGAACTCCTGTTCTGCCGCTTCAGACCATTTAAACGGGATTTTAGTGGATGTGAGCTGAGTTAACAGCAGGGCTACTTTGCTGTAATTCCGAATAACCAGCGGTAGAAATTGGCAAAGCCCAGGAAGCACTGGAGCTGCTTCCTGGATTGGGGGGATTGGCCAATCTACCACCACTTTGACTTTCGCTGGGTTGGCCTTAAGCTCGCCCTTGGCCACAATAAACCCCAGGAAAGAAGTGTAGCTGGAAGTAAACACACTTTTTGGCCTTCACAAAAAAATGATTCTCCAGCAGCCATTGCAGGACAGCCCGGACATGGACTGTGTGCTCCTCCAGCGTGCGGGAAAAAATAAGAATATCATCTAGATAAACAAAAACAAAGTGGTTCACCATGTCCTGGAGGACATCATTTATCATCTGCTGGAAGACGGCGGGGGCATTGGTCTGGCCAAAGGGCGTGACCAGGTACTCAAACTGCCCCAAGTGTGTCTTAAAAGCTGTTTTCCACTCATCTCCCTCGCGTATGTGGACTAGATGGTATGTGTAGCGGAAATCGAGTTTGGTGAACACATGCACACACTGAAGCAGCTTGAAAACTGAGTTAATAAGTGGTAACGGGTACTTATCTTTGACGGTAATAGCATTAAGCTGGCGACAATCTATGCACGGCCGCAATGGCCCGTCTTTTTTCCCCACAAAAAAGACCCCAGCGCCAAGAAGTGTGGATGATGGATGAATGAGGCTGGCGCTCAGGGAGTCTTTGATGTAACTCTCCATCGCATCCTTCTCTGGCCCAAACAAACTGTAGAGCCTACTGAATGGCAGCCACGCACCCGGAAGGAGATCTATAGTGCAGTCGTAGGGCCGATGAGGTGGTAAAGAGAGGGCCCTAGACTTACTAAAGACCTCCCCAAGGTCATGATAGACCTCGGGCACGAGACTGAGATCTGGTGGCTCGACCGGAGAGAAGAAGATAGGAAGAGTGGGTGAGCACATGGCAGAACGGAGGCACGATGAAAGACAAAGGAAACTCCAGGAAGAAATGGAGCCTTGGTCCCAGTTAATAATAGGATTATGTTTGCGAAGCCATGGATATCCCAAAATCACAGGGATAGAAGAATTAGGCAAAATAAATAACTGAATTGTTTCACGGTGGTTACCGGATAAAATGATAGAAACAGGCTCGATCTGGTGCGTAACTGCGGCGAGTCTGCAGCCAGAAAGGCCTGAGACATTTAGAGGTGACGGTAGGACCCTGGTAGGAATCTTAACCCTTTAACTGCCCCAGGCGCCATATGGCGACAGGAATGCTTAAAGGGTGGTCAAGCGCCCCCCCCCCCCAGTGGTCAAGAGTGGTAAAAAAAATTTGTCAATAAAGTAGTTCAGATTTCCAAGGCTATAACTTGAAAGTTGCAACAGATAATAGCTTACTTCAATTAGAAAAGATGTAGAATATGATCCACTGCAGCTCTTTAAATTACATAACTCAGTCAAAAGCAGACTTTGGACACATTTACACAAAGAATGGTCCGGTTTTTTTGATGCCGATTTGTCTGCAGGGGTATGTTTTTATCTAATCTTCAAAGTATATGAAACAGAAAATCAATAAAATGTCAAAAAAAACATATATTTCTCTTACCTGTTGCCGGGTTGGGGGGCTTGCTCGCCCACGTAATCGGTCCGTTTTCGTCCATCGTGGTTGATGTTTCATGTTTACTTAGTAATTTACACATCTACAAACCCTTATGATTATCCCACATGAATTTTGTTTGTATTACGTGGCTATTTTTTCTGTTAGGTGCATTCTTCCTGTGGGAATCCAGCCACTTGTGGGCGCCGCCATCTTGGTAATGGGAGCTCAGTTTTTCGTCCATCGTGGTCAATGTATCACGTTTACTTAGTAATTTACAAGCAGAACTCAACCGAGAAATCGGTGACCAACTGACTTCCCTGCCAAAGTCCCATCAATTGGCTCACAATATTAACCTCACTCTCTATATGGTCGAATGCCCGGGTGAATTCCTGAACAAACTGATCGTGTGTATATAGTTAGTGGTGTGTTGAATAAAGGAGGGTTCGACTCACGTCCATTGTCAGTGCCTCATTTCCAGACATAACAAATGGTGATGAGGATAAACCCTGATAACTTTGACATGAAAGCATGCATGGCACCCCTGCAGCCTTTCCTCATTCAACCTGGTGAGCAACTGGTCCCCTGGACCCACTGGCACGAGATATTTCAGAATTTTGTCACCGCTGCCAGTTTAAACACTGCAAAAAACAAGAGGCTAAAGGGGTTGCTAGTATAAATGGTGCCACGGCCAATTCACCATGTAATGATGTCACCTATGATGAGCCACAACATCCAAAACACCACAGACAGCATACTGGCAGCTCACAGGACTGTATGTACTTATGTAGCTTATAGTTAAAAATCACGCATGCTAGAGTAAAATTTAGAAGTGCTGGTACTGGCCCATATTGGGTTTTACAACAGCAAATACTTAAACGTGTGATCATCTCCTGGGAATGGGATCTGGGGAGTGGGGTGGCCATGCATTTTATTTGATATACATCAGGGTTGTGAGGTGAGCATGTGCTGTGGGGTGTTGGTGGAGAGGGTCCCTTGGTGTGCTGTATGGCCTCCCTCACCTCAATTTTAATTGCACCATAGACACTGAGGGCTTGGGTGGAGGGTGGTGGGGCCTTTGCTGTCGGTAGCAGCGGTGTGTCCCACCGTACATCCCCCAAATTTTAATTGCACTTTAGTAGTACATACATGTGAGCGAGGGGGGAATACTAAGGATTAACTTCTTTTTGACAGGTGACCTTTGACCCAACATGCCCCCGACCCACCCCTGACCTGACCTATGTAATTCTCAGGGGATTATCTCTAATGACATGGGGATTAGTGTAGGTATCGAATGTTGATTATAATGGACCTGTGGGATTAGTGTGGGGTATAGAATGTCAATTATAAGTGTTTTTTTTTTTTTTTAAAAAAGATCTTTGACCTGTGAGATCAGTGTGGGGATTAGTGTTGTATAGAATGTCAATTATAAGTGCTTTTAAAAATAATATTTGGCCGTATGGGTTAGTATGGTGTATAGAATGTCAAATATATGTGCTTTTAAAAATTGACTTTGACCTATGAGATTAGTGCGGTGTAGTATAGAATGCCAATTATATATGCTTTTATAAAAATCTTTGGCCGCATGGGGTTAGTGCGGGGTATAGAATGTCAATTATATGTGCTTTTAAAAATGATCTTTAGCATTATGGGGTTAGCGTGAGAATGGAATGTTAATTATGGGGAAACAGCTTTCAAAGGTTATCAATGACATCTTTTTAGCGCGATCATTTTGTCAGCGGGAGCAAATGAGTGCCGAATTCTCTCTCTCACTCACTCACTCACTCACTCACTCACTCACTCACTCACACACACATTGACCCACAGGGAGCAAAGACTGTTTCTTCAAATTAGATTTTCACAAAAGTGTAGCATCAACTTTTTGGACTTTCCTGAGCACATTCAGATAAGGGTTTCTACAGAAAAAAATATTGCATAAACAGCTGATGCGACTTAATTTTTGATCAGCTAAATGCTTAAGAAAAGAGAATTCTCTTAGCTAAACAGATGAGCTCCACAGATGTTGAATGTGACTGTAAGGGCCAGACCAAAGATATCATGTTACTCTGAGTTCTGTCTGCCCCCATGTAACATAAGCTATCACTTGTATGAAGGGATCACCAGCCCCCTCCCCATCTCCAGCCCTTCCCCTCATTCTCTCTCTCTCTCTCTCTCTCTCTCTCTCTCTCTCTCTCTCTCTCTCTCTCATACACACACACACACACACACACACACACACTATTGTTTTTTACTCTGTAGTTCATTCACATTCCATAGCCTTTTCTCCAAACTCTGACTTTGAAACGAGTAGTTATATTCACACAAACCTGCTTCAGCATGATTGCTTCAGCCGTTTATTTCTTTTTTGAAAAAGGTTGGTTTAATTTGTGGTGACATTCCCCACTTATATATAACCATTTTTCTGTGTTATACCTACACAGCCGTACAAACCAATAAATAAACATTTTTTGTATGTTCTTTTTTTTTGATTTTGTCTATATTATGAGGAGCATGAACAAAAAAAATGGAATGATATTAAATTCTCAAGTGTGAAACAAAGCAAAACTTGCAACTTAACACAAATATCTATCACAGCATACAGTTCAATTAAGTTGTCCACACAGACAACATGACTTTTTGGTCAGCCACCAAGCTCCAGAGTAGCTTCTGGTTAATATTTTGAAAAAACCTTCACTCTCACAAAAAAAAAAAAAATTAAAAAAAAAAATACTACCCAAACAATTTCTGATGCAAAACAACAATCTCACAGTATTTTACTGACAGGCATATGCAGTGAAAACCTCAAGTGTACAGAAAAAAAAAAAACGCTTCTGCATGAACCTTAAGTAGTTTGCTTTTAAAAAGAAAACAACAAGATGCGGTAAATTTAGCTTTTAGATCGGACATCATGTTTATAGTTTGTATTTTTTTTTTCCTACAGAAATAAATATTACATGACCAACTTTGTCTCTACCTTGGGCTCAACAATTTCTCTGACTGGCGACCTAAGGCCTGAGGTTGTCTATAAAGCAGTTGAGGATCCTTCTGCTTGAAGAATTGTGTTACCGACACATTTTGGCTAAGAGAAAAGCACAAACTGAATTCTGAGAATATTGGTTTAACTAGTATACGCTTTAAACAACTAAAAATGAACACTTTAACAGATCAACATCTTGGCTCTTCCAAAAAGTACTTCTGTCTATGTATTTATCAACTTAAAATACATCGATTCTATGTGCGCTGTTTAATAATTTTCAAATCTCACACCACTAACAACCCCTTCCCTCTCTCCCTTCCCTCAGCAGCATCATAACCGTGTCTTCCGGGGTCAGAAGCCTGCTTGCATTTTTCAGCAATGGTCGGTCATTCAACCAGTTTCGTGTTCTTTAAAAGTTTGTTTTTCTGATAACACTGTAGGGAACCCACGCTGGGATAATCATCTCAGACTGGAAGCAGAGGGGAGGGGAATATTCCCTCTGCCGGTAGAGCGTGGGGGATTAAATGGAGGACAGTATGTATTGTAATGTGTAAATGTATTGTGATGCAAGATTTCAGGCAACGGGGGAAGGAATGGAGTGATATAAATGGAGAGACCCTGGTCTATTGGGGACCGTCTTTTTCTGTGTATGAATGCAGTGAGAGAGAGAAATAAAGTCATCTGTCGTGCAGATCTGGTTCCTTTATTTGCACTCTCCACACTGGTGACACTTGACGAATTATGGAACACGACGCAAAAACCCAGGAGTCGGCCCGGATGGGAAATCCCAGCAACGCGGCAAGCATCCCAGAGACGGCCCAGACAGGAAGCCCCAGCAACACGTGTGCTGTTTCGGTCAAACTACCGGACTTTGGGCTGCATGACCCGCGGTCTTGGTTCCACCACACCGAGGCTCAGTTCGTCCTCCGGGGAATAACGGCAGATGACACCAGATATTACTATGTGGTCGCAGCGCTGGACGCTCACACGTCTCAGCAAGTAGCGAGCCTGCTCCAACAGTCTCCAGCCCACGATAAATATGGGACTCTCAAGGCCGCGCTGACCCGGCGCTACACACTCTCGGACTGTGAGAGAGCAGAGAGGCTCCTGAGGCACTCCGAGTTAGGAGATGGGTCGGCGGTCCAACTGATGGAGAAGATGTTGGCGTTGATGGGCACGGACGACGGGCATTTTCTGTTTGCCCACCTTTTCCTCCGGAACCTCCCAACAGAGGCAAGAGCGGTCCTGGCCAACTTGCCGTTGTTGGCCGCACGCGACTACCATGCACTAGCCCAGGAGGCAGATCGGATCATCCTCACCACCAGAGCCCTCACAGTGAACGCGGCGGCGTCGGAACCCAGCGAGACGACCAGCGGAGGCGAGGAGCTGGCAACGGTAGCGGCAGCGGGGGCCAGAAGGCGGCAGAGAGACACGCTGTGCTTCTACCACCGCTGCTTTGGAGAGAACGCACGCAGATGTGTGCCACCGTGCCAATTCAAACGTTCGGGAAACGCCAAGGCCGGCAGTCAGTAGCAGCTGCGACCACCAGTGAAGAAAACAAGCTGCTCTACGTGACGAACTCGCGCTCGGGGAGACGGTTCCTCGTAGACACCAGCTCCCAAAAGAACCTCATCCTGCCGTCCTACGCCGACCGGCTAGCAGGAGCTAGCGGCCCCGAGCTGATAGCCGCAAACGGCTCGGACATTAGGACTTTTGGTGAGAGGACACTGACTGTATCCCTACACAGCCGTAAGTACGGGTGGAGATTTGTCATAGCAGCATGTAGTTTCCTGATCTTGGGAGCTGATTTTCTGTGTGCACACGGGTTGCTAGTTGATGTTGCTAACAGATGCCTGGTTAATGCAATATCTTTTGATTCTCTCCCCTGTACAGTTCGAGGGGCCGGGCCAACGACACTAGCCAACGTCACAGCTCCAGGCGGTAAGTTCCACACACTGCTCACTCAGTTCCCAGCACTCACGGTCCCGACGTTTTCGGCGGCCATCACTAAACACGGGGTGGAACACTTTATCACCACCACTGGGCCGCCCGTTTTCGCACGACCTTGGCGCCTGGATGCAGCTAAACTGGCCATAGAGCGTGAGGAGTTCGCCAACTTGGAAAGGTTGGGCATCATCAGGCGCTCAAACAGCCCATGGGCATCCCCGTTACATATGGTTCCTAAGGCCGAGGGATCGTAGTGACCATGCGGAGATTTCCGCAGACTGAATAATGCCACAGCGCATGACTGCGACCCGATTCCCCATATTCAGGATTTTTCCGTTCACCTCGCTGGGGCACGCATTTTTTCTAAAATAGACCTGGTCCGCAGTTACCACCAGGTCCTGGTGCACGCGGAGGACATACCCAAAACAGCGGTAATAACTCTGTTTGGCTTGTTTGAGTTTTTACGCATGCCCTTCAGATTGAAAGGCGTGGCACAGACATTCCAACACATGATAGATGTGGTGTTGTGCGATCTGCCGTTTGTGTTTGTCTACCTGGACGATATCCTGGGGGCCAGCGCGTCCGAGGACGAACACGTAACCCACCTCAGGACAGTTTTCCAGAGGTTGGAAGAGCACGGGTTAATAATCAACCCGGCGAAATGCCAGTTCGGCGTGACGAGGATTGACTTTTTGGGGCACCGCATCTCACTGGAGGGAGCGATACCCTTGCCGGACAAGGTGCGCGCCGTGGCGAACTTTCCCCGGCCTCAGACGGTCAGGGCGCTGCAAGAGTTTTTGGGGATGGTTAACTTTTATAACCAGTTCCTCCCCCGCGCAGCTCAGCTCATGCAGTCATTGTATGCCGCTCTCAAGAAACGGCAGCCGGTGGACAGAGTCGAATGGACTCCGAAGTGGGAGCAGGCATTCTCTGAAGTTAAAACAGCCCTGGCAAACGCTGCACTGTTGGTGCACCCAGACCCAGCAGCCCGGATAGCGCTCACTACTGACGCCTCAGATGTGGCCATAGGGGCCGTTGAAGGATCAACGTGTCGCTGGTTCTTGGCAGCCGCTCGCTTTTTTCAGCAGGGCTTTGCGCGACAGTAAGCATAAATACAACGCGTTCGACAGAGAGTTGCTGGCTCTTCACCTGGCCATACGCCACTTCCAGTTCTGGCTGGAAGGGCGCACTTTCACTGCGTTCGTGGACCACAAGCCGCTAATGTACGCGATGGCCAAGGTTTCGGAACCAAGGTCAGGCCGGCAGCAGAGACAGCTGGCCGTGATCTCGGAGTTTACGACCGATATTCAGCATGTGGCCGGTAAACTGAATGTGGTGGCGGACTGCCTCTCGCGCGCAGTAGTGGCCCCAGTCTGCGTAGGGATAGATTATACAGCCATGGCCACAGAGCAGATTGGCGATGCGGACGTGTGTGCGCTCCAGTCTGGACCAACAGGGTTAAGGCTGGAGAGCAGAGTACTGCAAGATGGCAGCCCCCCCAATCTGTGACGTCTCCACGGGACGCCCGCGCCCGGTGGTCCCAGTTGCTTGGCGCCGCTGAGTGTTTGAGTCAGTTCATGCTCTGGCGCACCCAGGAGTGTGCGTGTCAGTCAAAATGGTGGGAGTGAAGTTCGTATGGCCAGGCCTACGCAAACAAGTGAGTGGGCTGCAGCCTGCGTAGCGTGCCAACGAGTCAAAGTACACAGACACACGAAGGCCCCTTTGGAGCTGTTTCGTATATCGACTAAGCGGTTTGACCATGTTCACGTGGACCTCGTGGGCCCCCTCCCGCTGTCGCAGGGGTTCACGCACCTTCTGACAGTGGTGGATCCCACCACACACTGGCCAGAAGCAGTCCCACTAGCGGCAACCACGTCCGCAGACGTGGCGCGCGCCTTTTTGACAACATGGGTGGCATGTTTTGGCATCCCGTCGGACATCACATCCGATAGGGGCCCTCAGTTTGTTTGCGACCTCTGGTCCGCGATGGCCCGTAGCCTGGGTGTAGCAATTCATTGCACAACCGCATACAACCCACAGGCCAATGGGTTATGCGAGTGTTTCCATAGGTCACTGAAAGCAGCGCTCAGGGTTTCGCTTACAGATGCAAATTGGGTAGACCGGTTGCCGTGGGTTCTGTTAGGGTTGCGTTCCGCACCAAAAGAGGATTTGGAGGCTTCCCCGGTGGAGCTTGTTTTTTCTCAGCCACTGCGGCTCCCCAGGGAATTTTTACCAGATAATCCTGGTAGGGGTGGAAGAAAGTTTTGAAATAAATTGAATAGAATAATTTACCCGTTGGTAAATACTGTGTACAATGTTTTGCCGTGCAGATGCCCTTTCTTATATTTTTTAAGTATTATGATACCAAACCAAGAATCATGAATATTTGTCCTCAACTTACTTTAGTCTGATTTATTGATCAATCGCTTTTACATTTACCGACTGTAGAGTGAAAAATATTGTTAGGATCATTAGGAAAAACTGAATGGAATGTTAAAAAATGTCTGTGTTGTGGAGAGTGCAAATAAAGGAACCAGATCTGCACGACAGACGACTTTATTTCTCTCTCTCACTGCATTCATACACAGAAAAAGACTGTCCCCAATACACCAGGGTCTCTCCTTTTATATCACTCCATTCCTTCCCACTGTTGCCTGAAGTCTTGCATCACAATACATTTACACATTACAATACGTACTGTCCTCCATTTAATCCCTCACACTCTACCGGCAGAGGGAATATTCCCCTCCCCTGTGCTTCCAGTCTGAAATGATTATCCCAGCGTGGGTTACCTACACCTCCCCCCCATCCCCAGAGTCTCAGACTGGGTTTCAACCCTCACGTCCTTTTGGCTTCAGTCTCCTCCCATATCTGCTGTAACGAGGGACCTTCAACTCCACGGCACTGCTGTGCCGGTTGGGGGCTTCTGGACGTGTGTCTGACTGCGGGTGGGCCAAGGCGGGGGAGGGGAATTCGCTTTGCCCGTGTGGCTGTCCTGGTGAATTGTTTGCTTGGGGAGTTCTCAGTGGGGGTCTTCCACGCCGAGGGGCCCGAGCCAGCAGCACTTGCTCGTCCACCACTACAAAGGCGGGCTTAAGTCTGTCTATGCATATTTTCTCCCGACGACCCCCCAAGTCTAACAAAAAATGCTTGTCCCCTGTTTCCAGCACTCTGAACGGGCCATCATAGGGTGGGCGCAATGGAGGGCGGTGGGCATCGTGTCTGACGAACACGAACTCCACGTTCTTCAAAGTTTTTGGCACGAAAGCGCGTGGAAAACAGCGGTGGGCCGGGCCGGGCAGCGTGCCTGTCTCTGCACTATGCTGCAAACGCTGAAATGGGCAGTTGACCGGCACGGGATTATCTGGCAAAAATTCCCCGGGCAGCCGCAGTGGTTGAGAAAAAACCAGCTCAGCCGGGGAAGCCTCCAAATCCTCTTTTGGTGCAGAACGCAACCCCAATAAAACCCACGGCAACCGGTCAACCCAATTTGCATCCGTCAACGAAGCCTTGAGTGCTGCTTTCAGTGACCTGTGAAAACGCTCGCATAACCCATTTGCCTGTGGATTGTACGCGGTTGTGCGATGAATTGCAACACCCAGGCTGCGGGCCATCGCGGACCAAAGTTCAGAAACAAACTGAGGATCCCTATCGGATGTGATGTCCGACGGGATTCCAAAAAAGAGCGCGCCACGTCCGCAGCCGGGGTTGCTGCCAGCGGGACTGCTTCTGGCCAGCATGTGGTGCGGTCCACCACTGTCAGAAGGTGCGTGCACCCCTGCGATGGCGGGAGGGGGCCCACGAGGTCCACGTGAACATGGCCGAATCTTTTAGCCGGTATACTAAACAGCTCCAAAGGAGCCTTCGTGTGTCTGTGCACTTTGGCTCGTTGTCAAGCTAAGCAGGCTGCCGCCCACCCTTTCACTTGTTTGCTCAGGCCTGGCCACACGAATTTCGCTCCCACCATTTTGACTGATGCGCGCACTCCTGGGTGCACCAGAGCGTGAACTGACTCAAACACGCAGCGGCGCCACGCAACCGGGACCACCGGGCGTGGGCGTCCCGTGGAGATGTCGCAGATTGGGGGGGCTTGCCGTCTTGCAGTACTCTGCTCTCCAGCCTTAACCCTGTTGGTCCAGACTGGAGCGCGCGCACGTCCGTATCGCTAATCTGCTCCGCGGCCATGGCTGGGGCTGCACAGTGGCGCAGTGGTTAGCACTGCGGCAGCACAGTTTACCCTTGGCCGGGGGACTGTGGGGATCGTGGGATCATGGGTTCGATCCCAGCCCCCGACCAACAGTGATCTGTGTGGAGTTTGCATGTTCTCCCCGTGTTGCGTGGGTTTACTCCGGGATTTCTCCGGTTTCCTCCCACATGCCAAAAACATGCATGTTAGGTTAATTGGCTGTTCTAAATTGTCCCTAGATATCTGTTTCCTATAGGCCCTTAGAATAGAGGGTTAGTATTAATGAAAGCGCTTTGAGTGGTCTTTGTGACTAGAAAAGCGCTATATAAGTGCAGGTTAGTTAGTTAGTAGTTAGTTAGTATAACCTATCCCTATGCAGACCGGGGCCACAACCGCGCGCGAGAGGCAGTCCGCCACCACATTCAGTTTACCGGCCACATGCTGAATATCGGTCGTAAGCTCCGAGATTGTGGCCAGCTGTCTCTGCTGCCGGCCCGACCATGGTTCCGAAACCTTGGCCATCGCGAACGTCAGCGGCTTGTGGTCCACGAACGTGGTGAAGCTGCGCCCTTCCAGCCAGAACTGGAAGTGGCGTATGGCCAGGTGGAGAGCCAGCAACTCCCTGTCAAACGCGCTGTATCTACACTCACTGCCGCGCAAAGCCCTGCTGAAAAAAGCGAGCAGCTGCCAAGAACCGGCGACACGTTGCTCCACGACTGCCCCTATGGCCACGTCCGAGGCGTCGGTAGTGAGCGCTATCCGGGCCGCCGGGTCTGGGTGCGCCAACAGTGCGGTGTTTGCCAGGGCTGTTTTAACCTCAGAGAATGCCTCCATCCGCGGGTTTCCGTCTCTTGAGCGCGGCGTACAATGGCTGCATGAGTTGAGCTGTGCGGGGGAGGAAACGGTTATAAAAGTTAACCATCCCCAAAAATTCCTGCAGCGCCCTGACCGTCTGAGGCTGGGGAAAGTTCGCCACGGCGCGCACTTTGTCGGGCAAGGGTATCGCTCCCTCTGGTGAGACGCGGTGCCCCAAAAAATCAATCCCCGTCACGCCAAACTGGCACTTCGCCGGGTTGATTATTAACCCGTGCTCCTCCAACCTCCGGAAAACCGTCCTGAGGTGGGTTACGTGTTCGTCTTCGGATGCACTGGCTTACCGGAACTTACCGCCTGGAGCTGTGACGTTGGCTTGTGTTACTGGCCCGGCCCCTCGAGCTGTACAGGGGAGAGAGTCAAAAGACAGTGCATTAACCAGGCGCCTGTTAGCAAAATCAACTAGTAACCCATGTGCACACAGAAAATCAGCTCCCAGTATTGGGAAACTCAGTGCTGCTATGACAAAGGTCCACTCGTATGTACGGCCGTGTAGAGATAAAGCCAGTGTTCTCTCACCAAAGGTCTTAATGTCCGAGCCGTTTACTGCCACCAGCCCGGGGCCCCTAGGTCCTGCCAGCCGGTCGGCATAGGTCGGCAGGATGATGCTCTTCTGGGCTCCGGTGTCTATGAGGAAACACCTCCCTGAGTGCGAGTCCATCACGTAGAGCAGCTTGTTTTCTTCACCGGCGGTCGCAGCTGCTACCGACTGCCGGCCTTGGCGTTTCCCAAGCACTTGAATTGGCACGGTGGCACACATCTGCGTGCGTTCTCTCCAAAGCAGCGGTGGTAGAAGCAGAGCGTGTCTCTCTGTCGCTCCTGGGCCCCCGCTGCCGCTACCGTCGGTGGCTCCTCGCCTCCTCTGGTCGTCTCGCTGGGTTCTGACGTCGCCGCGTTGACTGTGGGTGCTCTGGTGGTGAGGATGATCCGGACTGCCTCCTGGGCTAGCGCACGGTAGTCACGCACGGTAGTCACGCACGGCCAGCAACGGCGAATTGGCCAGAACTGCTCTCGCCTCTGTTGGAAGGTTCCGGAGGAAAAGGTGGGCGAACAGAAAATGCCCGTCGCCCGTGCCCATTAACGCCAACATCTTCTCCACCAGATTGACAGCCGAACCATCTCCTAACTTGGAATGCCTCAGGAGCCTCTCTGCTCTCTCACTGTCCGAGAGCGTGTTGCGCTGAGTCAGCGCAGCCTTGAGAGCTTCGTACCTGTTGTGGGCTGGGGGCTGGTCGAGCAGGCTCGCTACCTGCTGAGCTGTGTGAGCGTCCAGCGCTGCAACCACGTAGTAAAACTTGGTGTCATCTGCCGATATTCCCCGGAGGGCGAACTGGGCCTCGGTGTGGTGGAACCAAGAGCGCGGGTTGTGCCGCCAAAAGTCCGGTAGCTTGACTGAAACAGCGCACGCGTTGCTGGGGGTTCCCGTCCGGGGTTCTTGTAACGGCAGCAGCTGTGTTTGTTTGATCCATGTGAGAAACATGGCAATTCTTGTGACCGTTGTAATTTCACCGCTATATATGTCAACAGTGACATCCTTTCTAGTATTTGACCTTTGGTTGTACAGCAATGCCTCCCAAAGATTTGTTTTGGCAGGTATATATATACTCACAGCCTGGCTCTGTGTGCTAGTCAAAAGTTGTTTACTTTGTGTCTGGGGGAGCCCCCAACATGGAAATGACCTTTGACCTCTGGGGAATCCCTTGTGAATTCCCTACCTTTTTTTTTTATTTTATTCCCTCCATATTTTCTTTTAAAAACATAGGTTTGGAAATTTGTCCTTTGAGATTTAAAAATTATTGAAATAATTTGCCATCAAAAATACATGAGGTATACGTATTATTCACAACAGGAAGTAGACGATTTTGAGACTTCCTGCCCAGCACAACATGACAACGGACAGATTGAGCATGGCTGGCTAAAACAAAATCCAAGCCATCCAGCGGTTTACCTCAGCCCAGGTAGGGTGAAACTGTCATAATGATTAAATAATCCCTCATATCCAATTATCTACCCGATATTTTGTGGATTGTTTGAGAGATGATGATATTTTTGAAGTTTGTTGAAGTGTGACTAGACCATGTGACTGTCAGTAGTAATCCATGCCTATGTAACTTTTCACCTAGTCTCCATGCATGTGCAAAAAACTGTAATAGTTGTGAAAAAGTAATTTTTGAAGCTTCATTTTGTGAATAGGGATGTATTTTTGACTTGAAGTAAATGCAGTATTATTCTGGTCGATCACTGCTGCAATTCCCGGCCTGCATGGCCTTGGTAGTTCATAGAAGTGCAAATCTGGCAATCCTTATTTACTGGATGCCTAGTTCTAGTCAATTTTATTGTTATGTTTTTGAATTGACATCTTGACTTTAAATTAGCTGAAATACCAATTTACAAGGTATTTATTCTGGGCTATTAATTGCAGACAAAATGTGAGAGCCTGCAAGGAATTTCTGCCCTCGGAAGGCTGCGACCCGGCAAAGTGGTTAGTGAAATGTTTAACTCTGTTGAAGTTTAATGATGGTTGTTTGAATATGCACATGTCCAAAGAATAGAAACTTTTGTGTGTGTTTCTAATATGAAAACCTGATGTGCACAAACCATACAATTTTAAATGTGGATTTGATAATCTGTTGTATTTGTTTACAGTAAATGCTGCATAATTTTTGCTGGTAGCTTTCTTGCAACAACTCAGTAAACCTAAAAAATCTACCAATTTGAGATCATAAATGTTTACATTTGTATGTATGCAGTATGATTTAATTTCTGTAATACTAGAATTTTGTGTCCACAGCTAAAATAATGTTTCTTGTGTTTGATATGTTTCAGTCTTTACGGTGTTTGATGCATTAAAGTCAAAAGCAAGGACATTAAAGATGTGTCAAACATCAGTTATTGCACACCAAAATGCAGCTCATAATCCGGGGCCGGAACAGTTCTTGCCTCGTGTTCCATAATTCGTCAAAAGGTCACCAGTGTGGAGAGTGTGGGAAATGAGGAGGCAGGTTTACGAGCAGACGAATTTTATTAACACGCTCTCATCAGTCATATACATAAAAAGCATGAAACAGCAAAGCACTGTTTCTCCTTATAAACCCAACAGGTCATCTCACATCTGCATGACATTTCACATCACACTGCATGACATCTAACACCACAATACATTCCCCTTAAGCCCCCGGCTCCTTCTTCCTGCCAACTCCCCATGACGTCCCTGACTATTGTCCTCCAAATGCTTAACCATTGCATCCTGACTGAGACGCTGTCTGCTGACTCACCCTAGCCTCTGCAATATGCATTGCTACAATGTATGTAAAAAAATGTTCTTTACAATATTGGAGTTTTTTGTTTTTGTCTAACCTTTACCGTGATTGTAAGAACAAAATAAATCTGTTCCATTTACTGAAGTGTGGATTACTTCTTCTTTTTTGGTCCAAATGATTCAAAAATGAATAAATAGTTCAGAGTTTTGTCGTTCCTTAGGCCTTGTCTTTTATTCCGCTGCAAAATGGTACTTACACCCTATAGGGTGGATCTTGACTGGGAATGGGGATGGTGGGGATCGTCACTTCCTTGTGGTAACGTATCGTCACTTCCTGTTTTGCTGTCTGCCTGTGTGGTTTGCTCTCCAGCTCTCCAGCCACTAGCTATGGCTACTACCTCTCTTTCCTCTCCTCCTCTGGTGTGCTCTCTCTGTCAGATGTTTAGCTACACCTCTGCCTCTTTTAGTAATAACGGTAAATGTAATAAATGTTGTCTTTTTGAGGCGCTCGAGGCGAGGTTGTCTGATTTGGAATCCCGGCTCCGCTGCATTGAAACACCGTCTGCGCCAGTTAATCTCGACGGACGCCCATTAGCTGCAGCGGAGCTAGCTAGCTTAGGCCCCCCTGTCACCGGTTCCCCGGCTCTCCTCAGCAGCAAGGAGACTGGGTGGGTGACGGTGAGAAGGAAGCCTAGTCGCAAAGCCCCGGTTCACCACCAACCTGTTCACGTCTCTAATCGTTTTTCCCCGCTCAGCGACACACCCGCTGAGGAAAAAACTCTGATCATTGGCGACTCTGTAGTCAGAAACGTGAACCTAGAGACTCCATCGGCCATAGTCACATGCATTCCTGGGGCCAGAGCAGGCGACATCGAGTCAAATTTGAAAATGCTGGCGAAAAGTAACTGTAAATATTCCACAATTGTTATTCACGCCGGCATTAATGACATCCGTCTCCGGCAGTCGGAAGTCACGAAACTTAATGTAGAATCGGTGTGTGACTTTGCCAAAACGATGTCTGCCACTGTAGTATTCTCTGGGCCCCTCCCCAATCTGACCAGTGATGACATGTTTAGTCGCTCGTCATCCTTGAACCGCTGGCTGTCTGTGTGGTGTCCTAAAAATGACGTGGGCTACATTGACAATTGGAGCTCATTTTGGGGAAAACCTGGTCTTATGAGACGAGACAGCATTCATCCCACTTTGGATGGTGCTTCTCATTTATCTAACAATCTGGCATCTTTTTTGTCCAAATTTCCAAAACCATGACTACTCAGAGTTGGGACCAGGAAGCAGAGTCGCAGTCTTACACGCCTCTCTGCAGCTCCTCTTCATCTGCCACCCCTCAGCTTAGCCCCTGTCTTCCCCATCAGAGAATCATTGTCTGCTCCCTCCAAAGTAAATAAAAATATAATGTATAAGCATCCCAAAGTGATAAAGCAAAATATTGGTAAAACTCAAATTAAACATAAAGCCTCTAAATTGAATGATTTGGCCTCTGTTCCTCCTCATAATTTAAAAATTAAATGTGGTTTATTAAATATTAGGTCTCTAACTCCCAAGTCTCTGTTAGTCCATGATCTGTTAATTGATCATCAGATTGATTTAATTTCCCTTACAGAGACTTGGTTAGGGCAAGAGGATTATGTTGGTTTAAATGAATCAACTCCCTCTGGTTATTTAAACTGTCAAAATCCCAGAAGTTCTGGTCGTGGAGGAGGAGTAGCATCAATTTACCATTCCAAATTACTAGTTAATGTAAAGCAAAAAACATGTTATAATTCCTTTGAGGGCCTGGTCCTCAGTGTTGGGCACTTTAGCAATTCCAGGTTAAACCCAATTTTATTTGCCATAGTTTATCGTCCCCCATCAACCTATTCAGAATTTTTATCCGAATTTGCTGATTTCTTAGCTGATTTAGTGCTGAAATCTGATAGAATAATTATAGTAGGGGACTTTAATATATAGTGACTGCCTTAATGTGGCTTTTAATTCAATATTAGACTCGATTGGGTTTTCTCAGAAAGTAGGAATTTCTACTCATTACCTCCACCATACATTGGACCTTGTTCTGACATATGGCATAGAAATAGAAAATCTTGTAGTGTCTCCTCATAACCCTGTACTGTCAGACCATTGTCTGTTAACCTTTGATTTTACTATTTCTGACTATTTGGCTCCTAAAGAAAAATATTATCACAGTAGATGCCTCTCAGATGATGCTGTTTCCAAATTTATGCAGATTGTTTCCTCTATGCCATGTGTCAACACAACGGAAATAAGCTATAGACAGCTTGCTCCTTCTGTAATTGATAACATGGTGGATAGTGTTTCAGCTTCTCTGCATCAGGCTCTAGACTTGGTGGCCCCCTTAAAAAAGAAAAAGTCTAATCAGAGATTTTTAACTCCTTGGTTCAACACAGAAACTCGTAGCTTAAAACAGAAGACTCGTCAATTAGAAAGAAAATGGCGCTCTACTAATTTAGATGAAATCTATTTAGCTTGGAGAAATCATCTTTTAATTTATAAAAAATCTCTTAGAAAAGCTAGAACGAGTTATTACTCTGCATTAATAGAAGAGAACAAGAATAATCCCAGGTTTCTTTTCAGTACTGTAGCCAGGTTGACAAAGAGTCAGGACTCTGTCAATCCTAGCATCCCCTTAGAGCTTACTAGTCAGGACTTTATGAACTTTTTCAATAATAAAATTTCATCCATCAGAGATAAAATCAATCAGATTCTTCCCACAGTTAACTTAAATACTGTAACTACTACAACTCCTTCTATTGATGTCTGTCTTGATGAGTTTACTCCAATCGACCTTTGTGAGTTAGACAAAATAGTTTCCTCATCCAAACCTTCAACTTGTCTTTTAGACCCTATTCCTACCAGGTTATTTAAAGAAGTCTTCCCACTAATTGGTAGCTTTATTCTTCATATAATCAATTCTTCATTAACTTTAGGCCATGTACCGCAGGCTTTTAAAACGGCTGTAATTAAACCCTTACTCAAAAAGCCAACGCTAGATCCAGGAGCTTTAGCTAACTATAGACCAATCTCTAATCTCCCTTTCATTTCAAAAATCTTAGAAAGAGTTGTTGCTACGCAATTATTTGACCACCTGCAGGGAAATGGTTTACTTGAGGAGTTTCAATCTGGGTTTAGAATCCATCATAGTACTGAAACAGCCTTAGCGAAGGTCACTAACGACCTCCTCATTGCATCTGATAATGGACTAGTTTCTGTACTTGTCCTTTTAGATCTTAGTGCAGCTTTTGATACTATTGATCATAATATTCTACTTGATAGATTAGAACACTATGTTGGACTTAATGGAACTTTGTTGCAGTGGTTTAGATCTTATTTATCTGATAGGTTCCAGTTTGTTCATGTAAATGATGAGTTTTCTCTCAGCTCAAAGCTTAGTCATGGAGTTCCACAGGGATCTGTGCTTGGCCCTACTCTTTTTAGTTTATATATGCTTCCGTTAGGCAACATTATTAGAAAGCACTGTATACATTTTCACTGTTATGCAGATGACACACAATTGTACCTGTCAATGAAGCCAGATGATACTAATCAATTAGCCAAGTTAGAAGCCTGTCTTAAGGAAATCAAAGCTTGGATGACTTGTAATTTCCTGCTATTAAATTCAGATAAGACTGAAGTCATTCTTGTTGGTCCAAAAAACCTTAGAAATTCCTTTCCAAATCAAACTTTCAGTTTGGATGCAGTTACTCTTTCTCTTAATAGCTCTGTGAGGAACCTTGGAGTTATTTTTGATCAGGATTTGTCCTTCAATTCACATATTAAATTTGTTTCGAAGACTGCCTTCTATCATTTGCGTAATATTGCCAAGATTAGGAGCATCTTGTCTCAGAGTGATGCTGAGAAGCTGATCCACGCTTTTGTTAGCTCGAGATTAGATTATTGTAATTCTTTATTATCAGGCTGTCCTAAAACATCTTTAAAAAGTCTTCAGCTGATCCAAAATGCTGCAGCAAGAGTTTTAACAGGTACTAGAAAGAGAGATCATATCTCTCCGGTTCTGGCCTCCCTTCATTGGCTTCCCATAGAGTTTAGAATTAAGTTTAAAATCCTTCTTCTTACTTACAAAGCTCTAAACAATCAGGCTCCTTTTTATTTAAAAGATCTGATACTACCGTATTATCCTAACAGAGCACTACGCTCCCAAAATGCAGGTTTACTTGTAATACCTAGAATCTCCAAAAGTACAATGGGAGGCAGAGCCTTCAGTTATCAAGCTCCTCTCCTGTGGAATCAGCTGCCAATCTGGATTCGGGAGTCAGACTCGATCTCTGTTTTTAAGAATAGGGCTAAAACCTACCTTTTTGATATAGCCTACAATTAGGGAGGGATCATGTGTTTCTGAACCCTCCCTTAGTTATGCTGCTAATAGGTTTAGTCAGCCGGGGGACCTCCAGTAATGCACTGGGCCTCACTCCTTTCCTCACTCTCTATGAAATATTTTTTTTTGCTGGTCATTAACATTTGTTTGTTCTCTCCCATAGATTGAGTCCCCATCATGCTGTTTGCTCTCTACATGTCTGTTCTTTTCTTCTTCTCTGTCCCCTCACCCCCCAGCCAGTCACAGCAGATGACTGCCCCTCCCTGAGCCTGGTTCTGCTGGAGGTTTCTTCCTGTTAAAAGGGAGTTTTTCCTCTCCACCGTCGCCAAGTGCTTGCTCACAGGGGATCGCCTGATTGCTGGGGTATTTCTGCAACTGTGGGGGTCCTCCCTACAGTTGATAGTGCTATGAGATGACTGTTGTTGTGAAATGGCGCTATATAAATAAAGTTGAATTGAATTGAATTGAATTGAATTGAATTGTCGGTGATGAACCGAGCCGTTGAATTTCTGCAAATACCTTGTGACTCAGTTTTCATTTCTGATGATCATATTGATTCAAATAAATCAAGGGTTTTACTGTATATAGCCACCCTAAAGGGCTAGGAAACCGGCTACGAGATACTCAAAAGTAAACCGGAACCGAGTAGAAAGAAAAGTCAGTTGTCTACAATGAACCCGATAGCCGCTATTTGATAAAATGCTATTCATGAAATAATATTGTGTTGATGGTTTGGATTGCATTAGAGTTGTCAATAGGTTAAGTTTAATGTTTATTTGAAAGGGACATTAGTGCAAATGTAAGTATGCCGGATTTACCAGTCTGGTTGTGTGGATCTTTTTTCCCGAAGATTGTTTAATATTTCCTATTTTGGGCTACTTATTTATCCGATTTTCACATGCTCCACCCTGTAGTTTCATTGGTTGATGGTAGGGGCCTGCCTGTAGACCGTTATAGGTGAGGACTCTCCCTCTCCGTTCGTTGGATAGAATGACCCTGCGTTTGTTGTGTAGATGGGTGGGTTCTTATACCACATTTTTCTAACGTAGACGATAAAATGGTATGATCCAATGCGTCAAATGCTTTTTAAAAAGTCAATAAATACTCATTAGCTCTCTACCTACCCACGAGTAATGCGGACTTCATCATCATCATCATCATAGCAGTCTGTCGTGGGCGACAATGACTGTTTCATTTAGGTCTGATCAGATTCCTCCACACAACTCTATCCTTAGCCTTCTGCTGCCAGGAACTCCTGTCTATATCCAACTTCTTCAAGTTAGAAACTCAGAAAAGAAGGTAAAAGCCATTGCCTTATTTTTTTAAAGATAAAGTGTTTTTTTTAATTAGAATTTGCCGCAGTAAATACATTTGCAAATGATAAAGTTTTGACATAAATTGAATAAAATAATTTACCTGTTGGTAATTATTGTGTGCAATGTTTTACCGTCCGGATGCCCTTTCTCACATTTTTTTTTGTATTATGAAACCAAACCGAGAATCGTGAATATTTGTCCTCAACTTACTTTAGTCTGATTTATTGATCAATCGCTTTTACATTTACCAACTGCAGAGTGAAAAACATTGTTTGGATCATTGGGAAAAACTGAATGGAATGTTAAAAAAATGTCTGTGTTATCAGAGAAAAAAAACTTTTAAATAACAGGAAACTGTTTGAATGACAGACCAATGCTGAAAAATGCAAACGGCCTTCTCACCCCGGAAGATACGGTTATGATGCTGATGAGGGAAGGGAGAGAGGGAAGAGGTTGTTAGTGGTGTGAGATTTGAAAATTATTAAACAGTACACATAGAATCGGTGTTTTATTGTTTAAATCACTCTATGGCCATCCTCTGGCATCCCAGGGACATGTTGGATTTGACCAGGTGAATTTTATTCCCTGACATTGACTACCTTTTTTATTTTTTTAAAACTTTCATCGTTCTGCACGGTGGCGCAGTGGTTAGCACTGCGGCAGCACAGTTTACCCTTGGCCGGGGGATTGTGGGGATCGTGGGATCGTGGGTTCGATCCCAGCCCCCGACCAACAGTGATCTGTGTGGAGTTTGCATGTTCTCCCCGTGTTGCGTGGGTTTACTCCGGGATTTCTCCGGTTTCCTCCCACATGCCAAAAACATGCATGTTAGGTTAATTGGCTGTTCTAAATTGTCCCTAGATATTTGTTTCCTATAGGCCCTTAGAATAGAGGGTTAGTATTAATGAAAGCGCTTTGAGTGGTCTTTGTGACTAGAAAAGCGCTATATAAGTGCAGGTTAGTTAGTTAGTTAGTTAGTTCAGATTCTTCTTCTTCTTTTTTTTAGGACACCATGGAAAAACGAGTGGGACTCTTAACATATCACTCTGTGTGGACAATCATTTGGGTTTGAAAAATTTATATTAATCCTTGATTTTAAATGTGTGCATGGATGTTTTAATGCTTCAATATCTTATTTTATTCTTGCATGTTAATTTAAAAGCACTTGTTATAAAGTTGCATGCTCACTGAAGTAGCTTACATTTTATACAGAAGTATATTGATGAATTTTCAGTATTAAGATGTATCAGGTTGCCAAAACGTTCCTTAAGTCATATGGCTGGTATCAGCCCATCACCCAGCATATGCTGGGGACAGCTCTTTCATTCCATTGGTTCCTTACAGACAAAGGACCGTTTGGTCATTGGACAAAAGTTCATAAAACCTGCCCATGAAAGAAGACTATTGGCTTGGGCTTCTGTCAATCCCCAGGAGCCCACAAAAGTTGTCTGAGTTATAAAGAGGGGAGACACCCTCCTTCAGATCAGAGCAGTATGAGAGTTTTTGTCCGTTCAGTCTTGCTAGTGTCTTGAGAAAGTCTCTGTGTTTTAATGTTTTTCTTTAAACGTCTGGGAATGAATTATTTCTTTCCTGAGCTCAAATCTTGATATGGAGTGAAACTCCATGCTTCACAGATGTTCCTGTTTTTCTAACTTTTTATCCTGTTAAACGTTTTTTCTTAAATCCACCATGTGTTTTGTGTTTTAAAGAGACTGACCTATCGCTCATTTCTACACTGGAAGCTGTTTTCAATTCCACAAAGTCAGAAAAATATATTTTAATTTTGCCATTGGGATCAGATCTTGAATTATTCTCGAATTCCCTGGGAAAGCCGCTTGCCAGCGAAGAAGGAGAAGAAGAAGCCTCATCTCGCCATTACCACGGCACTGAAGAAACCACCATCGCCATCTTTGTTTTGACCTAAGCTCCAACTATTATTGCAGTCAAAATCTCATCTTGTGATTGTGGACTTTGAAAGCTGTTGTACCTTGTCCGAATATCTGCTGGCAAGATATTCTGGTTTTGGTGCCATCTGTAAATAAAGCTTCAGGAGGAGCCTCAATGAAAGGACAATGCAAGGAGTCACGTGAACTGTATTCTCTATTCCATCTGCTGAATAAAATATCTGAGATTTCAGAATAATTCGGCATCTGATCAGATACAAAATTAAAAGAGAAATAATATAATTTTTCTTATTAAAATTCCGTTTTTACTTTCTTAAGAGCAGTCCAGAATTTTTCATATAATTAGTTACTTTTCTCTATAAATTTGCATCCAATATTATTCATAATTTTCATTTCAACTCTTCCAAATTCATGCTAAAGTCCATGGTTTTATAGATGTGCTCACATTGTTACTCTATCGTCAGTTGCAAATTTAATGTGATGGTTAATGTTGATCATTTCACTGTCTACAAATTATCTGAATGTGATGTAATTTAATCAACTTCATTTAAATAAATCTGTAAAATGAGAGAAGTTGTTGAGTATTCTTTATCTGTGTCTGGTTTCTAGACCCCAGTATTGAATTCACTAAAATTTTGAGAGTGATTGATTGATTTAATTAATTGATGATTAAACTGGAATTAATTAATAAATTGTTCACAAGAGAGTGAGCTGGTGCCCCAATGAGTGATAGATATTGTTTTCTGTTGCACATGGGTGAACTGGGAGGTAAATTAACATTCCTGCATACCCTTCCAAGTTTAAATTAAATAATCTTTATACCTGATCATAATTATAAATTAAATATTGCTACAACAGTCACATTCAGAGGGCTAAGTTGATAAATACACAGAAGTAGTTTTTGGAAGAGCCAAGATGTTGATCCATTAAAGTGTTCATTTTTAGTTGTTTAGAGCTTATACTAGTTAAACTGATATTTTCAGAATTCAGTTTGTGTTTTTCTCGAAGCCGAAATGTGTTGGTAGCACAATTCTTCAAACAGAAGGATCCTTAACTGCTTTATAGACAACCTCAAGCCTTAGCTGTGATAGATATTTGTGTTAAGTTGCATGTTTTGCTTTGTTTCACACTTGAGAATTTAATATCATACCATTTTATTTGTTCATGTGCCTCCTAATACAGACAAAATCAAAAAAATAATAAGAACATACAAAAAAAATTGTTTATTTATTGGTTTGTACAACTTTGTAGGTATAACACAGAATATTCTGTGGAAAATATAAAATGGTTATATACGGGGAGGGGGGGGGGGGGTCACCACAAATTAAACCAACCCATAGAACTGGTGTATTTTAAGTCAATAAATACATAGACAAAAATACTTTTTGGAAGAGCCAAGATGTTGGTCTGTTAAAGTGTTCATTTTTAGTTGTTTAAAGCTTATACTAGTTAAGCCGATATTTTCAGAATTCAGTTTGTGTTTTTCTCTGAGCCAAAATGTGTCGGTAACACAATTCTTCAAGCAGAAGGATCCTTAACTGCTTTATAGACAACCTCAGACCTTAGATCGCCAGTCTGAGAAATTGTTGAGCTCGAGGTAGAGACAAAGTTGGTCATGCAATATTCATCAGTCAACCTCGGGCCTTAGCTGTGATAGATATTTGTGTTAAGTTGCATGTTTTGCTTTGTTTCACACTTGAGAATTTAATATCATTCCATTTTATTTGTTCATGCTCCTCAAAATACAGACAAAATTAAAAAAAAAATAAGAAGAACATTCAAAAAAATATTTATTGGTTTGTATGGCTGTGTAGGTATAACACAGAGAAAATGGTTGTATATGAGGGGGGAATGTCACCACAAATTAAACTGACCTTTTTCAAAAAAAGTAAAAAACAGTTGAAGCAATCATGCTGAAGCAGGTTTGTGTGAATATAACTACCCATTTCAAAGTCAGAGTTTGGAGAAAAGGCTATGTAATGTGAATGAACCATGGAGTAAAAAACAATAGGATTTCAGAACTGGTTCAGTCATACTTATACACAAAGCAGACCCCATAGAGGAATTGGGAAAAGATTTTGTAATGTGAATGAACCACGGAGTAAAAACAATAGTGTGTGTGTGTGTGTGTGTGTGTGTGTGTGTGTGTGTGTGTGTGTGTGTGTGTGTGTTTAAGCACCTTCTCATTCACCCTCAAATATAATTAACATTCCATTCTCACACTAACCCCATATGGTCAAAGATCATTTTAAAAAGCATATATAATTGCCACACATTTCTCATGGTAATGCAGAGTTTTGCCAAGCAGATGGAGCATGTCGATGGCCGCGACAGAGGCTGTGCTTTTAAAGCATTTAGGGAATTGGGAAAAGTACTCCTCCGAATGTGAGTGTGTGTGTGTGTGTGTGTGTGTGTGTGTGTGTGTGTGTGTGTGTGTGTGTGTGTGTTAAGCCCGAGGGAACTCAGAGGTTTAGGCGGAGTAAAACAATATCTTTGTTTCTCTTTGGATTGCTCATGGTGATACTCCAGAGTTTTGCTGATGGTGGTTGATGTCTGACACAGAGGCTGTGCTTTAAAAGCATTTACGGAATTGGGAAATGTACTTCTCCAAATGTGTGTGTGTGTGTGTGTGTGTGTGAGAGAGAGAGAGAGAGAGAGAGCAAGAGAGAGAATTCTGGTGCTTATTTCAGAATCAGAATCAGAATGAGATTTATTGCCATTGTTCATGTAGTATACAAACTAGGAATTTGTCTCGGTGCAATGCTGCAACATTAAACATTAAACATTTTTAAAATAAAAAACTATGCATGCAATAAAATGTAAAATATGAATGAGTAATACTAATCTATGCAATTATTAAATATATTAACAAGTAGCAGATATTGTGGAGTTCCACATAGTGCAGACGGTAGTGCAAAAGAAAACAGTGATAATTGTCATGAGTCCAGTTGAGCTGCTGTACGTAGTGCACGAGAGTCTAATAAGTCACTTAGTGTTCAGCAGTCTGATGGCAGAGGGGAAGAAGCTGTTCATGTAGCGGGAGGTTTTAGTCTGAATGGACCGAAGTCTTCTACCTGAGGGGAGGGGGGCAAACAGTGCGTGTCCAGGGTGTGAAGGGTCAGCTATGATCCGACCTGCACGCCTCCGGGCACTCACGCTATTTGGTCACTTTAACAAAATAAAAGCACTAAAAACATATTGATTATCCTTGAAAGCTTTTTCCCCATAATTAATATTCCATTCTCATGCTAACCCCATACGGCCAAAGATCATTTTTAAAAGCACATATAATTGACATTCTATACACACATTAATCTCACAGGTCAAAGATCATTTTTAAAAGGACTTATAATTGACATTCTATATCCCACACTAATCTCACAGGTCAAAGATAATTTTTTAAAGGATTTATAATTGACATTCTATACCTTCTATACCCCACACTAACCCCACAGGTCCATTATAATCAACATTCGATATCCACACTAATCCCCACATCATTAGAGATAGTCCCCTGAGAATTACATAGATCAGGTCAGGGGCGGGTCAGGGGATGTTTCGGGTCAAAGGTCACCTGTCAAAAGAAAGGTTGATCCATAGTATACCCCTTCCTCTCTCATGTGCACCCACTTTCCTCAAATGGTAAATGGCGTTCACTTATATAGCGCTTTTTACTCATCTCTGAATGACCAAAGCACTTTACAGATCCTGTTATCCACCCATTCACACACTGATGGTGGCGAAGCTGCCAGGCACAGGTGGCCTGAACCACCAGGAGCAACTGGGGGTTCAGTGTCTTGCTCAAGGACACTTTGACATGCAGACTACAGACTGAGTGAGAATCGAACCACTGACCCTCAGATTAGTAGTCGACTACACTACAGCTGCGCCACAGCCGCCCCTCGCATTAAATACACCTGGAAGCAATTTCACCACATAACATACACTTGCGCTCACCACAGTTCACACACCAGGTGATTGGGTGGGCTGGCATCTGAGGACTGCCTCCATCCCGGTCTTGCCTGTTCCTAGTCATCCCTCACCCTTCCTCATACTAGGTGGACCGAACATCTTTTTTGATATATCTAGGGTTTTGGGGTGGGGGTGCTTTGGGGTGTCAGTAGGGAGGCTCTCTCTTCTTGCTGGGCTGCATGGCTACCCTCACCTCAATTTAATTACACTGTAGGCACTGAGGGCTTGGATGGAGGGAGATGGGAGCTCCACTATCCTCAGCTGTCCTCACTGCAACACTGATGGAAGAAATGTGTGGACTGAAGGGGAGATGGAACTGAAAAATAAACCACACTGGGATGGGGGGGTGGGGATCCACTTTTTTGGGGTATCCTAAAGAAAACTTTGTACAGTATCGGAAGAAGATAGTCACATCCGATCTTAACTTCCCACAACTTTCCACATTAAAGATTATACAGTACATACACACACAAAGCATTCATTTATGGCCCTTTTCCACTAGCACCTACTCAGCCCGACTCGACTTGGTTTGTAGGGTTTTCCATTAGGTGGTAGTACCTGGTACTAAGTACTTTTTTAGTACCTACTCAGGCGGGGTTCCAAGCGAGCTGAGTCCAGCTGAAAATGTGACATCAACAGACTGCAGGCCACTGATTGGCCAGAGCATAACGTCACTGAATGAGTCATGAGAGCGATGTCTTCACAAGAATCAAACCCGCCATTTGTAAAATTCTGCTGCAGTGACTGTGAGTTTTTATTATTTCTATGATAATCAATGAGATAAATGGCTGCACACAAATCAATACCATGGTCCAACAACGAGGTTCAGACTCTTCTGTGCTTGGTGGCTGACAAGAGAATCCAGAGGGAGCTAGACGGAGCGACCCGAAATGAAAACGTATACCAGGAGGTTTCCGAGCTGATGGCTGCTCACGGGTACTACCGGACATTAAAAGCTTATTACCGGACCCTCAAGGACCACAACAGCCGAAGTGGGTTGAACAGAAAAGACTGGAAGTGGTTCAACCAAATGGACGCATTTACAGGCTATAATCTGGTACAGAGCATCTTTACCCTGTGTTTGTTTTTTTTTTTTCTGCGCATGGTCCCTGACAAATAAACCAAAAAACTAAACTAAACTAAACAGGCACTGACTGGTGAGCAACGGGAGGGAGAGTGCCTTGACTTGACCATGGCATCATTGAAAACATTGGCCACGGCATTGTTGGAAACCGTGATAGAGGATGGTGGGTGTTTTGTGATTTTAAGCGTCTTTTATCAGTCCTTCCAGGATTTCATGATGTTGCGATCACACCAATTCACGCGAAATCAGCCAATCAGCGCAACTATTGCGCGACCTTGCAACTTTGTCCAATCACCGCAACTTCCCCACAATTTTGGCCAATCCTCATCAACTTCCGCCAATTTCACCAATCAAATTTGTCTCTAACTGGCATGAAAAGCTCAGTCTAACCAATCAAATGCATCGCTGCACTGTGCTCACTTCCATGTTTCCAGTGAGTAGTGAGTTTATAGTTTACAGTGAGCAATGGAACACATCAGCAAAAAGAGTGCGTGATTTAAAAAAAACACTCACCCGCAAGGTTTTCAACACCATCCCTTCCTCCGTCTACCCCATCCTGCCCGTGGACGCCTCGCCACATCTCCATCCTGACCGTGTGTATGGAGCGCTGGGTTTGTGTTGAAAAAAGTCCTGCCCCAAAAGCACCCCGTCACGGGAGCGCGCGTGAGGAGAGTACACTACACTACAGCCAGTGTTTGAACATTTATACATCTTTAGAGGTAAAATCATTACTACATCTGGTCAGTGAGCTTTAAAACTGAATCTCTGGTCTGGACGGACAAACGCACCTCCCACCCCCCCCACCCCCCGCCATCCCGCGGTAAATGAAAGATGTGTGTGTGTGTGAAGACCGACATGCAGCAGACAGACAGGTAGGCATGGAAATAAAGAGAATATTCTCTGTATTTTTTTTTTCAGAAAAACACAGACTCCAATAGCCAATACAGTGCAACAGAATAAATTATTTATTTTTTCCTCTCCGCTTGGTACCGAGTGGTTGGGAACCGTAGGGAGTTTTCAAATGAAGGTGCTGCCAATAATTTCCCAATCTATACTCTTTAACATCCATTCAGTGCAATTTAGCCGTTGTCATGGATATTGTGTTAATGTTTGTTTTTGCTGTTGCACAACAGTTATTCTGCATAGCAGAAGTTTCTGCTTAATTTACAAATTACTGTAATAGGAAATTTTTGACAATCCTGTGCTTTTCTTGTATAGTTATATAGAATATCACTGCAGTAAACTGGAAAAAAGCATATGCTTTAAAATTTGGAATTCTTCCCACAGCTTTTAGTGCAAAAAACACTAAAAACATTGCAACTTTTATCGCAACTTTTTAAAAAAGCTCCCACAAATTCAGGCTTTTTGGGCCACAACAATCATTAAAACATCCCACGAAATCCTGGAGGGACTCTTTTATGTTACTTATCCCATTGGTGGCAAGCTCACTTTGAAAAAACAAGGATATCGCCGTTGTCTCCTGTATGCAATGAGTCCACTCGAGTTGCTGAGTAGGTGCTAGCGGAAAAGAGCCATAACAGTCCTCTGGATTAGCTGTAGTGCTCAAAATGCATTACAATATTGTACGTTTGTGTTGTTTTTCTCCTCTTTGGATGATTCTTTCATCGGTTAGAAAACAGGAGGTGATCTTTGAGAGAGGAACCACCATAATCGTGTTTGGTGATGTGTATAGTCTGAGACAAGGAAAAGTAGGCCGTTAAGTGGTTTCAAAAAAGTAAATATTACTCTTCTATTATACAACAATCTACATTATATGGAAAATTATATCTTTTAAATTAACAAACTTCATATGTGTAACTCGTGGAAAAATTCATTCAGGATCAAAAGATAATTTCTCTCTTGCTATTCACTTCAATGGAGATTTTTTTTTATATGCAAAGAGAGGGGTGTGACTCTCTACTGGCTCTCTATCCACCTTATTCCTAGCCCCCATGATACCTTGTGTGAATTATGGGCGCAACCTCCGGTACTAGTTTAGAAAGTGGGGTTGTCACAGAAACGGGACACTTTTCCTTGTTAAAAAACAATTACTTCGGCATCATAAATGCGGGAACACGGCCTTTTGCACCTCAAAAAGAGTAATATAATCACACGACTATGGAGGGATGAGAAGATGACCTTAAAAAGTGGCATGGCAGACTGTAGCTCCGTTAGTTAGCTCCGCTGCTAAAATGCTAGCGCTGTAAACAAAAACTCTGAGATATATCAGTGTCTCCACCGCAATAAAGTCAGTTGCTTTTTGTTAAAATACGTTGGACATAATCAAATTTACCTTTGAGCAGACGTAGAGTCTAGTCAGTGCCACGAAGAACCACAACACCGTGCTTGGGTGTTTTAATGTTTAGCGGTAGCAGCTATCCCGTTTTACCTCAATATTAAAATGCTCATCCTGCTGTCATGCCTTGAATGCTTGCTATTTAACTTAACACGTACAGACATTTTCTGACAATTGTTCAAAATTTTATTGATCTATATTTTGTGATAATATAAAATTAGTGACCCGTGCTGGCAAAATGAGTCACTTTGAGGAAATGATCAAAACTGAGGTAATGTTTTTTTCCATATTCTGTATTGAAAGACCTTCAAAATGATGTTTAATTTGTAGAAAGTGCACACAAACGGACCTTGGAAAAGCCGATTTGTTTATATTTTGGCTAGGATTAAAAATCGTGTTCGATCGGTCGGGAGTTATGTCTTCCGCCAATACATATGTATTTTTAGAAAGTACAATTTCTAAGCTTTACAATGATACCAGGCACTCACAAGGGTTTTCCCAGGACTCGCCGCTAGCAAACAAAGAAAGAGTCATGATTTATGACTTCTCCTGCCTGTAGCTCATAATGACGTGATACGCATTCCGAGTCATTTTGCCAGCACGGGTCACATTAATGCATGATGTAGATGCTGTCCATATGGTTCCAATGCAGTGCAATGAGTGCAAAAAAAACCTCCAAAACAAAAACAAAAAACACCTATTTGATCTTTCTTAAATTGTTAAGCCTTAGAAAGCAAACGGTTACTATTTTTTTTTATTTATTTAACTTCATGCAGCCTTGCATCTGGTGGATTGGCTCTGCCCCAGTGCACTGAGTATCTAGTCTATTAACATTTTTTGTAGATAATATAGCCTTCATTAAAGTGCTGTAATGTTTTACTAGCGTGGTGGCAGGGTGGTTAGCACTGCGGCAGCACAGCAACTCACCCTTGGCCAGGGGATCCTGGGTTCGATCCCAGCCCCCGACCAACAGTGATCTGTGTGGAGTTTGCATGTTCTCCCTGTGTCTGCGTGGGTTTACCTGGGATTTCTCCGGTTTCCTCCCACATACCAAAAACATGCAAGTTAGGTTAATTGGCATCAAAACTGGGGATTCTAAACTGTCTTTAGGTATGACTGTGAGAGTGAATGGTTGTCTGTCTGTCTGTGTTGGCCCTGCGATGGACTGGCGATCTGTCCAGGGTGTACCCTGCCTCTCGCCCAAAGATGCTGGGTTAGACTCCAGCCGCCCCCCCCCCCGCGACCCGAAAAGGATTAAGCGGAAGAAGATGGATGGATGGATGGTTAAAACGCAAACTCAAAGCACTACAAACTGCTTGCATAGAATTAATTAAACTTAATTATCTACAATTAATTATCTATCACATTCCAACTCAGGTGGGGTGGCACTTGAGGTGGCCAGTGAGATTGTCAGCCACCCTTGTGGCTCCGCCCCTGCACCTCACTTCTCTCTCTTGAGTTTGAACAGGAAGTGTGCAGATTAGGCCATTTAAAACAATGTAAAGAGAGCTGGTTGAGAAACATAATGTTGCACACTCTTGTACAGTGGGTGGCGGTATGCACCTTTCAGTTGTTTGCTATCCGCCAGTAACCGAGAGAAGAAGAAGAATACCTTCGGCACTTTGGACACAGTCTGAAGACGGATCATTTTTTCACGCGTAAGTAGTTGTTCTGAACTCATTATACAAAGATACAGAGTGATGATATATAGAGTGAAGTACGTGGCGGTAATGCACCTGTAAGCTGGTTGCCAACCGCCAATCAAATCTAATGAAGAATCATCCACAAATTACATTTGGACCTACAAGACAGATCAGAGAACAAATAATATTTATTTATCATTATACGTATTTCTTTTTTTATTTTTCATGATGGCAGGTGCAGCTCTGCCTCAGTTCAGTGACGTCCCTGACTGCCGTGGCTGCCAAATCAACTAGTAGTGACAGGCGGACGAAGTGAAGCATAAACGGAGCTTATCGTGGTGACCGCAGTTGCTGTGATGGACCGCTGGAAGGGCAGAGTGGCTCTGGTGACCGGAGCGTCGGTCGGGATCGGGGCGGCCATAGCCAGAGAACTGGTCCGGCATGGTATGACGGTGGTGGGCTGCGCCAGAGACGTGGGAAAGATCCAGGTAAACAAGAGCGATCTTTGTTTCGAGGAAGGGTGAAATAAGCACCACGTTTTCAGTTTATTTATCTATTTATTTGTTTATTAGAACAAGTTACGAGGTTCAAAAACATTTTAAAGTCATTTATAAAAGCTGAGAATTGTGGTTTATTGTTCCTTCATTTACAGCAGTGAATATGATATTTGCCCATAAGAGTAATAACACTGATTAGGTCAACAGAGTAAGAATTTGGACTGTCCATGTAGTACAATATCATCACGCTATATATAATTAAAGAAATCTCAGTCTGTCACGATGTCACAATCGCAAGACTTTGTGTTGCCATGGTAACCATGTCAAAGCTCACAGGCAGGCATCACTGAACGAGTGGTGACGTCAAAGATCAAAGGCAGGCATCACTAAACGAGTGGTGACGTTGATTTTAAGAAAGATCCAATTGTTAATATCAATCCAAAGATTTTCGGCCACCTGGCAAGAGGAAAAACAAATGTTTCAGTTTCATCAGAGTTGCTACAGAAAGTACAAAGTTCAAAATCAGATCTTTTTTTTCAGAAGTTTTGCAACAGGATCCTATTCATCTTGATCCTATTCATTATGATGTATAGTGAAGTACGTGCCGGTAATGCACCTGTAAGCTAGTTGCCAACCGCCAATCAAATCTAAAAGAAGAAGAATTATCTTAAAATGTGTTTCTGTAACTTTAGGAGAAACTGGCCATTTAAAGAATCCAGAGTGTGCATTCTCTGAATTGTACAATATTCATGTCTGAACCTTGTGCATGCAATCCTCTGTTAAAGTCATGAAACAGTTTAGATTTAAGAGTAGCACTAATAATTTTATTATTACACCTATAATCTATCAAATTAACTTCACCAGTCCTTAAATTTGGCAGCACTAGTTTGATGCTTGAATTTTTTTCATGTTTTAAATCAGCTGAATCAGGGGTGTTAGGATTGCATTACAAATCTTACCATATAGCTTATTTTTACAACTTAAATTATATTTTTCTAAAACAGTATCAAAATTAAAAACATTTCCTAGTTGTGCATTATGTCATTTATAAACAAAATGTTTTCCTCTTGCCAGTCCTTTTTATGACATTGTTTACCAATGACAAGGATCACTCTGTTATTCTGTAGAGTTGAATTATGGGGAGAAAATCATTTTCCAAAAATTAAGAACAAGGAGCCAACTTTATTGTCGTTCAGCCCATACAGCCAGTCATGTACGGTAGAACAAAATTATGTTTCACTTGTCTACAATGGTAATCACATCTAGAATCAGAGGGGCCGCTGCAAACGTTTCCTTCCCCCATTCTATCATGCTGAGCACCAAGCTAGAAGACGAGAAGTACCATTTTTTTATGGTCTGGTATGACCCAGCCGGGACTTGAACCCCCAACCTCCCAGTTGTGGGGCGGATGCGCTATCAACTAGGCCACCACTCCGGTTGAAAAGCTGACAGTTTAATGGGGATTTTAGGTATGTGAAAGTCACATTTAAGAAATTCAAGACCACCAATCTTCTTAAACAAAGATTCGGGTATGCACATTGAATAGGATTGTGACAAAAATGTTTTAATGCATTTAATCCTGAATAGTCCAATCATCGATTCAAATTCTGGTCCTCTGATTCTCCCCTGGGGTTATTCTTATTCTTTGACCAGCTGAGATCTTTTGATATAGTGAGTTTTGTTACTCCACTGAAAGTAAAAAAAAAAATATATATATTTTTTTAAACATTACTGAGTGAAACATATAAAGAATAGTATGGGTATAGCAGCTGTGAAATACCCTCAGCTTTGGACAGAATAACTCTTCCAAAAATGGTAAAATCTCTAATTTACCAGTGACTACAGATTTCTTCATATCAGACAAATGGTTAGATAGTATTTTTAGTGATAGTAATTCCTAAATATTTAACCTCAGACTCAACTCTAATGGAAGCAATATTAGATACTGCACAGTTGTGGATGGGAAGTAATTCACATTTTTTTTTTATATTCAAGGATAAACCTGATGCTTTAGAGAACATTGAGATCAACTTTAAAGCTTTTTCAACCATGAATTTATCTCTTAGAAGGATGGATGTGTCATCAACAACAAATTGACTGTTTTAAATTCCTTATTAAAAATTGTGATGCCTTTTAAATCAGAATTGGTAGTAATAAAAATTGTTAGCAATTGAGTAATTTAAATAAATAATTTTGGAGAAATTGGGCATCGTTGACGAATACGACGCTGCACTTTAAATCTGGGAAAAATTCCAGGATTCAATGATATGGAGCTAATTATGTCAGAATCAAACATTTTGACTATATTACAAATCTTCTCTCCAAATCCCAGAAACTGCAATGCTTTCAGTAAAAAAGAGTGCTCAATTGTATCAAATGCCGTATAGAAATCTAAAAATGATTAAAAAAACTGTCAGTGTGAATGAGTTCTTTGTATTTCAGCATATCTAGCACAAGTCTGATGTGATTGTGTATATTCCTTCCTTTTATAAAGGCTGACTGATATTCATCAACTATTTCAGTTAGACCCTCGTTTAAAGTATTTGCACATACATGTGCCAATAATTTGTAATACTACACAATAATGGTATTGGTCTCCAGTTATCCAAATAAAGTACATTCTTATTAGGCTTTGGAATTAAAGTAATAAGACCATGTTTCATGGTTGGAGAAAGGTTTCCTTCTAAAATACACTGAGTGAATGCATTGAAGAGCAATTCTCTAATGTCCTTCCAAAAGAATTTCTAAAATTCTGCAGTCAGTAGAGGTGGGCAAACCATGAAGTACTTTATCCAATTCTTCAATTTTAAGAACATCCTCCATTTGATGCATGAAGATATCATCCTTTTATTAAACTCACTAATTTGTTCAAAGAAGCAAGAACAGTCAGTTTTAATAAATGTACTCAGGCTAAGAAGAGAGTAAAATAAAACTCCTCCAAACATGTATAGGTTTAAGTTAAGTATGACACCAATAGGGGACAGTCACAGACTATGACAGCTATCAAAAATGGTGACCTCTGATTTTCTGGGGGTTTGATGGTCACAGATGAGAATACATGTGTTCAGGCTGATAAGAGAGGAAGATAAAAACCCTCCAAACACCTATAAATGGGTTTAAGTATATGACACATGGAGGGGATGGTCACAGATTCTGACAGCTATCAAAAATGGTGACCTCTGATTTTCTGGAGGTTTAATGGGTACGGGTTATAATAAATGTGTTCAGGCTGGTAAGAGAGGAGGATAAAACTCCTCCAAACACTTAAAAGTAGGTTTCAAGGGTCATTGACTACACTTTTTTCATACTTAAATAGCTCACACATGTCTTAATGAAATGTTTGTGACATATTTTGTTCACATTTTCTTTAATTTTTTAAATTATTGAAGCAAATTTGTTTTGTATTTTCCTGACTTTCTTGAAACACTTGATTTAAAGCTTGTCACTTTAAGAACCATCCTTCACCTTTTCAATGCCGCCCTCCCTCTTCCATCAGTTAGTCATTAGCTGACTAGTTTCTAGCCTTCTAGCTTGGATGAGCAGTGCTCTGGTTCACTGATCCACAGCCGATGGTGTAGCTTGCATCAGTCTGGCCTATCTCCCAATAATTTTGCCATGATTCCACAACAAATCGCTAGCACCACACACCAGGTGGCCCCTCCGAGCACTGCAACCGAGACCTGGCCCGTGACCCGAGGCTGCTGGCCAAGCTACCCAGCCAAGGGATCTCAAAGGGCAGCATCTCGCTCTGTGGGACTCCACTCTGCTCCCACGGCCAGTTGTGAGCTGGAGCGACTATGCTGCCCGCAAGAGCAGGGTGGAGTCACATTAAGCCTGGGAGGGTGGTGGGGGAGCTGGCTGTGAGAGCCAGCAGCCTCTGGTCCTGGGCCATTTTGATTGCAACGAACCAGAGGCTTCGTCGTGATTACGCAGCAGTCCACCTGTACCACAGGCTGGTGGCTCACATGGCCAACTAAAGGTTAAAGGTAGCCTATTAACCCATGAGCTAACACTGGTACCAGGACGCTCGCTGTAAGTGTGGCTTATATTTTTATTTTCTTCAGATCTTAGTCATCCTAATAGCCATCCTTAATCATCACAGCCATTCATGAAACAAGGGGACATTTGAAGTGGAACATGGCCTGCGGCTGACGTCACCTCCACTGTATTATGGGCGGTCCGCCATCTCACTGGGAGGTAGTAGGTTGTCGTTCATGAGAGTTACCACTGAGTGTACACATGCTCTTACTACTCAGATTTGTAATAAAGTTCAGTTCGACTGTAGCATCCTCGTCCGTCTTCATTCCAGGTTTGTGGACATAACATTTGGTGACGAGAAGTGCGATCCATGGAAGCATGCTTGAGACCGCTATGGCCCTTTCTTGAGTCCCTGGGTGAACCAATGGTCCCGTGGCGGACGCATTTGAAACCTATGTTGTGACGTTGGTCCTGGGAAAACTGGATAAAGTAAGGAAACAAGCACTTCTTGTCCACAACCTCGGCATAGAGGGTCAGAGAATTTTCCACACATTGGGTCCCACGGAATCATATGTGGATGCTGTCGAACTACTTGCTAGCTACTTTGCTACACCGGACAACGTGATAGCACAATGAATTCAGTTCCGCCAGAGGTGACAGGGAGTTGGTGAGTCCATACAACAGTTCATCACTGACCTGAATCATTTGGCTAGTGTAGTGTGACCTTGAGTTCCAATTTATAAATTATTCTTTGCTGAAGAATTTTTTTTTCAACTCAAAAGTCTGGCTTTTGAGACTGCTTCTCTCACCCAAGAACTAGAGCTGTAACCCTATCCATCGGCCATAAAGTGGAAGTTAATCCCTTTCTCCAAGACTCTTTGGCAAAGGAATGTTCTAATTGACAGTTTTATGATTGACATAGTCAAGACTTTGGAAGCCAAGACTCTCCAGTAAACAACCTGTTTCACTGAGCCATCTGGTGGACGAATCAAGAATATTTAACTTTTTCCTTTGCAGTGGAATTTATGCCTTATGGACTATGAACTAACTCATTTTCTTTCTCTTAAGACAGTATCTGCCAACAAAGACCCGATTGAACTCTGGGACGGACAATGGGTTTCAAATGCTTTCATTGATATGATTTGCTTTGATATGATCGTGATATGTTCTGCTATTTTCAGGAAGAAATTAATGTTTGCATGCTTATTATCACAAGTTAATTACAGTAGATGCAGATGCATTTTATGCTCCTTTCTTGAGTAGAATATCTTAGTCACTAAAGTTTAAGGAATTTATGCTTTTTTCAGCAATATGTGTCTTAAAAGGGAGTCTCACGTTTCAGATCAAATGTCTCTTCCCCTCCTCATTCTTCAGCAGACCATAGCTGCACTTTAACTGACCAATAGAGTTCAAAGCTTCATTGCATTTCCCGTTTTAGGTCAAGTTTATGATCCTTGTTGGAAGAAGCTCAAATATAATTGGGCCACCTCAGGTCTCATGAAGTTTTGGGACCATCCTGCAACACTAGATAAAACTTCAGTTTTATTGCTCTTTGTTCAGAGTCTGCTCAGGTGTGGTTGGCCAAAGCTGTGAGCAGCTTTCTCTCCTCCTCCAATTTTTCTCCTATCTTTTTAAAAAAAGGGCCCAGAGCCTGTCATGCTCTGTGTAAATCCTGTTTCTTTTCTTTAAAATTCATTTTTCTTATTTTATTCTTCTTTTTCTTTAAATCATCATGCAAGAAGATTTTGTTTAATTTTTTGAAAGCTTAAACCAGGTCATTTAAACCACCAACATTGGAAGAAATGAGTTTGTGATGTAATTAGATTTTCTGATGAGACTTTGCACCATAAACTAATTCCTTCTTCAGTGCATCAGAGAAGACCTCACCCCGCCTGCTGGAGACCAGCCTTTGTGATCCCAGGAGGAGGCCATAATAGTGATAAAGAGTTTCCCCACAGACCCACACTGATCCAGTGAAACAGAATCCAGTGGACCCGCCTGCTACCCATTGGGACGCAGAGTTTCTGCGGCTGACGGTCTGTTACGTAATTTACACTTGTCTTCAGAATATTCCTGATATAAGTTCTTTGAACCTAATTTTATGCAAACACCCATCAGAATCTCAAAATGCATGTTGTCTTTCATTAATCTACGTTCTTTTTTTGGGGTAAAACAAATTTTCTAATTTTTTTTTAAAGTTAATTATCATTTGTTCATAAAATCGCATCCACTTTTCTCAACCAATGCTATGTTATGGTTTTCCAATTTCCAGTATACTGACAAATTAAACTATGCTTCATGTGGCTCCACAAATGCTTGATTCATAAGTAACTCAGTAACAGTTTATGATGCCCATAATACATGTAAATTCTCGGTTTTAAAGTTATGCAAATATGTTAACCTATTCTAACATTTCTTATTAAATCATTGAAAGGCATATGGGAGTTGTTGTTTGATTTCATGTCCATCTTTTTGATCATCAGAGACAAGAACTCACACAAGGGTTTATTATGAGACTGATCAAATATTTTCAATAGGATTATTAACTAAGGCTTAACTTACCAATTGCTAAATTCTAAAGCTTATGTCTTAGTGCATAAGAGTTTCCACCTCTATAAAACGTGGATGGTGCCCTAACGAGGAATTGAGTGTGATGAAAGTAAATCTTCATTCCTACTCACATTCATATTTACACTAATATGTGTACCAACTTTAAATTACCTATGAAACCCTTTAATTTCACTACACTAGCATGTGCCATTTTGGACTGCTGGAAGATGAGATAGTGTGGGACCAGTTAGTTGAGCACATGTGTAGCCCAAGGCTAAGAGCTAAGATGCTAATGACACCAAACGACATGACGCTAGCTAGCATGATAGAGCTAGCGTTCCAGCTTGAGTCGGTGGAGAGGTTCGCAATGGGGCTAAGTGGGCGCCAAACACAGAAGCTACTCTGACAGACGACGCTAGCTAATGCAGTGGGCACACAGGAATATGAGGATAGAAGAGTACGAGACGAATGTCGTTAACCGAAGGACCACTCCGAGAGGCCCTGTCTGTGGTAGCTGCGCATCCCTGATGCACCAGGACAGAGCATGTTTTTGCCCGGCAAGAGGACAACGGTGTAACAAGTGTGGACACTTGAACCATTTCGCCAGAGTGTGCAGGTTGCTGGCGCCGTGGAGCCCACCAAGTAAGCCAAGCCGCCCACCAGCAACAACAGTTCATGCGGTAAGCCCTGACAGCAACGGTTATTCATATGGCATGGTTGAGTTAGACGGGGTAGCTTTACCGCTACTGGTTGATACGGCGGTGGTCAGGTCGATGTTAAATTGGGCCATGGTGAAGAAGTTTTTCCCTAACCACAAAATTAAGAAGAACCCAACGGTGCTGTATGGATATGGCGGTCACATACGCTGTAATGTGGGAACAGTGGAGCTGACAGTCTACTACAAGTCTAACATTGTGTACGATATCACATTTCAAGTGGCAGCACATGGTGACAACATTATGGGATGTGACCTCTTCTGTAGATTGGGCTTCACTATCCGAGACAGTGCTGGGTTCGAATGGCCCAGGTGCGGCAACTGGGGCACGACGAACCTCGAAGACGACGACGTGGTGTGGGACAAGGTAATTCAAGGCGGCACTGACACCAGATCATCTACCCCGCACGCTCAAGAGGGGAGCTGCCCAGGGAAGGGGGCAGTGGCCAGACTAGCCTCCGTTCCTCGCTCAGCCAGAACCGGAGCTGCAGGAGAGGTAGCCTGAGCATGCAGAAGACCCTGAGGCACAGCAACAACAACCGGGCACAGACACTGCTCATGACGCGGCACAACAGAGCACATTAGACGGGAGAGAGAAGGAACCAGACTGCTTCCGTACCCACGCTCAAGAACAACAAGCTACAGAGGTTATGACAGAGCCGACGGGTGAAAAGTCTGCCTCAACAAGTGACACCGGAGAGACACTGGACACCTTCCGTACCCATGGCAAGCTTCAGTCTTCTGGAACAATGACAGCGACAATGGGTGAAGGATCCGCAACAAACACGGTGACAGCGGAACCGCCACAGCACGACGGAGGTCCCAAGCCGGACAGGCACACAGAGCCACCAGGATCACAACGATGCATGAAATTGAGCAAGGCACCGCTCCAAGTTATGGACTGGGTTCAGGTTCGCACCGGCGAGAGACCGGGACAGCGACTGACTGGGCCACAGCTGACAAGACAACGAGCACCGCTGAGGATTGTGGGATCAGAGTGCTTTCGACTGACAGATGTTTCGGTTGGGCACGCAAACCAACTACAGCGTGTCCAGGTGGCTGCTCCAGACGGCGAGGCTTTGCGGAAGTCAGCTGCCGTAGTGTGGGACCTGGGCCCCAGTGTCATGAAGATTGGCCCTGGCTGCGGAGGTCTGACAGCTCCAGGGATGCGTGTGCCACTGGCGCGCTACAAAGCCCCTCCGGCAGAACTGCTTTCCCCATGGAAGACTGTTTTAAAAAAAAACTGTTCAGGCAGGAACGCTGCTGAAATGGTGGCAGAATAACCCACCCAGCCGTGCTGGGTCCAGCGGTGGTCAACTCGCAGACCCTAGTTCTAGATTCTAAAAAAAAAAAAAAAAAAAAAGAGTTCTTTGGAAATAAAAGATGTTAAGCATCTGGATGTTGAGCATTCATCTCTCGGCGCCACACCAGTCGGCTGCCTTTTGCAACAGCGGCTCGATTCCGAGTTTTTTTTTCCCTTCCTCTCTCTTTTGATCACTTTTTTTTTTTTCACCCCACTTATATCATGGACACACAGATCGTCCCAAATGTCTCCTGAGCCGGTGGACGGAGCCACTGTTTATAGCAGGATTCGATACAACAGGGAAGAGCTGCTAGCATTTAACCGCCACCCGGTCCCACTGGAAAAACTCGACATACCGAGAGAACTGAGGCGAAAACGCCGCGGCTGCCGGGCTGGAGTAAGGCGGAGGACAAAAAATATAAGGTACAGACCCTCCCTTCCATCTGTTGTCATGGGAAATGTACGGTCGATACTGGGAAAGTTAGATGAGCTAGCGGCTATCTCCCGTTATGATAGCACTTACCGGGAGTGCTCTCTCCTTTTGTTTACTGAGACGTGGCTAACTGAACTAGCAGCAGATGCTAACATTGAGCTGGAGGGTTTTCACATGATACGAGCTGACCGAACACCAGAGAGTGGCAAAACTAGGGGCGGTGGAGTGATAATGTATGTTAACAACAACTGGTGCAGACCGGGACATATCACTGTTAAACAACGACACTGCAGCAAAGACATTGAGTTGCTAGCTGTTAGCATGAGGCCTACATATCTCCCGAGAGAACACTCACACGTGATCTGCATTGTTGTTTATGCAAATCCGACGGCGAACGCTGGGACAGCGCGTGACGTCATCCATTCAGTAACCAGCAGGCTGCAGACAGAACACCCAGATGCTCTTCTCCTCATCTCAGGCGATTTCAACCACGTTTCACTGTCTCCCATTCTGCCCACTTTCACCCAGTATGTCACATGCCACACTAGAGACAATAAAACACTGGATTTGTTCTACGCAAACACTAAGGAGGCGTACACCTCATCACAACTCCCCCCACTTGGGAGATCGGATCACAACTTGGTTCATCTCCGACCGGTGTACAAACCCCTAGTGCACAGACAACCTCCGGCCATGCACACTGTGGAGTTATGGTCTGAGGAGACAATGGACACTCTAAAGGACTGTTTTGAAGCCACTGCCTGGAAGCAGCTCTGCGATCCACATGGTGAGGACATCGATGGCCTCATTCACACCTTCACGGGCTACCTCAGCTTCTGTGTGGACAAATCCGTTCCCACCAAGACCATACGGCGTCACTCAAACAACAAACCCTGGATCAACCCTGAGATAAAAACACTTCTGAGAGAGAAGAAGAGGATCTTCAGGTCGGGGAACAGGGAGATGCTGAAGTCCGTACAGAGGGAGCTGAGGAGAAAGATCAGAGAAGGCAAGGACAGCTTCAGGAAGAAGATGGAGGACAAGCTGCAACAGAGCGACATCAGCGGGGTCTGGAGAAACCTCAAAACCATCTCGGGGCTCCAGAATACCTCCCCCCAGGCCACGGGGGGCAGGGAGTGGGCGAACAACCTGAATCTGTTTTTCAGTAGATTTGACCAACCGCCCTCCCCCCTGTCTGCACAACAACCACTGCTGCCTCTAAGAAATCAAGTCCTGCTACCCACTCCCCACTCCACCGACACCCCCCCCCCACTCCCAACACACAGCCCCCCATCCTGACCCTGACCAAGACCCAGGTGAGGACGGAGCTGAGGAAGATCAAGGCGAGGAAGGCGTCGGGACCGGATGGCATCAGCGCAAAGCTCCTCAAGTCCTGTGCAGACCAGCTGTGTGGGATTGTGACATATATCTTCAACATGAGCCTGAAACTGGGGAGGGTACCACAGCTGTGGAAAACATCTCGTGTGGTACCTGTACCAAAAACTTCCCACCCCAAAGACCTGAACAGCTTCAGACCGGTGGCCTTGACGTCCCACTTGATGAAGACCCTGGAGAGACTGCTCCTTGCTCATCTCCGCCCCCTGGTGGAACCAGCGATGGATCCACTCCAGTTCGCCTACCAGCATGGCATTGGGGTGGAGGATGCGGTGATCTTCCTCCTTCACCGTTCTCTGTCCCACCTGGAGAAGCCCGGGAATGTGGTGAGGATCATGTTCTTTGACTTCTCCAGTGCTTTCAACACCATCCAACCGATGATCCTGAAGGACAAGCTGCTGCGCGCAGGGGTGGACCAGCACCTGTCATCATGGATCCTGGACTACCTCACGAACCGGCCTCAGTTTGTGAGAACCCGGGACTGTGTTTCCGACACGATCATCAGTAGCACGGGGGCCCCCCAGGGAACGGTGCTGGCTCCCTTCCTGTTCACTCTTTATACTGCGGACTTCTCACACAACACAACACATTGCCATCTACAGAAGTTCTCTGATGACTCTGCGATCGTTGGTCTCATCTCCAGCGGAGATGAAGCTGAGTACAGAGGGCTTATCCAGGACTTTGTGGACTGGTGCCATCGGAACTGCCTCCAGATCAACGCGAGGAAAACTAAGGAGCTGGTGGTGGACTGCCGCAGGCATGGGCAGCCCCTCACAGCACCAGTAAATATACAGGGAACAGACATCGAGATGGTGACATCCTACAAGTACCTGGGTATTCATCTGAACAATAAACTAGACTGGTCACACAATACTGACGCACTCTACAAGAAGGGACAGCGCAGGCTGTTCCTGCTGAGGAGACTCAGGTCTTTTGGTGTACAAGGGGCGCTGCTGAAGTCATTCTATGACACGGTGGTGGCATCAGCCATCACTTTTGGAGTGGTCTGCTGGGGCAGTGGCATTACTGCAGCCGATAGGAAGAGACTGAACAAACTGATTAAGAAAGCTAGCTCTGTCCTGGGGCAACGCCTTGATCCGATGGAGGAGATAGGAGAGAGAAGGACGGTGGCTAAACTGTCATCTCTGCTGGAGTCCGAGTTCCACCCTATGCAGGACATACTGGATGCACTGAGGAGCTCATTTAGCAGCAGACTACATCATCCCAGGTGCACAACCGAGAGGTTTCGTAGGTCCTTCCTACCAACGGCTGTCAGACTGTACAACCTAAGCAGGGCTGCTCGCAGAGATAGCAAAAAGACGTAACAAACTAATAGTTTTTTGAATGCAAAAGATGCAATAGACTTACACAATGGTCCTCTCCGGCATACAACTAGGAACATACCGGTCGCTATGGAGGGTGAGAATATGTATGGGCACATAATCATACCATGTAGGATAACTAAATAGACGGTTATGCTGTTTCATCCCACCTAGCAACAATGCTCTGCACTGTGTGTGTTTATATATTTACATATTTATTCCATCTAGCTACAATGCTCTGCACTGGGTGTGTTCATATTTATATATCTATATATTTATTCCATCTAGCTACAATGCTCAACACTGGGTGTGTTTATATTTATATATCTATATATTTATTCCATCTAGCTACAATGCTCCGCACTGTGTTTTTATATATCTACATATTATTCCATCTAGCTACATTGCTCCACACTGTGTGTGTTTATATACTTGCATATTTATTCCACCTAGCTGCAATGCTCCGTACTGTGGGTGTTTATATATTTACATATTTATTCCATCTAGCTACAATGCTCTGCACTGTGTGTTCATATATTCATATATTTATTCCATCCAGCTACAATGCTCTGCACTGTGTGTCTGTGTGTGTGTGTGTGTATATATATATTTTATAGTAATATGTACATATGTATATTAGCTGCTCTTGCTTGCTTGTTTTTTTTCTTGCCTTCTGATTGTTGCTCTGAGTGTTGCTATCCCTGTGCTGTTGCAATCCTGGAATTTCCCCGTTGTGGGACTAATAAAGGCTTATCTTATCTTATCTTATCTTATCTTAAATATCTTGAGTAAATAATAATGTTAGGTGTTTTGTTTAGATGATAATGTTGACTGTTTTGATATATAGTAATGCTTAAGTGTGTATGTGGGTTTAGAAAATAGGAACTGTTGATAATATGGGAATATTGTTATGCTAAATTGGAGAGGGCTGTTTTGCTAAATTTTTTTGAATATTGTGCTCTGCATTTTTGCAAGGGGGGGATGTGGTATATGAAACGAGGACATTCCGAGTGGAATGCGGCCTGTGGCTGATGTCACCTCCACTATATATTGGGCGGTCTGCCATCTCACTGGGAGATAGTAGGTTGTCGTTCATGAGAGTTTCCACTGAGTGTACACATGTTCTTACTACTCAGATTTGTAATAAAGTTCAGTTTGACTGTCGCATCCTCATCCGTCTTCATTCCGGGTTTGTGGACATAACAAGTAAATTTAAAAAAATTGAAATATATGGGATCGTGATACTTGATATTGTGATTATCGTTGAATTGTTATAGGATTGTGTTGTGACCCAAGTATCATTGAGGTCCTTTGTGATTCCCACCCCTACTGCTCATGCAGTGGTATTTGGAATGGCAGAGACATAAACAACACGATAACTGCGCTATACTAAGCTAACTGGGCAGACTATTAAACTGCACAGTATGGTTACAAAAATAATCAAAACACAAACTTTATAAAGAAAAAAATGATCTGCCCGTATACTGTTTCTGACACGTACAATGATAAGTGAAAGTGACAAATTGATTTATTGATGAGAAAGCACCAGGGAATGGGCAAATAGAATGGAACTGCTCAGGGTCCGGAATATGGAAGTGTGTCACTCTACACTGTGCAAGACATCCATTCGGCCTATATAAATATTTAAAATACCCTTGTCACAGTCAAGCATAGAGATCATATGGAAAACGTTTCACGTAATCATAGGTGTAAATTTAAAAAAAAAGATTTTTGTAAATTTGGAACATTTCTTGTAAATATGAAACTTCCTTCTTTTAAATTTGCAGCCTTTTTGTTTTAAATCTGCTACTTTTTTCCTCGAGAATTTAATTTTTTTCTAGTAAGTTCACAACTTTTTTGCCAAATCTGCAACTTTTTTCTTGAAAAATTTGTCTTTTTTTTAAATTTGTAACATTCATATGGATGTTAAATTGTTATTGGATGTAGTTGGTTACATTTTCTCTGGTCGTCTAGACAGTGATTCAAGTTTTTATCAAGTTTGTGTTCTTAAGGTTTTGAACTCTTCCCTATTGAACGATTGGGGCCTGTGAGCACAATCTTGGATAGGGCCATGAATACAATAACACCTGTAGTGTCCCTGTCAATCTTTACTCTTGAGAACATATTCTGTTTATTGCCCCCCCAAATATCAACCCATGCATGCAGTCCAAAAATTTTTTGCCATACATTCTAGAAAATAGACTATTATATCTTATTCTTTAAAGAGTAAACTGTCTTTTCCAAAGGCATACATCTATTAATTTCTGACATCCACAACACTATTAAACAAGTATATTATAACATTAATAAAATCCATCAGAAACTTGTAAAAACACTATTTCTGTTGGATCAGGCTTTACATAGTGTAGATAGTGTTTTAAAGGTCAAAATGACAATAGAAGCCACTCTTCTGATACTGGATGATTCACTTTTTCATTTACACAGAATGATTAAAGCTTAACTCACACATGCTATGTCCCATTGCTCTTTTCAGCATAATAAAACTGTTTGTAGACAGTTTATGCTTTTACATCTCCATGAAGGTTTTGCTGTAAATAATGAGTGGAAAAACAACAGAAAATGGTGGCATTTTGTGTTTAAAAATATCCCTTCTATCTATGTGTGTGTGTCTTAATGACTCAAATCTTACTGTCAGGGTGATTTTTTTTTGTGAAGTTACTTGACAGTGCCTGTTCAAAACAAAATGAAACACAAGGCACTCTATACAATAAATCCTACCAAAATAGATAGGTCTATCTCCCAATCCATGATCCATTCATAAAAAAAGGTTGGGGTCTTTTGTGTCATTGTCACTTTCCCTGAAATTGATTATGGCAGTGCATTATAGTTTGAATGGAATACCATAGCCTATACAGTGGGGAAAAAAAGTATTTAGTCAGTCACCAATTGTGCAAGTTCTCCCACTTAAAAGATGAGAGAGGTCTCCAATTTTCATCATAGGTATACCTCAACTATGAGAGACAAAATGAGAAAAAAAAAATCCAGAAAATCACATTGAAGGATTTTTAATGAATTAATTGGTAAATTCCTCAGTAAAATAAGTATTTGGTCACCTACAAACAAGCAAGATTTCTGGCTTTCACAGACCTGTAACTCTTCTTTAAGAGGCTCCGCCGTCACGGGAACTCGGCTCCAGCCCATAGCATGAGCAGGCTGAAGCCGAATTCCTCAGGCTCTCAGTGAAGAAGAAGAGAGGCGAACACGTGTGTGTCTACCAGTTGCAGGATCAGAGTGAGAGAGAGAGATTGCGTTACAGAGTTGCACCTTAAATACTTGACCATAACAATACATCAAAGGGACATACCCCACAGTTAGAATGATCAAAGCAATAACCGAACAGGCAGGAGGTATTTGCATTTGTAAGACATACATCACAATGGGCAGATTAGCTAGACCTCGCTCCAAGTGTCAGACAAAGAGGCTAACAAGCACATCTACATATTGATCTGAGTCTCTAGGTCACAGTAAGGGCAAAATGCATGAACACTTTAACTTCAAGGCTGTAAACTCAGCATGCAGCGGAACAAACCCCAGGAGTGCGAGCTGACTGTCTCTGTGTTCTGTTTGTGTGTTGTGGGGGGTTTAATCAAACTGCTACACTGCTCCCCCCAAGAGGGAAACGGTAGGGGACCGTGACCTCGATGTTGCAGTCTGGGCAGCGAGCAGGGAAAAGCTCTGTGCAGGAGGAGGGGGGGGGGGTAGTCGCGCCAAAAGTGTTTGCTGCTCCGCGATGTCCCGTCTGAACATGCAGAGATCAGAAGAAGAAAAATTACTCTCTGACTCCTCTCGTGGCCATGAAGAAAAGCAGGAGTGGCTGTAAGAAAAACATAAAAGCAGAGGGGCTGGCATGTTGGTTTAGGTGCAGAAGCAACCCCAAAACTCCCGGGAACAGCTGACGGCTGAAATCCCTTTGTGCCGTGGCTGAGACCGTTAAAAAAAAAAAAATCCAGTGGCGAGCTGCGTGCTTGCTTCAGGTGAACGAGCAGCCCTGAAGGTCCTGTGAGCAGCGGCGGAGGACGATGGCGGTCTCTGGAGCCGTTACTTGTCCCGTGCGTGATGCGCCGTCCTCGTAACTCCCCGAGCGTGCGCGGGGGTTCCGTGGCGTGGGTGGGCCGCTGGAGTGGCGAGTCAGGGTGCAGAAACTTGGTGGAAATCGGCGCAGACGGCGCCGATAAAATCCAGGTTGAGCTGTTGCGTCGTTCGGTCATGGTGCGTTGGAGCGGTGTGTGGAAATAGACGATCTCTGTCCCTCGGGCTCGTGAAGATGCGTTGGAGCGGTGCGAGGCAATAGACGATCTTTGTGCCCCGGGCTCGTGCAGCTGCGTTGGAGCGGTGAGAGGGAGGAGACGATCGTTGTCGCTCGTGCGGCCATGGTGCGTTCAGTTCCACGCGCTGCACTCTCCGTCGGCCCTGGAGGTTGCCGTCGTGGAGAGAGGACGAGGTGCGTGTGCTCTCAGTGAGAGCGGCCGGTCCAGCGTGGATGTGCGGATCTCAGGCGTGCAGATCTCACCGTGAAGCGTGAAGCGGCCACCAGTGTCGTGGTCCAGACCAGAAGTTGCTTTGCACAAAGCGTGTGCTTTCAGGTGGGGTCACCAGTGAAGCATTCACTGGCAGCGTATTCTTTTCTGCCTTCAGGTCATGGTGCGTTGGGGTGGCGAGAGGGAGGAGACGTCTTGTGTCCCTCGGCCGGTTCAGCGTGGATGTCCAGACCAGAAGGCTTTGTCGCACAAAGCGTGTGCGTCTTCGGGGTCACCAGTGCGGCGGCATGCAAAAAATAAGCAGCTATGCTGTGGTTTTAAGCAGGTTTTATTAATCATACCGCCGTCACGGGAACTCGGCTCCAGCCTATAGCGTGAGCAGGCTGAAGCCGAATTCCTCAGGCTCTCAGTGAAGAAGAAGAGAGGCGGACACGTGTGTGTCTACCAGTTGCAGGATCAGAGTGAGAGAGAGAGATTGCGTTACAGAGTTGCACCTTAAATACTTGACCATAACAATACATCAAAGGGACATACCCCACAGTTAGAATGATCAAAGCAATAACCGAACAGGCAGGAGGTATTTGCATTTGTAAGACATACATCACAATGGGCAGATTAGCTAGACCTCGCTCCAAGTGTCAGACAAAGAGGCTAACAAGCACATCTACATATTGATCTGAGTCTCTAGGTCACAGTAAGGGCAAAATGCATGAACACTTTAACTTCAAGGCTGTAAACTCAGCATGCAGCGGAACAAACCCCAGGAGTGCGAGCTGACTGTCTCTGTGTTCTGTTTGTGTGTTGTGGGGGGTTTAATCAAACCGCTACAGACCTGCACCAGGCTGGGAAGACTGAATCTGCAATAGGTAGGCAGCTTGGTGTGATCAACTGTGGGAGCAATTATTAGAAAATGGAAGACATACAAGACCACTGATAATCTCCCTCGATCTGGGGCCCCACGCAAGATCTCACCCCGTGGGGTCAAAATGATCATGAGAACGGTGAGCAAAAATCCCAGAACCACACGAGGGGACCTAGTGAATGACCTGCAGAGAGCTGGGACCAAAGTAACAAAGGCTACATCAGTAACACACTACGCCGCCAGGGACTCAAATCCTGCAGTGCCAGACGTGTCCCCCTGCTTAAGCCAGTACATGTCAAGGCCCGTCTGAAGTTTGCTAGAGAGCATTTGGATGATCCAGAAGAGGATTGGGAGAATGTCATATGGTCAGATGAAACCAAAATAGAACTTTATTGTAAAAACTCAACTTGTCGTGTTTGGAGGAGAAAGAACACCATACCTACTGTGAAGCATGGAGGTGGAAACATCATGCTTTGGGGCTGTTTTTCTGCAAAGGGACCAGGACGACTGATCCGTGTAAAGGAAAGAATGAATGGGGCCATGTATCGTGAGATTTTGAGTGAAAACCTCCTTCCATCAGCAAAGGCATTGAAGATGAAATGTGGCTGGGTCTTTCAGTATGACAATGATCCCAAACACACCGCCCGGGCAACGAAGGAGTGGCTTCATAAGAAGCATTTCAAGGTCCTGGAGTGGCCTAGCCAGTCTCCAGATCTCAACCCCGTAGAAAATCTTTGGAGGGAGCTGAAAATCCGTGTTGCCCAGCGACAGCCCCAAAACATCACTGCTCTAGAGGAGATCTGCATGGAGGAATGGGCCAAAATACCAGCAACAGTGTGTGAAAACCTTGTGAAGACTTACAGAAAACGTTTGACCTCTGTCATTGCTAACAAAGGGTATATAACAAAGTATTGAGATGAACTTTTGTTATTGACCAAATACTTATTTTACAGAGGAATTTACCAATTAATTCATTAAAAATCCTTCAATGTGATTTTCTGGATTTTTTTTTTCTCATTTTGTCTCTCATAGTTGAGGTATACCTATGATGAAAATTGGAGACCTCTCTCATCTTTTAAGTGGGAGAACTTGCACAATTGGTGGCTGACTAAATACTTTTTTGCCCCACTGTATGCCACTTTAACATGACACAAGTTTTTGACAAGGCAGCGCGGTGGCAGAGTGGTTAGCACTGTGGCAACACAGCAACTCACCCTTGGCCGGGGGATCCTGGGTTCAATCCCAGCCCCTGACCAACAGTGATCTGTGTAGAGTTTGCATGTTCTCCCCGTGTCTGTGTGGGTTTACTCCGGGATTTCTCCGGTTTCCTCCCACATGCCAAAAACATGCAAGTTAGGTTAATTGGCATCAACTGGGGATTCTAAATTGTCCTTAGGTATGACTGTGAGAGTGAATGGTTGTGTGTCTCTCTGTGTTGGTCCTGCGATGGACTGGTGATCTGTCCAGGGTGTACCCTACCTCTCACCCAAAGATGCTGGGATAGGTTCCAGCAACCCCCCCCCCCCCACCTCCCGCGACCCAAAAAGGATTAAGCGGAAGAAGATGGATGGATGGTCAAAAGTCAACATCAAAATGACATCTAAACAATATCTCAACAACAAAGAAAGCTAGGGTCACCAAACCTGGTACACAGGTTCACTCTGAGACCATGACCTCTGACTACAGGTTTGGGGTCAAAAGGACAAAGGTCAAGGCTAGCACTCCCTATGCCCTCCTACTATAGAACACTGGGGAGGTTGGGCGTTTCTTGCCTAGCCGACTAGGTTCCCTTGCAAAGGATGGTACCCAGACTTGTGTCCGCAGGGGCTGTGAAGGGGGGGAAACCCTGTTTCAGCTCTAGGAACAAGTGGCTTTGGCTCCTGGTATGGGTTGGAGGAGTGGCGTCCCCTTCTCATTTGACACTAACTATGAATGGAACCATGAACTTGAATGATGTACCAAATCCTATATTTCCAGCAGCGGGTGTCCGCAGGAGCATTACTACTACAGGTACTTGCACACATTTACCTGATGGATATGATGACGGCATACCCTCAAACCCTACTGGGAGGAGTACAGCTGATGGAAGCAAGAAGCCTAATGCAGTACTCAAGTGTAAATGGCCCATCAGGATAGCGACATTCAACATCCAGACACTCAATTCAATTCAACATTCTCATAATTACATTTAAAGCATTGTACAATCTCGCCCCAATTACATTTCTGACCTCCTGGTTCAGTACTCCACATCTCATCTACTTCGCTTCTCAAATACTGGTCTCTTATCTATATCACGTTCTACCCACAATACAAGAGGTGATTGTGCCTTCTCCGTTGTTGCACCTACCCTCTGGAATCAGCTACCCCAATCCATCATATGCATTGAAAATCTGAATTGTTTTAAACGTCTTTTGAAAACCCACCTCTACCAACAAGCATTTTTATAACCCCCCATTATGCAGTGTGTGTTTGTAATGAGTCCAGTTATGAGTTTGTGAGTTTGTGTTTTTGTCTGTGTCTGTCTGTCTCTTTTGATGTGCTCAGTTTTGTTGTGTTTGAAATGTTGTCTGGTTTTATCTTGAAATACTTTATTTTATGCTTGTGCAGCACTTTGTAACTGTGTGTTTTAAAAAGTGCTATAAAGTTTTACTTAATTACTTACTTACTTTCAGCACCAACAATAGCACAGCAGGACATTGGAAAGAAAACTGAGGACCTAGCCTTTAACATGCAAAAACCTCAGATAGAAATATGTGGCCTCCAGGAGCACAGACAGGTGCACGGGATAAAACAGAGGGAAGCTGTGATTTGCTGCAATACTTGCCTTGGATATGAGCTGTACACAGTATCGGCCTGGAGAAATACAATGCAGGCATCAACGGGTGGGGTGGGACTTATGATTGGTAAGGTGGCACAGAAAGCCTTAACAGAAGCCAGACTGCTCAAGGGCCTGCTTCAAAGGAAACTCCACAATGGCAGTTACAGTATAGTTGCATATGCACCGTGTCAATATGCAGATAACTCAGAGAAGTCAGATTTCTATAATCACTTGTGACAGAGCATTGAGGCAGTACCTCCATGCCATTTCCGAGTAATACTTGGTGATTTCAACGCACATCTTGGCCCAGGTGATGCTTTGTTCACCCATAGTGATCAGGCAAATGACAATGGCAGGCGACTGCTGGATATGATGGAGGACTAAGAGCTGTTGGCCAATAACACAATTCCAAAAGAAAAGAGGGAAACTATGGACTTGGCTATCACCATACAAGACCACACATCAGATTGACTATATCCTGTCACGAAGAAAGTGGCGTAAAAGCATCACCAATTGTGAAGCATATGGGACTTTCTGCTCTCTGGGTTTAGATCACCGAGTTGTGACAGTCACAGTTAGATTAAGTCTCAGAGCTACAAAGAAGACACTGCCTAAAAAGGTAAATTACATGTGAAGTGAGCTAGCAACTGATGAAAAATTACAAAAACAATATGCAGCAGTGGTTAGGAATACGCAGATTTCAACTGCTGCAGGAAGAACTAGAAGAGAGAACCACTGACTGCTACCAGCGTTTTGTTGAAGCAAACCAACAAGCGGCAGAGGTCTGTCTCTGGAAAGTTCCAAGGACTCAGATAAAGGTACACTGTTTGGATCCAAAAGGAAAGTTGGCTAGGAAGGAGGTGGAGGAAGCATACAATGCTTGAGCTGCTAATGAGGAGGAGGGTGGAAACAAGAGACAGGAATACCTCATAAAGAAGGCGATACTTTATGCTACATATGGGCTGTTAGAACATGAGAAAATAGCACAGCAAATAGCTCAAGTTGAGCAAGCACATGAAAACCACAAGCATGCGCTAAGCTGGCAGCTCATCAACAGTATTTCTGAAAGAAAATGGATAGATAGATAGATAGATAGATAGATAGATAGATAGATAGATAGATAGATAGATGTACTTTATTGATCCCAAACTGGGAAATTACAGTGTAACAGCAGCATGACAGTAGACAACCAAACAACAGAAACACATGCATGACAAAGGGATTACCTATGGAAAGTAAAACTAACACGACTATAAAACCTATATACATCATAGCTTAATATATGATGACCTGTATAAACACATGAATCATCCCGTTGCACAATGAAGGACTATCAGGAGCAGAGTGAAATGTGAGGTACCAGTTAGACTGTAAGGTGCAGTGTGGTAGCATAGTTATGACCAGAATACAACATCATAGTGAGTTTTTGTACAGTGAAATGGCATGCAGCAGGAAAGAGTTCCTGTACCTGGCCATTCGAAAGTAAAGCTGTAATAGTCTACTGGAGAAAGTGCTCCACTGTCTGTCCAGTGTGTGGTGGAGGGGGTGATCAGGATTGTCCATGATGGATCGCAGTTTATTTAGTGTTCTCCTCTCCACCACTGTCTCAAAGGTCCCCAGTCTGAGACCAATTACAGAGCCAGCCCTCTTGACAGTCTTGTCAAGTCTGTTGGTGTCTCTGGCCCTGATACTGCTACCCCAACAGACAGCAGCAAAGAAGATGGCGCTGGCAACAGTGGTCTGGTAGAAAAGCTCCAGTATCCTGCTACACACGTTGAAGGTTTTCAGCTTCCTCAGAAAGTAGAGTCTGCTCATTCCCTTCTTGTGCGCAGCATCGGTGTTGGATCTCCAGTCCAACCCGTTGCTGATCCTGACACCCAGATATTTGTAGTCCTCAACCACCCCCACATCCTCCATCCTAATCTGCAGTGGCTGAGAAGGCGTCTTCCTCTTCCTGAAGTCAATCACCATCTCTCTGGTCTTGCTGACATTCAACCTCAGGTGATTCTGCTCTGTCCACTCCACAAATCTGTCTACCGGTGCCCTGTACTCCCCCTCCTCGCCCCCTCTTATACACCCCACAACAGCTGAGTCATCAGAGAACTTCTGCAGGTGGCATGATTCTGTGTTATACTGAAAGTCAGTGGTGTATAAGGTAAAGAGAAAAGGAGAGAGCACAGTCCCCTCTGGAGCTCCCGTATCACTAGCCACCACGCCAGACAAGACACTACCCAGCTGGACAAACTGTGGCCTGCCTGTCAGGTAGTCAATAATCCAGGAGATCACAGAGCTGTCAACCCCCATCACCCACAACTTCTCACCCAGCAGCAGTGGCTGGATGGTATTACAGGCACTGGAGAAATCAAAAAAAGTGATTCTCACAGTATCTCCTCTGCCATCCAGGTGCAGATGGGCTCATTGCAGTAGGTAGATGACAGCATCTTCAACTCCTAAATGGGGCTGATATGCAAACTGCAGAGGGTCCAGCCATGTCTTCACCTGTGGCCTCAGGTGGGCTAAGACCAGTCTCTCCAGGACCTTCACCACATGAGATGTGAGGGCAACTGGTCGATAATCGTTCAGGTTCGATGGAGATGACTTCTTGGGGACAGGAACCAGGCAGGATATCTTCCACAACACCGGTACTCTCTCCAGACTCAGGCTCAGGTTGTACAGATGTTTCAGTACTGGAGCTAGCTGGTTGGCACAGGTCCTCAGGGTCCTGGCGGAGATGCCATCAGGGCCCACTGCCTTCTGCTGACAGAGTGTCTCCAGCTGTTTCTTAACCTGGTCTGTAGTCACCGTGATGTGAAGGAGGGTCCTGGTGTCCCCCGAGGAGGAGGAGGGGGGAGATGGAGAGAGGTTCTGCACAGGAGGGTGGGTGGAGAGGGGTGTGTGTGTGGGGGGGTCTGGTTGTGTTGTTGGGGTGACAGACTGTGAGTTGAACCTATTAAAAAACAGATTCAGTTCCTCAGCTCTCTCCTAGCTCCCAGATGGCTGCTTGACTCTCCCCTTTCACCCAGTTATTTGTTTCATTCCCTCCCACACATCTTTAGCATTGTTTTGCCTGAGTTTATCTTCCAACTTCCTCCTATAATTGTCCTTGCACCTCCTCAGCATCTCTCTCAGCTCATGCTGCTCTCCCCTCAGCTTCTCCTTGTCTCCAGCCCTAAAAGCTCTCTTCGTTTTGTTAAGAAGTGCTTTCAGGTCGCTCGTGACCCATGGTCTGTTGTTGGAGAAGCAGTGTACAGTCTGAGCTGGCATGGTCATGTCTTCACAGAATCTAATGTATTCTGTGATGCAGTCGGTCATATTGTCTATGTCCACCCCATGTGGTTCACAGAGTACACTCCAGTCTGTCTTCTCGAAGCAGTCCTGTAGTGCATCAGCAGCCTCCTGTGTCCACCTCCTCACAGTCTGTGTATAAGCAGGTTTCCTTTGCACAAGGGGAACATACTTGGGTGTTAACATGACCATGCAGTGATCTGATTTGCCAATGGGGGGTAGAGCTGTTGCACTATATGCATCTCTGACATTGGCATACAGAAAATCCAGTGTTTTGTTTTCTCTGGTGGGACAGTCAACAAACTGGTGAAAGTTTGGTAATGTTTTTCCCACTGAGACATGATTAAAATCACCCGTGATGGCCATAAATGCGTCTGGGTGCTTCTCCAGTAATGTGGCCACAGTGGAGCTGATGGCATCACAGGCCACCGCTGCGTCAGCTGATGGAGGGACGTAGACGATAATAATTAAGGCACACTTCATTTCTCGCAGCATATAATAAGGTCGTATACTCACAGCCAGCAGTTCAGTGTCCGGGCTGCAGCACTTTTCCTTCACATGAATGTGTCCAGGATTACACCACTTTTCATTCACAAGAAGTGCCACTCCTCCTCCCCTCTTTTTCCTGCTGCTTATCACATCTCTGTCCCTCCATATAGTCTTGAAGCCAGGTATCGCTACGTTAACATCCGGGATCTGTGAGTGTAACCACGTCTCTGTGAAACACATAATACTACACTCACGATATTCCTTTTACGTCCTGACCAGCGCTGTAAGCTCATCTGTTTTATTTCTGAGCGATCGCACGTTCCCAGTGATGACCATCGGTACAGCTGGCTTATGCTTCCTCCTCCTCACCTTAGCTCCAGCCCTTTGCCCGCGGCATCTCCTCTTTAGCTTATCTGGGATGAGGGGCTTCGCTCCGGGCAAAAGCAGCCCAACCTGCAAAAATTCTGAGCAGAAGTGCGGAAGAGAGACTTGATACATGGTACTCACACTTTAAAGAACTGCTTGGAAATACTCATGAACCTCCAACAAACAATGTACCAATAGAACCTATCTACAGTGACCTTCCCATTCTGGATTCTTCCTTCATCATGGAGGAGCTAAGGCATCCATAAAGTGCAAAAAAAGCAATGGTGAAGATGGTATTGCGCCAGAAGTACTGAAATATGTTTCCCTGGATGACACTATCCTTGCTTTCATTAACAATGCATATGAGACAGGAAGCGTACCAGAACAGTGGTCAACTGTGAACATCATTCCATTACCCAGATCTTGGGATCTTACCAATGCTGACAACTATTGGGGGATAAGTCTAAGCTCAGTGGTGGCCAAGACGTATAACAGAATGATTTTAAACCGCCTGCAGCCTGTACTGGATCCCCTTCTATGAAACTCTTAAAATGGGTTCAGACAAGGTCACTCAAATGTTGGACAGATCCTTGCCTTAAGCAGATTGCTTGAGGGTGGTAGAGACAATAACCTCACTGCAGTAATTGCTTTCATTGACTTCAAGAAGGCTTTTGATAGTGTCCATCGAGCCAAGCTTCTTCAGATTCTACACATGTATTGTATTCCAGAGAAGGTGGTCAGAATAATTGGTGCAACCTATGCTGGAACTCAGGCTAAGGTTTGCTCACCCGATGGAGAGACTGAGTATTTTGAAATTTCATCAAGGGTTTTGCAGGGAGCCACACTTGTGCCCTTTCTATTTGTTGTGGCCCTTACTATGCGCTGAGAATGGCCATTGCAGGCAGGGAAGAGGAGCTTGGCTTCACAGTGGTGCCTCGTCGAAGCTGTCGTGTAGGACCGGAAATGATTACTGACTTGGACTTTGCTGACAATATTGCCTTGATCTCTGACACAGTACAAAATGCCATCAATCTATTGCAGGCTGTAGATAGGGAATGCAAGAAGATCAGACTGCAACTAAATACAGATAGGACAATGGTTATGGCCTACAACACAGATGATGCTAATATCCACACCCTTGAGGTCAAATCAGACTTCAAATATCTTGGATCCTGGATTGCTTCTACTAAGAAAGACATCAAGACCAGACAAGCATTATCTTGGAAAGCACTACACAGGATGACAAAAGTATGGAAGTCCAATCTCAAAGATGGCCTGAAGCGTTGACTGTTTTTTTTTTTTTTTTTTTTTTTTTTTTGTTACTTATTTGTACCCGTAGGTAGACTTGGTTTGCAGTCTGGTGACAAGCCACCGGCTGCTGGTCGCTGCGTGCGCGAGCGCCCTAAACCTACATGTTTTTGGTGTGCGGGAGGAAACCGGAGAAATCCCGGAGTAAACCCGCGCAACACGGGGAGAACATGCAAACTCCACACAGCTCACTGTTGGTCGGGGGCTGGGATCGAACCCACGATCTCATGATCCCCGCGATCCCCCGGCCGAGGGTAAAACTGTGCTGCCACAGTGCTAAACCACTGTGCCACCGTGCAGTTTTGTTTGCAGCAACAGTTGAGTCTGTACTGTTGTATGGAGCAGAGACCTGGACATTGACCTCACAGCAGGAAAGGGTCTTGGATGGTACCTACACCAAAATGTTTAGAGTCACTCTAAATGTCTCTTGGAGACATCAGAGGAGGAATGTGGATTTTTGTGCTGCGCTACCTAGGATGTCCACCAAAATCTGAAAAAGAAGGCTGAAGCTGGCCGGACATTGTGCAAGACATGATGATATGGCAGCCAACCCACTTATACTTTGGGTAGTGTCATGCCTGGCTCTCACGAGCCAGAAAGGAGACGCGAGGGCGACCAGTGAGTTTGCGTAATTTATTAACGTAAACACACAAAGTACAAATAATAAAGTAAAGAGCCACATGGGGCTATAACACGCACAACACTAGATAACAAACAGTAAGGAAAAGAGCCACGTGGGGCTAAAATGCGCACAGAACTAAGGACAATGTACAACCCAGAGAGAAAGGCTTGAGAGGCGGCGAGGGGAAACACACGCCGAGCCGCAGCACTTACTAAGGGTGTAGCGCCGAGGTAACGGGGAACTGAAGCTGGACATGGGAACTCCAGTCGTGGAAACACGGTGCACGTCTTTCCGTAGTGAGGTCGCAGCGAGGAGTAACTCTCAGCTGCTTGTTTAAAAAGGGAAAGGGAACCCAATCAGAAGCGGGGAAGATAATTAACAATAATAGGAGACAGCTGTCCCGGAGCAGCTGGGCTAGACAGATGATCAGCTGGGCGCTGTCAAACTATGGGCCTAGTAAGACCCGGCACGGAATAGCATGGAGCAGGAGCAACACTGGACAACCTGAATGCGGAGAAGGATAGCGTTCAGGTCGTGACAGTACTCCTCCCCCGAGCCGCGCCTTCTGGCGCAGGCTTAACCCCCCCCCCCCCCCCCCCCCGAGGGAAAGACCAGGGAGGGCGGTGGGGGCCAGGGAAAGCGAGGGACAAGGAAAAGGAGGGAGAGAAGAGAAAAAAGAAAAAAAACCCAGATAGCAGCATAGAATCAGACACAACATTAATTTCAAACAGGAAATAATTATCACCCCCTCCTCTGCAGAGGCCAGACGGTCTAAGCAGGTAACCACAGGAGGTGGGGAGAAACAACAAGAACCAAAATGCAGAAACATAGCGACATAGTCATGAAAAAAGCTCACAATAACTTAGGGCGAGGACAATAAAAAAACTCATGTCCCGAAGGCCAAAAACTACAAAACTCTGTGAACCTATGGTTGAAGTAGACTCTTACACATGTAAACCCCGACCAAAACAGAATATATAAAGGAAGCAATTCGGGCATAAGACCTAAAAATAGAGCCTGAGGCCGCAAACTGGCATAAAGATACGAAAAATCAACTCCTCAATCACGTATTAACACAACAGAAGTCACAAAACAGTCAGGAGGAGGACAAAATTCTGAACGTATGGTTGAAGTAGGCTCTTACACATGTAACCCTGGCCAAAACAGAATATACAAAGGAAGCAAACCAGGCATAAGATCTAAAAATAGAGCCTGGAACTGCAAATTGGCATGAAGATACAAAAGGAACAACTCCTCAATCATGTATTAGCACACAAAAAAAAAAAAAAAAGTCACCAAACAGTCTGGAGGAGGATATAAATGCATATAAACAAGACTACTCTGAATGAGGCCAGGCAATGTGAAGCAAAAGCTACTTAAAGGCCTAATTTGAATAAGAGATCATACTGGGATTATAAAACATAGAAAATAGTCTCAGGAAATTTTAGTTGGAATGACACCACAATAAGGACTCTAGGGCAGAAAGTTCTTTGATGTCCTGAATAGGATTAAATAAGGGAGGACAACCAAACACAAAGCAACTAGCAGTCAGTTAATTCTTCAGGAACGTCAGCAGGTGGAGCGGGGCAGGCGGTGACAGTTTGTTCGGCGGGCGACCCGAACTCCACCAGGCCAGGAACCACAATACCAGTTCGGGCGGCCTACCAGAGTCCCAGGCTAGGAGACACAGTTTCTCCGGAGGCCGACCCAGATCACCGAACCAGCCAGACGGCTCCCCAGGCGGTCGTCCCGTGACCTCAGACCACCGAGAGCTGAGGGAGAAGTTTTGGTGCAGCTTCCTCCCTGAGGGAAAAGGCAGGAGGAAACTGACCCGGGTGAGAGAAACCCCAACAGTGGCAGGAGGAGAGAAGATGGAGGCAAGGGACGGAGTCAGCCTGACGTCCGATGAGCACAATCCTCCAGCTCCCTCACTGACCTTTAACCGGACCGGCGCAGCACCCCCGGTGGACCCCGATCGGGCCGGTACAGCACCTCCGGTGGACCCCAACTGGGCCGGTGAAGCACCCCCGGTGGACCCCAACTAGACCGGCGAAGCACCCCCGGTGGACTCCGATTGGGCCGGCGAAGCACTCCTGGTGGACCCCGATTGGGCCGGCGAAGCACTCCCGGTGGACCCCAACTGGACCAGCGAAGCACTCCCGGTGGACCCCAATTGGACCGGCGAAGCACCCCCGGTGGACCCCGATTGGGCCGGTAAAGCACTTCCGGGCACAGCATCTGAGGCGAACACCATGCAGAGAACCGGAACCTCTGAGGTGGCACCCAGAGCAGGTTCGTCTCCAGTGACCCTGGGGAAAGGCTCAGAGGGACAAAAGGAACCGGGATCAGGATCACCGGCAGCGGCAGAGCCCGGCGAGACAGGCTCGAGTGCAGTAGATGGCTGCACCCGGCTCGCCCCCCCGAGAAACAGGCAATAATGCTCCAGAAAATAGATGAGAGAGAGAAAATAGAGCACTCGCCTGATCTCGGGTTCTACCGCCATCCAGGACTTCGATGCTCCGGGTTCAGCGTGCAGGACTCCGTCTTCCGGCTCCCACTCGACTGCAAATGGCTCCGCAGCCAGCATGATGGTACCCACAGTCAGACGACCTCCAAGTGCCGAAGACCACGTCGACAGCCCGCATGGCATGGAGGCAGGAGATCTGGGCTCTGCTGGGCCAAACCATTCCTCTGTGGAGGCCCGGGGACGCTTAATCGTCGGCGCAGGCTCCAACAGGCAGTTCGACCTTCTCCTCTGCCCATGACGTGGCTGCGGGGCTGGGGCGAAACCTTCCAGGGCCGCAGGCCTCCTCCTCGCTCGGCGGTGCAGACCTGGCACCGGGGCACACTCGGGGGGGAGAGACACAGAGGACGCAGGTTCATATTTTACTTTTGCAGCGGGAGGAGAGAGCTCAGGGGACTGTGAACCCTGAACTCCTTCCCCAGGAATCAAACAAGGCAATTCACTCATAACGGGAGGAGAATGAAAAGACACTTGTCTGATTCCCGGAGAGTCGGTGGAACCCGCTGCAAGGGACTTGAGTCTTTCCTCTCCCAGCCGGATGGAGGTGGAGGACCCCCCGGGCAGACGAGGTGATGCCCCTCGCACCGGATCGGGACCGGGGAAACCTAAAGATGATTTCGCGCTGTTCTCAGCAGCCGGAGTGAATGACGAAGAGGGGGGAGAAACAGCTGAGGAGAACCGGGGGCCCAGAGCTGACGGGACAGCGGGAAGAGAGGGCCCAGGAGCGAAAGCAGCTGATTCGCTTCTTCGGCGAGACACGGGAGCTACAGCAGGCTGGGAGGCAAAATTCATATGGCTTCCTGGAGTGGGATCCGGACGGGGCTCTCGCTGAGATGTTCGGGGAATTTGGGAGCGACGTCTTCTGAATGTGAAGTCGGGGAAACGCCGCTCCTGTACAGAGACCGAAGCCAACAGGTCAGCGTATCCCGGATAATCATACAGCTCAGGGTTCTTCTCAACCAGCCTGACCGCCGCTATCACGTGCTTCATGGCTACGGGGGGATAGGCGGCGGAACAAGCGGCAGCCACTCGGTCCGCAATGCGAATCGCTGTCAACCTTATCTTCTCCGGGGGAACCCCGGTTGACGTCACTCTACCTTGGGGATTACCCCTGGGTGAGGCGAACTCCTGGACTGGATCGGCGGCAGGAGCGGGATTCCGAAGCGAGGAGTGATGGTGTCCTGTCTTCGGCTTCCTGCCGGGGTTCTCTTCCAGCCTACGGAGTCTCTCCCAGGCCACAGAGATGTCTGCCCTCCTCGCCTTAACCTCGGGGAGATGGAAGTAGCGAGGGAGGTTGTTAATCATGTTCTCGGCGAGCTCCAGACGCCAGCGTATCTCGCTGGGAGTATTGTAGAGGTCCGTAGTGAAAAGCGTCCCATCCACAAGGTCCAGAGCCTCCGAGAGATCGTGGCCTGGGTGCCGCATACGCCTCCTGGAGGGAGACATGATACCAGCTTGCCTGCACCCAGAGGAAGGGAAAAACAACAAGTCCCACTGCAAACTCACGGTTGCAGACGTCTCAGTCTGGCTGCGACCTACTGTCATGCCTGGCTCTCACGAGCCAGAAAGGAGACGCGAGGGCGACCAGTGAGTTTGCATAATTTATTAACGTAAACACACAAAGTACAAATAATAAAGTAAAGAGCCACGTGGGGCTATAACACGCACAACACTAGATAACAAACAGTAAGGAAAAGAGCCACGTGGGGCTAAAATACGCACAGAACTAAGGACAATGTACAACCCAGAGAGAAAGGCTTGAGAGGCGGCGAGGGGAAACACACGCCGAGCCGCAGCACTTACTAAGGGTGTAGCGCCGAGGTAATGGGGAACTGAAGCTGGACATGGGAACTCTAGTCGTGGAAACACGGTGCACGTCCTTCCGCAGTGAGGTCGCAGCGAGGAGTAACTCTCAGCTGCTTGTTTAAAAAGGGAAAGGGAACCCATTCAGAAGTGGGGAAGATAATTAACAATAATAGGAGACAGCTGTCCCGGAGCAGCTGGGCTAGACAGATGATCAGCTGGGCGCTGTCAAACTATGGGCCTAGTAAGACCCGGCACGGAATAGCATGGAGCAGGAGCGACACTGGACAACCTGAACGCGGAGAAGGATAGCGTTCAGGTCGTGACAGGTAGTAAAAGGAGGGGTGGAAAACAGGTCAGTTACGTAACACTGCTTAGAGACACAGGCCTACATGACACTCAAGAACTTAGGACTCCCATGCTGTATAGGGAGATCTGGAAACACTATATTTATCATGGGACCTGAGGAGGCATTGGATAACATTGTGTTGTTGCTGTGTCCTCACACTAGTAGTAGTAATAGTAGTAGAAAAGAACATGTAAAGCTTTCTAGGGTCATCAAACTTGCTACACAGGTTCACTTCGGAATCCTACTACTTACTACTTACTTTTTGTTTGAAAAGGAACCATGTACAATAATATACATAAATGTTAACATTTGATGCATTGTACCAGAGTTAGCTTTAAACTAATTTACAGCTGCAGTCCCTTGGCAGATCCTGACCTACAACTTTGGGTTATATACTTTGTTGTATATTCGTGGATGATGGCTTTATCATAATTTGGTTCTGCTCCAGTAATTATACTGAAAAGTTGAAAACTGCTCTCCATCACTAAGTAGCGGAATCTTAAAAGAAAATGGCGACAGCAGATATTGCACGTGCCTCAGAGTGCTCTTGGCTGTTACATTAGTTGATAAGTCCCACCTCCCCATATCATCACGGCACTCTGGCTGTTAGACAGGAATAAAGGTTTGTCTCAGCAATGTACAGTGGTGTGAAAAAGTGTTTGATCCCTTTCCTGATTTCTCATTTTTTTGTATGTTTGTCGCACTTGAATGTTTCAGATCATCAGACTAATTTAAATATTAGACAAAGATAACACAAGTAAACACAAAATGCAGTTTTTAAATGGTGTTTATTATTAAGGGTAAAAAAAAAATCCAAACCTACATGGCCCTGTGTGGAAAAAGTAATTCCCCCCCCCCCCGTTAAAACAGAAATTAACTGTGGTTTATCACATCTTTGGAAAGCTGAGTTCAATTTCTCTAGCCACACCCAGGCCTGATTACTGCCACACCTGTTCTCAATCAAGAAACCACTTAAACAGGACCTACCTGACAAAGTGAAGTAGACCAAATGAGAAACAAAGTAATTGAGATCTGTCAGTCTGGAAAATGTTATAAAACCATTTCTAAAGGTTTGGGACTCCAGTGAACCACAGTGAGAGCCATTATCCACAAATGGCGAAAACATAGAACAGTGGTGAACCTTCCCAGGAGTGGCCGGCCGACCAAAATTACCCCAAGAGTGCAGCGACGACTCATCCAAGAGGTCACAAAAGACCCCACAGCATCATCCAAAGAACTGCAGGCCTCACTTGCCTCAGTTAAAGTCAGTGTTCATGACTCCACCATAAGAAAGAGACTGGGCAAAAATGACCTGCATGGCAGAGTTCCAAGACGAAAACCACTTCTGAGCAAAAAAGAACATAAAAGCTCATCTCAGTTTTGCCAGAAAAAATCTTGATGATCCCCAAGACTTTTGGGAAAATACTCTGTGGACTGACAAGACAAAAGCTGAACTTTTTGGAAGGTGTGTGTCCCATTACATCCGGCGCAAAAGTAACACAGCATTTCAGAAAAGGAACATCATACCAACAGTAAAATATGGTGGTGGTAGTGTGATGGTCTGAGGCTGTTTTACTGCTTCAGGACCTGGAAGACTTGCTGTGGTAAATGGAACCATGAATTCTGCTGTCTATCAAAAAATCCTGAAGGAGAATGTCCGACCATCTGTTTGTAGCGTCAAGCTGAAGTGCACTTTGGTTCTGCAGCAGGACAGTGATCCAAAACACACCAGCAAGTCCACCTCTGAATGGCTTAAGAAAAACAAAATGAAGACTTTGAAGTGGCCTAGTCAAAGTCCCTTGGGAGAGGTCGTTTGCCGCTTTCCTAAGTTATGTTGTGGCATTGGACCTTGGAAGGCTGGAGAAGTTGCAGGCACGAGTACTGTTGGTTCACAACTTGGGGATGGAAGGACAACGTATCCCTAGTACCTTAGGCGAGGGTGATATTTTTGAAGAAGTGGTTGAGCTGATGGTGCGACATTTTCGCGCCCCGGAAAAAGTCATTTTCCGGAGGATCCAGTTTTGACAGCGCTGTCAGCGGGCTAGCGAGTCAGTGCAGCGGTATGTAGCAGACCTATGTCAGCTGACCAAGGACTGCCAGTTTGGAGCACTGGAGGAGGAGATGGTCCGTGACCAGTTGGCGGAACATATTGGTCACCCGGCGACAAAGTCAAAGCTTATCACACACTCAGGCGAGCTGACGTTAGCCATGTCCTTTGAGTTAGCTCAGCAGTTTGAGGCAGCAGACAAGCTATTACAGGAGCTCGTTGAGAGAGCAGTGGACCTGGACAGCAACAATAGCACAAAAGATGAAGAATGCGCAAATGCTGTAAAGATAAGGTCCGCCCTGGTATCGCCCAGGTGTTTGGGTTGTGGGTCCCCCAAGCACCGTTATAAGGCTAGAGAGTGTCCGGCAAGAGGACGATGCTGCGGCACGTGCGGATTCTTGCATCATTTCGCCAGGGCATGTTACAGGTTCGAACGAGGGGATCTGAGACACATTAAGGATCTCCCCACTTCGCCTCCCACAGTTGTTTGCAGTGTATCACCAAGTGGCAACAGCTGTTCGTTCTGTGTGGTGGAACTGAATGGAGTGACAGTGCCATTGCTTGCTGACACGGGTGCGGTGAGATCGGTGTTGGATTGGGAAACCGTGTGGAGTTCTTTCTCACAGTCTCGGGTTGGAGAAGAGAGGTCGGACTATGGTCTGTGGGACTGTCTGGTTCCGTGAATGATGGATGGAGCTGTGTGGGACGAACCTTTTCCTAGTAATCTGGACAATGTGCAGGACCAATTCCATTCAGGGCCATCGCGGGAGGTTCCCAGTGACAGCGTCCAAGTAACCTTAGTTAAGGGAACTGGGCGGAGCGGTGGGACGCCCGTGATGGTGGGTGGTGCCGAGTGGAGGGCCCATTCTGCTCCCGGATTTTGGCTGGAACGGACCGGAGAGCAGGGGGCCACAGCGGCAACACCGTCGGCGAATATGAAAGCAAGCGGGGCAGGACCGGCTGGCACAGTAAAATGACGTGCCACACAGGGACACTGGAAGCCGAGTCGGGCTCCTCTGGGGGTCGCTGATGTGGTCCGACCCAGAGAGGTGGCCCGGTCAAGTGGGGTTTGAGGCAAACGACGAGACGACCAGGGGCGGCTGCAGGTGGTGGCTGTTCAGGAGGATGGCTACCTTCAGCTATCTGATGGCTTATAGCAGCATCTCAACGAGCTGCGGCGCGCCAAGCAGGAGATGGAGGTGTTTGGGCTGCGGTGCGAGCCATCCCTGGGCGTGTAGAGAAGAAGGTGCACCGGAGGGGAACCGTCTGATGGTTTTCCGGGGGTGGTTCCTCTACTGGGCCAGACTGATGTTTGGGGTGATGTGCTTATTGCATGGTGTTGGTATGAGTACTAATCAAGTTGTTTATTGGGTTTATTAATGGGGAATTACCTGCTTGTATATATGTTCATTCTATAATGGGATTGTTTTGTGTTTTGTTATTTATATAGGAACACGGCAGTTTTAGTTTAATGGACTGTGTTTAGTTGAGACGGCAGAATAATCCGTCTGGCCGTGTGGGGGTGGAACAGTAGTCCACCTGTTTCCCCCTAGCCTTAGTTGTTTTGTGTGACTGTTATAGGCCCTGATATACAGTATTTCTGTTTAATTTTAGTGCGTGATTCGGGTTCTAAATTGGGGACAGTTTTGATTATATGTGTGTTTTGGACCATTTTTTTTGTGGGGGGGTGGTGTTGTTCATGGGACGTATTATTGTGTGGCACGGTGGTGGCTCCACCTTTCCGGTTCCGCCGCCACCCGGGGTATAAGAGGGCTTTGAGGAAGAGGGGCGGTCTCTTGACCTCCTCTCAGCCTGACAAGAGCGCCGTGTATATTGTCAGTGAGTCTACAATAAAATCGTGTTCAGCTCACTATTTGGTCTCATCCTTGGTTCATGTTTTACCGACATAACAGTGGCATGACCTTAAAAAGGTGGTTCATGCTCGAAAACCCTTCAATGTGGTTGAATTACCATTCTGCAAAGATGAGTGGGCCAAAATTCTTCCACAGCACTGTAAAAGACTCATTGCCAGTTATTGCAAACGCTTGATTACAGTTGTTGCTGCTAATGGTGGCCCAACCAGTTATTAGATTTAGGGGGCAATCACTTTTTTACACAGGGCCATGTAGGTTTGGATTTTTTTTCCCTTAATAATTAACACCTTCATTTAAAAACTGCATTTTGTGTTCTCCTGTGTTCTCTTTGTTTAATATTTATTAAATTTGTTTGATGATCTGAAACATTTAAGTGTGACAAACATACAATAAAAATGAGAAATCGGGAAGGGGGCAAACACTTTTTTCATACCACTATACATACAAGCATGCATTTCCCATGTTTTTCAGAGTTCCTGTCCTTTGGGGAACAGTGATTATATGCATAACCTTACACTTTTAAAAATGCTTGTGTATATGTGGACAAGCCCTAAAAGGCATCTAATATTGCATCTAATATTGCTGAGCAAATACACTCAGCAGCTCTACATTAGCGTGGTACTCCTGATTTCCTTTTACTGATATAATTATTGGCTGTTGGCTAAATGAGAGTAGTCTCATGCTGCATTTGAAATGTCCACTTGTTCACTACATAGAGTACTACAGGTACATCTCAAAAAATTAGAATATCATAAAAAAGTTCAATATTTTTTGTCACTCATTTCAGAAAGTGAAACCCATATATAGATTCATTACACAGAGAGTGATATATTTCAAGTGTTTATTTATTTTAATTTTGATGATTACGGCTTACAGCCCATGAAAACCCCAAATTCAGTTTCTCAAAAAATTAGAATATTACATAAAATTAATTTTAAAAAATAGTTTTTTAATACAAATGTGGACCAGCCGAAAAGTATGTCCATGTACACACTCAATACTTGGTTGGGGCTCCTTTTAAATTAATTACTGTGTCAATGTGGCGTGACATGGAGGTGATCAGCCTGTGGCATTGCTGAGGTGTTATGAAGGTCCAGGTTGCTTTGATAGTGACCTTCAGCTCGTCTGCATTGTTGGGTCTGGTGTCTGTCATCTTCCTGTGGAGAATACTCCATAGATTCTCTACGGGGTTTAGATCAGGAGAGTTTGCTGGCCAATCAAGCACAGTGATGTCATGGTCATTAAACCAAGTTTTGATACTTTTGGCAGTGTGGGGGGTGCCAAGTCCTGCTGGAAAATGAATTCAGCATCTCCATAAAGCTTGTCAGCAGAGGGAAGCATGAAGTGTTCTTAAATTTCCTGGTAGACGACTGCGCTGACTTTGGTCTTGATAAAACACAGTGGACAAGCATCAGCAGATGACCTCTGTTCAGATAAAAGTAAATTTTGCATTTCATTTGTAAATCAAAGTCCCAGAATCTGGAGAAAGAGTGGAGAGGCACAGAATCTAAGTTGTTTGAGGTTTTGTGTGACGTTTCCACAGTCAGTGATGATTTGAGGAACCATGTCATCTGCTGGTGTTGGTCCACTGTGTTTTATCAAGACCAAAGTCAGCACTGTCGTCTACCAGGAAATTTTAGAGCACTTCAAGCTTCCCTCTGCTGACAAGCTTTATGGAGAAGCTGATTTCATTTTCTAGCAGGACTTGGACCCCCCACACTGCCAAAAGTATCAAAACCTGGTTTAATGATCATGGCATCACTGTGCTTGATTGGCCAGCAAACTCTCCTGACCTAAACCCCATAGAGAATCTATGGAGTATTCTCCAGAGGAAGATGAGAGACACCAGACCCAACAATGCAGACGAGCTGAAGGTCACTATCAAAGCAACCTGGACCTTCATAACACCTCAGCAGTGCCACAGGCTGATCACCTCCATGCCATGCCACATTGATACAGTAATTAATCCAAAAGGAGCCCCGACCAAGTACTGAGTGTGTACATGGACATACTTTTCAGTCGGTCCACATTTGTATTAAAAAACTATTTTTTAAAATTAATTTTATGTAATATTCTAATTTTTTGAAAAACTGAATTTGGGGTTTTCATGGGCTGTAAGCCATAATCATCAAAATTTAAAAAAAAAATAAACACTTGAAATATATCACTCTCTGTGTAATGAATCTATATAATGTATGGGTTTCACTTTCTGAAATGAGTGACAAAAAATATTGAACTTTTTCATGATATTCTAATTTTTTGAGATGTACCTGTACATTTGAATAGGAGTGAATTCAAATGTAGTGTGCTATGTAGTGAACGAGTGGACATTTTGGATGCAGCACAAGTCTTCTACTTTTAGAACAAAGTCTCATTACTGTGGTTTTCTATTTTGCATTGAAAAAATTTGTTGACAGTGTCTTTAATTCCAATGAAGATAGTCTATCAAAGGTGAGATTTACAACACTCGGTGGAATAAATATTACCTGGTTCACTGGAAAGTAAATATTTGTTTTACTTCCTTGTTTCAGAAACTGGCAGAAGAGTGTCAAAGGGAAGGCCTGAGTGGTGTGTTGGTGCCTATCAAATGTGATTTGAACAATGAGGAGGAGATTCTGTCCATGTTCTCAGTCATCAAAGAGCAGCACAAAGGTGTGGATGTGTGCATCAATAATGCTGGCGTGGCTTATCCAGAACCACTGTTGAGTGGCAAAACCAAAGGCTGGAAAGACGCATTTAATGTAAGTGCCTTGTCAACAGTCAGCTGTTTATGAGACAAACCTTGTCTCAGTAAAAAAAAAAAAAAACAACTGAATTGATATACATCTGTCTTGATGAAAGTTTGTGTGCATGTGTGTGTGTGGGGGGGGTTAACTGTATTTTATTTCAATGTGTGAAGCACTTTGTGTTCCAACTTTTTGTATAAAAAGTGCTATATAAATAAAGCTTTGATTGATTGAGTGCATGCAGGTTATTTTACAAAAACATTTTTTTCTTTAAGTTACACATTAGCATCGTATTCAGCAGGACTGTGTGAAGGACAGAACAATTAAGTTTTTTAAATAAGGACAAGGTGAATTATAAACTTTTAATATGCTTTTTTACAATAAAATCTTTGACAAGCACAGGTGTAGTTAACACCGCTTTAATATTGTGTCAAGACTCCTGATATTTGACATGAGAAACCTACAAATCTAGGCTTAATGAACTGTTTAAATGAAACCAAATACACATTATTCTTGCGTTAAAACCTATCTGCAACAGCTATGACAAACCAAAATTGGTTAAAAAGAAGTGAATACATCAACATCGCACCAAGAGCATTACACTGGAACATTTAGAATCACAGCTGAGTTCACCTACCGCCCCCCCCCCCCCATTCTTCTTGCTCTATCTGCACAGCCTGTGTGTAACAGTAAGGACCTGCCTCCTTCAGTGTCCAGCTGTAACAGGAAGGAACTGTGTGTCTGAATAATAGGGGCCAATATGGATGTAAACAGCCCATCCCCACACTCAGGCCAAATCTCACTCTCCTCCCTAAACCCTCAATCCCTGAGCCCTTGTAGATTTAGGCAGCCGCCATCAGTAGTGCTTGAGTGTGCGAGTCTGCAAGGGGATGAAGTGGCTCAAAATGGTAGAAATAATTCAATTCAACTTTATTTATATAGCGCCATTTCACAACAACAGTCATCTCATAGCACTTTCAACTGTAGGGGAAACCCCCACAATTGCAGAAAGACCCCAGCAATCAGGCAATCCCCTGTGAGCAAGTGCTTGGCAATGGTGGAGAGGAAAAACTCCCTTTTAGCAGGAAGAAACTTCCAGCAGAACCAGGCTCAGAGAGGGGCAGTCATCTGCTGCGACTGGCTGGGGGTTGAGGGGATAGAGAAGAAGAAGAAAAGAACAGACACGTAGAGAGCAAACGGCATGACGGGGACTCAATCTAAGGGAGAGAACAAACAGATGTTAATGACCAGCAAAAATATTTCATTGAGAGTGAAGAAAGGAGTGAAGCCCAGTGCATCGTTGGAGGTCCCCCGGCTGTCTAAACCTATTAGCAGCATAACTAATGGAGGGTTCAGGGGCACGTCATCCTACCCTAATTATAGGCTATATCAAAAAGGAAGGTTTTAACCCTATTCTAAAAAACAGAGATCGAGTCTGACTCCCAAATCCAGGTTGGCAGCTGGTTCCACAAGAGAGGAGCTTGATAACTGAAGGCTCTGCCTCCCATTGTACTTTTGGAGATTCTAGGTATTACAAGTAATCCTGCATTTTAGGGGCGTAGTGCTCTGTTAGTATAATAGGGTAGTATCAGATCTTTTAAATAAAAAGGGGCCTGATTACACAACATAACAAAAATAATTTTTTTGTAAGTTGTCTCTGTTTTTTCAACTGATTTAAGACAATTTTGCACCACTGAATCCGAAAATGACATCCATTTCTCTCGATCAGGTCAGATTTTTATGTTAAGTTATAAGCAGTTGTACAGGTGTACTGTAAACTGAATAGTAGACATTGATAAAGGTAAGTACATGTAAATTGAATGTTACATCATCATTGTTCAAAATTCAGAGAATTTCAAGAAATAAAAAAGAATTTTGCATCATATAAAGCGGAAATACCCATACATGTAAACAAAAACCTAAGAAAACATGTGGCCATAGTTCAAAAACTTGACCTGAATAGATAGATAGATTTGTTTATTTGACAGGGACAGTGCAATAAACATAGACAATTAATCAATGACAATCAATCTGATGTGTTGCACAGAGTGTATAGTTATTAGCTAATTTGCAACTCTTGTCCCTGGATGGGCTTTAGAAAGGAGAAACAAGTTAAGAAGAAGAAAAAAAAAAAAAAAGGAATACACAATAACCACATACATCAATGCAAAAAACATAAATACATTATAAATACATAATTATAAATATTATAAATATTATAAATACACAAATATAACAACCTGACACACATTTGCCTATTTCAGGCCTCCCTCCCTTCGTCACTCACTATAAACAAACACATTCATTCCTTCCCTTCATTCACTCTCACCCTGCAGACAATCATTTCATACATGGGTACATTCTTGTTTATTTTTCAGCCAGTTTTTAACCTTTTTAGTGAATGTTTTAAAGTCCGTTATTATTTTAATTTCATTTGGCATTGTGTTCCAGATGTGACTGCCCTTTATAGAGAAAGCTGTTTGTCCAAATGTGGTTCAAAAACATGAGCAAAACGTGAGCAAAACCAATGTGATTTTGGGATTCAGCACATCAAAATTGTCCTAAATCAGCTAAAAAAAAAACTTTGACACTAAATTTGATGTTGACCAGTGTTATTTCAAGCTTTGTAAGTGAGAAGAAGGATTTTAAACTTAATTCTAAACTCTATGGGAAGCCAATGAAGGGAGGTCAGAACTGGAGAGATATGATTTCTCTTTCTACTACCTGTTAAAACTCTTGCTGCAGCATTTTGGATCAGCTGAAGACTTTTTAAAGATGTTTTAGGACAATCTGATAATAAAGACTTACAATAATCTAATCTAGATTTAACAAAAGCATGGATTAGTTTCTCAGCATCACTCTGAGACAAGATGCTCCTAATCTTGGCAATATTACACAAATGATAGAAGGCAGTCTTAGAAACAAGTTTAATATGTGAACTAAAAAACAGATCTTGATCAAAAATAACTTAATAAGGTTCCTCACAGAACTATTAAGAAAAAGAGTAACCACATCCAAACTAAGAGAATGATTTGGAAAGGTATTTCTAAGGTTTTTTGGACCAACTAGAATGACTTCAGTCTTATATGAATTTAATAGCAGGAAATTACAAGTCATTCAAGCTTTGATTTCCTTAAGACAGGCCTCTAACTTGGCTAATTGATTACTATCATCTGGCTTCATTGACAGGTATAATTGTGTGTCATCTGCATAACAATGAAAATGTATTCAGGGCTTTCTAATAATGTTGCTTAGCTCAAGGATATACAGATGTCGACAAAATTGTTGGTACCCCTCTGTTAAACCCTGATCCTACTGAGTGGGGTCCGATCGGACCCCACACATATGTTCTTATGCACAACACGGACATATTATCGATCACAGCTATCGTGCTTTATGACTTTGTTTGTCATCATCTGTGAATCACAAAAAATAAATCTGATTTAAAATACAGTTTTCTTCTGTACTGTCAGTTCATATTTTTCATTGGGGTCCGATCGGACCCCAGGGAAAAATATGATGTTAATGATATTAAATGTATGAATTTTGTGTTATATTTCAGTGAATGATGGCTCAACGAGGTAGACTTTGGTCAGAGAAAGAAGGAAGACCTATCTTTAGTGCCACCATGTCGCGAACTAGGTTCACCACCATTTTTTCAACCAGTGTGCCCTGGTGCGTTCAGGTTTTTGTGGGAAATTATCTAATTTCACTTCTTAATTGGTACAAGAAATGCAAAAACCTGAACGCACCAGGGCACACTGGTTGAAAAACACATTTAACTGGGCTACTCGTGCTGAAAGACAGGCAACCGACAAACTAGCCCCATTCCGGGATTTTTGGATCATGTTTCAAGCACAACTCTTTCTTTGAACCAAATAAAACATTTTAAGTGAAAAAAATACTTTGGTATTGCTTAATAATCCAATTAACAGTTAAATTTTGTGTGGGGTCCAAACGGACCCCAGTTGGTACTATTTGTATGTAAAATATGTTGGTAGGATCAGGGTTAATGAAAGAAAAACCCACAATGGTCACAGAAATAACTTGAATCTGACAAAAGTGGTAATAAATAAAAATTCTATGAAAATTAACCAATGAAAATCAGACAATGCTTTTGAATAGTGGTTCAACAGAATTATTTAAAAAAAACCAAACTCATGAAACAAGCCTGGACAAAAATGATTGTACCCTTAACTTAATATTTTGTTGCACAACCTTTTGAGGCAATCACTGCAATCAAACGATTTCTGTAACTGTCAATGAGACTTCTGCACCTCTCAGCAGGTATTTTGGCCCACTCCTCATGAGCAAACTGCTCCAGTTGTCTCAGGTTTGAAGGGTGCCTTCTCCAGACGACATGTTTCAGCTCCTTCCACAGATGTTCAATAGGATTTAGATCAGGGCTCATAGAAGGCCACTTTAGAATAGTCCAGTGTTTTGCTCTTAGCCATTCTTGGGTGTTTTTAGCTGTGTGTTTTGGGTCATTATCCTGTTGCAAGACTGATGACCTGCGACTGAGACCAAGCTGTCTGACACTGGGCAGCACATTTCTCTCTAGAATACCTTGATAGTCTTGAGATTTCATTGTACCCTGCACAGATTCAAGACACCCTGTGCCAGATGCAGCAAAACAGCCCCAGAACATAACAGAACCTCCTCCATGTTTCACAGTAGGGACAGTGTTCTTTTCTTGGTATGCTTCATTTTTGCGTCTGTGAACATAGAGCTGATGTGCCTTGCCAAAAAGTTGCAGTTTTGTCTCGTCTGTCCATAGGACATTCTCCCAGAAGCTTTGTGACATAACGTTCGGCTCAGGAGACGCACACACACAGGCTCAGAGTAGTTCAAACTGTTTATTAACAACAGGGATGTTTGGGTGCGTGTCTGCGGAATGTTAATGTGTTGGTGGTGGCGTCTGCTTCGGACCCAGAGGCAGGAGACCGTTCAGCCGGCAACCCTATGGGAGAAATCAGACACAGGGTGATGAGCACACACCAACACGGGAGGAGAATAGGCGAGGGAGAGAAGCTTACTTGTTTGGGCAGATGACTGGCGCTTCAAGGATGGAAGCCCGGGAGACAGCCACCTGCAGGGCTCGGTGCAGCAGCGAGGAGAGACGAGGGACGGGATTGTCCGCCGCCGAGGAATCCACCTGTGCACAGGGGAGCAGACTGGAGAGATGAGGTAAGTGAACTTCTTACCGGAGATGAGGATGCTGAAGAGAATGTGGTAGAAGTCCATACAAAGGAAATGAAGTCTACGGCTTCAGGCCGACGCTCAGGGCGAGGCGGCTTTTATCCTTCGCCGCTGACGAGTAGCAGGTGCGTGAGCAGGTGGCGCCGCTGATGAATGGCGCGGCGTGACAGTACTCCCCCCTCTAGCAGCGCCTCCTGGCGATGGCTTATCCGGGTGCGCTCGGTGGAAGTCCGCGATGAGCGATGGGTCCAACACAAACGACGGGGGCACCCACTGTCGATGCTCGGGCCCATAGCCCTCCCAGTCCACCAAGTATTGCAACCCACGACCCCGGCGCCGGGAGTCCAGGATGGAGGAGGCGGACCAGGCCGGATGGCCACCAATCATCCGGGGCGCGGGTTGCGCTGCAGGAGGAGGGCAAAGGGGGTCAGTAACCGCCAGTTTCACCTTCGACACGTGGAAAGTAGGATGAATGCGGAGGGAGGGGGGAATAGCCACGCGCACAGCCACCGGGTTGATGATCCGGGTGATGGGGTAGGGACCCATGAAGCGCTGTGCCAGCTTTCTCCTCTCGCCTTTTAGAGTGACGTCCTGGGTGGAAATGTAAACAAGCTGCCCAACTCTGTACGCCGGGGCAGGTCTCCTACGCCGGTCCGCCACAGTCCTGTTGCGCTCCGCTGTGCGCAATAGCGCATGGCGCGCGGCAGCCCAGGTGGAGCGGAACTGCCTGAGATGGGCCCTAACTGACGGGACAGTTACCTCACTCTCCTGCTCCGGAAACAGCGGGGGGTCGTAACCCAGGGACGCTTTGAAGGGGGACATCCCTGTAGCAGAAGAGCGAGCGGTGTTGTGGGCATATTCAACCCAGGCAAGATGGTTGCTCCAGGACGCGGGTTTGGATCTGGACACACAGCGGAGCGCAGCCTCCAGCTCCTGGTTGGTCCTCTCACACTGCCCGTTGGATTGGGGGTGATGGCCAGAGGAGAGGCTCACCTTGGCTCCGATGGCGTTGCAGAAAGACCTCCAAACCTCAGATGAAAACTGGGGGCCCCGGTCCGAGACCACGTCCACCGGAATCCCATGCAGCCTGACCACGTGTTGGACGAGGAGGTCCGCCGTCTCCAGGGCAGTAGGGAGGCCTCGCAGGGGGACGAAGTGCACGGCCTTGGAGAAGCGGTCCACGATGGTCAGGATGGTGTCATAGGAGTTGGAGACGGGGAGTCCGGTGACGAAATCCAGAGCGATGTGCGACCAGGGCCTGCCAGGGACGGGCAGGGGCTGGAGCAGACCCGCTGGAGGGGCATTTCCCGACTTGCAGGTGGCACAGATTGGGCAAGCCCGGGCGTAGCGGGCTGCATCCCTCCGCAGGCCTGGCCACCAAAAGGACCGTTGGAGGAGATCTATCATCCGGGAGGTGCCAGGGTGACAGGTGAGCTTGGAGGTGTGGAGCCAGTGGATGACCTCTCCTCGGACCGCGGATGGCACGAACAGCCTCCCCTCCGGTCCGCCGCCAGGGTCAGGTTCCACCTCCTGTGCCTTCCGGATCTTGCTCTCAATGTCCCACGAGATGGCTCCCACGACGCACGACCTGGGCAGGATGGAGTGGGGCGCCTCCTCCGACTCCACGGGGGCAAACTGCCTGGAGAGGGCGTCAGGCAGGACGTTCTTAGAGCCAGGCCTGAAGGTGATGGAAAATTGGAACCTGGCGAAGAACAGGGACCAGCGCGCCTGGCGGGCGTTCAGGCGCTTGGCAGACCGTAAGTATTCCAGGTTCTTGTGGTCCGTGAGGACCACAAACGGCAGGCTTGCCCCCTCCAACCAGTGGCGCCACTCCTGCAGGGCGAGCTTGATGGCCAAGAGCTCTCTGTCCCCCACATCGTAGTTTCTCTCCGCCGGGGACAAGCGCCGGGAGAAGAAGGCGCACGGTCGCTTGGCGCCATCGTCCGGTGACCGCTGGGACAGCACTGCTCCCACTCCCGTGTCCGAGGCGTCTACCTCTACAATGCACTGCAGCGCGGGGTCGACCTGGCGAAGGACCCGGGAGGAGGAGAATTCCGCCTTCAGCGCCTCAAAGGCGGCAGCGACTTCTTCGGTCCACCGGAACGGGACCTTCGGGGACGTGAGGCGGGTCAGTGGTCCCACGATGGCACTGAAGTTGGGGACAAAGCGGCGGTAGAAATTGGCGAAGCCAACAAATTGCTGCACCTGTTTCCGAGATGCAGGTGTGGGCCATTCCACCACCGCCTTTACCTTCTCTGGGTCGGGGAGCACCTTATCGTGGGCGATGATGAACCCCAGGAAGGATGTACTCCTGGCGTAAAATTCACACTTTTCCGCCTTAACGTACAGACGATTCTCCAGCAGCCTTTGGAGGACCCGCCTCACGTGGACCTGGTGCTCATCCCTGGACTTGGAGAAGATGAGAATATCGTCCAGGTAGACGAACACGAAAAGGCCAATGAAGTCCCGGAGGACGTCATTAATGAGGCGCTGGAAGACTGCAGGAGCGTTGGTCAACCCGAACGGCATCACCAGATATTCAAAGTGGCCGTTCGGGGTACGGAAGGCCGTTTTCCACTCATCTCCCTCCCGGATCCGGACGAGGTGGTAAGCGCTGCGTAGGTCCAGCTTGGTGAACCAGGTCGCCCCCTGGAGGGAGTGGAAAGCAGTGTCCATGAGAGGCAGGGTGTAACGGTCCCTCTCCGTGATATTGTTGAGGGCCCGGTAGTCGATACAAGGGCGGAGGGACCCATCCTTTTTCCCCACGAAGAAGAACCCTGCCCCCACGGGTGACGATGATGGGCGGATAATCCCAGCACTTAATGATTCCTTCAGGTAGGCGTTCATCGTCTCCTTCTCCGGCGCAGACAGGCTGTAAAGGCGACCAGAAGGTAAGGGAGCCCCCTGGCGGAGGTTGATGGCGCAGTCATAGGGCCGATGAGGGGGAAGAGACATAGCTTTCGCTTTGCTGAACACTATACCCAGGTCGTGAAATTCTGGGGGCACCAGAGACAGGTCCGGGGGTGCAGCGTCCGTAGCAGGGGGAGGAGCGGACGGAGAGCAGGCAGCGGACTGAAGGCAGGTGCCCATACAGAACGTACTCCATGCCGAGATCCCAGCTGATTTCCAATCCAGGACCGGATTGTGAAGGCGGAGCCAGGGATACCCCAGGATGACGGGCGACACAGAGTTGGGAAGGACGTAAAAGGTCATTTCCTCCCGGTGGTTTCCCGAGATGATGACCGGTAGGGGAACAGTTTGATGTGTCACTCTCCCGAGGGTGGCACGGGAGAGGTGGATTAGGGAGATGGGAGTGTTGAGTGCCTGGCAGCGGATGCCCAGTCGGGTTGCCAGGCTTTGTGAAATGAAGCTGCCTTCTGCGCCCGAATCCACCAGTGCGTGGGTGAGGTGCCCAGTAGGGTTATGGCAGAAACGGATGGGCAGCTTCAATTGAGTAAGTGATCCTAACCGATTGACATCCGCGAGGCTTCCAACAGTGACTCGCGGACCCCACCGACTGGCTTTCCGTGGACAACGCTCCACGGTGTGTTGGTCGCCTCCGCAATACATGCAGAGGCCCAACTCACGGCGGCGTTGTTTCTCCACAGGGGAAAGTTTAGTCCAGCCCGTCACCATCGGCTCCGACTCCTCGGGGCGCGATGCTGGCGGCGCCGCCAGGGGGCGAGCTTGGAACAGGTGCGGCGAGGCTCCACGAGGGCGAGAAGAAGAAGACCTCCGCCCCGAGGAGCGCTCGCGCAGCCTGTTATCCAAACTTATCGCTAAGGATGTCAGCTCCGCTAGCGTCCCAGGGATATCCCGACCAGCCAGTTCATCCCTCAGATCACTATTGAGGCTGCGGAGGAACAGGCCACAGAGGGAGCGTTCCTCCCAGCCCAATTCCTCCGCCGCTACCCGGAAGTCGACCGAGTGGTCCGCTGCCGACCGGCTTCCCTGCTGGAGAGCGAGAAGCCGATCGACCTGGACCGTTTCGGTTTGTGAGTGGTCAAAGACCTCCAGAAAGCGCCTCACGAATTGGTCATAGGTGAGGGTGGCATAACTGGGCCTCGCCATTACGGCGTAGGTCCAGGTTAACGCACGCCCCTCCAGAAGATTCCCTATGTAACCAATTCGGCTGTGATCCGAGGGAAAATCTCCGGGCACACGGTGGAACACGGACTCACACTGCATAATAAACCCCCGCGCTCCGCCGAGCTTACCGCTAAAGCGGGCGGGGGTCGGAATCGGCGTGAGCCGAACCGGTGCCACTGGAGCCGGCTGGACGGCCGCTGGAACAGCAGGAGCCACGCCACCCTGGTGAGTCGGGAGGAACGGCTGTTGGGGGTCCAAGCGGTTCAATCGGTTAGTCAGTTCTAATAATTGATGAAGAACCACCTGTTGCTGATAAACAATCTGATCCACCCGAGCCTCGAGGATGGTAAACCGGTGTGCGAGCCCGCCGTCCGCCGAGCCGCTCTGCTGAAGCCGTACTGACATAACGTTCGGCTCAGGAGACGCACACACACAGGCTCAGAGTAGTTCAAACTGTTTATTAACAACAGGGATGTTTGGGTGCGTGTCTGCGGAATGTTAATGTGTTGGTGGTGGCGTCTGCTTCGGACCCAGAGGCAGGAGACCGTTCAGCCGGCAACCCTATGGGAGAAATCAGACACAGGGTGATGAGCACACACCAACACGGGAGGAGAATAGGCGAGGGAGAGAAGCTTACTTGTTTGGGCAGATGACTGGCGCTTCAAGGATGGAAGCCCGGGAGACAGCCACCTGCAGGGCTCGGTGCAGCAGCGAGGAGAGACGAGGGACGGGATTGTCCGCCGCCGAGGAATCCACCTGTGCACAGGGGAGCAGACTGGAGAGATGAGGTAAGTGAACTTCTTACCGGAGATGAGGATGCTGAAGAGAATGTGGTAGAAGTCCATACAAAGGAAATGAAGTCTACGGCTTCAGGCCGACGCTCAGGGCGAGGCGGCTTTTATCCTTCGCCGCTGACGAGTAGCAGGTGCGTGAGCAGGTGGCGCCGCTGATGAATGGCGCGGCGTGACACTTTGTGGCTTGTCAACATGCAGTTTGGCAAATTCCAGTCTGGCTTTTTTATGATTTGTTTTCAACAGTGGTGTCCTCCTTGGTCGTCTCCCATGAAGTCCTCTTTGGCTCAAACAACAACGGATGGTGCGATCTGACACTGATGTACCTTGACCTTGGAGTTCACCATGAATGTGTTTAGAGGTTGTTCTGGGCTCTTTTGTTACCATTCGTATTATCCGTCTCCTCCTGCGGCCACGTCCAGGGAGGTTGGCTACAGTCCCGTAGATCTTAAATTTCTGAATAATATGTGCAACTGTAGTCACAGGAACATCAAGCTGCTTGGAGATGGCCTTTACCTTTAACATGCTTGTCTATAATTTTCTTTCTAATCTCCTGAGACAACTCTTTCCTTTGCTTCCCCTGGTCCATGTTTAGTGTGGCACACACCATGTCACCAAACAGCACAGTGACTACTTGTCACCCTTTAAATAGGCCGACTGACTGATAACAAGTTTGTAGACACCTGTGATGTTAATTAGAGGACACATCTTGGTTGAACATGTCCCTATGGTCACATTATTTTCAATCTTTTCTAGGGGTACCATCATTTTTGTCCAGGCCTGTTTCATGATTATTCTACGCAAACACTAAGGAGGCGTACACCTCATCACAACTCCCCCCACTTGGGAGATCGGATCACAACTTGGTTCATCTCCGGCCGGTGTACAAACCCCTAGTGCACAGACAACCTACGGCCATGCGCACAGTGAAGTTATGGTCTGAGGAGGCAATGGACACTCTAAAGGGCTGTTTTGAAACCACCGCCTGGGAGCAGCTCTGCGTTCCACATGGTGAGGACATCGATGGCCTCACTCACACCATCACGGACTACATCAGCTTCGGTGTGGACAACACCGTACCCACCAAGACCATACGGTGTTGCTCAAACAACAAACCCTGGATCAACCCTGAGATAAAAACACTTCTGAGAGAGAAGAAGAGGATCTTCAGGTCGGGGAACAGGGAGATGCTGAAGTCCGTACAGAGGGAGCTGAGGAGAAAGATCAGAGAAGGCAAGGACAGCTTCAGGAAGAAGATGGAGGTCAAGCTGCAACAGAGCGACATCAGCAGGGTCTGGAGAAACCTTAAAACCATCTCTGGGCTCCAGAATACCTCCCCCCAGGCCACGGGGGGCAGGGAGTGGGCGAACAATCTGAATCTGTTTTTAATAGGTTTGACCAACCGCCCTCCCCCCTGACTGCACAACAACCACTGCTGCCTCTACAGACATCGAGTCCTGCTGCCCACTCCCCACTCCACCAACACCCCCCCACTCCCAACACACAGCCCCCCAACCTGACCCTCACTAAGACCCAGGTGAGGACGGAGCTGAGGAAGATCAAGGCGAGGAAGGCGTCGAGACCGGACGGCATCAGCGCAAAGCTCCTCAAGTCCTGTGCAGACCAGCTGTGTGGGATTGTGGAGTACATCTTCAATCTGAGCCTGAAGCTGGGGAGGGTACCACAGCTGTGGAAAACATCTTGTGTGGTACCTGTAGCAAAGACTTCCCACCCCAAAGATCTGAACAGCTACAGACCAGTGGCCTTGACGTCCCACATGATGAAGACCCTGGAGAGACTGCTCCTTGCTCACCACCGCCCCCTGGTGGGACCAGTGATGGATCCACTCCAGTTCGCCTACCAGCATGGTATTGGGGTGGAGGATGCGGTGATCTTCCTCCTTCACCGTTCTCTGTCCCACCTGGAGAAGCCCGGGAATGCAGTGAGGATCATGTTCATTGACTTCTCCAGTGCTTTCAACACCATCCAACCGATGATCCTGAAGGACAAGCTGCTGTGCGCAGGGGTGGACCAGCACCTGTCATCATGGATCCTGGACTACCTCACAAACCAGCCTCAGTTTGTGAGAACCCGGGACTGTGTGTCCGACACGATCATCGGTAGCACGGGGGCCCCCCAGGGAACGGTTTTGGCTCCCTTCCTGTTCACCCTTTATACTGCGGACTTCTCACACAACACAACACACTGCCATCTACAGAAGTTCTCTGATGACTCTGCGATCGTTGGCCTCATCTCCAACGGAGATGAAGCTGAGTACAGAGGACTTATCCAGGACTTCGTGGACTGGTGCCATCGGAACTGCCTCCAGATCAACGCGAGGAAAACTTAGTAGCTGGTGGTGGACTGCCGCAGGCAAGGACAACCCCTCACAGCACCAGTAAATATACAGGGAACAGACATTGAGATGGTGACATCCTATAAGTACCTGGGTGTTCATTTGAACAATAAACTAGACTGGTCACACAATACTGACGCACTCTACAAGAAGGGACAGCGCAGGCTGTTCCTACTGAGGAGACTCAGGTCTTTTGGTGTACAAGGGGCGCTGCTGAAGACATTCTATGACACGGTGGTGGCATCAGCCATCACTTTTGGAGTGGTCTGCTGGGGCAGAGGCATTACAGCAGCCGATAGGAAGAGACTGAACAAAATGATCAAGAAAGCTAGCTCTGTCCTGGGGCAGCGCCTTGACCCAGTGGAGGAGATGGGAGAGAGAAGGATGGTGGTTAAACTGTCATCTGTGTTGGAGTCCGAGTTCCACCCTATGCAGGACATACTGAATGCACTGAGGAGCTCATTTAGCAGCAGACTACATCATCCTAGGTGCACAACCGAGAGGTTTCGCAGGTCCTTCATTCCTACGGCTGTCAGACTGTACAACCTAAGCAGGGCTGCTCTCAGAGATAGCAAAAAGACGTGACAACCTAATAGTATTGAATGCAAAAGATGCAATAGACTTACACAATGGTCCCCTCCGGTATACAACTAGGAAAATACCGGTCGCTATGGAGGGTGAGAATATGTATGGGTACATAATCATACCATGTAGGATAACTAAGTAGACGGTTGTGCTGTTTCATTCCATCTAGCTACAATGCTCCGCACTGTGTGTGTTTATATATTTATATATTTATTCCATCTAGCAACAATGCTCCACACTGTGTGTGTTTATATATTTACATAGTTATTCCATCTAGCTACAATGCTCCGCACTGTGTGTGTTTATATATTTATATATTTATTCCATCTAGCAACAATGCTCCACACTGTGTGTTTATATATTTACATATTTATTCCATCTAGCTACAATGCGCCGCTCTGTGTGTGTTAATATATCTACATATTATTCCATCTAGCTACAATGCTCCGCACTGTGTATATTTATTCCATCTAGCTACAATGCTCCGCACTTTGTGTTTATATATCTACATATTTATTCCATCTAGCTACAATGCTCCGCACTGTGTGTTTATATATTCACATATTCATTCCATCTAGCTACAATACTCCGCACTGTGTGTTTATCTACTCATATATTTATTCCATCCAGCTACAATGCTCCGCACTGTGTTTATATATTTATATACCTATCCCATCTAGCTACAATGCTCCGCACTATATATATATATATATATATATATACAGTATATATATATATATATATATATATATATATGAGTACATCTTTTATATATATGAGTATACATCTTTATATGTATTTACATCTTTATATATATGAGTATACATCTTTTTATAAATTAAAAGATGATTTCTCCAAGCTAAATAGATTTCATCTAATTTAGTGGAGCGCCATTTCCTTTCTTATTGATGAGTCTTCTGTTTTAAGCTACGAGTTTCTGTGTTGAACCAAAGAGTTAGAAATCTCTGATTAGACTTTTTCTTTTTTAAAGGGGCCACCATGTCTAGAGTCTGACGCAGAGAAGCTCTAACACTATCTACGATGCTATCAATTACAGAAGGAGCAAGTTCTCCATATCTTATCTCCATTGTGTTGACACATGGTATAGAGGAAACAGTCTGCTTAAATTTGGTTAACAGCATCATCTGAGAGGCATCTACTGTAGTAATATTTTTCTTTAGGAGCCAAATAGTCAGAAATAGTAAAATCAAAGGTTAATGGTCTGACAGTACAGGGTTATGAGGAGACACTACCAGATTTTCTACTTCTATGCCATATGTCAGAACAAGGTCCAACGTGTGGTGGAGATAATGGGTAGAATTTCCTACTTTCTGAGAAAATCCCATCGAGTCTAATATTGAATTAAATGCCATATTAAGGCAATCACTATCTACATCTACATGTATATTAAAGTTCATTCATTCATTCATCTTCTTCCGCTTAATCCTTTTCGGGTCGCGGGGGGGGGGGGGGGGGGGAGGCGGCTGGAGCCTATCCCAGCATCCTTGGTAAAAGGCAGGGTACACCCTGGACAGATCGCCAGTCCATCGCAGGGCCAACACAGAGAGACACACAACCATTCACTCTCACAGTCATACCTAAGGACAATTTAGAATCCCCAGTTTGATGCCAATTAACCTAACTTACATGTTTTTGGCATGTGGGAGGAAACCGGAGAAATCCCGGAGTAAACCCACGCAGACACTGGGAGAACATGCAAACTCCACACAGATCACTGTTGGTCGGGGGCTGGGATTGAACCCAGGATCCCCCGGCCAAGGGTGAGTTGCTGTGCTGCCGCAGTGTTAACCACTCCTCCACCGCGATTTCAGCAGTAAATCCACTAAGAATTCAGCAAATTCAGATAAAAACTCTGAGTAGGCTGAGGGAGGACGATAAACTATGGCAAATAAAATTGGGCTTAACCTAAAATTGTTAAAATACCCAATACTGAGGACCAAGCCCTGATGATCAATTAACAGATCATGGACTAGCAGAGACTTGGGAGTTAGAGACCTAATATTTAACAAACCACATTTAATTTTTAAATTATGAGAAGGAACAGAGGCCCAGTCATTAAATTTAGAGGCTTCATGTTTAATTTGAGTTTTACCAACTTTTTGTTTAATCACTTTGGGATGCTTATATATTATATTTTTATTTACTTTAGAGGGAGCAGACAATGATTCTCTGATGGGGAAGACAGGGGCTAAGTTGAGAAATAAGACACATCACTTTACCTTGGCAACACTAGAAGTTTTTTTTTTTAATGAGCTTTGTTGAAAGAATTAGGAAACAAAAATAGTGTATATAATAGTAAATCATCACAAAAAATAGGACAGAATAAAAAACTGATTAAAGACAAAACTAAAAGAGAAACAAGCAGCGGTGTATTAACAAAGGATAGAAAAATGATCCTGAAAGTTCAGGTGTGTGTCCAGTGTCTCTATAACATTTTTGTTTTTCAGTCTGTGTAACTTTTTAAAATAAAATCCCAATTTTGTTTTAAATGGTTGCATTCTTGTTCATTTTTTTTACACGTATATTTAGGAATAGCCTACGATTAGGGAGGAATCATGTGTCTCTAAACCCTCCCTTAGTTCTGCTGCTAATAGATTTAAACTGCCAGGGGACCTCCAATAATGTACTTGGCTTCCCTCCTTTAATGTTTGCACTCTATGTGTCTGTTCTTTTCATCTTCTCTATCCCCTCACCCCCCAGCCAGTCGCAGCAGATGACTGCCCCTCCCTGAGCCTGGTTCTGCTAGAGGTTTCTTCCTGTTAAAAGGGAGTTTTTCCTCTCCACCGCCGCCAAGTGCTTGCTCACAGGGGATCTCCAGATTGCTGGGGTCTTTCTGCCATTGTGGGGGTTTCCCCTACATTTGAAAGTGCTATGAGATGACTATTGTTGTTGAAATGGCGCTATATAAATAAAGTTGAATTGAACTGAATATTTTCTTGTTGAAATAAAGAGGTTCAAACAGTAGTGTTTTTTTTATTTTCAGTGTTACAGTCTAATACAAATATATATTTTCAACCCATTTATTTTAACTGTACTTTTAATTTCTTTGAAATTAAAGCATGTGACCAGCTATTGTGGGTTTCAGACTTTTTATTTGAAATATATTACTTTCTTCAGGAATGATCTGAATTAAATGTGCTGCCGCACATGTAATTAGTTAAGTCATCTTTTTTTTTTAAACTGCACAATTCACACCCCACCCTAAATTATTTGGCAAAACAGTCATAATCTCTCTAAGTGCTCTGGCCACTGAGTTACAGTCATCTAAACATAGTGAACTTGAAGAAAATAAATTTGGCCTGGGTGTTTTTTCGGATACAAATGCTTGCAAATAACACACAGCTTCAGATCCGGGCTGGAAAATGCAACAGAAATGTAGAACCAAGTGTTATCCAGCTGAGGTCCAAATTTTGTAACAATACCACAAAAAATGAATATATTACACAGCTTTTTCCTCAGGTAGTTCCCAGGTGTTTTGGAGCTGTGCCAAATTGTGCCAAATGGCACAGTTTGGAAAAACGTCTGTAACTTTTGAATGATTCAATTTACAAGCTTTATTTTGGGCTCTAATGAAAGCTCACACTCAGGGCTGTGTCTGTGTGTGTGTGTGGGGGGGGGGGGGCGTTGTTCCCCCCACCCCCGCTACAGAGGAAGGACATCGCCCGTTGCGCCACGGTCCGTCATGCAGCGATGACGCACAGCTGTAATTTACCGATCGGTCAAAAGTCATTTTGATTACAATTTTCAGGGATAAACAATAATTTAGCTTAGAACGCTTACCTCTTCACAGCAGAAGCGGAGCTGGCGAACTTCTTCCTCATTGTCAGACGAACGCGACGCTGGTCCGCTCGTGGTTCTGGTCTCGCGACCCGATCAAAACATAATTCCATTATTGCGGTTTTGCGCTTCCATGATTGCGGTTTTTGGAGAACGATTTTTCAAAACACATAACAGTAGTAATTAAAAGTAGACTGGCAAACGCGTGTGTGTCACTCAGCCTTTGTCATTGGCCTCCGTCGGTCTATGATGACCATAGAAGACAATCCTAATATCTATTCTGCTGGGACAAAAACAAAAAAAGCACCGCCTAGCCGAACATGCCGATGCGCGAATGGCAATCGCTGTCACAAAGGTTGCACTTGTGGATGGTCTCCGTGCTGCTGGGTCTGTGGGGTTCTTCCTGCGGGTCCTTTTTGTCATCTGCTGCAGCAGTCTGTCTTCACCCAGCCTTAAAAAAAACAACTCGCGAACTTCTCTGCTTCAATTGGCTCACTGCATTCACAGCGTTGGTAGGTGGGTCCTTCTTGCTAGGTTTTCAGTCATTGGTTCTTCAAGGTTTCAGAAACCCAATTCAAGGCTCTTATTAGTCGAATGAGAGGTCAATCACATGAACTAATCTGTTCGCGGCTGTGTCTGCAGCTTTTATTTTCAGTGCGAGCTTGGACGCCATCACCATCACCTTCACCATCACCATCTCCATCTCCATCATGTGTCCTAGAGCGCACGAGGGCGCACGAGAGCACCCTCGTGCGCTCTGGGATGCAGAGACTTGCCCGCCCGCGGTACAATGGAGTGCAAGAGGTTAAACTTCTAAATTGGGTGTAATTCAGCATAAACTCAGTCTTTATTTCGTGTATGTTTATTTTGACAAAGATTCATGTCAAGGCAGTCTTTTTTTTTGTGGGGTTGAGCAGGGGTGAAGGGGTGGTCAGTGATGAACAGGTGACCAATCAGGAGCTTTACATTGAGAAACCTGGCATGGTGCGCTGATCTGTGGGTAATTCCCTTGTATTAAGTCAGCACAGCATGCTGACTTAGGAAAAGGGGTCATTTAAGGGCTCAAAAAGTCAATGAGTGATCAATCAGCCACTTCTTGATTACCTCCGCCAGGCCGCAGGCCAGGAGGTAATATTTTTGCCAGCGTTTGTCTGTTTGTCTGTCTGTCTGTTTGTCTGTTTGTCTGTCTGTTGGTTAGCAAGATAACTCAAAAAGTTTTGGACGGATTTCGATGAAACTTTCAGGTGTTGTTGGAAATGGTACAAGGAAGAACTGATTAAATTTTGGGGATGATCCGGATCACCGTCTGGATACAGGAATTTTTTAAAGAATTCTTTAACATTGTGAGATACGGCCATTTTCATCAACATATGTGCAGGGCCAATGGAGGGCGCTGGTCGTCGTGTCTGACGAACACAAACTCCGTGTTCTTCAAAGTTTTAGCACAAAAGCACGCGGAAAACAGTGGTGGCCCAGGCCCGGCAGCGTGCCTGTGTTTGCGCTACGCTGCAAAAGCTGAGATGGGCAGCTGTCCGCAGCAGGATTATTTGGCAGAAATTCCCCGGGCAGCCATAGTGGCTGCGCAAAAACAAGCTCTCTGCCGGGGAAGCTTCCAAATCCTCTTTTGCCACGGAGCGAAACCCCAATATAAAACCCACGGCAACCTGTCTACCCAATTTACATCCGTCAGTGAAGCCCTCAGTGCTGCTTTCAGTGATCTATGAAAACGCTCGCAGCCTGGGACTTTGCAGATGGAGGAGATGGACACAACACCAACACTTCAGTTTATTACCTCCGCCAAGGAGGTAATGCTTTTACTACTGAACCACTAATCCTATCATTGGGAATCCAATTGCTAGTCATATGTTTTCATGGTCAAGGAATCTGAAAACGTACACACAAACACTGTATGGGGGGGAACAGTGGCGCTTGGCGGAGGTCTGCGCTCTCCGAGTGCTTTTCTAGTTTCAGATTGCGACAGCCCTAAACCCTCAGTCACTTAATGTGAACGTGCCTAAAGTCAACGAGTCTGCAATGGAGGAGAATGAGATTCGGCCTCACTCTCTGTGTGGGTTATCTCAGGGGAAGGTCACTGGTCACAAGTGACTTTAAATATGCATTTTTAGGCCAGTGTAATGCAGGAATCATAATTGTTTATCATATAATCTACTGCAATCATTATTTTCCATTTAAATGTCATCTAGGTTTCATAATTTCATTCTAAATTTTATTCTACATTCACTTGCAGGTGAACGTTCTTGCTTTGTGTATCTGCACGCGTGAAGCGTATCAGTCGATGAAAGAGAGAAATGTGGACGACGGGCACATCATAAACCTAAACAGGTACAGTTTTATTTAGTGGTGATTTGTAGAAATGTTATTGTTAGCTTTATATTTCATCACTCGTGCATGTTCTGCTGCAGCATGTGCGGACATCGTGTAATTCCTGTGGCGGATATACATGTCTACATCGCCACCAAATATGCAGTGACGGCCCTGACTGAGGGAGTGAGGCAGGAGCTGCGTGAAGCCAAAACCCACATCCGAGCCACAGTGAGCCTACACTTAGAGATGCTTCTTCTTGTTTATACTACATTGTGTTTCAATAAGTTGAGTTAGCAGAGACCAGGAGATTATAAAAGGTCTCTCAGACAGCATGTGACAATAGGCCCTCTGTGTTCTGACATTCGTTTCCAATCCCAATGAAATTTGGTGAGAGCATAGCAGTCAGCTCCATCTGTTTACATGTCAGTATGTGTGTCCGCAGCTCTAACTTGAGAACTAAAGTGGGCTAGGATCACAAAACCTGGTACAGGGGTTCAATTTGGGGACCAAAGGGTCAAAGTCCCAATTGAATCCACAATCTTCTATCCAGAACAAATGAAGCTAGGGTCACCAAACATGGTCCACAGGTTGACCTTGGGAACCTCACCTGTAGCTATCATTTTGGGGCCAAAAAGTCAAACAATAAACCATCTAGCAAAGCACTGAGGGAAAAGTTAAGGAAAGTTTTGCTTTGACATGTCTGATTTACACATGATTGGATTTTGTATTATAACCTTGATAGAAGGTTCTATCTTGGATATAGATTTTCAACTGAGTAGACATGTCACATGTCGGGGAGTTTCATAGCTTTTTACAGGAAAGCTGTATGTGCAACAAGTTTGTTTGTACAATCTAGGTAAGGGTCAACACACAGACTTTGTCTGACACAGTGAGATTTAGTTGCCTTTTGTACATGCCTCATGCCACAAAAAGTCCAAAGCAAAGCAACTCTGGTTCCTAGCCTCAATTCTCTCTGACATCCCGACTATACACAGGTTTTGTCTGCAGCTTCTGCTTTCAAGAGGTACACACCTTTCTTGTAGCTTTTTCCCTTTTTTATCGTAATAGTTTGTGCCCTTTCCATTGCCATAATCCTCTCTGATACATCATTTTTCATTGTTCGCTCATTGTCTCTGAGTATGTTTTATGCAGCTTACTTGCTACCTACTCCATGTGGCCAGAAGCAAAATTCCTCTAGGTTGTACCTTCAAGATTTACACAGTACTTGTGCTCTTCTTTTCAGTGCATTTCTCCCGGGGTAGTGAAAACAGAATTTCCTTTTCGGTTCTACAACAATGATCGTACCAAAGCTGCTGGAGCATACTCTGCATTAAGGGTAACAATATTATCATAACAGATATGCAATATGTCTATTTATTATGTAATTGCTTGGATACAAAGCATTAAAGTTTTCTTCCCTTCTAACAGCCTCTGGATGCAATAGATGTTGCAAATGTTGTCATATATGTCCTCAGTGCCCCTCCTCATGTGCAGGTAAGTAGTTATTGTGCGTCTTTTTATTTTGACTTGTTAATTGTAGGTCAACATCAGCAGTTTGAACATATTTGCATCCTATACTGTAATATGAATTTCAAGGTTTAAATGTTCACTACGAGGTCCAGAGCATTTGGAAGATGGAGGGTGACATCAAATTATGCAAATTTTCAGACAAAAGAGCAGTTCTTACCCCGTTTGAGAACATCTCTCATTTTGTTTTCACTGATTCATTTTGTGATCACTTATTTATTGATAGTTACTAATACAGAGGTAGTTATATAGCAGGGTAAATAAGTATTGAACACATCAACATTTTTCTCATTTAACACATTTCTGATGGAGCCATTGACCTGAGATTTTCACCAGATATCGGTAACAACCCAAGTAATCCATACATACAAAGAAATCAAGGCAACTTTGTTCACTAAACAAGTTATATTTAATAAAGTGGAATGACACAGAGAATAAGTATTGAACACAAAGAAAAAGAGGTGCAAAATTTCATTTCAAAGTTTTGTTTTATTTCCCACAATTTCATTGTACTGTACAACTGTACAATGACAATAAAACCTATTCTATTCTATTCTATTCTATTCTATTCTAAAAAGGCATAGAAAGCCAAGAAACCAGCTGAAATCCATCAGAATTTAGGAAGCCACCCCACCCCCCATCAGTGCAAATTAATTTCAGCTGCTTAAGTCCTGACTGATAGCTTTTAAAAAGATATGTGAATATCAGATTGTCACACCACAAAGAACTCATGATGGGTAGAAGAAAAAAAACTCTCTTTTGACCTTTGCAACCTCACATATTGTTGCAAAACATAATGATGGCATTGGTTACAGGTGCATTTCTAAACTGCTGAATGTTCCAGTGAGCACTGTTGGAGCCATCATTTGGAAGTGGAAAAACATCATTTTACCATAAACCAACCATGACCAGGAGCTCCTCGCAAGATTTCTGACAGAGGAGTCATAGGAATTATCAGAAGAGTTATCAAAGAGCCAAAGACCACTCGTGGAGAGCTCTAGAAAGACCTGGAGTTAGCAGGTACTGCTGTTTCAAAGAAAAAATAAGTAATGCACTCAACCGACATGGGCTCTATGCCTGCTCACCTGGCAAGACTCCATTGCTGAAGAAAAAGCACGTTGAAGGTCATGTAAAGTTTGCTGCACAACATTTGGGCAAGCCAGTAAAATACTGGGAGGATATAGTCTGGTCAAATGAGACCAAAATTGAACTTTTTGGATGCTACAACACACAGCATGTTTGGAGGAGAAATGGCACTGCACATCCCTTCATGGTGTGGAGGTGTTTTTCAGCACATGGTACAGGCAGACTTCATATAATTGAAGGAAAGATGAATGGACAAATGTACAGAGACATCCTTGATAAGAACCTGTTGCCATCTGCCAAGATGCTGAAGATGAAATGAGGGTGGACATTTCAGCAAGACAATGATCCCAAACACAAAGCCAAGGAACCTCTCAACTGGCTCCAGAGAAGGAAAATAAAGCTGCTAGAATGGCCCAGTCAGTCACTTGACCTGAATCCAATTGAAAATCTATGGAATGAACTGAAGATCAGAGTTCATAGAAGACACCCATGGAACTTTCAAGATTTGGAAACAGTTTGTGTGGAAGAATGGGCTAATATCACTCCTGAGCAATGTCTGTGCCTAGTTTCTCCATACAGGAGGCATCTGGAAGCTGTTATTACCAACAAAAGCTTTTCTACGAAATATTAAATGAATTTCCCCAAGCGTGTTCAATACTTATTCCCTGTGTCATTCCACTTTATCAGATATAACTTGTTTTGTGAACACAGTTGCCTTGATTTCTTTGTATGTAAGGATTACTTGGGTTGTAACTGATATCTGGTGAAAATCTCAGGTCAATGGCTCCATCAGAAATATGTTTAATGAGAAAAATGTTGACATGCTCAATACTTGTTTTCCCCACTGTAATTGTTACACCCTATGGCAATGAAGTTGCGGAGGGTATAATAGTTTTGACCCATCCCTCCATTTGGCACTTTATGTTGTCGCCACTTTAGTTTCTACATTTCTGATCGAATTGACTTGAAATTTATACAGAAGCTTTAATTCATCCATACCTTGGATGAGTTTAATTTTGAGATACATGTAATTTAGCATCCTCTGAAGAGTTGGAAGTCACGGCTGGGTGACAGAAGTTGGTTCATCTCTGCTCAGACAATCCTCTGTGACCAAGACCCGAACACAAGCAGTGAAAAATGACTGAATGGAGAGTTGATTATAGAAAATAAAAACTACCTGGAAGAAGGTTTAAAGTGTTTAAATTAGATGCTATTGGGACTTTTACAAGTGTCCATGTCTGTTGAAGTGAACGTGAGAAAAAGGTTATTGTGTGACCTTAGCCTTTGGAAAGTTTTTTTTTTTTGCCACCCTGTAGTCACAAATACAACTGCAGCCACTTTTACTCCAACAGTTTGTCAGCAAGTTACTATGATTCAGTGAAGGGCTTGATTTAATGCAATCATTAGCCTAATTGTTATATGCCACCGTGTTGACATGCTGTAGTGATGTAGAACGGTGGACAATCCAGAGGCTGTAAATGTTCTTTCTCATGTTTATGTCCTTTGTGCTCATTGGTAACCTGTCGGTTTAATACTTTTTAGAGCAAGCAATTGCTCATCTCACACTTTAAATTGTGTATGTTGTTGCTGCAATTTTGTGCAAACACATGAGTTGCTCAGAGGAAGTTGGTTCCCTGTAGGTCTTGAGCACTTCTTGTCTACTATCTACTGTGCATGCATGGAACACAAACATGCTACACAGATACCTACACACATACATACCTATACACGCTTACATATGTCATGTACCAAAACTAATGGACACCTCGTGCTTAGCTTTGAGACTTGTGACTTTGACAAAGTAACAGTAGGCTATTTGACACCCAAAGAGAACATGCAACCAATTGAGTTGGCATAATTGAACACATTTCTCCATCACTTTTCTTTCAGATTGGAGACGTTCAGATGAGACCTGTGGAGCAGGTGTCATAAAGTTGCTGCATCTGACCTACCCAAATTAATCAATCATAAGAATTGTTTTCTAAAATATATTTGCAGGTGTAAAAGCAAAGCTTTGGTCTGACAATGAAATTTCTTGTGTTCTACAATTTATACTGTAATTTTGAATGGAATCTAATGAAATAAAAAGATTGTTGTTTTGGATTTTTTTACTTTATGAAAGAAAAGTTGATTGATGACTTGAATTCTTAATATTAAAGCAACTCTATGTAAGATAGGCTCAGTGTTGGCCACCAACAACTAAGCACACTGTGATTGCCTGTTGGGATTAAGGCCATAGTCTCCATAGTTGTAGTCTTTTTAGCATTTCTACACGGAACAAGAAAGTTACATATAGTCCTGCTTTGACCAAAACATAATTTGAGATGTCAGATTTTTAAAAAAAAATTATATTTAGGGCGATGCCAGTAAGTCCTCAGCGTGTTAATATTTTGCTCTACAGCAACAGATTTTATACTTACTTGATACACAATATTGTTCACAATGCACTGGAAAGGTTTGTTTTTGTCTTGAGGTGACACAGTCTACTTCTTAGAACGAGTCCATCATGTTCACAGATAAGAGATGAGCAAACTTCTGTGGGAGAAAACAGTGTACGACAGTCATTGAAACAAGCTAGTTTCTCTTTAAACTAGAAAAGCACTCGGAGAGCGCAGACCTCCGCCAAGCGCCACAGTTCCCCCCCATACAGTGTTTGTGTGTACGTTTTCAGATTCCTTGACCATGAAAACATATGACTAGCAATTGTATTTACAATGATAGGATTAGTGGTTCAGTAGTAAAAGCATTACCTCCTTGGCGGAGGTAATAAACTGAAGTGTTGGTGTTGTGTCCATCTTCTCCATCTGCAAAGTTCCAGGCTGCGAGCGTTTTCATAGATCACTGAAAGCAGCACTGAGGGCTTCACTGACGGATGTAAATTGGGTAGACAGGTTGCCGTGGGTTTTATATTGGGGTTGCGCTCCGCGGCAAAAGAGGATTTGGAAGCTTCCCCGGCAGAGAGCTTGTTTTTGTGCAGCCACTATGGCTGCCCGGGGAATTTCTGCCAAATAATCCTGCGGCGGACAGTTGCCCATCTCAGCTTTTGCAGCGTAGCGCAAACACAGGCACGCTGCTGGGCCTGGGCCACCACTGTTTTCCGCGTGCTTTTGTGCCTAAAACTTTGAAGAACGCGGAGTTTGTGTTCGTCAGACACGACGACCAGCGCCCTCCATTGGCCCTGCATATATGTTGAAAATGGCCGTATCTCACAATGTTAAAGAATCCTTTAAAAAATTCCTGTATCCAGACGGTGATCTGGATCATCCCCAAAATTTAATCAGTTCTTCCTTGTACCATTTCCAACAACGCCTGAAAGTTTCATCGAAATCCGTCCAAAACTTTTTGAGTTATCTTGCTAACCAACAGACAGACAGACAAACAGACAAACGCTGGCAAAAACATAACCTCCTGGCCTGTGGCCTGGCGGAGGTAATAACTGAACTGCTTTAAAGTCTTTCAGCTCAATCATTTTTTTAAAAGAATCTGTGCATACTGCTTGTATTTTGATATATCTTGTGGCAAGAAACCCAAATGACCACTTCACAAGAGAACCCGAAAGGAATGGAGAATGACCGCAATGAGAACTAGAAAAGCACTCATAGAGCGCATACCTCCGCCAAGGCTCCTTCCCTTTCTCATGGATCACCTCCAAAATGTAATGTTCTTGTGTGTAGGTCTATCGCCACTTGTGGTGAAAATTGCATCCAAGTCTGTCCATTAGTTTTGGAGTTTTGTGGCTGACACACTGTGAGAAGAGCCTTGGCTGAGGTATGCATTCCCAGATCATCCCCAAAATATAATGGGTTCCTCTCTAGGCCAAGAACCACCTCTGGTGAAAATTTCATCCAAATCCTTCCAGTAGTTTTTGTGTAATCCTGCTGCACAAATACAAACAAAGCCCTTGGTGGAGGTATGCACTCTCAGATCATCACCAAAATCTAATCATATCTTCCCTGTGCCATTACACACCTTTCCTGAAAATTTCATCAAAATCCGTTCATAGCTTTTTGGTAACAGACAGACAGACAGACAAACAGATAAATGCCAGTAAAAGCATTACCTCCTTGGCGGAGGTAATAAACTGAAGTGTTGCTGTTGTGTCCATCTCCTTCATCTCCAAACTCCCAGGCTGCGGGCGTTGCAATTCATCGCACAACCGCGTACAACCCACAGGCCAATGGGTTATGTGAGCGTTTTCATAGATCACTGAAAGCAGCACTCAGGGGTTGACTGACGGATGCAAATTGGGTAGACAGGTTGCCGTGGGTTTTATTGGGGTTGCGCTCCGCAGCAAAAGAGGATTTGGAAGCTTCCCCGGCAGAGAGCTTGTTTTTGAGCAGCCCCTATGGCTGCCCGGGGAATTTCTGCCAAATAATCCTGCGGCGGACAGCTGCCCGTCTCAGCTTTTGCAGCGTAGCGCAAACACAGGCACGCTACCGGGCCCGGCCCACCACTGTTTTCCACGTGTTTTTGTGCCTAAAACTTTGAAGAACGCGGAGTTTGTGTTCGTCAGACACGATGACCAGCGCCCTCCATTGTGCCTGCACACATGTTGAAAATGGCCGTATCTCACAATGTTAAAGAATCCTTTAAAAAATTCCTGTATCCAGACGGTGATCCGGATCATCCCCAAAATTTAATCAGTTCTTCCTTGTACCATTTCCAACAAGGCCTGAAAGTTTCATCGAAATCCGTCCAAAACTTTTTGAGTTATCTTGCTAACCAACAGACAGACAAACAGACAGACAAACAAACAGACAGACAAACCCCGGCAAAAACATAACCTCCTGGCCTGCAGCCTGGCGGAGGTAATAACTAGAAAAGCACTCGGAGAGCACAGACCTCCGCCAAGCGCCACAGTTCCCCCCCATACAGTGTTTGTGTGTACGTTTTCAGATTCCTTGACCATGAAAACATATGACTAGCAATTGGATTCCCAATGATAGGATTAGTGGTTCAGTAGTAAAAGCGTTACCTCCTTGGCGGAGGTAATAAACTGAAGTTTGTCCATCTCCTCCATCTGCAAAGTCCCGGGCTGCGAGCGTTTTCATAGATCACTGAAAGCAGCACTGAGGGCTTCACTGACGAATGTAAATTGGGTAGACAGGTTGCCGTGGGTTTTATATTGGGGTTGCGCTCCGCGGCAAAAGAGGATTTGGAAGTTTCCCCGGAAGAGAGCTTGTTTTTGCGCAGCCACTATGGCTGCCCGAGGAATTTCTGCCAAATAATCCTGCTGCGGACAGCTGCCCGTCTCAGCTTTTGCAGTGTAGCGCAAACACAGGCACGCTGCCGGGCCTCGGCCACCACTGTTTTCCGCGTGCTTTTGTGCCTAAAACTTTGAAGAACGCGGAGTTTGTGTTCGTCAGATACGACGACCAGCGCCCTCCATTGGCCCTGCACATATGTTGAAAATGGCCGTATTGTGGCTGCACAGGGCCAAAACATAATGAGCAGCATCTTTGATAAGAACAAAGGGCAAAGTTTCCTTGGAGATAACAGGAAGCTGTGAAATGTGATCTTTTGTATTTCAGAGACGGCTTGGAGGATACTTTGTGTGCCAGAGACTGTGAGGGGGTGTTAAGGATTAAGGAAGTGCATGCAATGTGATCTTTTATGTGAATGCAAAGTGACCTTTTGATATGCAGAAGGACCTGAGTATATAAGTGAAGAGTTCTGTGTGAGAGGTCCTCTTTTCTACCATGCTCATGAGAGAGAATGTGTAATAAACTGCTTGAGACCAACTTGCCTCATCGTTTACACGTTCTACAGTATCTCACAGTGTTAAAGAATCCTTTAAAAAATTCCTGTATCCAGACGGTGATCCGGATCATCCCCAAAATTTAATCAGTTCTTCCTTGTACTATTTCCAACAACGCCTGAAAGTTTCATCGAAATCCGTCCAAAACTTTTTGAGTTATCTTGCTAACCAACAGACAGACAAACAGACAGACAGACAAACAGACAAACGCTGGCAAAAACATAACCTCCTGGCCTGCGGCCTGGTGGAGGTAAAAATAACACAATGCCACAGATATACACAAAGCAGCCTCCTCTTACAGAAAACAGTCTGCTCCTTAGTAAAAAATAAACTGACTAGCGTTTCTTTGTGGTTCGCTGCTGCTCTCTACCCGAAGCGTTTGCTAAGCTAACGCTAGTTAGCTTAACGCTGGCGCCAGTCGTGCCGCCTAACACCGACACGAAGCGACTCAGTCCCCGGTGAGGGCTCGCCGGAGGAACTAACCGAGGCAGCAGTTGGACGTGAGCCGGATCGGAGTTCGGGGGCGGCGTTGGTGGGAAACGGGGACCAGTGGAGGGCCACCGGGACCCAGCCAGACAATAGCCTGAGTTGGAGCCCAGTTGCGAGGCCCAGCGGAAGAACTACCAGGCAGACGGCAGTTGGAGACGGGGCTCAGCGGAGGTACTACCCAGGCAGATGGCGGTAGGCGGCGGTGCTCAGTGGAGGATCTACCGGGGCCCCAGCGGAGCTCGGCTGCACCGGCGGTGTGCAGTGGGACTCGGTGGAGGAGCTGGACAGGAGCTCGGTTGCAGCGGCGGTGAGCAGCGGGACCAGCAGCGGAGGGGCCAGCTGAGGCCCAGCTGGATTCGAGGTCGGTCGGATCGGATACCAGCGACACAAGCAGAGATTGTTTTTACTATCCACAGGTCAGTAAAATGCCACCAAAGAAGGAGGAGATGGAAGAGATCAAAAAATCTCTGAACTTCTTGTCAGAAGAAGTGGCCAAAATGGATAGCCAGCAGGCCAAAATAATAGGCCTAATGGAAGATGTACGAGACTTAAAATTAACAATTCAGGAAAAAGACAAAAAAATTACGGATTTGGAGCGACGTGTCGAGGATCTTGAACAAGGTTCTCATATGGATGACCTAGTTATAAGTGGACTAGACATCAAATATCAGTCATACGCTAATGCCACAACAGGACTGAGAGGTGAGGAGGCTCCCCTGAGTGAATCAGTCTCCCTAGAAAACCAGGTGCTTCAGTTCCTTGGCAGTAAAGATATAAAGGTAGAAGCAAATGCAATTTCAGCCTGTTATTCTTTATCCAGGAAAGATAATAAAACAAAGAAATCAATTGTGATGCGCTTTGTGAACAGAAGGGTAAAGAATGACATACTGAGGCAGGCCAGAAAGCTACGGGGAACAGAAGTTTACCTAAATGAACACCTAACAAGAACAAATGCTGAAATAGCACGGCAAGCACGGATGCTGAAAAGACAAAATAAGATACAGGCAACATGGACAAGAAATTGTAGAGTTTGGATCAAACTAAATGGAACACCTGAGCAAGCAAAGAGTATAATGATCAGAGATATTACTGACTTAGATAAATACAGATGAACACTGATTAAGAAAATTAAGAGACAATGATAATCCATATTCACACACACAGTAAGAATAGTTCTTTTGATATACCATGTCAAAGTACTTAAAAAAAAAAACAAGCAAAACAAACAAAAACTTATGACTGACTTGAGTAGACATCAATTATCCCCAGTTGGAGGAAGTCATTTGACACAGAGTGAGGATACTCAAACTCTGAAAATATGCCATTATGCTGAACATAAACTACAAGAGATGGAGAATGATATTGATCCTGATAACCACTTTTTCAATAATATTCATAACCATTGTGAATATTACACTGAAAAGCAATTCAAAAGTCAAGTGCAACTAGATGGTAAACTATCAATAATACACTTCAACAGCAGAAGTCTTAACAAAAACTTTCCACAGATTCAGGACTACTTAAAACAGGTAGACAGAAAATTTACAGCTATTGCAGTCTCTGAAACCTGGCTTAATGAAGAGCAGGCTCCCCTAATGACAATAGAGGGATATCAGATATTTCATATTAACAGATCTCAAAAAAAGGGTGGTGGTGTTGCACTGTATATTGATGACCTGTATAGGTGTAAGCTTGTAAATGGAATGTCCTTTGCACTACCAGGGATCTTGGAATGTGTTACTGTCGAGATTGACCAAGATAAAACAAAAAATCTAATTATAAGTTGTATATATAGAACGCCGGGAACTTGCATTGAGACATTCAGAGATAAATTAGTCGAGCTGTACAATAATATTACTAGTAAGAAAATGGTAGCAATTTGTGGAGATTTCAATATTGATCTACTAAATCCACATCAACAAAATGTAATTACAGAGTTCATGAACTCTATGTACAGCATGAGTCTATATCCCACAATAACACATCCCAGTAGAATCACAGTTCACACTGTTACACTTATTGACAACCTGTTTGTTAATATTATTGATAAGAAAATAGAAAGTGGATTATTGATAAATGATATAAGTTACCACTTGCCAACCTTTGCACTTATCCATGGCCACACGGGGGCCAATACAAAAATTTTTTTAAAATCATTCAGATACAAATCACCAAATGCAATCAGTTCTTTTAAAGAGGACTTGCTGAAGCAAGACTGGACAGAAGTCTATGTATCAGATGTAAATGAAGCCTATGACACATTTATAAACATTGTAACCACTCTTTATGAAAAAAACTGTCCATTAGTAAAAAAAAAAGCTTAAACATAAATTTGCCGATAAGCCATGGTTAACCAAAGGATTACAAAAGGCGTGTAAAAAGAAAGATTTATTATATAAAGCTTTCCTAAAGAAAAGGACAAAAGAAGCAGAGCAGCGGTATAAAACATACAAAAATAAATTAACATATATAATAAGATGTAGTTTATTTATTTATTTAGCGAATGCAAAGTCCTTAAGCCAAGCAGTTGCCTCCTGGTTTGCTGTATGGAGGGTGTGTAATCCTCCTTCCAGTCTTTGGAGCGGGCAAGCCTCTATGATGTGTTCCATTGTTTGCTCCTCTCCACATGCGCACAGTGGGCTAGGGCTACTGCCCCATCTGTAAAGGCTGGCCAAGCAGGGGCCATGTCCAGTCCTGAAGCGATTGAGTGTAGACCACTGTCTCCTTGGGAGGTTGGTGCCCGGGACCTGTTGGTTGGGGTTTATCACCAGCTGTTTGTTTGGGACCTCCTTGGTCTCCCATTCCTCTTGCCAAGCTGTCTGGATGGTAAAGTCAGCTGGGGGAGGGTTTTTCCAAATCGGCCGTCTGGATGAAAGTCGGGCAGTGGGTGGAGTGTAGATATCTGCATGGATTGGTAAGTGAGGAGAATCTTTAACTTTTTGGAGCATCCTTTGAGTTAATGCTGCTCGCCGGATGTGTGGAGGGGCTATGTTTGACAGTACAGAGAGCCAGGGGAGTGGTGTTGAGCGGATTGTTCCAGTTATAGTTCTCATGGTTGTGTTGAGCTGGGTGTCTACATGGTGTGTGTAAGATGACCTGGACCAGACAGGGGCACAATATTCTGCTACAGAGTATGAAAGGGCCAGTGCTGAGGTGCGCAGGGTGGAGACTGCCGCCCCCCATTTTGCACCAGCGAGCTTGCAGAGCAGGTTGTTTCGTACCTTCACCTTAGCAGCCGTCCCCTTTAGATGTTCCTTGAAGGATAAGGTCCTATCAAGGGTCACTCCAAGATAAGTTGGATTTGGGGCATGCTTAAGCTTGAGTCCGCTCAGGTGGATGTTTAGTTCTCTGGCAGCTTTTGCATTGTGGAGATGGAATACACTGGAGACGGTTTTTGCTGGGCTTGGTTTTAGGCGCCAGATTTTGCAGAACTGGTCCAGTTTGGCAAGATCTTCCGTGAGCACCCGTTCCAGTGGTTCAAAGTCTGGTGCTTGGAATGCCAAACAGATGTCGTCTGCATAGGTGAATTTGCGGGATTTTGTAGTAGGCAGGTCGTTTATGTAGAGGTTGAACAGAGTTGGAGCTAGAACTGAGCCTTGTGGGAGTCCGTTTTTCTGCATTCTCCATGCACTTGTGTTCTGACTGAGGTGGACTCTGAACCTTCGGTTGGTCAGCAGGGTTTTTATAATTTCTGTTGCCCAAGCAGGGATCGCCTTTATAAGTTTCAGGAGGAGGCCTTTGTGCCAGATCGTATCATAGGCGGCTGTAAGGTCGAGAAACACAGCCCCTGTCTTCAGTCTGCTCTCGAAGCCATTTTCGATGAAGGTGGTTAGGGCCAGTACTTGTTCTCCTGTACTGCGGTCCTTGCGGAAACCTGCTTGATCCACACTTAGAATATCCTCTACCTCTGGGGAAATGCGTTGCAGAATTAGGCGCTCCATGATTTTGTAAGGAACGCTGAGTAGGGAGATTGGGCGGTAGCTTGCTGGTAATTTGTGGTCTTTGCCAGGTTTTGGGATGGCAATGACCTTTGCAATGGATCAGCGTTTGGGGTGCAATGGATCAGCGTTCTCGTCGCGCCCTCCGCCAGTACCCGGGCTCGCCTGGGGAAGCTAATGATCCTACCAGCAGACTAAATTCGAAGAGACGACGCCTCTGTGCCAAGTCAAAGAAGAATCCTAGTCACAGTCCTAAAGCCGAAAGCAAACAGCCCCAAGAGCACTTTGTGGTAGGATCGGCCCTTCGCATAAGATGTAGTAAGAGAGACTATTACAGTAAAGAACTGGAGAAAAACAGAGACAATATTAAAAATACATGGACAATACTTAACAGTATTCTTGGAAATAAAAGCAGAAATACAAGCTACCCAACCAATTTTTCAAAAAATAATAAAACGACTCAGAACACAGACGAGAGAGAGGTCATTGAAATTGTTAAATCGTTTAAAAGTAAAACATCTACGGACTGTGATGGTATTGACATGCTCTTAGTCAGAACTATTATTGAATGCTTAGTGAAACCACTGACGTATATTTGTAACCTGTCTCTCCAAACAGGTATATTTCCCAATGCAATGAAAATAGCTAAAGTAATTACAATATACAAGACGGGTGACAGAGGGGAAATCTCAAACTATAGACCAATTTCACTATTGCCGCAATTTTCCAAGATACTTGAAAAAATATTCTATGAGAGAATTGACAACTTCATACTGAAGAATAATTTATTGTGTGAGCAACAATATGGGTTCAGACACAAGAGGACAACTGCATTTGCTCTAATGGAATTTATAGAAAAAATATCAACTGCCATTGAAAATAAAGAGTATTCAGCTGGAGTATTCCTGGATCTTAAAAAAGCATTTGATACAGTGGATCATAATTTATTATTAAAGAAACTACAAAATTGTGCTATTAGAGGGGTAGCACTGTCCTGGTTAAGTAGTTACTTAAAGAATAGATATCAGTATGTATGTGTTGGTAACAAATACTCACAGTTACTGAAGGTTACTTGTGGAGTCCCACAGGGTTCAGTTTTGGGGCCATTATTATTCAATATGTATATAAATGATATATGTAAAGTTTCAGAAAAAATGGACTTAATATTGTTTGCCGATGACACTAATCTGTTATGCAGTGGAAACAATTTGGAACAACTTCTGGATACACTCGGAAAGGAATTAGGAAAGCTTAAACTGTGGTTTGATTCAAACAAATTAACGCTCAATTTAAGTAAGACAAAATTTATAGTCTTTAACAACCATCACAACAATTCAGTATCTAAACTCAGTGTAAATGGTGTAGAGATTGAAAGGGTATCCGAAACTAAATTTCTTGGAGTAATAATTGATAATAAACTGTGTTGGAAGTCACACCTCTAAGAAATCAAGTCCTGCTGCCCACTCCCCACTCCACCGACACCCCCCCCACTCCCAACACACAGCCCCCCATCCTGACCCTGACCAAGACCCAGGTGAGGACGGAGCTGAGGAAGATCAAGGCGAGGAAGGCGTCGGGACCGGATGGCATCAGCGCAAAGCTCCTCAAGTCCTGTGCAGACCAGCTGTGTGGGATTGTGACGTATATCTTCAACATGAGCCTGAAACTGGGGAGGGTACCACAGCTGTGGAAAACATCTTGTGTGGTACCTGTACCAAAAACTTCCCACCCCAAAGACCTGAACAGCTACAGACCGGTGGCCTTGACGTCCCACTTGATGAAGACCCTGGAGAGACTGCTCCTTGCTCATCTCCGCCCCCTGGTGGAACCAGCGATGGATCCACTCCAGTTCGCCTACCAGCATGGCATTGGGGTGGAGGATGCGGTGATCTTCCTCCTTCACCGTTCTCTGTCCCACCTGGAGAAGCCCGGGAATATGGTGAGGATCATGTTCTTTGACTTCTCCAGTGCTTTCAACACCATCCAACCGATGATCCTGAAGGACAAGCTGCTGCGCGCAGGGGTGGACCAGCACCTGTCATCATGGATCCTGGACTACCTCACGAACCGGCCTCAGTTTGTGAGAACCCGGGACTGTGTTTCCGACACGATCATCAGTAGCACGGGGGCCCCCCAGGGAACGGTGCCGGCTCCCTTCCTGTTCACTCTTTATACTGCGGACTTCTCACACAACACAACACACTGCCATCTACAGAAGTTCTCTGATGACTCTGCGATCGTTGGTCTCATCTCCAACGGAGATTAAGCTGAGTACAGAGGGCTTATCCAGGACTTCGTGGACTGGTGCCATCGGAACTGCCTCCAGATCAACGCGAGGAAAACTAAGGAGCTGGTGGTGGACTGCCGCAGGCATGGGCAGCCCCTCACAGCACCAGTAAATATACAGGGAACAGACATCGAGATGGTGACATCCTATAAGTACCTGGGTGTTCATCTGAACAATAAACTAGACTGGTCACACAATACTGACGCACTCTACAAGAAGGGACAGCGCAGGCTGTTCCTGCTGAGGAGACTCAGGTCTTTTGGTGTACAAGGGGCGCTGCTGAAGTCATTCTATGACACGGTGGTGGCATCAGCCATCACTTTTGGAGTGGTCTGCTGGAGCAGTGGCATTACTGCAGCCGATAGGAAGAGACTGAACAAACTGATTAAGAAAGCTAGCTCTGTCCTGGGGCAGCGCCTTGATCCGATGGAGGAGATAGGAGAGAGAAGGACGGTGGCTAAACTGTCATCTCTGCTGGAGTCCGAGTTCCACCCTATGCAGGACATACTGGATGCACTGAGGAGCTCATTTAGCAGCAGACTACATCATCCCAGGTGCACAACCGAGAGGTTTCGTAGGTCCTTCCTACCAACGGCTGTCAGACTGTACAACCTAAGCAGGGCTGCTCGCAGAGATAGCAAAAAGACGTAACAAACTAATAGTTTTTTGAATGCAAAAGATGCAATAGACTTACACAATGGTCCCCTCCGGCATTCAACTAGGAACATACCGGTCGCTATGGAGGGTGAGAATATGTATGGGCACATAATCATACCATGTAGGATAACTAAGTAGATGGTTATGCTGTTTCATCCCATCTAGCAACAATGCTCTGCACTGTGTGTGTTTATATATTTACATATTTATTCCATCTAGCTACAATGCTCAGCACTGGGTGTGTTTATATTTATATATCTATATATTTATTCCATCTAGCTACAATGCTCCGCACTGTGTTTTTATATATCTACATATTATTCCATCTAGCTACATTGCTCCGCACTGTGTGTGTTTATATACTTGCATATTTATTCCACCTAGCTGCAATGCTCCGTACTGTGGGTGTTTATATATTTACATATTTATTCCATCTAGCTACAATGCTCTGCACTGTGTTCATATATTCATATATTTATTCCATCCAGCTACAATGCTCTGCACTGTGTGTCTGTGTGTGTGTGTGTGTATATATATTTTATAGTAATATGTACATATGTATATTAGCTGCTCTTGCTTGTTTTTTTTTTTTTGTTTTTTTTTCTTGCCTTCTGATTGTTGCTCTGAGTGTTGCTATCCCTGTGCTGTTGCAATCCTGGAATTTCCCCGTTGTGGGACTAATAAAGGCTTATCTTATCTTATCTTATCTTATCTTATATTAATTATATTAAAGGTAAAATATCCAAATCAATTGCAATATTACACAGAGTGAAATATTTGCTGAATCAACCCACACTATATACCTTGTATCATTCATTAATACTCCCATACATGACATATTGTAATGAAGTATGGGGAAATACATATAAAACAAACATATATCCACTCTTTATGCTTCAGAAGAGAGCTATTAGAATAATAAACAAAGCAGCTTACAGGGAACCAACAAACCCACTTTTTCTTAAACTAAAAGCTCTCAAGTTGAAAGATCTGGCTGACTTTAATGCTGCAATAATTGAAGCGGATGATAAAATAAATGCAGCGATGAGAGTTTTAAGCAGGTTTATTGAATCATACCGCCTTCACAGGAACTTGGCTCCAGCCCATAGTGTGAGCAGGCTGAAGCTGAATTCCTCAGGCTCTCAGATGAGGGGACACAGAGTGTGTGTCCAGCAGCAGCAGTTGAAGAGTGAGTGAATGAGAGAGTGAGCATGGATTACAGTGCAGTATATATACCCAACTACAACAATACATAAAAGAGCATTCCCCAGCAGTTGGTATGATCAAAGAGATTGCAGAACAGGCATGAGACATTTGCATTTGAGAGACATACATCACAATAGGCAGATTGCTGGCTTCTGCTCCAGCTGCAAGACAAAGAGGTTACAAGGCACATCTACATATTGATCTCAGTCTCTAGGTCACAGTAAGGACAGGACGCATGAACACAATGCATGAAAGGCACATTAACATCACAGTAGTGAGCCAGAAGAAGCGGGGCTGCCTGTAGACATTAATACACACATTTCACTGTTCTGTTAATTGCTCTAGCCGAGCGCTGTGTCTGTCCAGTCTGTTGTGGGGGTTACACCAACCCGCCACACGCTCCCTCCCAGAGGGCTCGGCAGGTGGCCGAGGTCTCGATCATGCAGCTTGGGCAGCGAGCAGGAGAAGCTCTGTGCAGGCGGGGGGTGGGGGGGGTGGCAAGTGCCGGCCGGGAGCGGTGAAATCGTCCTGGCCGCGAAAAAATTGCTTGTTGTTCCGCGATGTCGAGGGGCTGTCCCGTTGAACTTGCGGAGATCACAAGAAGAAAAATTAGTCTCTGACTCCTCTCGTGGCCATGAAGAAAAGCAGGAGCGGCTGTAAGAAAAAAAGGAACAAAAGCAGAGGGACTTGGCGTGTTGACTTTAGATGCAGGCGCAACCCTAAAGCCTCGGGAACCGCAGACAGCTGAATTCCCCTTGTGTGCCGTGGCTAAGACCATAAAATCCAGTGAGCAAGCTGCGTGCCTCAGGTGTACGAGCAAGCCTGAAGGGCCAGTGTGCAGCAGAAGGAAGGTGGTCAGTGGAGCCGTATGTGTCCCGTGCGTGGTGCGCCGTCCTTGTAACTCCCCGGTGCGTGCGCCGGGGTTCCGTGATGGGTGGGCCAGCTGGAGAGGAGAACCAGGGTCAGGAACCTTGGTGGAGATCGGCACAGACGGCGCCGATAAACATCTATGATGAGCTGTGGCTGCAGATTAGTCATGGTGCGTTGGAGCGTTGAGGGGAGATAGACGATCTTTGTTCCTCAGGCTCGGGTAGATGAGTAGGATCGCTGAGAGGGAGGAGTAGCGGCGAGAGGGAGAAAACGTTCTGTGTCCCTCGGCCGGTTCAGGGTGGACGTCCCGATCTCAGGCGAGGGTCGCGCCATGACGTTTTCTGCAGTTTTCCCGGTCTTGGGTGATGTCCGGAGAGTAGCTCGCCTGTGTTGGCTCCGCGTCGAGGTCTCCCTGAAGCAGAAGGGAGGGCAGCTCGTTTGCGTCAGGCTGCTGTGTTCGCTGGCAGCGTGTTTTTTTCAGCGTCGGGTTGCCAGCGTGGCCGTCCAGACCAGAAGGTTGCGTTGCACAAAGCGTGTGCATTCTTGGGGTCACCAGTGAAGCGGCATGAAATAAGGCGGCGTTGGTGAAGTTTTAAGTAGAGTTTATTAAATCATACCGCCTTCACAGGATCCCCGCTCTGGTGCAAGTGTGAGCAGACCGGAGCGGGATCCTCAGGCTCTCAGAGGAGGAGACACAAAGTGTGTGTCTGCAGCAGCAGCTGAAGAGTGAGTGAATGAGAGGATGAGCATGGATTACAGTGCAGTATATATACCCAACTACAACAATACATAAAAGAGCATTCCCCAGCAGTTGGTCTGATCAAAGAGATTGCAGAACAGGCATGAGACATTTGCGTTTGAGAGACATACATCACAATAGGCAGATTGCTGGCCTCTGCTCCAGCTGCAAGACAAAGAGGTTACAAGGCACATCTACATATTGATCTCAGTCTCTAGGTCACAGTAAGGACAGGACGCATGAACACAATGCATGAAAGGCACATTAACATCACAGTAGTGAGCCAGAAGAAGCGGGGCTGCCTGTAGACATTAATACACACATTTCACTGTTCTGTTAATTGCTCTAGCCGAGCGCTGTGTCTGTCCAGTCTGTTGTGAGGGTTACACCAACCCACCACAATAATAATGTTTAAAGTGAAGAATCTATCACTGCCCGCAAATATCCAAAAGTTGTTCCAAATAAGGGAGAAACAATATCATTTTAGAGGAACATGTATATTTCAAAAACCTACAGTGAGAACTACCACCAAGCAACACTGTGTTTCAGTGCAAGGAGTCAGATTATGGAACGATTTTGGACCTGAATTAAAATCATGTACAACGCTTGTACAATTTAAACTAAAACTAAAGGAAGAAATAATCCAAACATATATACAAGATGACATGTAAAATCACATAAGGATTGTCATATCCAGCTTGTGTTGTGTCGTAGCTTAGTTTTTTTTCTGTCACACTTAGTCTTAGCTTCGTTTTTTTGAATTGTAATCGCTCTTGTCTTGTTTTTTTTTCTTTTTTTCTTTTGAATTCTTGGATGGAATATGGGTGGGCAATATAAGCTGCGGCTTCAGCCATCACCCATTTCGGATAACTTATGTTGAATTGTATAATCAGAGGAGTTATTGTCTAATTTGACCTTGTTGGAGTTTCTTTCCCCCTTTGTTATATTATTCAGTTCCTTTTAACCTGTACTATCCGAAATAAATAAAGATTCATTCATTCATTCATAAAAAATCAAAATGTGCCCTTCCTCCACCTTCAGCCAGTTTCACTATTCCTGGTCAGTCCCCTCAATCAATAAATTCCCCACTATGATGGTAAACTTGATGGATTCACCTGAGGCTACAGGGTGTAATGTTCTCCCACATGCTACAGTTGTGTATTCCTTTGAGTGTTTTTCTTGCAAAACAAAAGCAGACAGTTAGTTCCTCTCATATATTCAGTGCAGCGTAGTAGCCCACAGTCAAACCCCCAACAAACCCAGCGGGCATTCACCCATAGTCATCTTTCTTGTAAATGACCTCATGAAGAACAAAAAGGATTTTATTGTGTGGACTTCAATACGCTCATTCACTCTTACTGCTTTGACTAGCTGTGGGAAACTGCAGCGCTAAATTAAGAAGCATTGGTTAACAATATTTTGCAGTGTTAATTCAAGTATTGCTGCCCCTTGCCATTTTTGCGCCCTAGGCGAGATTAGGGTAAGGTGCCACGCTTGCGCGCACACACACACACACGTTATATATTCTCGGGTCCTGAAGCCCCCGGATACCAGCAACAGACCAGGGAACGCACATTACTGCTCCTAATAATATACAGTATACTGTATCATAAGCCCCTTTCAGTGGAGGCTTGCCGCTATTATCTGAATAGGGTTACACATGTCAGATGACCCTGCAGGCAGCGTGGGTTGTTGACCACCTCACCGCAGTTCAGCGGACATTTGAATAGAAAACGTCCACTTGGAGCTGTTTGCAGCGGAGATTGGATCCACAGAATGCACTACTGAAGTGATTCAAAGTTGGCCAGCCCTCGAAGCCCCCCTATTGGCCTGAGACTGTAAGCATTTGTCTGCCAGCACAGCGCCTCTGACTATTAGGAATTTTATTTTATTATTTAAAAATAAAATTAAAATTGAGAGCTTGCAGCTGCGCCCTCGGCAACAGCCTATGTGACCTATGCCTTGGGCCCGCCCTGATTCCTGCTATAAACGCCTTTCAATTCAATTCAACTTTATTTATATAGCGCCATTTCACAACAACAGTCATCTCATAGCACTATCAACTGTAGGGGGGACCCCCACAGTTGCAGAAAGACCCCAGCAATCAGGCGATCCCCTGTGAGCAAGCACTTGGCGACGGTGGAGAGGAAAAACTCCCTTTTAACAGGAAGAAACCTCCAGCAGAACCAGGCTCAGGGAGGGGCAGTCATCTGCTGCGACTGGCTGGGGGGTGAGGGGATAGAGAAGAAGAAAAGAACAGACATGTAGAAAGCAAACAGCACGATGGGGACTCAATCTATGGGAGAGAACAAACAAATGTTAATGACCAGCAAAAAAAAAAAAATATTTCATAGAGAGTGAGGAAAGGAGTGAGGCTCAGTGCATTACTGGAGGTCCCCCGGCTGACTAAACCTATTAGCAGCATAACTAAGGGAGGGTTCAGAAACACATGATCCCTCCCTAATTGTAGGCTATATCAAAAAGGTAGGTTTTAGCCCTATTCTTAAAAACAGAGATCGAGTCTGACTCCCGAATCCAGATTGGCAGCTGATTCCACAGGAGAGGAGCTTGATAACTGAAGGCTCTGCCTCCCATTGTACTTTTGGAGATTCTAGGTATTACAAGTAATCCTGCATTTTGGGAGCGTAGTGCTCTGTTAGGATGATACGGTAGTATCAGATCTTTTAAATAAAAAGGAGCCTGATTGTTTAGAGCTTTGTAAGTAAGAAGAAGGATTTTAAACTTAATTCTAAACTCTATGGGAAGCCAATGAAGGGAGGCCAGAACCGGAGAGATATGATCTCTCTTTCTAGTACCTGTTAAAACTTTTGCTGCAGCATTTTGGATCAGCTGAAGACTTTTTAAAGATGTTTTAGGACAGCCTGATAATAAAGAATTACAATAATCTAATCTCGAGCTAACAAAAGCGTGGATCAGCTTCTCAGCATCACTCTGAGACAAGATGCTCCTAATCTTGGCAATATTACGCAAATGATAGAAGGCAGTCTTAGAAACAAATTTAATATGTGAATTGAAGGACAAATCCTGATCAAAAATAACTCCAAGGTTCCTCACAGAGCTATTAAGAGAAAGAGTAACTGCATCCAAACTGAAAGTCTGATTTGGAAAGGAATTTCTAAGGTTTTTTGGACCAACAAGAATGACTTCAGTCTTATCTGAATTTAATAGCAGGAAATTACAAGTCATCCAAGCTTTGATTTCCTTAAGACAGGCTTCTAACTTGGCTAATTGATTAGTATCATCTGGCTTCATTGACAGGTATAATTGTGTGTCATCTGCATAACAATGAAAATGTATACAGTGCTTTCTAATAATGTTGCCTAACGGAAGCATATATAAACTAAAAAGAGTAGGGCCTAGCACAGATCCCTGTGGATCCCTTTGCTGTTTAGAAGCCAACTCCATAGTCATTCAGTCCATACAGCCAATCATGTACAGTAGAATGAAATAACGTTTCTCCTATCTACAATGTTAATCACATCTAGAATAAAAGGGGTCGCTCCCATGCAAGGCGCCACCACAAACAACTTCTCCTTCCCCCATTCTATTTCACTGAGCACCAAGCTAGAAGGCAGGAAGTACCATTTTTATACAGTCTTTGGTATGAGCCAGCCAGGACGTGAATCCCCAATCTCCCAGTTGTGGGGTGGATGCTTTATCAACAGGCCACCACTCCAGTGGTGGTCTGATAGGTTGATAGCTCTTGTGGTTGATAACTCTTGTGTGTATTTAATGCGCAAAACAAGATTAGTGTTAATTAAAATACTAAAAGAAAGTATATCCACATTCATCCATGAGACCTAGCTCATTTCCCTTTATTTTGTAATTAATTCAACATTTAAGAAGTTATTATAAATTAGGAGACAAGGGTGGAGGTTTTTGGGTGTTTGAAGCTTTGACACTCTCACAAATTCAATGTGTTTAAAGGGGTCATTGACTGAAAATTTGTGTTTTTGTAGGGTTTAACCTGAAATACATCTATTGGTCATGTGATTATCAAATAAACATAAAATTGCTCTTCTCTTAAAAAAAAAAAAAACCCACACACGGAGCCTTTACATCCTTTCTGTAATTGATAAGCTGTTTTGACTCTTTTGATTTTGCCACAGAATGTCCATCCATCCATCCATCCATCCATCTTCTACCACTTTTCCAGAGGTCCGGAGGCCACAGAGGCAGCAACTCAAGCAGAGAAGCCCAGACTTCCCTCTCCCCAGCCACCTGCTCCAGCTCTTCAGAGAGGATACCAAGACGTTCCCAGGCCAGCTAGGAAACAGTCTGTCCAGCGTGTTCTGGGTCCACCCCGGGGTCTTCTCCCAGTGGGACGGGCCTGAAATACCTCAAGTGGGAGGCATCCAGGAGGCATCCTGATCAGATGCCCATACCACCTCAGATGGCTCCTTTTGATGTGGAGGAGCAGCGGTTCTACTCTGAGCCTCTCCCGGTTGACTGAGCTCCTCACCCTACCTCTAAGGGTGAGTCCAGCAATCCTATAGAGAAAGCTCATTTCAGCCGCTTGTATCCACAATCTCATTCTTTCGGTCATTACCCAAAGCTCATGACCATAGATGAGGATAGGAATGTAGATTGACCAGTAAATCGACAGCTTTGCTTTAGAGCTCACCTCCCTCTTTACCACAACAGACAAGTACAACATCCGCATCACTGCAAATGCTGCTCTGATCCATCCACAAATGAGACCCCGAGATCCTTAAACTCCTGCACTTGGGGCAGGAGCTTATCCCCAACCCAGAGAGGACAATCCACCCTTTTCCGTCTGAGGACCATGGACTCGGACTTGGAGGTGTTGATTCTCATCCCAGCCGCTTCACACTCCGTAGCAAACCATCCCAGTAGATCTGTAGGTCATTGCTCGATTAAGCCAACAGAACGACACCATCTGCAAACAGCAGAGATGAGATCCTGCGGTCACTGAACATGACACCCTTCGTTCCTTGGCTGCACCTAGATATCCTGTCCTTAAAAATTATGAACAGGATCATGACAAAGGGCAGCCTTGATGGAGTCCAACTCGCACTGGAAATGAGTTTGACTGGGTTTTGGCAATACGAACCAAACTTTTGCAGTGGTCGTATAGGGACTGGATAGCTTGTGGCAACAAGCCCAATACCTCATACTCCGCCGCACTTCCCACAAGAGACCATGAGGGATACGGTCGAATGCCTTCTCCAAGTCCACAAAACACGTGTGGACTAGTTGGGCAAACTCCCATGAACTCTCAAGGGTTCTCGAGAGGGTAAAGATCTGGTTTGATGTGCCATGGCCAGGACGAAAACTACATTGCTCCTCCTGAATCCAAAGTTCGAGTAACAGTCGTTCTCTCCTCTCCAGCACCCTAGCATAGACCTCTCAAACGAGGCTGAAAGCAGAATGTCATAAAATAATAAACCCAGCACAGTGCCTTGATACCCACATGCTGCTCTATTACTGTCCAGCATAACTGTCGGTCATGTACAGTGTTACAAGAAGTTTGTTCATCAAGCGTAGTTTATCTTATTTTCTTTAGATTTCAGTTAATAATAGACATCCCTGGTTCACTAATCCACAGTCAGTGATATAGCGCATATCATTCTGGCTTGTAGATAGAGAGATAGATACTTTATTTCAAACAAAAAAGGCAAAAAAACCCAAATGACAAGTGCAATAAAAGTGACTGTGTACAAAGGAAAGGAGAAGGAAGTAAAGGAGAAAAGGAGAAGGAAGAAGTTAACACTTATTTACTCGAACTCCTCTTTTCCCTTAATACAACCCATGTGAAATATATACATATTACCTCAATTAAGACCCCAAGTAGACAATTAACTATGTTTTATACATATCAACATTGACACCCATCCATCCCTACATACATACAGTCCATAGATCTATACCCAGCCCCAAACACAGATGTACACAGTACTGTCCCACCTACTATACCATAGTGTCCCAGAATGAGTTTAGTGCATTTTACATATTAATACTACACCTCTAACATATATCATTTTAGCAAATAATGTTTATACCTCTTTGAATTGATTTATGTTTGTGCATAGTTTCAGTTCCAGCTCCAGACTATTCCACAAATCCACCCCACAGACAGATAGGCACATACTTTTCTTTGTTCTTCGTACCTTAGGTTTTGTAAAGTTTAAGTCTCTGAAATTATAATCATTGCCTCTTTTTATTAATTTTTTTTGTATATTAGTTGGGAGTTGATTATTAATTGCCCTGTACATTACTTGTGCTGTCTTAAATTTAACTAAATCCATCAACTTTATGGCATGTGACTTTAAAAACAACGAGTTGGTATGGTCTCTATATCCTACATTATTTATTATCATAGCTTTTTTCGTAATGTGTATACAGTATTGGCTGTAGGTTGGTCTTGTAGGTGTTTCCCCAGACCTCTACACAGTAGTTAAGATATGGTAAAAACAGTGAATTGTACAGTAAGAATAATAATTTATAGTCCAAGATGTGTCTTGTCTTCCCCAGAATCCCTATACATTTTGCCAACTTAGCCCGGATGTGACTGATGTGAGGTTTCCAGCAGATTCTATTGTCTAGTGTCACCCCCAGAAACTTATTTTCCTGTACTATTTCAATACTGGTATCATCTATCATTACCATTATTTCATGATTTATTTTATATATAATTTCCAAAAAAACATAATTCTTTGGTTTTTTTTTTCCAGATTTAGAGATAATTTATTTTTGTTGAACCACTGCGTTTACCTTTTCATTTCTGTTGTGACCACTCCTAAAACCTGCTGAAAATTTTCACCAGTGCAAAGGATATTTGTGTCATCCGCAAAGAAAATAAATTTCAGAATTTTTGATACTTGGCATATGCCATTTATATATAAGATAAAGAGTTTGGGTCCCAAAACTGACCCCTGGAGCACACCACAAGTGATGTCCATGAAGGGTGATTTGTGCTCACGTATTTTTACAAATTGTTGTCTGTTACTTAAATAACTTTCCACCCAACTCAGTCCGACCCATCTTATCTCATACCTTTCCAATTTCCTCAGTAAAATTCTATGACCAATGGTGTCAAAAGCTTTCTTTAAATCTATAAATACTCCTACAGCACCTTTTTTTTTATCTATACAACTAGTGATTTCTTCTATGAGTTCAATCAGTGCCAAAGATGTAGATTTGTCCGCTCTAAAACTATACTGACTGTCTGTAAGGAGGTTGTGTTTTTCAATGAAATTATCCAGTCTTTTAGTGAAAATTTTTTTCATCTTTCTCAGGTATCTTGCTTTTCTGGCTATATCTGCGTTTTCTTTCATAAGGTGCTTGTTTATGTAGATGTTCATTCCTTTCAGTTTCCTACCTTGTTTTAGCAGTGCAGTCTTGTGTTTTCTGTTGACAAACCTCATGATGACAGCTGGTTTGTCGTTATTGTTTTTCCTGGGCAGAGGGTGGCAGGCCTCAATGGTGTTACAGTCCAGCTGGATTCCTTTGGACTGCAGGAAGGCCACCACCTGTTGCTCAGTGGATTCGGCTTCCAGCTCACCGAGTCCCCCTCTGCTGTCCGTGGCCACCGCCTGAGCATATGATCGGGGTTTAATGTGGAGCCCTGTGATGATCACGTTGTTCACCTGGGTGTATTGTTCCGGGTCAGCCACTCTGCTCTCCAGATACGCCAGCCTCTTGTCCTTCTTGGCATTCTGGATCCGCAGCGCTTTCACCTCTTCGGCCAGGTCCAGAATGTTTTATTGGTGCAGCTTAACAACAGAAACCTCTTCAGCCAAGAAGTCGAGCAACCTTTTAATATCATCCACCTCCTCAGCCTGCTGAGCTTTCTTAGGACCCATGATCCCGGACTGTTTATGTTGACTAAACAGCTAACTGAACAGCTGTTTAGCTAGCTGAGTGGCGGACCGCTCAGCTCCACTCCCATTTTCCCAGTCCATAAATGTGGTTATCGGCGTCTTAAGTCAGGCAGGGGTCGAAACGAAGATGTCCAGTCTGTAATCCAAACTCAGTTATCAGAAGCCAGAACAGTAGTCAAAAACCGAGCGCCAAAACACAGAAATCCACCGATTGACAGGAGCTAACAGATAAGATGACATGGAAAAAAAAAATGAAATCCCTCCTGCGAGACAGTGGCAGTACTATAAAAACCATTCGCCATGATGCTACATTGTATTGTAAGCATTAGCATGCTGGTGGTCCAGCCAATCATTGTAACCGGATACCACTCAGATAAGCAGGGATGAGGCGACGGACAGGCCACCTGGTATCCTTGTTCTTCTCACAACACTTGACTATATAATTCATTCTTAGATATTATTTTAGGTTTTATTTTCTCCAACCGGGATACAGTCAATCACCCGAATCCAAGGTGACTAGCTGAAGCTAGCAGTTTAGCCAGTCATTCACATATGTTTCTGTGCTTATTATACTCCAGGGGTCCATTAAAAGGCTGTGTGATGTGTCTAGTGCGTTATAGAAGTGTACACTTCTGTCCCGCCGCTAGCTAGCCTGCTGTTTACAGCAAGCGAAAAGGGAGCTGAGTGCATAAGGCTCCTCTGCTAGTACATAGCCTCTCCACAGCAAGCCCCATGCGTACCTCCTTGTGGTAATGGATGGAAACTGGGTACCGTGAGGCCCCAGGCTAAAATGCAGGGACTCGGAGGAGATTTGGCCCCCAGACTTGCGGTACTCACGGCCCACCGGCATGTGGACATGCCCTGATACCCATGAACCAAATCCCTAACTATGGGTTAAATAGTATTCAATTCAATTCAATTCAATTCAACTTTATTTATATAGCGCCATTTCACAACAACAGTCATCTCATAGCACTATCAACTGTAGGGAGGACCCCCACAGTTGCAGAAAGACCCCAGCAATCAGGCGATCCCCTGTGAGCAAGCACTTGGCGACGGTGGAGAGGAAAAACTCCCTTTTAACAGGAAGAAACCTCCAGCAGAACCAGGCTCAGGGAGGGGCAGTCATCTGCTGCGACTGGCTGGGGGGTGAGGGGATAGAGAAGAAGAAAAGAACAGACATGTAGAGAGCATGTATGATGCATGTATGCATGTCTGAGTATACGGACTACATAGTCCGTTAGGAAAGTTCCCAACGGCGAGTAGTCTACTACTTCGGCGATGAGGGCAGTGCCCGGCAGGCAGGTGCTAGAGAGGCGGGCCTTGATAAACAAAGCACCCGGCAGCCCGTTGCAGCCAACTTCATGAAAATCACACGTTTTGGCCTGCTGAACCGCGTTGGACATGCTGATGGCCAAGAGCATGTGCGTGGCCCTTGCGCAGCCACGACCACCCTAAACAAATTCACAAGCGATTGGCCTTCGTCTTCAACTTGGACGATCCCTTCAAGCCCAATGGCGATGGAACTGCGAGTAACGGGGGCAGGTTTGGTATGACTGGAAGCCTCTAGCTCACAGCCACACATTGGCAGCGGATCTAAGTTGATCGCCTTCCAATGAACTCTGCGGTGACATTGGATTTCGGTAGCTGGATCCGTGACTGGGCTGGCCTATTTAGGACTCCCGCAGCCCACCCCATATGGGGAGGCCCCTAGAAAAGGTGGGGCAAACATCGGACACTGCAGACTTATCTGGCTAGCATGCCGCGGCTGGCAGATTACCCATCACAGCGGTTGACCTACATATCAAAACCATAAAAACTCAAACTCAACCGCTCTTGACCATCGCCTGGATTCTCAACCACCGATTGGCTCTCTCATTACAAAACCCTTCATCCTGGGTGTTTGGAACATTCGCACACTGCAGGACACGAGGAGCAGCGAGCGCCCAGAACATCGTACAGCTCTGGTATGTAAAGAACTTGCACGCTTTAACATCGACATAACAGCTCTAAGTGAGACTAGACTTGCTGAGGAAGGCAACATCAAGGAAACTGGATCAAACTACACCATTTTCTGGAAGGGAAAGGATACAGAAGATCCACGTATCCATGGTGTAGGCTTTGCCATCCGATCCCAGCTTGTGGACCAATACAGCCTTGTCCCAACTGCAATCAATGAGTGAATAATGACCATCCAAATCCCGCTAACCCAAAAACATTTCCTCACTCTGATCTCAGTGTATGCGCCTACACTTACATCTGAAGATGAAAGCATGACCTCCTTCTATGAACAGCTCACACATACCATTCTGACAGTCCCAGAATCCGACAAGCTTGTTATTCTGGGTGACTTCAATGCCAGAGTTGGCAGTGACCACCAGCTGTGGAAAGGCATCATAGGCCACCATGGTATGGGAAAATGCAATGCAAATGGGGAACTTTTACTGGGCCTTTGTGCCAAACACAATCTTATTGTAACAAACACCCTTTTCCAACTCCCCCATCGCCAGAAGACGACCTGGAAACACCCTCGCTCCAAAAAGTGGCACACCCTCGACTATGTCCTCACAAAAACAAGAGACCGAAATGATGTCTGCATCACGCGATCCATGCCTGGAGCAGATGACTGCTGGACAGATCACCGCCTCCTGATCTCCCGACTCAATATTACGATCTGGCAACCACCAAAGCGCATTTTGGCAAATGTTCCTCACCATCGCTTTGACTGTGACAAGCTCCGCAATCCCCAAATGTTGCAGTCCTTTAGAGAGGCCATTGGTAGAAACATGAATGAACTGAGCCTTCCAGACAATGCCTCAGTTGAAGACCGATGGACCACTCTCCGTGATACATTGACTGCTGCCGCCAAAGAAACGATTGGTCACAAACACAAGAAAAACCAAGACTGGTTCAACGAGAATGATGAAACAATCACCGACCTCATAGAGGCTAAACGCCATGCACGTCTTGCGTTTGAAAATGATCCGTCTGCAAAGAATCAACAGAAACACCAGCAAGCAAAAGCGGCATGCCAGAGAGGGATTCGTAAAGCCCAAAACACTTGGTGGCAGCAAAAAGCAGAAGATTTGCAAAAATATGCCAACCAACGGGATATGCGCCATTTTTATGCTGCAATGAAGGAGATCTTTGGCCCCACCAGATCATCTGTGGGCAGCCTAAAAGATGCAAATGGCTCCACCATTATCACAGACACCAAGGGGATCCTTGACCGTTGGAAGTCCCACTTTGAGAGTCTATTAAATAGTCACTTTTGCACCCCTAGTGATCTCCTCTGCAAGACCCCACAACACCCCACTCGCGAGTGGATATCTACACCACCTTCACTACATGAGCTAAATAAAGCTATAAAGCACATGAAGACAGGCAAAACACCAGGACCAGATAACATCCCGCTGGAGTTCTATCTTCATGGAAGTCCTGAGGTGAAAAACTATTTAATGCAGCTTCTACTTAAAATATGGGAAACCAAGACGTTACCAAGTGACTTTAAAAATGCAAATATAGTCACCATTTTCAAGAAGGGAGATAGAGAGAACTGCAGTAACTACCGTGGCATCTCACTACTGAGCATTGCAAGCAAGATCTTTGCTCGTATCCTTCTCAACCGTCTTCTTGTAGTAGCCGAGGATGTACTTCCTGAGTCCCAGTGTGGCTTTAGACCCTCTCGCGGTACAGTAGATATGATATTCTGTGCTCGACAACTCCAGGAAAAGAGCCAAGAACAACAACAACCACTTATGTTCATCTTCTGGGACCTCAAGAAGGCCTTTGATCAAGTTCCTCTCCCTGCTATATGGGCTGTTCTTGCTCGTTTTGGATGTCCAGATGATTTCATCGCTCTCGTTCGCGCTCTCCACGATGGCATGGTTGGTAGGGTTTGCCACCAGAATACCCTCTCAGACCCTTTTCCCACCACTAGTGGTCTCAAGCAAGGATGTGTCCTTGCTCCAACCTGCTTTTCGTTGTATATGGCTGCAATGCTAAATGAATACCACCTACAACCCCTGGTATCAATCTGCAATACCGCTTGGATGGGGGGCTTTTTAATCTTGCTCGCTTTCGCGCGAAATCCAAAACCTCAGTCACCAGTGTTCATGAATTGCAGTTTGCAGATGATAATGCCACAGCAGCTCAGACTGTTGATGACCTCCAGAGGATAGCTACCATTTATAATGACTCTTATGAGCATTTTGGAATGGAAGTTAACACTGACAAAATCAAAATCCTCAACCAACCAGCACCTGGTCAAACTTCCTCAAGGATCAACCTTAAGATCAACGGAAATCCTGTCGATGAAGTGGAGCATTTCTATTACCTTGGTAGCATCCTCTCAAAAATACCAACTTGTGCAAAGCACATCGAAAACCGCATAAAAGCTGCACACTCCGCATATGGACGCCTTTGTCATCGAGTCTTCAATAATCATGCAGTAACCATCCGCACCAAAATCATGGTTTTTCAGGCCGTTGTTCTTTCCACCCTTCTTTACGCCTGTGAAGCCTGGACCTTGTATCGTCGCGATATCAAGCGCCTTGAGAACTTCCAACAGAGAAAGCTCAGACAAATACTTGGCATTCGTTGGGAGGATCGACTTTCAAACAATGAGATTCTCAAGCGTGCTCTGCTGCCTAGTGTGGAAGCTACCATCTTGCAGCACCGCCTTCGATGGACAGGACATGTCACACGGATGGACCCCACCAGACTACCACGAATCATGCTCCAGGGGGAGCTTGAGACAGGAAAAAGACCACATGGTAGGCCAAAACTGTGCTACAAGGACCAGCTAAAATGTTCCCTGAAGCAAGCCAACATAGACAAAAGATCTTGGGAACAACTTGCCACCGACAGAGCAGCCTGGAGAAGAAGAACTTGGGAAGGCACAGACTCATTTGAGAGGCACAGAAAACAACAGGATGATGATAAACACAAACGAAGACAAGAAAAACAAAACCAACCACGTCCCCCACCCACAATAAAATGTGACTTTTGCCCACGACAGTTCTATCATAGGCTGGGCCTTCAGAGCCACATCTGCCATCGACATCGATCACAGATGGCAACGTCCTGAAAACTAAGATGAAGCCAATGCTCGGACACGAGCTGGAGCCGACAATACTCCAGGGACTGATCATATCCTATTATATGTCATATCAGCCACTGAAACCACACACCCCTGTCCACCAGTGATGCTTTATTTCATTCATTCTTTGAGACAAATTTACATTAGTTGGTTCAGTCTCAATTCAAGCTAGCCAGCTAATGTTAGCAATAAGGAGTTAAGAGTAAGGGTGGAGTTTAATGTGGTCTTAAGGCGCTTTTCCACTAGCCTCGATTAGAAAACCCGACTCGACTCACTTCGGTTCGGTTCTGCCTCGGTTGCTTTTCAACATTACTGCTGGCATACCTGCTGGCACACCTGCGGTGGGTGGGATTTCTTGAACAGCAGGCGGTGCCGAGGCGGCGCCACACTCTCGTGACGTGAAACACGCGACCGAATCCTCTACAACAAAGAAAATGGCTGATGACGAGGAGAGAAGGAAGGAGGAAGGAGAGAGGAATGACTGTGACATGAAACTGGTGAAATCTATGGTGCTGACTTGTTGTGCTCTGCACAATCTGTGTGAGAGTCATGGAGAGACGTTTGACACTACATTGGATGATGCAGTAGATGAACCAGTGGTGGCAGCGGCACAAGGAGCAGAGGAGCAGGGTGCCGATATACGAGATGCTGTGAATGCAGTACTTGTCTAGCAATAGGTAGAAATGTAATTTCGCCCACATTTATGTGCATACATATTTCAAAAATGTTTTTTGTAAATAAAATGTTGTGCATGTTCCATCTACCTGTCCTCTGTTGTTCATAACGCTTATCTGTTAAGAAGGTGGGAGGCCATCAGCCTAATGATGAGTCCACACTTCTCACTGTTGTGATAATTGCTCACGCTGAGCGCTCTGCCAGCCCCACTGTGGGGATCACACACACGACGTGTTCCTCCACACTCTCAATCATTTTTTTTCCCGTATATTGTTCTTTTTGGCGTACAGAAATGGCCATACGCCCGTATTTGCTAAAATTGCATTTTCCCCGTATTAAAATACGGCGAAACCGTATCACTTGACAGGTATGTAATTACATGCAGAAACACCGCACAGGCCATCTTCACAAAAATCCAGCTCGACAAGCCACTTTTGCTTAGGTGGAAATGCAAATTGAACTATAAATCATGTGCTGATACATATCATATTCCCATGTAAAGGTCTCCCACTTTTACTTACAAATTGATTTTTAATTTTTGGGAAAAGGGAATATAGCACAACTTGTTGGTAACAACAGTTGTGTGCAACAAAAACACAGTTGTGTCTAATGTTATTAGTGCCAAATTTTTGCTAGATTCCTTCTTAATTTATTAAATTTTGACTGGTGATGCAACATTCAACTTACATGTACTTACCTTTATCAGTGTCTACTGTACAAGTTAAAGCACACCTGTACAACTGCTTATAACATAAAAAATGTACCCGTTCAAGAGAAATGGATTCAGCATTTCAAATTTGTTTAAAATAAAACAAAAACTACCAAGACATTACGTTTCGTTGTGTTGTTAAAAATTAAATTACCATTAGAAGGCTATACACCTGACCTGATGAACAGCAGCATGTGGAGTGAACAGAGAATGGAATGTGTATGTAATTATTGGCTTTTCTCATACGGTGTCATAACAGATAAACCAGACTTTTGATGCAAACAATACAATTTTATTCCAGAAGCAAAATTTACAAACAAAAAAACAGACTGGGCGTGGGGAGACATGGTTAGACACGCCAACTGCTAAATGCGTCCACAAGCCTGCCAAATAGGGTCAAGAAATCTCTGTTGAATGTTGACATCTCTGCGGGCTCTTCCCTTCGTAACACAGCGTCCTGCTCCAGGGCTTCATGCGCATCTGCCCGCACATCTGCGGCCACCTGTCGCAAATGCTGCATGTACTCCTGATGGTGTTCTTGCCGCTGGTCATGTTGCCGTTCCAAGAGCCGCATCTCTTCGTCATGCATGTTGACCATCGCTGATGTAAGGTCAGCGATGGAGTTGTCCGTTTTCCTCTTGCCTAGATGGAAAGACAGAAAGGCATGGTCGTTAAAGCTGGATCACTACATATATTATGGAATTACACTGGTGAAAGTCTGTGGTGGAATGTCACTATTATATTATGCTTCATTGCTGTATATAAGCTGAACTGTCATGTTGCTGCCCCTCAGTAGAGCGGATTTTGCAACACGCAGGGTGCTGTCTTCGGCTGCAGCCCCCATGCAAAACTAAAAAGGATTAAGATTAAGAATATGGATGGATGGATGGGTAATGTTTAAACTAGTTGCTTGTAGTGTGGCCGCAGAAATCTGAATGGGTTAATACAGTCAGCTGACGCGAAGCATTTCAATGAAGCATGTTGATTTCAATGGAAGTTCATGAGCTTTATTTGTTTTTCTAAAACAGGAGTTACAACAGCACTTCAATCACCACACCTAAAAATGGTTGTGGAACACCAATAAGTGAAGACCAAAGAATAACCTTTTCGTACATTTAAAAAGACATTTTCAATTAATTAATATGCAGCTACAGGAAATTGCATTAATCAATTTGGTACATAACTTGTTAGGCTCCAGCCCCCCGCGACCTGTAAAGGATTAAGCGGTAGAAGATGGATGGATGGATGGATGGATTTTCGACCCTGGTTTCCGCTGGACCTGTTTCACCAAAAAAAAAAATTGTGGTTATTGTGCCTTACCGGCACTTGAACGTGATCCAGATGGAGCTGGTGATGTGGCTGACATGGGAGTCGATCCAGCTGGTGCTCCGACAGACGCAGCGCCAGGAGAGTCCGCTGTGTCCATGTCCACTGAGGTGGACCCCTGTGATATGAACTGCGATTCTAGAAAGAAAATGCACGCAATTTAAAACTTAACACCAAAGTGCAACATGTACACAACACTCTAAAGTTTTTAACCGGAATACAATAAGCGTAATTCAGCGTTTTGTTCGCGCTAATACTTAACACAAAGCAAGCGTGAATCTGCAGTTGGCTGCAAAACAATAGGCAAGCCTCAGTATTTTATTTAGCGAATGCAAAGTCCTTAAGCCAAGCAGTTGCCTCCTGGTTTGCTGTATGGAGGGTGTGTAATCCTCCTTCCAGTCTTTGGAGCGGGCAAGCCTCTATGATGTGTTCCATTGTTTGCTCCTCTCCACATGTGCACAGTGGGCTAGGGCTACTGCCCCATCTGTGAAGGCTGGCCAAGCAGGGGCCATGTCCAGTCCTGAAGCGATTGAGTGTAGACCACTGTCTCCTTGGAAGGTTGGTGCCCGGGACCTGTTGGTTGGGGTTTATCACCAGCTGTTTGTTTGGGACCTCCTTGGTCTCCCATTCCTCTTGCCAAGCTGTCTGGATGGTAAAGTCAGCTGGGGGAGGGTTTTTCCAAATCGGCCGTCTGGATGAAAGTCGGGCAGTGGGTGGGGTGTAGATATCTGCATGGATTGGTAAGTGAGGAGAATCTTTAACTTTTTGGAGCATCCTTTGAGTTAATGCTGCTCGCCGGATGTGTGGAGGGGCTATGTTTGACAGTACAGAGAGCCAGGGGAGTGGTGTTGAGCGGATTGTTCCAGTTATAGTTCTCATGGTTGAGTTGAGCTGGGTGTCTACATGGTGTGTGTAAGATGACCTGGACCAGACAGGGGCACAATATTCTGCTACAGAGTATGAAAGGGCCAGTGCTGAGGTGCGCAGGGTGGAGACTGCCGCCCCCCATTTTGCACCAGCGAGCTTGCAGAGCAGGTTGTTTCGTACCTTCACCTTAGCAGCCGTCCCCTTTAGATGTTCCTTGAAGGATAAGGTCCTATCAAGGGTCACTCCAAGATAAGTTGGATTTGGGGCATGCTTAAGCTTGAGTCCGCTCAGGTGGATGTTTAGTTCTCTGGCAGCTTTTGCATTGTGGAGATGGAATACACTGGAGACGGTTTTTGCTGGGCTTGGTTTTAGGCGCCAGATTTTGCAGAACTGGTCCAGTTTGGCAAGATCTTCCGTGAGCACCCGTTCCAGTGGTTCAAAGTCTGGTGCTTGGAATGCCAAACAGATGTCGTCTGCATAGATGAATTTGCGGGATTTTGTAGTAGGCAGGTCGTTTATGTAGAGGTTGAACAGAGTTGGAGCTAGAACTGAGCCTTGTGGGAGTCCGTTTTTCTGCATTCTCCATGCACTTGTGTTCTGACTGAGGTGGACTCTGAACCTTCGGTTGGTCAGCAGGGTTTTTATAATTGCTGTTGCCCAAGCAGGGATCGCCTTTATAAGTTTCAGGAGGAGGCCTTTGTGCCAGACCGTATCATAGGCGGCTGTAAGATCGAGAAACACAGCCCCTGTCTTCAGTCTGCTCTCGAAGCCATTTTCGATGAAGGTGGTTAGGGCCAGTACTTGTTCTCCTGTACTGCGGTCCTTGCGGAAACCTGCTTGATCCACACTTAGAATATCCTCTATTTCTGGGGAAATGCGTTGCAGTATTAGGTGCTCCAAGCCTCAGTAACAACCATTACCCACAATCTAACAACCTTCCCATTTCTTAAAAACAGTGAGCTTGGCACAGAAAGGATAAAGTGGCTAAAAGACGCGCAATATCAAAACAACACTCACCATCCACGGTTTCCAAGGCTGTGGCCGTGTCGAGGGCCTATGTCCATAGATCGCGTCCATCTCAGCAAACCACTTCCACTCCTTCCGATCCGCTGCACTTCAAGCAATGTGGTCCTTCACTGCTCGGTAATCGCTTTTCAGCTTTTTCAGCTTTTTCAGCTTCTCCCGACACTGTTTGGCAGTACGGATGTGCCCTTGGGAACCCATCTGCTCGGACACCTGCTGGTATATTTTTTCATTTCGAGTAGATCCGTCCAACTCGCGCTGGATGCGATCGTCGGCTAATATAGAAAGAAAATTGCGCACTTCCTAATACATAATATTAGGAGTATATTATTATATAAGTATATTATACAGTATATTAATATAATATACTGTATTAAAGGGGCGCACTATGTTCACTGGCTGAACAACTACAAATGGCGGTCGTGGAGTAGATTCAGCAGAAAAAGTCGCTTTTGTGACGTTACGACCTGACCAATCAGCGGCGACCAGTCTCTTAAAGTCATATCACAGCCATACTCAGCCCTACTCAGCTCGGTTAGACCCTGCCCTGGATCAGGTACTAAAAAAGCACCTGCTAACTGGTGCTGGGGCTAATGGAAAATGCTCAAACGCGGGCTGAGTGGTGCGGTGTAGGGCTAAGTGAGGCTAGTGGAAAAGGCCCGTTAGAGACTTAAAGAGAAATGCACTGAAATGAGCCAATCTGAAAAGGCTGCAAAACGGGATTCACAAAGATGTGGCAATAATTAAAGAAAATTTGACCAAAATATGTCACAAACATTTCATCAAGACATAGGTGAGCTGTTAAAATGGTTGAAAAGTACAGTCATTGAAACTTTTAATATAATCTAATATTTCCCTTTAACCAATACTTCAAAATAGGCTGATGGAATAAAATTGAATTGATTGAGACTGAATCAATAATCAATAGGCGGTTTCCAAGTCATGAGCCATTTATTTAACTCTGATCAGAGGAGGAAGGAGATACAGCTTGACTATTTCAGAGTCTCGCTCACCCACTCTCTGCCATACATTCTAAGTCTGGTGTTTTTATAGCTGAAGGAAAACAAAGAGAACAGTCCTTGACTTTATCAATATGTTGGAGACAACTATTGGAGACATCACCCTGGAGGCAGTTTAAGTGCCTTAATCTATAGCTGATTTCTGACATCCTGAGCAGGGCAGGTTGGTATGACAAGAGCAATAAAACAAGAGATCCTGGGTCATTATCTACGTCATTATTTACAACCTTGCTGGCCTAATCTCAACAGGCATCCATTTACAAACATTCCAGACTCTGAGACATGAAATTCACAAGAGACAAGTAATGGATTATGCAACACACCAAAATACAGATATAATATATAAAAGAATAATACAGAGATGAAATTATATAGAATAATATAAAAGAACATGAAATTATCCTATCATAGGCCTACTCAAAGATGATTTGATATGCACTCATAACATATGACCTTTGACCTTGGCACTGAGCACAACCTGGATGCAGACCCACCTGAGGATCATTGTGTGTGAGTGTGGTGAGCATCCGGCAATTGCCTTGCTGCAACAGCCATCTGTGAAGTCATGTGAATAGTCACAATGATGAAACATTTTGAGAGCAACATCATAATCTAGCAGATTTTTGGCTGGGCATCAAAATACATACTAAAAGGAAGCAATTTTAACGTTCTCGATGCAAATGGTGAGTATTCAACCTAATAAACGTCTACAAGTGTAATCATAAATCCAAACTGAGGTCATAAAGTGAATGAAAGGGAAAATTCCTGCAGATTTTTCTTCCGCTGCTGTGAGAAATGGAAACACTGTTAGTCATAGTGCTGTTTCAGCTAATAACTGTACCTGAAAGCTCCTTTCAATGTTTGGGCATCTTCCAAAAAAGAAATCTGAGAATTTTGTGTCGTGGTATGAAAGCCTGCATGGTTACATAACTCCAAAAGTTCTTTCTTTTTCATTTCAATGTGCATTTTAAATGTCATTGTGAGTGGGGTCTAATTTGGAGCTTTTACATTTCACTGATAAATTTATCCCGATAGTCTTCTTACCCAACAATGTGAGAGTCAGCTGATCTGGAGGATTTGCTCCTACAGCCTTTGTTGGTAAGAGGTGAACTTAATGAGTACCTAATCGGTGTGGAGAATGTGACCCTTATTTAAAACTCACACACAGGGCAGACAGCTAGACCAAAGGCCTCTGTCGCTTAAAAGAAAGAGCAAATACATAAATCCTAAATTTTATCTTATCTAGCTTATACTAAAAATCTGAAATGAAAGTTATGACTATAGTGACAATCAGACTGGAGATATCTGAAATGAGAGGTTCTCCTAGTAAGGGTTCTATTTCTGATATCCAGAATGTTCACTGTAGATAGGAAGAATATAATTCTGGATATCTGGAAGTGAAAACCCAATACACATGAATGGGAAAAGTGACATCATGAATGAAGTTTCAGATATCTGAAATGGTCATTATGTATAGGAAGAATGTCATTCTAGCTATCTTTAGATGTCCATTTTAACTAGGACAAATTATAGATATTTGCAATGCATATCCAGTCTAGCGATTAAATATTAAAATGGGTTAGTTAGCAAACTGCTACTTTCACGTTTAGCAAGTTGGTCAGAAAGATGTGTCTGATCCTTAAATCCAGTGATGGTCCAAATAGTGTCTTGTCCAAAGAGTCGAAAAGAAAAGCAAAAAAGTGACTTTTTGGTAACACTTGCAGTCAGCCATGTTTTTCTTCCGAATCACTTCAGGTTGAAAAAGCAGTTTTTTCTCTTCCCAACTGAGTGATGTTTAAATCCTCTGGCTGGTGTGATCCCAAACATTTAATCTCTTATTTTTTTTTCTCTACTGTTAAATTGAACTATTAATAAATTGTTCACTTGGTTCATATTATTACCCTGCTAGGGGGTCTAAGAACTAACTAGCGGTCAGTTGAAAAGGCCAGTGGCAATGAACATACTGACATACAGTACGTCAGATCTATTAGCATTACTTTTGAATGGCTGTTAACAGCATGGGGCCATCCTCATTGGGCCCCACAGCTCATTACTGAAAGCATGTTGAGCATGCTAACATTTGTAAGTCGCTGGATCTCTTAAACTGGATTTATGCACCCGTGTTGATGTGACGAAGCTGTGACAGTGTCGACACAGCAGCAACGTGCATTCCTATGTGTCGCTCGATGTGCACCTCACCAGAGAAGGAGAGGTGCATGTCAGTGACGTAGGCCGTAAGAGCTGTGATTGGTCTGCTTTGATTCCTCCTTCACATTTCCTGGATCTCACCGCTACTCCACTCTGCCTGTTCAGAGAGGCACAACTTCCAAAGCACAACTAATAGGACAATGGTCCAGATTCAAAAGAATACTGAGGAAGTGAGCACATACAGAACATTTTGTGTCTCGTCATAACCTCAGTAATTACACAGATTGTCAATTAACAGCAACAGCGGTGGTCACACGTACCGTTTTCTCCGACTTAGAGCATCCGCCCCACAACCGGGAGACCGGGGTTCAAATCCCGGCCAGGTCATACCAAAGACCAGGTAAAAATGGTACTTTCTGCCTTCTAGCTTGGTGCTCAACATAATAGAACAGGGAAAGGAAAGTTAACATGCAGAGCTACCAGAGGACTGACCCTCCACTGTAGCTTTCACTACCTACAGTAGCTGCGTGGCCTAGGGTCTTGAAACGGAGAAAGGTAAGATAAGATAAGATAAGCCTTTATTAGTCCCACAATGGGGAAATTCCAGGATTGCAACAGCACAGGGATAGCAACACTCAGAGCAACAATCAGAAGGCAAGAAAAAACAAGAACAGCTAGTATATATGTACATATTACTATATATATATATATATATATATATATATATATATATATATACAGTATATATATATATATATATATAGACACACAGTGCGGAGCATTGTGGTTGGTGAATGTGCAGCAGAAAGTCTAAGCTCTCTCTCCGCGGATGCGGCGGGCCAGCTGGATGTCTTTGGGCATGATGGTGACCCTCTTAGCGTGGATGGCGCACAGGTTGGTGTCCATGAAGAGAAGAGACCCACCAGGTAGGCCTCGCTGGCCTCCTGCAGAGCCATGACGGCGAAGCTCAGGAAGCGCAGGTCGGTCTTGAAGTCCTGAGTGATCTCCCTCACCAGGCGCTGGAAGGGCAGCTTACGGATGAGCAGCTCCGTGGATTTCTGGTAGCGACGGATCTCTCTCAGAGCCACGGTACCGGGCCTGTAACGGTAAGGCTTCTTCACTCCGCCGGTGGCCGGAGCGCTTTTTCCGAGCAGCCTTGGTGGCTAGCTGCTTCCTGGGGGGGCTTTTTCCTCCAGTAGATTTACGGGTGGTCTGCTTGGTTCTTGCCATCGCTCTTTATTATTCTGTCTTATATTTCTTGCACGCCACCTAAACTCCAGCCCGGCACCCGCGTCGTTTTCGCTACAGTTCCCAGTATGTCGAGTTTCTCCGTTAGCACCGGGTGGCGGTTGAGTGCTAGCTAGCACTAGCTCTTCCCTGCTGTATCGTCTCCTGCTGTAAACAGTGGCTCCGTCCGCTGACTCGGGAGACCTTTGGGGCGATCTGTGCGTCCGTGATATATATATAGAGTGAAAGGTGTAGAAAGAAGAAGGAAGATAAAAAAGGCAGTTGCAAAGGGCAGCCAACTCGTGTGGCGCTGCCGGTCCGGCGGAACCGGAACCGGAAAAAAAAAAAAAAAAATAGAGGTGCCGTAAGGTGCCGCCTTACGCCAAACATCATTGGCATGGGAATAACTTATCTTTTTCCTCTGTGCAACGATCGTATGAAAAGTTGTTTTTTCTTAACATTTATTAGCTCCAACTCCATCACAATCTGCTCTTGTCCGTCACTGTTTCATAAACAAAAACACACGACAAACACAAATCACTCTACACATCGGCTGAAACCTGTTTTGGCAACAGAACAACACATTTCACCCAACACACAAGAAAAAATTGCTGATCACTGTGTAGGTGACAGCCGTCGGTAATGGCATCAACGTGACGCAGGTGCATAAATCCTGCTTTATTGTACAAAAGTGCTACCATTATCATATGTAATAAATCCAAAATATTAGTCAGTTGTGGAGAAAATATATACTTTTAGACTTAATTACTATGTGTACACTGCTCAATAGCAGCATCTGGTGGGGGCTGGCCCCACATGCCCCTAATGTAGAAGCCAGTGAAAGGCAGATTTTCCCAGTTCATTTTGTGAGATTGTTGACTGAAGAACAAGTACTGTATGTCATGAGCTGAAATGTCAGTAGACTGCAGATGTTAAGGGGAGGAGTTCACTCATCAATGCTTGTTAGCTGTGGTTTGGTGCAGAGGCAGCAGGTGCCCTGTGTGGACACAAACATGTCAAGCATTTCCCCCTATGGAAAAAATAAGAAATGACACTCTAGCTAACAGCTGATAACACAGCATACTATTAGCATCTCAAAGGAATTTCCATTTTTTTTATCTTTACCTTCTATTTTGAATTTATGTCTTAACTGTAACCATAAGAACTTTTTGACCATTGACATTTAAAGTTAGTCTGCCTCTTTATGTTATTAGTGGATATGTAAAATACTAGATACAAAAAAGAGGGAAAAAGATTATAGTTACAGTCAAGAATCTCACTAGGCCTAGGGCATGTGCTGACTTTGCACATGAACTAATCTATATACGGCACTCATGATGTAGCCATAATTTAAGAAAGTTTCCATGCACAATATTTATGGAATTAAATGGATATTTCAGTGTAACAAGGCCACACAGATACTCACCTATATATAAAGCTACTGCAGCAACTGTAAGATTAGTGGTCCTGTCCAAAGGTAATAAAATCCTCTTAACAGAAATTCTAAGCCTCACAAGGTAAAGATTTCAGCATAGTTTGGCCATTAACCAAAGTTTATGAAATGTATGTATTTCTAAGCTAACAGCTCGTGGTAGTTTCATATTTAAATATTAAAAATGCATTCTGTTCAACAGTGAAGAAATACACCCCATCACCAGCACCAAAATTTGTTTATTTCATGAAGAAGTAAAGTTTTTTTTCTTTCTTGGAAAAAAAATGAATACATGTTAAAAAGGGAAGGCATGTCATATATTCATAATTAATAAGGATTTTTATTTTAACATTCAGGACATATTAAAAAATATGATTCTTAAAAGACATTTGTTGTCCATTCCAGTGATTTGAAGAAAGACAAAATTTGTACTGTAAACATACTGCGAAACGTGTTTAAACACCAGAAGCTTGTCTAGCTCATTTAATGATGATTTACTGCATTACAGGGATCACTCAGATCTATAAGACAGCCTTGCTTTCCTTCTCTTCTTCCTGTTAAATTGCGCTCTGGCTCTCTCAAAAGATGACTGAAATGGGCTCATGACAGGTGCTCCTGAGGTGGTCGTGAAGGGCTTTTGCGATCTGAGCTCCCCAGCAGTGGTAGAATTGAATGGCATGGCTGTAAAAACTACCAGTTCAGTCTGTTTAGGGATGGAAACTGCTTCACCAAGTGCAGCACCAGATTTCTTTTTTGGTTTCCTCTGCTTTCGGACTCCTTGTCTGTGGCGTTTAGTGGTGATGGTAGGGGTGTCTGTGGTGAAAAGGTTCCATTCATTTTGAGTTTGTGTTACCTCTACTGTGGTAGTGCTTTCAGGGTCTGGAGTTGTGAGAACGGGGAAGACATTTCCAAAGGTGTAGGAAGAAAAAGGTGGAATTTCCCCAGAGGGGTGGACAACCTTTTTCCTCCTCCTATCTCTTAGCCCTCTCTGTTTCCATTTTTGCTTTTTCAAAACACTAAAGGAGGAGTTCAGAGTTGTAACTTGGATCTTCTCTACATAAACATCGGGCCCGTGTGAAAACAGCGGCTCAGTGGTGGGAGCCCCGGTGAGGAGGATCATTTTCAGATCACCCACAGAGGAGTTCTGTTGGATGACAGGCTCAGTGGGAGGAGAGCTGCTTTTCCTCCTTTTCTTCCTCCCCTCTCTGTCTCCCCTCTCCTTTGACCTGTTCCTTTTGACTTTGGTGATCACAATAGGGGTCCTGGCAGAGCTGGTGACAGATCTCTTTTCAGTGACACTCCCGAACTCTTGTGGCTCAGGCTGTGCTGTCGGTGTTATGGTAACAATGGTGGGAACAGAAACTGCCTTCAAGGTGTCAGCTTTAAAATATTCTGGAGAGGAAATGGAAGCTTTCTTGCTCATCTTTCTCCTCCCCTTTTTCTGTGTTCTCCTTTTCCCTTTAAGTAGAACAGCTGTACGTGTTGGGAAAGCGATGTCTCCTTTCAGCGTGTCAGTGTCTGACTCTGTGGGCCTCTCATTGAACTTCTTAGGTGACATGATGGAAACTGTCTCCTGATCCATCAAGGGTTCATCTTTCATGACTTCATTAAAAGGTTCTTCATTTCCTCCAAGCTCAAATTCTCTCTCATTGACTGTGTTTCTGCTTGACTGGCCGTATCTTTGTGACTCACTGACAAAGTTATTTAGATCTTTGACTTCTTCTGCTTTGCTGCCAGAAGGCGAAACTACAGCCACTTCCTCAACTTTGACACCTGCTTCTGGTTTTTGCTTCCTACGCCTCCCGTTTCCTTTACCTTTGTGTTTCTTGGTGGGTTTCTTCTTCTTCTTCCCTGTGTTTTTCCTCTTCTTCTTCTCTGTGGCCTGCTCCTCATCTTTATCATCGGCAGTAGAGCTTTGAGATGTGGAGACAGTAGCGAGGACTTTGATGAAGTCCTCAGCGGCACTGACAACATTTCTAAGTGAAGGATCCTCAGGTCCTGACATCACAGGCTGAGTCACGGTCTCCATTTTCTCTTCCTCATTGCTTTTCTTGGAACCTTTGAACCTAGGAGGAGCTAACGTCAGCTCATCAATGACGTCAATGCCTCCAAAGTCATACAGCACCGCCTCCCTCATCACAGCGATGGGAAGCTTCTCGTATCTTTTACACCTGTTAAAGAGAAAGGGAGAAGGGAGAGTAGTGTGTATTCAGCAGAGGAGCTAATATGGTGCAGAATGTGGTCAATCCACTTAAAAGTTTACGGTGATACTTACAGGCCGTACCAGTGTCGCTCCACGCATTGATCTTCATAAGTGAAATCAAAGCAAGGAGCACTGATGACGTTAAAAAAAGCCTGGCCAACCACTCGGGAAGACGTGTCGTTGACTTTCCTCAGACAATCTTTTAATCTGCAGGAAGAGAAAATGGATTCAAGCAGGAAAAAGCCTCAGCTTTATCATGCATATAGGGAACATACTTTTTAAGATTCAACCACAGATAAATTATTATAGCAGTGTTATTATATGTTGCATTTTTGTGCAGGGTCTCTATTAAGCTTCATGAAGGAAGTACAAGGAGATAAGTTTTTCTTTCCTGGGTTTGATTGTTAAGTCGTATTTTTCTGTATGTATTTTAACTACATAACTTAAAAAGTTATGGACAGATTTTAATTCAGTTCAATTCAATTCAATTCAACTTTATTTATATAGTGCCATTTCACAACAACAGTCATCTCATAGCATTATCAACTGTAGGGGGAACCCCCACAGTTTTTTTATTAAGGAAATTGTTTGTCACTATCTGACTCCAGGAAATGTTTTCAAAGATTTCAACTGGGGGGATGTCTGCTGCCAGCTACTAACAACCAGGGATGGCCAGATATAGTGGCCAAACATCAGTATCAGCCAATATTCTACTTTTTGACTAATATTGGTTATCGGCAAATATATTTTATCATATAAATATATATTATAAGATATCGGCAGTGGCTGATATTCTTCTGGTGTGTCCCAACTGTGTGACATTGATTTTGCCCACAAACTGACAACAAATGCAAATTCAGAAAACATCAAGAACTGAACCATTTTGAAGTATTTCAGTTCAGTTACTTTTTAATAATAATGCATGCTTCTTTGTCACCCTGGCAATGAAGATGGAATAGATGAAAACAAAAAAAAAATTATCTGTATTAGCTATCAACCATCTGCCATCTTACTATTTTCAGCACTGGTATCAACCCAAAATTTCACAATCAGTGCATCCCTAACTTGTTGTTAGAAGAGGGAGAAACAGACCCTTTTCACAGTACACTGTGGAGTTTTATTTCAGGATATTACTGTAGTTCTAGTGGTGGCTTCTTGTCCTCATTGTCATATCCGGCTCTAGGGAGCCGGGCAATCAGAGCCAGGGGCAAGCCAGTGAGTCGTGATATTTTATTCAGGGTAAAGGGGAAGGGATGAGGAGAGCACAGATACTCATGCAGACGTACACTCACAGGTTGCACAGCGCAGAGGTAAGCAGCTCGTACCGGACGTGGGGGTAACAAGACGTACATACTCACAGCGGGATACAAACACAGGAATGCTGCAAGAGGAGTATAAGCTGACACCAGACGAAGGGGCTTCAGCTTAGCAATGTGTTTATGTCGCAGCCCCGAGTCATCGAGGCTGCTCCTATTTATCCTCATTGGCAGCGCCCCAGCTGATGAAGACTAATTGGCCCCAGCCGTCCATAATGCTGCCAGCTGGGGGCCAGCTGAGACGCTGCTCAATGGGAAGCAGGGATGAGGGAAAACATGGGCTGAGTGCCGAGACGGCATCTCAACCCATGGTGACAGAGCCCCTCCCTCAAGGTCGGGCTCCTGAACGACCAGGAACATCCCAGCCCCCCCCCCCCCCCACCTAGGGTGGGAGGAAGGGAGGCGGACCGGAGGGGAAGAAGCCAAGGGAAGGACAACACCAATGGGGCAATGTAGGGTAGCGGGAAAGAAAAACCCAAATACAATACTGACAAAACAGAATAATTAACTCAGGTACAGATGGGGAGAAGAACTGGGTCAGCACGCCGGTTACATACTACCCAGAGAGCACCAACCATGCGTGACCCAGAGCAAGGAAAAAAGAATCACCAAAAAGGTACAGGGCAAAAATGCTGAGTACGGTTAAATAAAGGGGAACCTATACACAGCGCTAATTTAAGTACATACACACACAGTCACCAAGAAAAGTGAGGGTGACTGGAACAAATAGACAATTACAGAGCATGGTGTTACGAAAAACAAGGCACATGACTCTATAATGAACCAACAGGACAAAAAAGAAATACTGAGTGCAGGCAAAGAAAAACACACACACACGAATATATAAATACCCAGTCACCTAAAGAAATGAAAGTGACTGGAATAAATGGATAACTGCAGAGCATGGTGTTACGGAAAACAAAACATAACTCTACAATACAAAAAACGAGGCTAAAAACATGGCACAAAAAGTAAAATGCTGAGCATGAGCGATGGAAAACACAGCACTATAAAAACGAATCCACCAACAGGACAACACATTACACCCGAGTGACCTTAATAACAAAAGAAAAAGTGACACCCGAGGTGAATGGCAGGCAGAGTCCAAAAATAGCCGAGATGACTCCGGAGATCTCCCCGCCCATTGTCCAGCTGGCGAATCAGGGAAAGAGAAGTGTTCGGATGGCGAACTCTGGACCCAGATCCCAGGAATCCAGTCCACCGGCAGCCGAACCAGGCTGCCCAGAGGGAAACACAGACCAGTGGGGGGAACCAGATCACCGAACCGAAAGTTCTGTGGGTCGGGTCGTCGACCCGCATCACTCAACCACCAGGACCGTTGAGACGGGCGAAGGATCAGAGCGGATCCCGGTGGAAGAGGCTCAGGGGAGAGCCGATGACGAGGGCGGCGGGCGTCAGGCCGCAGGAAAACGGCCACCTCCTCACCGGACCTGGACAATACTGGGGCAGCACCCACGTCGGACCCCGATCGGGCCTCAGGCGAACCCACGTTGGACCCCGACTGGGTCTCGGGCGAACCCACGTTGAATACTGCACCAGAACCGACCTCCAACGTTGAACCCGGACCCTCCAGCACCACGAGGAACAGCAACTCCTTGCCGGTGACCCTGGAAGAAGGCTCAGAAGAGAAAACAGAACCGGGATCAGGATCACCGGCAGCGCCAGAACCCGGCGAGACGAGCTCAGACGCAGCGGACGGCTGCACCCGGCTCGTCTCCCCTGGAGATAGGCTGAAGTGCTCAGGGATAAAAAGAGAGAAAAGAAAGGAGAGCACTCGCCTGATCTCGGGTTCTGACGCCGTCCAGGACTGCGAAGATCCAGGATATGTCGTCAGGAGGTCGTTGTCAGGCTCCCATCTAGCCGCGTCGGGCCCCGCAGCCAGCACGATGGTCAGCGCAGCTTGAGATTCCTCCAGCTCAGGTAACCCCGCTGACGATCCACTCGGCGTGAAGCCAGAAGAATCTCGTCCCGCTGGACCGAACCGCTCCTCCGTGGAGACCCGGGGACGCTCAGTCGTCGGCGTAGACTCCACGCAGCAGTCAGTCCCCCTCCTCCGTCCGCAATGTAGCTGCGGAACCACAGGCCCTCTCCATATCCCACCACGTTGACCCGGAGCCGGGGACTGCTCGGCGGAGAGAGACACAGAGGATGCGGGATTAGGCATACAGGTTACAGCAGGTGGGGAGAGTTCAGGGAGCTGCGAACCCTGAACTTCTCCTCCAGGGATGTGACAGAGCAAATCATTAAGCAGGTGTGAAAAAACAATGACTTGCCTGCCCCCTGGAGGTTGAGTATAGCCTGCTGTAGTGGAATCTGCTTCTTCCTCTCCCCGCCCGGCGATAACGGAGGACCCCCCGGGAATTCGTCTGAGGGTCGCTCGCGTTGTCTCCAGCAGAGAGCTCACCAGGCCGGGATTCCAGGCACACACAGCGGTCAGGAAGCGCGTCGAGGAGGAGGGGGAAACAGCCGGGGTGAGCCAGCCCGAATGTCCAGGAATGACAGCGGGGGAACGAGGCTCAGGGGACGAGGCTGTAGAATCTCCACACTGACGAGGCGAAGGGATGACAGCTGCGTGGGAGGAACGGTCCTGACGATGACCCAGAACTGGATCCGGACGAGGTTCGTGCAGAGGTGACTCGGCGATGTGATGACGACTACTCCCAGGGGACGAAGCGAGGGGGAAACCCAGGATTCGCCGCTCTAGATCGGAGATCGAGACGAGGAAGGCGTCGAGCACGGGAAAGCTTCGTAGCCCTGAAGTCCTCACCATCAATCTCACTGCCGCCGCCACATGCCTGAAGGTGGTGACAGGAAACACAGTAGAGCTCGCGACAGCCACTCGACCCCGGACATAACTGCTGTCAGCTGCGGCTCCTTGAAGGGAATCCCGAGTGACGTGGCGCAGGTCAGGGGAAGTCCTCTGGTTGGCGCGAACTCCCGGACTGGAATGGCGGCAGGAACGGGACTCCGAAGCGGGGAAAGACGTCGCCCACTTCGACTCCCTGCCGGGATTTCCATCCACCCCGTGGAGCTTCTCTCGCTGTGTACCTGCAGCGTCTATCCTGGCACTGTCCTCCAGATGGTACAGAGAGTGAGGGTGACAGTCCAGGAGTTCCTCAGCACGGCCCGGATGCCAGCGTCTCGCGTTGGAGGCGTCGTGCAGGGTGAAGAGCGTCCCGTCGACAGCCTCCGAGATGGACCTCAGCTCGTCGCCCTGGCGCCGGAAGTGACTCCTGGGAAACGGCATGCTAGCAGCGCTGACACCCGGACAGAAAGGTACATTTCCACAGCGACTCACGGCCGCCGGCAACTCTTCTGGCTGCGACATACTGTCATATCCGGCTCTAGGGAGCCGGGCAATCAGAGCCAGGGGCAAGCCAGTGAGTCGTGATATTTTATTCAGGGTAAAGGGGAAGGGATGAGGAGAGCACAGATACTCATGCAGACGTACACTCACAGGTTGCACAGCGCAGAGGTAAGCAGCTCGTACCGGACGTGGGGGTAACAAGACGTACATACTCACAGCGGGATACAAACACAGGAATGCTGCAAGAGGAGTATAAGCTGACACCAGACGAAGGGGCTTCAGCTTAGCAATGTGTTTATGTCGCAGCCCCGAGTCATCGAGGCTGCTCCTATTTATCCTCCTTGGCAGCGCCCCAGCTGATGAAGACTAATTGGCCCCAGCCGTCCATAATGCTGCCAGCTGGGGGCCAGCTGAGACGCTGCTCAATGGGAAGCAGGGATGAGGGAAAACATGGGCTGAGTGCCGAGACGGCATCTCAACCCATGGTGACACTCATAAGCTTCTTCTCCTTTTCACTCACTGTTTGTGACACTGCATATAATTGGGTTAAACAACTCACCCTTGGCCGGGGGATGCTGGGTTTGATCCCAGCCCCAAATCAACAGTGATCTATGTGGAGTTTGCATGTTCTCCCCGTGTCTGCGTGGGTTTACTCCGGGATTTCTCCGGTTTCCTCCCACATGCCAAAAACATGCAAGTTAGGTTAATTGGCATCAAACTGAGGACTCTAAATTGTCCTTAGGTATGACTGTGAGAGTGAATGGTTGTCTGTCTCTCTGTGTTGGCCCTGCGATGGACTGGCGATCTGTCCAGGGTGTACCCTGCCTCTCACCCAAAGATGCTGGGATAGGCACCAGCCCCCCTGCGACCCGAAAAGGATGAAGCAGAAGAAGATGGGTGGATGAATGGATGGATGGAAAATTATAAAATTTCAACTACTTTTCCCAGATTCTTCCCTTAAACTGGTTATTGACTGCACTTTTCCCACATTTCAATGGCTTACTCGTGTATTAATGAAATGTTTGTGACATTTTGTTCACATTTTCTTTAATTTTTTAATTATTGAACTAAATTTGTTTTTTAAGTTTCCTGGCTTTCTTGAAACGCTCTGATTTAAAGCCTGTCATTTTAAGAAACATCCCTCAGCTGTTCAACTCCACCCTCCCTCTTACGTCAGCTAGCCATTAGCTGAATAGCTTCTAGCCTCCTTCTAGCTTGGATGAGCAGCACTGGTTCACTGATCCGCAGTCGTTTGTGCATCTCGCATCACTCTAGCCCACCCCCCAACAACCCTGCTGAGACGCCACAACAAATTCCCAGCAATGCGCACCGGACAACCCACCAACCGCCACAACCCGAAGCCGCTGGCCGAGCCACGGGATCTCAAAGGGCCATGCCTCACTCCGTGATACTCCACTCCTCTCCCATGGCCAGCCGGGGGATGCCCCGTCACAAAGCAGCTCCCCCATGCTGCCCATGACAGTATGCCCGGAATATGGTGGTGGAGCTGGCTGTGAGAGCCAGCAGCTCCAGGCAGCAGCCCCAGGTTGCGGCGGGGGCTTCCTAATGGAATATGGTTATTAGGGTGACTAAGATCTGAACAAAATAACAATATAAGCCACACTCGGTTGGAGCTTCCTGTTACCAGTGTTAGCTTGGGGGCTAATAGCTCAGGGGCTAATAAGCTATCTTTAGCACCACTTCCATATACATGACAGACAGCTAGGCCGGCCAATAATAGAGCAGTGGGCTGGTCTCAAGGACGGCGGTGGGGTGGCTTTTTCTAGAAGTGACTGTGGCATATTGATGTACTACCACGCACATCATGGACGTGGTGACGTAGGCACAGATGACGTCACCATACCATGACTATATTAGGCGGTTAACGGTGGGAGTCTGGGTCTTTGGCGCTCTGCCTCTAGCCTGCTACTTGCCCGTACCACACTCTGCTGCCATGTGTTGCTAGCTTGTTCAGTAAAGCTAAACTTCAACAAAGAGAACGTATCCGCTGGTCCTTGCTTCCAGACATAACAATTGGCGATGAGGAAAAACTCAATCTTCTGGAGGAAAATACCATATTTTCCTGACGATGGAAGCATGTTTAGCCACCCACCACCGTTCCTCGCCACCCCAGATAAGCCGCCCGTCCTATGGCCTCATTGGTTTGAGTCGTTCCAGATGTACATGTCAGCTATAGACCTAGCTAAGGTTAGCAAGCTTCGATTATGTGCCTTACTGATTCATAGCCTGAGCAGTGAGGGACAGTGTGTTTAAAATGTTGGGACCTGCGGATGCATACGACGGATACATCGTCCTGCTTGCCAGACATTTTGTGACCCCTGAGAGTGTGCTGGCAAGGAGAATTAAGTTCCACCAACGCCGACAGTGCGCGGGAGAGACAACTCAGCAATTCGTCACCAACCTCCGCTGTCTCATGATTACATTCAGGTTTAAGCAGCTAGAAGACGAGATGGTACGGGACCAGTTAGCGGAGTACACCAACAATCCGAGGCTGCGGGTGAAGCTGTTAATGGTGCTGGATGACCTGCTGCTGGTGAAGAATCAGAATCAGAATCAGAATCAGAATCAGAATCAGGTTTATTGCCATTGTTCATGTAGTACACAAACTAGGAATTTGTCTCGGTACAATGCTGCAACATTAAACATGATAAGATAAGAGAAATAAACTATACATGTAATAAAGTGTAGGATAAGATTAAGTGATACTGGTCAACAGTTAAAATATATATTAGCCAGCAGCAGATACTGTGGAGAACTATATAGTGCAGTCGGTAATGCAGGAAGAAAACAGTGATGATTGACATGAGTCTGGTTGAGCTGCTGTACATGGTGCACGAGAGTCACTTAGTGTTCAGCAGTCTAATGGCAGAGGGGAAGAAGCTGTTCATGTGACGGGAGGTTTTAGTCTGGATGGACCGAAGTCTTCTACCAGAGGGGAGGGGGGCAAACAGTACGTGACCAGGGTGTGAGGGATCGGCTATGATCCGGCCAGCACGCCTCCGGGTCCTGGAGATGTACAGATCCTGGAGAGATGGGAGCTTGCAGCCGATCACCTTCTCAGCAGTGCGCACGACGCGCTGCAGCCTTAGTCTGTCCCTGGCAGTGGCTCCTGCGTACCACACGGTTATGGAGGTGGTGAGGATGGACTCGATGATGGCTGTGTAGAACTGCACTAACATCTTGGTGGGTAGCTTGAGCTTCCTCAGCTGCCGCAGGAAGAACATCCTCTGCTGGGCTTTTTTGATGAGTGAGCTGATGGTCAGCTCCCATTTGAGGTCCCTGGTGATGGTAGTGCCTAGGAAGCGGAAGGAATCAGCAGTGGTGATGGGAGAGCCTGAGAGGGTGAGGGGGGGCAGAGGAGTAGTGACTTTCCTGAAGTCTACAATCATCTCCACTGTCTTCAGAGCGTTCAGCTGCAGGTTGTTATTGCTGCACCAGGACGCCAGCTGGGCCACCTCTCTCCTGTAGGCGGACTCGTCGCCGTTGGAGATGAGCCCGATGAGGGTGGTGTCGTCCGCAAACTTGATCAACTTGACAGACTGGTGGCTGGAGGTGCAGGAGTTGGTGTAAAGGGAGAAGAGTAGGGGGGAAAGTACACAGCCCTGGGGTGATCCGGTGCTGATGCTAGTATAGTCTGAGACAGTCTTTCCCAGCCGCACATGCTGCCTCCGGTCCGTCAGGAAGTCGATGATCCACCTGCAGAGGGAGTCAGGCACGTTGAGCAGGGACAGCTTGTCCCGGAGCAGAGCGGGGCGGATGGTGTTGAATGCGGAGCTGAAGTCCACAAACAGGATCCTGGCATAGGTTCCCGGGGAGTCCAGGTGCTGCAGGATGGAGTGGAGGGCCAGGTTGACTGCATCGTCTACAGACCTGTTGGCTCGGTAGGCAAACTGCAGCGGGTCCAGGAGAGGGGTGGTGATGGACTTGAGGTGGGACAGGACCAGGCGCTCAAAGGACTTCATGACTACAGAGGTGAGCGCTACAGGTCTGTAGTCATTAAGTCCAGTGATCCGTGGCTTCTTGGGGACAGGGATGATGGTGGAGGATTTGAGGCAGGATGGCACGTGGCATAACTTAAGGGAGGTGTTAAAAATGTCTGTGAATACAGGAGCCAGCTGTTTCGCACAGAGTCTCAGGGTGGAGGGAGACACGCCGTCTGGGCCGGGGGCCTTGCGCGGGTTCAGTCTGGAGAACTGTTTGAGCACATCCTGCTCACTGATGATAAGGGGAGGGGGGGAGGAGGGGGGGGGTGCCTTAAATGAAGTAGGGAATGTGGAGGCTGTGGAGCTGGAGGGAGGGGGGGAGTTGGACACAGATGACGAGGTGTCAAAACGGGCATAGTGTTGGGACAGTCTCTGACAAAGGGCTTTGTCATCCTGACCTTTAGGAGCCTGAGGCCGATAGTTGGTGATCTGCCTCAGTCCTCTCCACACGGAAGCCGAATCATTAGCAGTGAACTGCTGCTGGAGTCTCTCTGAGTACACAGATTTAGCCCTCTTCAGCTCTCTGTTAAACCGGTATTTAACCTCCCTGTAGCAGTCCCTGTCTCCACTTTTCAGCGCTGCTTCCTTCTCCTTCCTGATCTGTCTGAGCTTAGCTGTGAACCAGGGTTTGTCATTAGAGTAACTCACCCTGGTGCGTGATGGAAGAATGTTCTCTTCACAAAAGTGGATATATGAGTTCACAGTGTCCGTGTACTCATCCAGATCATGCGTGGCTCCTTTAAGCATGCCCCAGTCAGATATTTCCATGCACGTTTCCAGCTTCTCCTCAGCATCACTGGTCCGTATCTTCGTAGTGCTCACAACAGGTTTAGTGAGCTTCAATCTCTGTCTGTATGTGGGAATGAGGTGAACCATCACGTGATCAGATAATCCCAGCGCAGCTCGAGGGACAGCGCGATATGCGTCTTTCACTGTGGTGTAACAGTGATCCAGTGTGTTTAATCCTCTGGTGGGGCATTTAATAAACTGTTTGTAGCGGGGGAGATCGTGGCTCAGATTGCACTGATTAAAGTCGCCAGCCACAATAATCAGCGAGTCTGGAAAACTCCGCTCTGTGTGTTGAATGTGATCCGCGAGCACGCGCTGAGCTTCGCGCGTGTCCGCGTCGGGAGGGGCGTACACAGCGATCATTATAAAAGAAGCAAACTCCCGCGGGGAATAGAAGGGCTTGCAATTGATAACAAGAAATTCCAAGGCAGGAGAACAGTGTTTGGAAATTACCGTTACATCAGAGCACCAGATGCAGTTGATGTAGAAGCAGACTCCGCCTCCTGTGGTCTTGCCGGAAAGCTCTGTGTCACGATCAGCACGGAAGAGCTGGAAGCCGTCGAGGCGCAGCGCGCTGTCCGGTATATTTTCCCGGAGCCAGGTCTCAGTAAAGCAGAGGACAGCTGAGGAGGCGAGGTCCTTAAAACGCATCAGCAGTCTCAGTTCATCCACCTTGTTAGAGAGAGAGTTGGTATTGGACAGAAATATGCCAGGCAGCGCCGTTCGCGAGCCTCTCCTGCGAAGTCGCACGAGAGCGCCCGCTCGTCTTCCTCTCTTCCGCCGTCTCACTTTCCGAGCCAAACAATAAACCAGATCGGCGGCAGGGGCTAGAAAAACTGGGAGGAGGTCCGTGGGGGTGAAAGTCCTGATATTTAAAAGTTCTTCACGGGTATAAGTGCAAGCAGACACACAATTGACAAACAAAAACAAACAAAGAGCGCAGCGAAGCACCATGTCGACCGCTGTGGGCGCCATCTTGGATCGTATGTGGTGAAGGTGGTGAAGTTAGCATTCCAGCTGGAGGCCGCCGCCCAGCTAACATCACACCTATGTGCTTCACAACAACAAACCCCGCTAGCTCATGCAGTTACCCCGGTAGAAGAATTTGATAACACCGTGACCTTCTCGGAGGATGCCGAGGTGAACAGCACAGGACAACAGGACAGCATGGGATGCCGAATGTGTGGTATCTGTGGTTACCCTGTGCACCAAACGCACGTGTGCTCCTGCCCAACCAGGAGACAGAAATTCCAGTGCTGCGGTAAGCTCAACCATTTTTCCAAAGTGTGCCGTTCAGCATGGTCAACAATGAGCTCACCACCCAGTTTAATTGGACTACCTTTGACAATTACCAACCATACAGTGGACTCTAGCAATGCGGCATACAAGTAGTGCACAGTGAGGCTCGATGATGTCACTCTGCTGTTACTACTGGACAACGCCACTACGAGATCGCTGATGAACTGGGTCACAGTGAAGAGATTCTTCCCTTGGAATCCAATCAAGAAGAACACAGTGAAGCTTTATGGATACAGGCATACCAGAATCAGCCTCATAGGAACCATCACACTCATGGTTCGCTACGGGTCCAAAGTCCTCCCAGCATTCACCTTCCAGGTAGCGATGCATGGCGACAACATCCTGGGGTGCGACCTCTTTTACAAATTGGGTTTCACTATTCACGACCATGAAGGACTTTGTTTGACCGCTGATGACTGGAGCACGTTACACCCAGACGTGGGTACAGCTGCTCCAAGCTTGACATGGCACAGAGAACAGAACACGGAGAAAGGGCATAATCTGGACCTGACTCCTACCCTCGCCTGGCACAAGCCTCATGGAGCCATCGTACAGCTGCAGGAGAGAGACCATGGTCAAGCAGGACCCCGGTGAACGATGACAACCCAGAGCGTGCCCTGCCACTGGCGAGAACGTCACGCCGCCACAACCGCAACCAGCATCAGGGACGAGACAGCAGTAGTGGCACCACTTGAAGCTCAACAGGTCAGCACTTACGGTGCTCGATTGGGTTCAGGTCCGCCAATCCGAACACCCAGATGACCTGCAGATGCTCCTGTCGCTGCCAATGCAGATCACTGTGCAATTGGGGCCAGCCACCTTCCAGATGGCAGATGGTTGGAGATGGCACGCCAGCTGTCTGTGGAAGATAAGAACAGCAGGTGCCCCGGATCAAGATGTGATGCTGGAACCGACCCAGCCAGTGTGGGACCCAGACTGGGACTTTGCTGACGAGAGAGCAATTCCAGCAAGGTGGCACCCAGGTCCGCCGCAACCAGCGCCTCCAGGGATGCGCCCACCGCAGGCTCGTCAGAGGCCCCCTGAAGTTGAACTGTAAAGTGATTCTATTTTGAAACTGCTTAAGCAGAGCATGGTTGACAGTGGTGGCAGAATAACGCACTCAACCATGCAGGGTTTTACCAGCAGTCTACCCGGTTGCCCAGGTTCATATAATGGTTTAAAAGGTAATGGTTATGGTGCATGGAACCCAAAGTGGTTTATGGTTTGGTTTTGGAAGTTGGCTAACCATATTATGCTAGTAACATCAAGCAAACGGGTGTAATGTAACATAGGAAATTTATTGTATTTATCATCACGCAATATGCCACAGCTAAGGTTAACCATCACCGGCACAGTTCTGTTTTTTTCTGGGGGAAGGAGGGGAATGTGGCATATTGCTATACCACCATGGATGTGGTGATGTAGGCATGGATGATGTCACCACATTGTGACTATATTAGGCAGCTAACGACAGGAGTCTGGGTCTTTGGCGCTCCGCCTCTAGCCTACTGCTTGCCTGTGCCACACTCTGCCCTGCTTGTTCCACATGCTGCTAACTTGTTCAATAAAGCTAACCTTCAACACAGAGAACGTATCCACTGATCCTTGCTTCCAGACTTAACAGTGATGTACAAGATTTCTACAGAAAAGTGACATGTTTGTACGAAAACCCAGAAGCAGACACAGACTCAGTTATAACTCACAATGATCTATTATTAATATAGTGAATGCATGTATGAGTGAGTGGGTGTGTATGCAGAGTAGGAGAGAACTGGCAAACCTGAGGGAGGAGAAGAGAAGGGGAATTGATAGCAGTACAACCCCAGAGACTCAAATGAACTGAATAATAGATAATCTTACTGGGCACAGGAGTTGTTGAAGCACCGAAGAATCATACAGTCCTCTCCAGGTTGCCGGAGCCCCGCTCCGGAGGTGCAAAGTACGAGGTGAGGGAGAAAGAACAGGTGCAGCCCCAGCTGAGGGAAGAGGGAGTGAGTGCGTATAGTGCACTGGTCTGGTCCGCCGCCTGGAGGAGAGGTAAGTCCACCGCCAGGAGGGAAGTCCACCTGTGCACAGGGGAAAGAGGAGAGAAGCTGGAGATGAAGGTGAGGATTACCGAGGGAACAGTCTTACTGTTAGTTGGGGAGGTGAAGCTCCCAGATGACAGGTGCCGAGAAGATGTGAAGAAAGGAGGCGTGACTCCCAGTAGTTGCACTAAGTGAGCTGAGGTGAGGAGAACTTCACCCAAGGAGCGTAGATGTCTCCGTGCCAGAGAGCAGGAATCCACTCTTGATAAAGGGTGCCTAATTGGGGAGAGCAGGTGTGAAAGCAGGTGCAGCTGGGAATGGTAATTAGTGAACAGAGGCACTCAGCGCGGCTCACTACAGTACCCCCCCCCCCAAGGGACGCCTCCTGGTGGCCGGCTCAGCCTTTCAGGGTGAGCCCGATGGAAGTCCCTGATGAGCTGGCGGTCGAGGATGAAGGATGACCGCACCCAGGATCTCTCTTCCGGAACGTACCTGGCCCAGTCCACCAGGTACTGGAGGCCCCGGCCCCAGCGTCATAAGTCCAAGATGCGCTTGACCTTATGGGCCAGACCACCATCGATCAAAACTGGAGGGGGCGGCGGCTTGGATGGGGGGCAGAGAGGACTTGAGGAGACCAGCTTTACCTGAGAGACATGAAAAGTTGGGCAAATACTAGTGGTCGTCCGATTATCGGCCGGGCCGATTATCGGGGCCGATATTTGGAATTTTGACGTATATCGGCATTGGCCTTTTTTTAAATCCGACGGGCCGATAACAAGAAATCAATTTAAAACTGGGTTATTTTGGCTCAGATGCAGCCGCGCCTGTCTCTCTCCTGCCACTTCTGTCTCCAGCCACCACCCACGGCGCCATCTAATTGGTTAAGCAAGCCACAGCATGCGTAAGTGGCAGAGCCAATCTGAAGTGGAAGCTGTCCTCACACACACGGCGGAAAGGAAAGTTTTTTCGTGTGGAGAACGTACGGAGAGCAAGCACACATGTGAAGGTAAACGCAGAAAACTCTCTCGAAATTGTAATAAACATCCCCGTGCTCGGCGTCTCACAACTACTAAGTAAGTTACAGTGAGCAGGAGAATAACGTAAGAGCGGAGTAAACATTAGCAGCAGCTCTGCTAGCTCGTAGTACCACCCTCATCAGTCCCAAGTGAGCGAATGTTCAGTGAAATCTCTGCAATTTATGAACGCAAGAGAAGCCGTCTCACTGGAGAGCACACTAAACAACTTTGCTTTTTGCACCACAATCTCGTGCTGCTCAATTGGGACTACTAATTGATTTGACACTCACATTTCTGTGCAAATTTTGTTTAACTTTGTTTGCTATACTTTATAAAACCTCTGGAAACAAGTTTTTATTTAACTTTACTAGAGATGCTGCTGAGCCTGAGAACTCCCTGCACTTTTTGTTTTTGTTTGAAGTTAAAACAATGATAAGTCATTTCAGTTATATTGAAATTTTACTTTGTTTACTGTGGAAAATTTCAGGGAGCTATTTAAGTTTTTATTTAACTTTACAAGAGCTGCTGCTGAGCCTGGGAACTCTGCACTTTTTGTTCCAACTTTAAACAAAGTTCAAAGTCATTTCAGTTATTGTGAAATTTTACTTTTTTTACTGTAAAAAAAAAAATCACGGAGCTATTAGATAAGTTTTTATTTATTAACTTTACAAGAGTTGCTGTTGAGCTTGTTAACTCCCTGTACTTTTTGTTGTGTTTGAACTTAAAACAAAGTTATATTTAAATGTTACTTTATTTACTGTGGAAACATTTCAGGGAGCTATTTAAGTTTTTATTCAACTTCTGGAGCTATTTTTCTATTTGTTTGGTTAAATAAACATGCTTTAGGCAGTTAAACAAAGTTAAGTGTTTGTATTATTCAACATTTTTACGCCAATTTTTACACTTTTACTGCAAATGAATATCGGCTCCAAATATCGGTTATCGGCCTCCTTAACTACTAATAATCAGTATCGGTATCGGTCCTGAAAAACCCATATCGGTCGATCTCCAGCAAATATGCATGGTAGGGGGAAGAGACAAGCGGACAGCAACAGGTTTGACAATGTGAGAGATGGGGAAAGGACCAATAAAACGGGGGGAAAGCTTCTTGGACTCAGCTTTCAGATTAATATTCTTAGTGGACAGCCATACCTTTTGTCCGACCCGGTAGAGCGGAGCCGGGGTCCTCCGACAGTTGGCGATGTCAGAATTATGGTCAGCAGTGCAATGGAGAGCGGCCCTGGCAGATTTCCAAATCCAACGGCATCGTTTGACATGGGCCTGCACAGATGGGACAGCATTCTCCTCCTCTTCTTCAGGGAACAGCGGAGGATTGTAGCCCAATGATGCCTCGAACGGAGAGAGACCTGTCGCCGTAGAAATGGTGGAGTTGTGAGCATGCTCGATCCAGGGTTGGTGTGAACTCCATGATGCAGGATTAGAGGCCATAACACACCTCAGGGCCACCTCCAGCTCCTGGTTGGCGCACTTGCACTGGCCATTGCTCTGCGGATGGTACCCCGAAGACAAGCTGACCGTCGCTCCAATGGCCTTACAGAAGGTCCGCCACACCTGAGACACGAACTGAGGGCCCCTGTCCGACATGATGTCCAAGGGAATACCATGTAAATGTACCACATGCAGGACCAACAGGTCGGCTGCCTCCTTGGCCGACGGGAGCTTGGGAAGGGGGATGAAATGAGCAGCTTTAGAAAATCTATCCACGACCATGAGAATCACCGTGTGACCCAAGGAGGGGGTGAAGACCTGTCACAAAGTCCATGGCGATGTGAGATCACGGACTGCTGGGGATGGGAAGGGGGTGTAACAGTCCAGTAGGGGAAGACGAGGACGATTTCCCGGTGGTGCACTGAGGACAGGCCCGAACAAAGTCGTTGACCTCCTTACTCATCGAAGGCCACCAGAAGGTCCTCTTAATGTGGGCCAGGGTGCGAGCCATTTCGGGGTGACACATGACCTTGGAGGAATGAGCGCAGGCAACGACCTCACCATGCACAGTGGAGGGAACATAGAGTCGACCCGCTGGACCCCCGCCCGGATCAGGCTCGGCCACCTGCGCTCTCCTCACCCTCTCCTTGATACCCCAGGAAAGCAGCCGACAACGCACGAAGGGGGAACAATGGAGTGCAGCTCCGGCGTGGCAGTATCCGGGGACAACTGTCTAGAGAGCGCGTCGGGTTTGATGTTCTTGGAACCTGGCCAATAGGTGATGGTAAAGCTGAATCTGCTAAAGAACAGAGACCAGTCAGCCTGCCTGGAATTCAGTCGTTTGGCCTTCCTTAGGTATTCCAAGTTCTTGTGGTCGATCCAAACCACGAATGGCAGAGAAGCCCCCTCCAGCCAATGGCGCCACTCCTCCAAGGCTAGCTTGACGGCCAGTAACTCCCGATCCCCCACATCATAATTCCTCTTGGCCGGGGACAGGCATATGAAGAAGAAGGCGCAAGGATGGACCTTATGATCCGAGGAGGAGCGCTGAGACAGCACTGCCCCGACACCAAAATCCAATGCGTCCACCTCCACCAGAAACTGTAGAGCCGGGCCCACCTGGGCCAAGATGGGAGGGGAGAGAAACAAGATTTCAATTTAGAGAACGCCACCTCTGCCTCATCAGACCAACGAAAAGGAACCTTAGTAGAGGTGAGATGGGTGAATGGCGTGGCAGTCAAACTGTAATTACGGATGAATCTGCGATAAAAGTTGGCAAAGCCCAGGAACTGTTGGAGCTGCTTGTGGGAAGAGGAGACTGGCCGCTCCACAACAGCTTTCAGCTTACCTGGGTCCGCTCTGACCTCCTTATAACTGATGACAAACCCCAGGAAGGTGATGGACGAGGTATGAAACTCACATTTCTCTGCTTTGACGTACAGTTGGTTTTCCAGCAGCCGCTGAAGGACCCGCCGAACATGTATCCGATGCTCCTCGAGAGAACGGGAAAAAATGAGAATGTCATCCAGGTATACAAAAACAAACGAACCCAGAAAGTCCCTCAGCACGTCATTAATGAGCTTCTGGAACACAGCCGGTGCATTGGTGAGTCCAAACGGCATCACCAGGTATTCAAAATGGCTGCTGGGAGTGCGGAAAGCCGTTTTCCACTCGTCCCCCTCCTTAATCTGGACCAGATGGTAGGCATTGCGTAGGTTGAGCTTGGTGAAGACCGAGGACCCCTGGAGAGAATCAAAGGCAGAATTAATCAGGGGCAGAGTGTGTATGTCCTTCACCGTGAGCTTATTCAGCTCCCTAAAATCAATGCAGGGCCGGAGGGAGCCGTCTTTCTTACCAACAAAAAAAAAACTCCAGCCCCCACCGCCGATGAAGAGGGCCTAATAATGCCCAAGCTTAGAGATTCCTTAATGTATTTATCCATAGCTTCACGCTCAGGGGCAGAAAGGCTATAAAGGGAGCTGGAGGGCAAAGGAGCCCCCGGCAGGAGGTTAATGGAGCAGTCGTAGGGACGGTGGGGGGGGGGGAGGGGGTAGAGAGAGAGCTTTGGTTTTACTGAATACCAGCGCAAGGTCATGGTTCTCCGGGGGAACCAGGGAGAGATCAGGCACATGCGTGGATGGGGGAGAGATGGGCACAGAGGGGGAGCAGGCTGCTGAATGTAAACACGTATTTAGGCAAAACATACTTCATGAAATAATGTTCCCCGTCTGCCAATCAATGACCAGGTTATGAAGCGTAAGCCAGGGGTAACCCAAAATAACAGGAGAGGCAGAGATCGGTAAAACAAAAAAACTGATATGCTCCCGATGATTACCTGAGACCAGAATAGAGACGGGGGCAGTCTGCTTAGAAATAGTCATCAGGGGCACATTAGAGAGAGCAATAAGCTTCAATGGAGTGTCCAGGTTGCGACAGGGGAGTTTCAGCCGGGTTGCCAGACTCTCAGAAATAAAGCTCTGTTCTGTGCCTGAGTCAATGAGAACCTTAGTGGTGATTTCAAAATGTCCATGTTGAAAGTGAATGGGAAGAATCAGTCGTGTAAGGGTCTTAGCTTTCATTGCGTCCGTTAGTCCCCCTACTGTGACGAATGGACCCCCCCCCCCCCCCACCGGCAGATTCGGACAAAAGATGACTTCATGCTCAGCACTGGCACAATAACTGCATAACCCGAGGGTCTGGCACCATTGTCGCTCTGCAAGAGGCAACTTGGAGCGACCCACCAGCATAGGCTCCTCAGATTCCAGGGAAGGGAGGGCAAGGAGAGGGGACTGAGAGGGAGAGTGAGATGGTGAGTCCGAGCGATTGGCACTACGGCGCTCGCTAGCACGCTCCCTAAGATGGTTGTCGATGTTAATAGCTAGGGAAATTAAATCACGTAAAGAGGAGGGTTTTTCTAAACGGGCCAATTCGTCTCTGAGACTTAGACTGAGACTACCTGTAAAAATACTGCACAGAGAGGCATCCTCCCATCCCACTTCTGCCGCGACCACCCGGAAGTCGACCAAATAGTCAGCAACAGATCTGGCCCCCTGCAGAAGGTTAAGGAGACGAGAGGTTAACACACTGTCCCTGTCTGAATGGTCAAAAACCTCTGAAAACTCAGAAACAAATCGATCATAAGTATAATTGACATAATCAGGGCGGGCCATCACGGCCGAAGCCCAGGCAAGTGCCCGTCCCTCCAATAAATTAACAAGATAACTGATCTGACTATGATTAGTGGGAAAATCCCCCGGTACCCGCTGAAACACCAGGTTACACTGCAGCAGAAACCCTCGAGCCTCCCCTAGCTTACCGTTAAATCAGGTAGGAGTGGGAACGGGGTTAAGTTGAGAGGGCTGCGCGGGGAGGGGGGGGGGTGATGACCTGGCCGACTCCCTGGGGTCGGAGTGAGAGGGCTGTGCTAGGGTAAGCTGATCGAGCCGGGAATTAACCTGTGTAAACTGATTGAAGAGCACCTGTTGTTGATACGTGAGCTGATCTAATTGAGCCTCCATGTTGCTGAGGCGCTGTGAAAGAGCACTGTCTGCTGGGTTTTCAACGCGGAGACGTACTGACATGTTTGTATGAAAACCCAGAAGCAGACACAGACTCGATTATAACACACAATGATCTTTTATTAATATAGTGAATGCGTGTATGAGTCAGTGGGTGTGTATGCAGAGCGGGAGAGAACTGGCAACCCTGAGGAAGGAGAAGAGAAGGGGAATTGATAGCAGTACAACCTCAGAGACTCAAATGAGCTGAATAATAGATAATCTTACTGGGCACAGGAGTTGTTGAAGCACCGAAGAATCATACAGTCCTCTCCAGGTTGCCGGAGCCCCGCTCCAGAGGTGCAAAGTGCGAGGTGAGGGAGAAGGAACAGGTGCAGCCCCAGCTGAGGGAAGAGGGATTGAATGCGTATAGTGCACTGGTCCAGTCCGCCGCCTGGAGGAGGGGTAAGTCCGCCGCCAGGAGGGAAGTCTACCTGTGCACAGGGGAGAGAGAAGGAGAGGAGCTGGAGATGAAGGTGAGGCTGTGTTGTTGTTTTTTTTAAGAGAATTGACTGTTTTGAAATTTTTTGGCTAATTAGGTGACCATTAGACTCATTTCAGACAGTTAAAACCTACAAACACACCATTTTTCAGTCAATGGCTCCTTTAAGGGACAGAAATACATACCTAATATTCATATACCCAAACCTAAGATCATGCTAACTGTTAGCCCAGTTGGTTAGTGCGCTAACAGTAGTCAACCTAACATCCTTTAACTTACCTGCACAGTTGAGTAAACAGATTTCAACAAAAAAATATAATTTCTCAAGTTTTAAAATTGTCATTATTAAAAACAGGTCTGCTATTCTGTTCCCATCTGCCAAAGATTACTTTCGAAAATTGTGAGGAAGATTGAAAAATTAAGATGAAAAGTCATCTTTTTAAGGTTGTTAAAGTAAAAAAAAAAAAAAAAAAGCCATTATGTAGTAACCGTCATTCATCTTCTGATCCTTTTTGGGTAGCGTAGTGTGTGGGGCAGCACACCTATATCAGCATCTTTGGGCGAGAAGCAGAGTACATCCTGGACAGATCACCAGTCCAGCACAGTCCCTTGCATTCTGAGGCACCCTTCCATCCAAGTACTAACAAAGATAGACTCTGCTTAGCTTTCAAGATCAGATGAGACCAGAGGTGTCTGGGGACCCCCAAAGCCCAAGGTGTAAACATCAATAAAAACACACAACACAGAGAGAAAGTTGAAAAACATATTCAATTAGTGCTTTCTAAGTGTATAGCACAATAGCACTAGTTTCAGATTGTTCCAGATATTATGTACCAAGCCTTATGCCAAATGTCAAACTCAAAAAAAGCTGTTTAAAAATATGAATTTTTATAAAGTACTTTTAACAAAGAGTTCTAGTGGTTGTAAAAGTGTGAGAGACAGACCCCCACCACCATTACCAAATGCCAAAAACTATTTTAAGGAGAAATTAGGGCCAAATCCTGTGGACGAAACAGCCCAATTATTGGACTATTTTTGATTAATATGGTCAGGCACAGCCCAATTTTCACTGTCTATTTTTGGGTGAAACATGGTCCATATTAGACAGACTAAACACAGTCAAATTTTAAAGGTCTATTTGTGGGCTAAATTAAGGCTTTTACCAACAGACCTGATTTAGCCCAAATGGTTTTGAATAACATATTTAGTGGAGAAAAAGTCTTCAATTTTTTGGGAATACGATAAGACAAAAGGGCAGCAGTCTCTTTCTCCAAAAAAGGTTTAATTTAATGTATTTTTATTCACTATATCTGCATATTTGTCAAAAAAGACTTAAAAGTTAGAAATTAAAGATAATAATTACAGTGCTGGTTTTTAAAACAATACCAGTCTTATGTCTTCTCTTGTGGAAAATGTAGGATCGTATATTATATATATTATATTATTATGGCGGTGCCCTAGGCTAGGGAGGGGTGACTCCCCGCCTCTGGGGAGGTGGTGTCACCTGTGGTATATAAGCCAGCTGCGGGAGACATATTGTCTCTTCGCTGTGGCTCCTGTACTCACGGTAGGGACACCTGTGTTCATAGTTCTTGTTATAATAAAACTTATAAAACGTCACCTTGACTCCTCTTTAATTCGGACACAACATTTGGTGACAAGGATATACGGAGATGGAGAGGGCTGCTATCACGCTTCATTCATTTTTGGAGGCTCCGGGTGAGCCGTTGGTCCCTTGGGCCAGGTGGTATGCGGCCTTTGAGAACTATCTGTTGGTGTTAGACCTCAGCGACCTTGACAAATTGTGTGCAAGGGCTATTCTGGTCCATAACCTGAGTGTGGAAAGCCGGAGGATCCTGAGCACGCATGGAGGAGGTGACTCATTTGGCGATGTAGCGAGGCTCATGGCGGGCTACTTCAGCGCCCCTGAAAGCATCATAACGCGGCGCATGCAGCTCAGGCAGCGGCGCCAGTGACCCAGAGAGTCAGTTCGATGGTTTGTGGCGGATCTTCAGCGGCTGGCGGGTGAGTGCAGGCTTGGGACTTTGGAGGAGGTGATCTGCGACCAGTTAGCGGAACACGTGGCCTATTCCTCGGTGAGGGTCCGCCTGCTAACCCACGCTGGTGAGCTAACACTGCTAGCAGCCATGGAGCTAACACAACAACACGAGGCAGCGGAACGGCTAACGAGGAATCTTGGTGATGACAAAGCACTGCCCAGGAACGACACACGGTGGAAGACTCTGGCCATGGATCCGGATGATGGCAGCGACGATGAGTACGCGGCCATCGTAAAAATAAAGTCCACCACGGGGATGCCGAGTTGCTATGGCTGCGGATCCAGCAGGCACCACTTTAGAGTGAGGGAGTGCACAGCAAAGGGCAAGTCTTGTGGACGATGTGGTTTGCTCCATCACTTCGCCAGAGTTTGCCACAATTTCGACAAGGAGAAACGAAGACCTGCAAAGGACAGTGTGAAAAAGAAAGTGCCTACAGTGTCCACACTGTCTCGTCTAACACGGACGGTCATATTATTTGCAAAATTTTGCTGGATGGGACACCGATACCGCGGTTGGTGGACATGGGGTCAGCGGTCTCCATTCTGAAGTTGGAAACAGTAAAACGGTGTTTTCCCCACTACACAGTGAGTAGAACAAGCATAGCCTGTTATGGATATGGCAGTAACCCCCTTGACATCATGGGCTCGGTGTGGCTGTTGGTGAGGTACACGGAGGCCTCTATGTGCGCAGCCGAGTTCATGGTATCTTGAGACGGAAATAATCTGATGGGCTGTGACTTGTTTTACGGGCTTGGGTTCCCCATCACCTGCGGAGAAGTGGAGGAGTGGTCAGGTGGTGGCCTGTGGGGCCGGCCATTTTATGTGGGAAGTGGCGATGAAGTGTGGGACTTTGGGTGGCCCAGTCCAGGAGGAGAGGGATGCTACCAGCACCATAGTACGGCGACGAGATGGGGGCTCTGTACCAGTGTTTGTGGTCCTGAGGATGGTGGACCCGAATGGCATGGTTTAGCCCCCACGAAGGCGGAAGGGTCCAGAGAGTGAGAGCAGCAGGGCTCCGGTGGCCGACTGGGTACCACTGTTGAGTCGAATGTTGCTGGTGCCGCTCCAACGCAACAACAACTAGCAACTGGGGTAATATCAGATGGCACGAACCCTAGCCGTGCCGAAAATGAAAGCAAGGGACTAGGCTCAAGTCAACGTGGTGGACCCCTGAGGAGCCATAACGGTGCCAGATCGCGAAGCAGATGATGGAGAAAGCCTGTGAGCGCTCCCCTGTGCGAGGGTGATGATGTCTGCCCTAGGGTTGAGCCTCGGCTTGGTCCGGTGTGCAGTTCGAGAGAACTGAAAGTTGGACAGGATAATCTACGGGTGGTCCGGTCCGACGGGTACCTGAATTTGACTGATAGGTCGAGACGGCATCCCAATGAGCTGCAGCGTTTGGGCAGAAAGGGATGTCAATGCAGCCCATCTCCTATCACAAGAAAGTGGAGACGCTCTGGGAGTGGGCCACGGGACAGACACTCCAGAGGGCAGCCTTCGGGAGACCCAGGTTAGGTTTTGAATGGGGGGCTTACGGTGTGTCTGGTTTAGTGCAATTAAAATGTGTCTGCTAAGGTTAATGTTATGGTGTTCAAGATATGTTCAGAAGTTGTTAAAAAAAGAGATATGGCTTTGTCAATATGGGAATGTAGATTGTATGGTATTCTCTGTTTGACTATTTGTTTTATATGCACATGACCACCGTTGTACGCTGTGAATGCCTGGTGACTGAATGTTGTGTGTGTTGAGGGTGCAGTAACACCTGGGCGCAATAGTTCGTGTGGGGTGTGAGTGTGATAATTGCCCTTTATCGTGCAACTTGTGTAATTTTGGTCGAGAATGTCTGTGTTGTATTGTGTATATCCTGCGAGTTTATGGGGTTGGCTATCGCCATTGTTCATGTCTGTAATTGTTTATTTGTATATATATATATATGACTATTTTCCTCAGGATTAATTATTTTGGCGTGTTGCCCTTTTTCCTTTCAGTTACTGTTTTTACTTAGCGGAGAGCTCCACTGGGCCAGTGTGATGTGTGTGTGTGGGGGGGGGGGGGCTATATCCCTTTGTATTAGAGTGTGAATGGGGTGTAAATTATATGGTTGGGAGAATTTGTGTGCTTACATTTTTCAAAAGGGGGGGAGGAATGTAGGATTGTATATTATATACTGTATATTATTATGTCGGTGCCCTAGGCTAGGGAGGGGTGATGCCCCGCCTCTGGGGGGTGGCGTCACCTGTGGTATATAAGCCAGCTGCTGGAGACCTCGACTCTCCTTTAATTCGGGCAGAACAGTTATATTCAGCACTTTTTCCTCATCTGCATGTCAGTGCACAAAACAATTCAAAAACACTCTGCCTTTTTTTTTATTTCATAAATGATGCATAAAAAAATGTCTCGATTCCAATCCCAAATTCAGAAACCATTTGTTCTTCATGCACGAGGTTTAAAATGATGTCAATTCATCAACAACAGTGAAGCTCTGACTCACGCATTGTCGCAGTCACAGTGACAGATGGAGTGCCACTTGAAATTGGTGTAGCCGTAATTTGAGGAGAAGGCGTGGATGACGTGCGGGCAGTGGTCGTGGGTGCGGCAGCAGCTGTCAGTGTCGGAAAACTCTCCTGCAAAGTGGAGTGCGCTGTTTAAAAACTACATGTATGCGGCGCACATCGCTTTTATTTGCATAAAATAATCTCGTCTACCTACCCAGCTGGTTGTAGTCATCTGCCATGTTTCCGGCTCCGCACCACAGGGTCCCGGGATAAGTGAAGCCCCTCTTTGATCTTTTCAGACTCTGATTCTGATTATATGAATTATCGCCGTCATCTTTTGCGGCCCCAGCGCTGCGCTGTGACTCCTCTTTAAACTCCCGGCACATCAGCTTGGCTTCATCCATGCGCGTAAAGCGCTTCTCCAGCTCCTGCTGTGCCCTCAGCTCCTTCTGCTCCAGCCCGCACTCACGGACGAAGGATTTCACCTGAGCGCGGTCCACGGCGGCAGAGCAGTCCAAAAGCTTGCCGTCCGGGCTCACAACGGAGCGCACCACCTCTGCCCCGTCTGACGCCTGGTGGAGGAAATTCTCCCCCACCGTGGACATTCTGACGCAGATGGAGCCGTTGAGCGCGGGGGGCATCCCTTTATTCTCCTTCCCCACCTCTACAGCGCGCCTCTGTGAGACGCCTTTGACGCCGTTTGCGTCCAGATAAGACAGAAAGACAAAGACAACAGACCACATGACGCTGGAAGTGGCACTTTCAGCACCACGCGTAACGGAGACAGCTCCTCTGTCCTCGCCAGGGCGCTCCGGGTGGAGCAGCCGGAGCAGTTTTATTGGTGAACCCCAAGTGGCGCGATTATTGATGCGATGACTGACTGGGAGGAGTCTACACCACCCCAGTAACCTTTTCAGCCTGGGAAGGGTATCACAGTGCGTGAGCTGGCATTAACTACCACTTAATTGTTTCACTCACGTAAAAAAAAAAAAAAAACGCACGTGGGGAACAGAGGGCTAATTAGTGCGAGCGCGCACTAACCTTCATCCCCCGCTGCAGAAACAAATGACCGAGAGTTACCTCTCCATCCCCCAGAAAGTGCAGATTTAGGACTTTGGGAACACGCGTGGTGGAGGTTGGAGGTCTCTCTCACCTCCTCCCCCTCCCCGAGTCCCATGGAAACGGGGCGAGTGCTTCAAACTGGGAAATCGGACATTATTCAAACGCCAAACAACAGCCGACGAATTAGCGACCTAAATAACAAAGTGGGGACAAGACTCTTTCATGGAGGAATGTTGAGAAAGGTTGTCACTGTCACACACGAGCATGCAATGAGTGACTGCAGGGTCCAAGAGGGGGAAGGGAAAAAAAACTCATTAAAACAATGGCTTGATGAGTTGAGTATCTTGTAAAGTTGGCACGAACTACCAGTGGGCCGGACTGGATCTGCACAGAAGATATAAATATCAATTTGAGATATGAATAAACTTTTTATATCTATTATCCCAATTTTTACACCCATTTAATTTCAGAAGTACAGTGACTATGATCAGTATTTAAATCTAAATATTTAATATTTAAATAAACATTTAGCTCGGAAAAGAGTGGACACGTACATTTTCAGTTTTGCTTTGCATAGCATTAGCTGTATGCTATGGACCCTTTGTGTGTCTGGAATAAAATTCAAAATAAATTGTACCTTTGACATATGTACATACAAACATAAACTGACAAATTTACAAGACCAAAAAAGTCTGAAAATTATGAGGGGGGGGGGACAGCAAACTTGGAAGAAAAAAAAATCTGTTTTTACAAAAAAAAAAAAGCTTAAAAAAATCAGGGTTACTCGAGGGGGGGGGACCTCTAAATTCTAATCACAAATTGTCAAATTTACAAAAAAAAAAAAAAATCCAAATTAAAAACAAGCAAATTATGGAAAAAATGTAAACTTAGGAGCAAAAGTTGCAAAAAAAATGTATAAACTGGTTAGAGACATATTTAAAAACTGGCCTATCACAGTCATACAAACCTCATAACTCAGCTTTACCTTCATTTTAAGGGTAAAATATATTTCCTAATCCATAGACATTAGCATTGCTCTTTCCGTATTAAAGGTTGCTGAACTTTGTCATGAATCGAGCCGGTTTGCTCTTCAGGCTCGGTTCTGACCTTTCTCTGTGGCTCAGGTTATCTGTGTATTTATGTATTGTGTCCTCGAGCTGCAAATATTAACTCTCTTTCTGTCCTTTCCCTGTCTCCTTCAGTTTTCCCTGAGTGTCCGCCAGCCCTGGAACTAAGCCGCAGGACAATGGAGGAGCCCAGGGCGCTGGAGAATCCTGCTCCGGAGCCCACACGGAGCCAACCCTCAGCCTCCTCGCCGGATTCATCTCCAGCGGGGGGTATTTCACCTGAGGACATTGGGACTGCCACTACCATCTTGCCAGCTGCAGAGATGATCACAGCGGCTTGGGAGCCAGAGCTGGACCTCCTAGAGGCCGGGCCCAAGACTTCATCACCAGGATCGACGCAGTCCTGGACGGTGGTGGAGCTCGCGCTCAGGCAAGTTTTCTCTCTTGTGTTTCTCATGTCTGTGTTGGAGAGATCTTGCCTGTTTCTTGGGGAGGAGAGTCAGGTGCAGCCCTCAGCTGCATCCGAAATGACCTTGCCGGGCTCTGCCGCTGCCAGAGACCCTAACCACATTTCTCCTTGTGTTGTTCCCGAGCGTCCTCTTAGGGCCGCCGGAGAAGATCCATCGACACCAGGGGTCTCCGTGGGTCTGGTCTCTCCACCAGATGACGTCGTGGGTCCAGCTCCCCTTCTGCCTGAGGCCATCGTGTGGGTCCCTCCGCAGGCGGAGTCTCTGTGGGTGCGGTGTTCTGGTCTGGGACCCTCATGGGGGCTGTTCCCCAGTGTTAGCCCGATGTGGGTACTGCGCTCCTGTATGAACCCATCATGGGCACCATGGTCCAGCCTGGGGTCCACCGAGGGTTCATCGTTGGCCCAGCTGGGGTCCACCGGGGGTGCGGTGTTGGCCCAGTCCGGGTCCACCGTGGGTGCAGCGTTGGTCCAGTCTGGGTCCACTGAGGGTGCAGCGTTGGCCCAGCCCGGGTCCACTGCGGGTGCTGCAGAGCTCTAGTCGGGAGCCACCACGGGTGCAGCTTTGGCCCAGCTGGGGTCCGTCGTGGGTGCATCGTTGCCCTGGGTGGGGTCCGCCGTGAGTGCAGCTGAGCCCCTAGCAAGGACCGCTGGGGGTGCTGCCAGTCATTCTGAGGACACCGGAGCCTTCGCTCTTCAGCCTGACGCCATTGTGGCCCCCTTCTCCTCTCCACCAGGCACTGTGGGGGTTCCCCTCCTACAGCCCGGCCACCCACCGGTGAGCCTCCCGGTGGGTAGGCCGCCTCCTGCCTTAACCCCTCCGGCCCTGGTAGCTCAGCAGCGCCATACAGCCACCTGAAGGACTCAGTCCCTGGGTCAGGTGGCCCATGTTTTCTGGCAGGCCACCGGACTCTGTTCGCCGGACTGTCTGATGGGTCTTGGACTCTGGGTGGCCGCCTGAGCCCCCATGCCTTTGGACTTGGGGGAGTTAATTGTGTTTTCTGTTGTGGGCCCTGGGTGGGGTGTATTTTGTTCCCTCCTTGCCTGTTCCCCCTACCTCCCACCCGGGTTTGATGGTTGTTGTTCCTGCTGGGGGGGGGGGGCAGAGTTTTTCCTCTCTTTTCGGATATTGCCATGGGTGTCTGGAATCCACCCCTTAAGAGGGAAGGCTCTGTCATGAACCGAGCTGGTTTGCTGTTCAGGCTCAGTTCTGACCTTTCTCTGTGGCTCAGGTTATCTGTGTATTTATGTATTGTGTTATCTTTTGAGTTTCTTGTAGTTTTTATGTTTCCTAGTTTCATTTCCATACCTGTAGCCATGGTGCTCTGGCCGGCAGCTGTGAGGCAGCCTCTTTTGGCCTACACACATGTGGGTGCTGTCTGACACTTGCCGGTCTGACCATGCCCCCTCTCTCATGACAGCCAGCTGGTTCCACTCCGGTGATTGCCTTTCCCGCGCTTCACCCAGGTGCACCAAATCTTCCTGGCCAGCAATGCTTGTACTTAAGCAGGACTTTGCCAGCCAAGCATTGCTGGACTATTGGATTGTCATTTGGATCATTTGTGCCACTGTACACTGTGGTCTGTCCGCTTCACGTTCTACAGTGTAAGCCAGTAGTGTACCCTGCTTGTTGTCTTTTTGTATGTCTGCTCTTTTGGAACTGTTTGCCTTTTTGTTAATAAACGTGTTTGTGGTGTATTCCTGCGCTTAAATCCGTCCTTCCTCCTCACTCCTCAGTGTGCTGCGTAATAGCACACGAGGAGATCACGACAACCTTTAGTTTAAAAATCCTTTTAAAGTCATTTGATAAAGCCATTAAATATTATAATATTTTTATTTTATTTTTTATTTCTTTCGAAGGTGTAACATCAAGCATTCAGTGACAGTGATGCAAGAAACATTGTTAAGAAAAATAAAAATAAAATATATATCAAAACATAAGTCACCATACAAAACATAAGTTTCACTATGCACAAAATTCATGTACATATCCAAAAAGGAGAGGGAAGAAGTCTAAACTTATTCAATCCCACTCCTTCTCCACAAATCTTTGATTTCTATTCATTTGTTTCCTAACCATACGCAACACTATATATATATATATACTGTATATATATATATATATATAATTTAAATCATAGAAAATAATAATACATGCATTTAATAAACAATATTCAGAAACACAACTTTGTTCAAACACCTTCATCCTCATACCTTGCAAAGATCTTTTTTTTTATACATCATTTTATATCGTTTTATGTTTGGACATTGCTTCAGTTCATCATTCATAATTCATTCCATAATTTCACTCCACAGATGGATACACAGAAACATTTCCTGGTTGTTCCTGGTTGTTACTGTTTTAAAATTAAATAATCCCCTTAAATTGTAACTGCCTTTCCTTTCTGTAAACAGGCCTAAAATGTTTTTTTGGAAGTTGATTATTTTTGGCTCTAAACATGATTTGTCCAGTTTGGTATTTTACTTGATCCAGAAATTTTAATATATTTTACTGCAAGAACAATGGATTTGTGTGGTCCCTATAACCAGCTTTATGAATAATTCTTATTGCTCTTTTTTGTAGAATAATTAGTGGTTGTAGCGTGCTTCTATAATTATTACCCCAAACCGCCACACAGTAGCTGAAGTATGGTGAAACCAGTGATCTGTAAAGAATGAGGAGTGATCTGTGACCCAGAACATGTTTTGCCTTGTTTAAAATTGCAATCGTTCTTGATATTTTTGAGTTTAAATGTTTTATATGCTGTTTCTAGTTAATTTTATCATCAATTATCACCCCAAGAAATTTGATTTCATTGACTCTTTTGATATCTGTTCCACCTACAGTGGTGTGAAAAGGTATTTGCCCCCTTCCTGATTTCTCATTTTTTTTGTGTGTGTTTGTCTCACTTGAATGTTTCAGATCATCAAACAAATTTAAATATTAGACAAAGATAACACAAGTAAACACAAAATGCAATTTTTAATTGAAGGTGTTTATTATTAAGGGTAAAAAAAGTCCAAACCTACATGACCCTGTCTAAAAAAGTGATTGCCCTCCTGTTAAAACATAAATTAACTGTGGTTTATCACATCTTTGGAAAGCTGAGTTCAATTTTCTAGCCATTTCTAAAGCTTTGGGACTCCAGCAAACCACAGTGAGAGCCATTATCCACAAATGGCAAAAACATGAAACAGTGTTGAACCTTCCCAGGAGTGGCCGGCTGACCAAAATTACCCCAAAAGTGCAGCGATGACTCATCCAAGAGGTCACAAAAGACCCCACAACATCCAAAGAACTGCAGGCTTCACTTGCCTCAGTTAAGGTCAGTGTTAATGACTCCACCATAAGAAAGAGACTGGGCAAAAATGGCCTGCATGACAGAGTTCCAAGATGAAAACCACTGCTGAGCAAAAAGAACATAAAGGTTCATCTCAGTTTTGCCAGAAAACATCTTGGTGATCCCCAAGACTTTTGGGAAAATACTTTGTGGACTGACGAGACAAAAGTTGAACTTTCTGGAAGGTGTGTGTTCCATTCCGTCTGGCATAAAAGTAACACAGCATTTCAGAAAAGGAACATCATACCAACAGTAAAATATGGTGGTGGTATTGTGATGGTCTGGTGTTGTTTTCCTGCTTCAGGACCTGGAAGACTTGCTGTGGTAAATGGAACCATGAATTCTGCTGTCTACCAAAAGATCACGAAGGAGAATGTCTGGCCATCTGTTTGTGACCCCAAGTTGTAGCACACTTGGGTTCTGCAGCAGGACAATAATCAAAAACAAACCAACAAGTCCACCTCTAAATGGCTTAAGAAAAACAAAATGAAGACTTTGGAGTGGCCTAGTCAAAGTCCTGACATGAATCTGGTTGAAATGCTGTGGCATGACCTTAAAAAGGCGGTTCATGCTTGAAAACCCTCCAATATGGCTGAATTACAACAATTCTGCAAAGATGAGTGGGCCAAAATTCCTCTACAGCACTGTAAAAGACTCATTGCCAGTTATCGCAAATGCTTGATTGCAGCTGTTGCTGCTAAGGGTGGCCCAACTAGTTACAGTTATAGGTTTAGGGGGCAATCACTTTTTCACACAGGGCCATGTAGGTTTGGATTTTTTCTTCCCTTAATCATATACACCTTCATTTAAAAACTGCATTTTGTGTTTACTTGTGTTATCCTTGTCTAATATTTAAATTTGTTTGATGATCTGAAACATTAAGTGTGACAAACATACAAAAAAAATGAGAAATCAGGAAAGGGGCAAACACTTTTTCACACCACTGTATTTGTATTTTTGTTCTACAGTTGCCAAATAACATCATTGTTTTGCCTAAGTTTAGTGATAACTTCTTTATGTCAAACCACATCTTCAGTTTTTCCATTTCTATGTTTATGTCATCCAGTAATTGCTGTAGGTCTTCTCCTGCACACAAATGTTCATGTCATCAGCAAACAAAACCAGTTTTAATATTTGTGACACTATACAAATGTCATTGATATAAAGAATGAACAATTTTGGATCCAACACTGACCCCTGGGGGACACCACAGACAATATCCAAACATAAAGCACACCATTTACCCAAACTCCCAAACTGTCTCCTATTACTCCAGTCCTTCTCAAATAGTGGGGCGCGCCCCCCTTTGGGGGCGCGATGCGATGCCGGGGGGGGGGGGGCGCGTATGACCCCAGGGAACAGGCTTTGCTTTTGCCGTGTAAAGTGTAATTGCACATCCACGGTAGCAGGTGGTGCAGTGGCGCTCTCATTGTCAAAGTCTGTGTGGGAGTTTAAAACTTTTTAAATTGCTGTCAACAAACCCCTCGAGAGACACCATGGAGAAATATTTAACAGTAACGAAAAGAAAGGCGGAGAGAGACAGAGGTAAAGAGACAAATGAAAGTCTCCCAAAAGCTAAGACGAGGAAATATGACGAAGCTTATCTAGCGCTTGGCTTCACTGTGACTACGGTGGGAGACGAGGAAAGACCGGTATGTTTACTGTGTCTGAAAATGTTGGCAGCGGACAGCATGAAGCCAAATAAATTAAGACATTACATCCTCAACACGTTGATAAGCCGCTTGATTTTTTTCAGCGAAAACGTGTGGAGTACAGCCAACAATCATCCCGCTTTGTGAACGCTACATCAGTAAACCAGCGAGCACTTTTAGCATCATTTAAAGTGGCGTACCAAATTGCACAGTGCAAAAAACCTTACTTCATTAATGTGATTTAGAAAAAAATCAGCACGTTTTATACCTTTTTCTTCAGACTAAAATGTTAAATATATTGGTGCTCCTGTGTTAATGTTCCAGATCAAATTACATTTAATATTATTTATTGATTGAATTATTTTTCTCAGCATCAAATGGTTCAGTTGGACAAAAATGTTTCTAGTTTAAATAAGGATTGACATATTTTTTATTTCAGGCACTTTGATGCACTTTAAGTTTTTTTTCTGTTTTAGACTATAACAGGGTTTCTCTGTGGCAATATAAAGTTAATATTTGTTGAAAGTTGATTTATATTGCATTTTTCTTTTGTTAATGTTAAAAAGGATACAATTTTAGGTATACTTATACAATTTTTATAGATAATGATCTTATTTATAGTCACCGCGGCGAGTGGGGGGGGGGGGCGCGAAATATTTTCTCTTTTCTAGGGGGGCTTTGCAAAAAATAATTGAGAAGCACTGTATTACTCAAATAACTCTTTATCCATTGCAACACAACCCTTCTGATACCATATCTTTCCAGTTTTCTTACTAATATATCGGGATTTATTGTGTCAAATGCCTTTTTTAGATTGATGAATAGTCCAACAGCATATTTTTTTCTGATCAATGGAATGCTTTATAACCTCTATTGTATCTAATAATGCAAGTGATGTGGATCTGTTTGAGCTGAACCCATACTGACTGTCAGTGATTAAATTGTGCTTATCTATGAATTTGTCCAGATGGTTATTGAAAAGTTTTTCAAGAATTTTGGAAAACTGTGGAAGAAGTGAAACAGGTTTATAATTCGTGAAATTATGCTTGTTACCATATCTTTTTCTGAATTTTTTCTGCTAGATCTGGACCAACATTGACAAAAAAAAATTGTTAAAACTATTAACTACAACATCCACATTGTTTTCATCCTTATTATTAACAACAAAAACCTCCGGATAGTGTGAATATCTAGAGCCATTCTTGATTATACTGTTCAATATGTCCCATATTCCTTTAATATTATCTTCATTTTTATCTAGTATTCTCTTATAATAATCTTTCTTGTTATTCCTAATAATAGTAGTTAACTTATTTCTATAATTTTTGTATTTATTTTCTGCCTCTTTTGTTCTTTGTCTTATGAATTCTTTATACAGTGAGTTTTTCTTTTTGCAGGCATTTTGTAAACCTTTGGTTATCCATGGATATTTTTTATGCTTTACTTTTTAATTTCTATTCATTTATATCTGAGTTATAGGACAATTTTTATTATATAAAAACAAATATTTTCAGAAATTCCTCATATGCACCATCCACATCTTTAATTTGATATAGGTCATCCCAGTTATATGATATTAAGTCATGTTCTAGAGCAGCCAGCAATTCATCTGTTCTCACTCGTTTGTTTATTTTAATTCTGTCAGGTTTAGTTTTCTTATAGTTCTTGCCATAGGCTGTAAAAATTGGTAGGTGATCACTAATGTCATTTATTAATAGTCCACATGTTGCATTATTTTCTCTGTCATTAGTGAATATATTGTCAATGAGAGTGGCAGAGTAAGATGTGATCCTGGAAGGTCGAGTTATTTATGGATGTAATCCCATACTATACATTGTATTTATAAATCCATCTGTAGCTTTGTGTTTGTTTGGGTTCAGCAAATCAATATTAAAATCTCCACAAATAAAAGTGGTTTTGTTTCTTAGTTTTGAAAAGGTTTCCTCAATCCAACCGCTAAAGATTTCAACATCAGGGCCAGGTGCTCTGTAAACACAACTGACAATTACATTTTTTTTGCTTTTCATTGCAGATTTCAACTGTGATGCATTCCAATATATTATTAGTTGCTGTTGTCATATTTTCCAGAAGCTTAAATTTTAAATCCTTGTCCACATACAGAGCCACTCCTCCTCCACCTTTATTACATCTATTAATATATAGGAATCCCTAACCATCCAGATCAAAGTTCGTGCCTTTAGCTTCATTTATCCAAGTTTCTGATATTGCAATGATGCTGAATGGTTTTGAAAACTGATCTATGAATTCTTTAATATGGCTGAAATGTCCATATAGACTTCTGATATTAAAATGGATTATTGATAATTTTCCCTCTACATCAAAACTATTGTTGTATTGATCTATGGAATAATAGCAACAGGTGTTTAGAATGGAGGAGAAGAAATTATTGTCCGGGTCTATATCGTGTTCCAAGTCCTGTGTGCTATGATCAGTGTATTCAAATGTCTGCAGCTCTGGCTGGTCGTGCTTATAAATCATCTGCTCCATATAGTTATGGTCCTCAGGTGTAGGTACTGTAAGTGATTTCTGTTAGTAGCTGTCATATCTATGTGAGTGGATGATTGTTACCTTTTAAAAAGTCATGTTAATCATTGGTATTTGTCCAGCTCCTCCAAATCCTTGATGTGTAGTGTTTTGGCTTCCTCTGGTGTTCCATTCAGCTTTATAAATATTTTGCAGTTTGTTGTCCAAGTGCTCTGAATTTTCCCTTGTTTCTTCAAGTAACGCACCTTCCTGGCTATGTCGGCATTGTGTTTAGTTAGGTGTTCATTGATAAAGACGTTGGTCCCAATATTGCTTAGGGTGATACTTTAATTTTTCTTCCTATTTTATTTACTTAAATTTGGTCTGCAGTTTGTGTAATTAAAACTTACAGTCCTTATCTTTTTCCTTTTTGCACACACTGTTTTTGCACTTCATAACACAACCTCAATAACATTAGGTTTTCTTGTGTAAAAATTCTTGTCGATCTGCTTCTGTTATTTAAAGCATCTGAATTATTAGCACAATTTCCTGCTGAATCCCATTTAGAAGGTGATGCAAAGTCTAATAATGGCTTTCTCTGAAGGAAAAGAAAAAAAAGGGTGTCTTTTCAGGTCAGGCTTCTAAGAAGCCCAGTGCTTTGTCACATGGTTGGTCTTTACTCTGATCCCCAGAGGCGGAGATCCAGCCTACTCATGGCACTGAAATTGGATTGCTGGAAGGAGGAGAGAAGTGATGTAAAATCACCAGAGGCAACATTCGACCAAAGACTGAGGGGGGAGGACTTCTTACAAAGTGGCCTCAGAGAGAGATTCAAGGAGAAAAAGAAAGGTAGTGATCCTATACTGTGCATCATGTGTTCATGTGAAGTCAACTATCACCACACACAAAAGCTGAAAGGTGGAAAATAACTTGTAGAAGTAGAGGTGGTAGGCACTGGACACTGTTTACCAAGATAAAATCCCCTTATGCAGGTCTATAAACTGTATATTCAATTGCAATCAGAATCATTCAATCCCCACTGCAAACTGGTTTATTGGCAAAATGTACAAACTAGCAGCTGTTTGCAATAAATAAATCAAACAAGAACAATTTCAAGTAAGCCCAGCAGTGAAACCTAGTGGCAAAAGCCTGCATTGCAGTCACTGGAGCAGCAGTCTCACTCAACCACAGCAGCTGACTTCACAGCCAATTCTGCCCAGCCACAACAAGCAGCTCATTGTAGCTCTGTTCTGTTACACTGTGCATTCATGAAGAGAATGTAAGTACTGTGCCACTTGTTCAAAGCAGTTCTTATGTTTATTTGCATGATTTCCATGCAGTTTGTCCTTGCTAGTTCATAGGTAAATATAGAAATGTGTAGCAGCTAATACAGACCGAATTAAGCTAAGTGTGCCCCGTTTTCTTCACCATGCTGCACTAGACATCGCGTTTGGTTTATTGTTAAATTGATTTAGGTTCCTGGTCAGTTGCCATCGGCTCTTACAGTATACCAATATTTGCGTGGATTATATGTATTCATGCTAACTGGTACAAGTGAATTCCTTGATTGGTGCATGTAAGCTTTGGCACTATCTCTACGCTGCTAATTTATGTTATATTTGTAACTTTTGATTATAGACCACACCTGTACACCCCTATAACCTGCCACTGAATGGTCTTCATGCTGCCTGTTGCATAGAGGAAATAAATAATGAAACGACATCCCTTCTCGGAAGTTTAATTCTTTAATGGGAATAAAGTCCATATTCTACCGCCTCAACCAACATTATTCACAGCAGTTAATTTGAATCCACTACAACAAGACTGTCATAACTGTATTGACTATACATTAGAACTGGGCAATTTGACCTTAAATCAGCATCATGGTTTATTGACCCTTTCAGGATGGTTTTCTGTTTTTTTTCCTCCTCTCTTCTCCCTTATAGTTCACTGACAAGGCTCATAATTATTAAGCAAGATTACACAACAGTTTTTTTTTTTTTGTCTTTTTAATATATCACTGTGGTGTGTAGTAAATGAGCATAATAGAAGAGGCCTATTGTCATTCATTCATTCACCTTCTACCACTTAATCCTTTTTGGGTTACGGGGGGCTGGAGCCTATCCCAGCATCTTTTTGGGCGAGAGGCAAGGTGCACCCTGGACAGATTGCCAGTCCAACACAGAGAGACAGACAACCATTCACTCTCACATTCATACCTAAGGACAGTTTAGAATTCCCAGTTGATGTCAATTAACCTATCATGCATGTCTTTGGCCTGTGGGAGGAAACCAGAGTACTTGGAGAAAACCTACACAGACTCGGGGAGAACATGCAAACTCCACACAGAAGGGTCACCTATGGTGAGGGGTGGGATCGAACCCACAATGGTCAAAGGTGGGATCAAACCCATGACCTTCTTGCTATGCTGCCACAGTGCTAACCACTGCACTTGGGTGTCATTGGAACCTCCAACTGAACAATGATCCTAAGCATATATACCTGAAAGTCCACCAAGGCTTGGTTTAAGAAGAAGTCCTGGAAGATACTACAGTAGGGGTTGAATGATTCTGATTGCAACTATATATATATATATATATATATATATATATATATATATATACAGTGGGGCAAAAAAGTATTTAGTCAGCCACCAATTGTGCAAGTTCTCCCACTTAAAAGATGAGAGAGGTCTCCAATTTTCATCATAGGTATACCTCAACTATGAGAGACAAAATGAGAAAAAAAAATAATCCAGAAAATCACATTGAAGGATTTTTAATGAATTAATTGGTAAATTCCTCGGTAAAATAAGTATTTGGTCACCTACAAACAAGCAAGATTTCTGGCTCTCACAGACCTGTAACTTCTTCTTTAAGAGGCTCCTCTGTCCTCCACTCGTTACCTGTATTAATGGCACCTATTTGAACTCGTTATCAGTATAAAAGACACCTGTCCACAACCTCAAACAGTCAGACTCCAAACTCCACTATGGCCAAGACCAAAGAGCTGTCAAAGGACACCAGAAACAAAATTGTAGACCTGCACCAGGCTGGGAAGACTGAATCTGCAATAGGTAAGCAGCTTAGTGTGAAGAAATCAAGTGTGGGAGCAATTATTAGAAAATGGAAGAGATACAAGACCACTGATAATCTCCCTCGATCTGGGGCTCCATGCAAGATCTCACCCGTGAGGTCAAAATGATCACGAGAACGGTGAGCAAAAATCCCAGAACCACATGGGGGGACCTAGTGAATGACCTGCAGAGAGCTGGGACCAAAGTAACAAAGGCTACATCAGTAACACACTACGCCGCCAGGAACTCAAATCCTGCAGTGCCAGACGTGTCCCCCTGCTTAAGCCAGTACATGTCCAGGCCCGTCTGAAGTTTGCTAGAGAGCATTTGGATGATCCAGAAGAGGATTGGGAGAATGTCATATGGTCAGATGAAACCAAAATAGAACTTTTTGGTAAAAACTCAACTTGTCGTGTTTGGAGGAGAAAGAACACCATACCTACTGTGAAGCATGGGGGTGAAAACATTATACTTTGGGGCTGTTTTTCTGCAAAGGGACCAGGACGACTGATCCGTGTAAAGGAAAGAATGAATGGGGTCATGTATCGTGAGATTTTGAGTGAAAACCTCCTTCCATCAGCAAGGGCATCGAAGATGAAACGTGGCTGGGTCTTTCAACATGACAATGATCCCAAACACACTGCCCGGGCAACGAAGGAGTGGCTTTGTAAGAAGCATTTCAAGGTCCTGGAGTGGCCTAGCCAGTCTCCAGATCTCAACCTCATAGAAAATCTTTGGAGGGAGTTGAAAGTCCGTGTTGCCCAGCGACAGCCCCAAAACATCACTGCTCTAGAGGAGATCTGCATGGAGGAATGGGCCAAAATACCAGCAACAGTGTGTGAAAACCTTGTGAAGACTTACAGAAAACGTTTGACCTCTGTCATTGCCAACAAAGGGTATATAACAAAGTATTGAGATGAACTTTTGTTATTGACCAAATACTTATTTTACCGAGGAATTTACCAATTAATTCATTAAAAATCCTTCAATGTGATTTTCTGGATTTTTTTTCCTCATTTTGTCTCTCATAGTTGAGGTATACCTATGATGAAAATTGGAGACCTCTCTCATCTTTTAAGTGGGAGAACTTGCACAATTGGTGGCTGACTAAATACTTTTTTCCCCTCTGTATATATATACGTATATATATATATATATATATATATATACACACACACACACACACACTACCGTTCAAAAGTTTGGGGTCACTTAGAAATTTCCTTATTTTTGAAAGAAAAGCACTTTTTTTCAATGAAGATAACTTTAAACTAATCAGAAATACACTCTATCCATTGCTAATGTGGTAAATGACTATTCTAGCTTCAAATGTCTGGTTTTTGGTGCAATATCTACATAGGTGTATAGAGGCCCATTTCCAGCAACTATCACTCCAGTGTTCTAATGGTACAATGTGTTTGCTCATTGCGTCAGAAGGCTAATGGATGATTAGAAAACCCTTGTGCAATCATGTTAGGTCTGCAATGCTGTAATTGCTGCAAATGGAGGATTCTTTGACGAAAGCAAAGTTTGAAGGAAAAAATATTATTTCAAATACAAATCATTATTTCTAACCTTGTCAATGTCTTGACTATATTTTCTATTAATTTTACAACTCATGGTGGTAAATAAGTGTGACTTTTCATGGAAAACACAAAATAACTGTCTGAGTGACCCCAAACTTTTGAACCGTAGTGTATATATATACGTATATACTGTATATATATATATATATATATATATATATATATATATATATATATATATATATATATATATATATATACAGTATATACAGTATATATAGGGTCCTAATGGTTAGGGATGTGGACTGGTGACTGGAGGGTGACTGGTTCAATCCTGGACCTGTAGGATCAGATCTGGGTGAGAAAGATGACATAGCAGTTTTGCCCCACCCCCACTAACCCCACTGTGGTGCCCCTGAGCAAGGTCTTTAACCCCAGCTGCTCCAGTGGAGCTGCTCAGTGGCCATAGGTCAGTCTCTGGCTGTACTGGGAAACTTCCAGGTGTAAATGATACAGCATAATTACAATGTAAGTACAATGTAAGTACATTGTACATGTATTGTAATTACATCCAATCAAAGTCCAGGAAGAATAGTCCATGACTCTGTAATTACTAACTTTTGCTGTAGTTGTATCTTAATTACACTGCTTAAGGCATAATTGTGTTATACTTACATCCATAATTATGAAATGATTTTATATTTTCTCCCCAGTTATGTTGTATTTAAGGCATTTCATATAGCTGTACTTTCTGATGAAGCTGCATGTAAACCAGACTGTGGGAAAGTGGACTTGACAGTCGGTAGATATGAAAACGCCCAGTCATAAGCTCCGCTTGAACTCTGTTGCTTAAAAACATCATAAAAGATCAGATATCCATTTACATTTAATAACAGTTAGACCTTCCCTATCTGAGAAGTGGGAAATCGCCTGTGAATACAGTAAGGTGGAGGATCAGCTTTCTTTTACAAGGAACCCAATCTCAACCTGAGCTTTTTAAGACACAGATCCTCCGGTGGCAGAATTTATAAAAACAACCTCAGTCATGAACGTGAGAGAGAATGAAGTTTTCACTGTCCAAAAGGGATTCTCATTGATTATCTAGTATACTGTTTAGTGGACAGTTAAGTGAAGACAGATTGTTCTTCAGTCTTTGTTTCATCGCCTGAGCAATCAAGATAGATCCTAGAAGAATCTGGATAGCTGTGTACAGCAAACCATTAACACAAATCACAGATAATTTATAGTGTTTCACTGCACTTTGCAGCAGGAGCTGCAAAGAATTTGTGCGTCTGTGATGGTGTGGGGTGACCTACTACAGTGGTGTGAAAAAGTGTTTGACCTCTTCCTGATTTCTCATTTTTTTGTATGTTTGTCACACCTAAATGTTTCAGATTGTCAAACAAATTTAAATATTAGAGAAAGATAACACAAGTAAACACAAAATGCATTTTTTTTTAAATGAAGGTGTTTATTATTAAGGGTAAAAAAAAATAAATCCAAACCTACGTGGCCCTGTGTGAAAAAGTGACCCCCCCCCCCATCAAAACATAAATTAACTGTGGTTTATCACATTTTTGGAAAGCTGAGTTCAATTTCTCTAGCCACACCCAGGCCTGATTACTGCCACACCTGTTCTCAATCAAGAAATCACTTAAATAGGACCTGCCTGACAAAGTGAAATAGACCAAAAGATCCTCAAAAGCTAGACATCATGCTGCGATCCAAAGAAATTCAGGAAGAAATGAGAAACAAAGTAATTGAGAGCTGTCAGTCTGGAAAATGTTATAAAACCATTTCTAAAGCTTTGGGACTCCAGCACACCACAGGGAGAACCATTATCCACAAATGGCGAAAACATGGAACAGCAGTGACCCTTCCCAGGAGTGACTGGCCAACCAAAATTACCCCAAGAGCGCAGTGACAACTCATCCAAGAGGTCACAAAAGACCCCACAACAACATCCAAAGAACTGCAGGCCTCACTTGCCTCAGTAAAGGTCAGTATTAATGACTCCACCATAAGAAAGAGACTGGGCAAAAATGGCTTGCATGACAGAGCTCCAAGACAAAAACCACTTCTGAGCAAAAAGAACATAAAGGGTCCTCTCAGTTTTGCCAGAAAACATCTTGATGATCCCCTAGACTTTTGGGAAAATACTCTGTACACTAACGAGACAAAAGCTGAACTTTCTGGAAGGTATGTGTCCCATTACATCCAGCATAAAAGGAACACAGCATTTCAGAAAAGGAACATCATACCAACAGTAAAATATGGTGGTGGTGGTATTGTGATGGTCTGGTGCTGTTTTGCTGCTTCAGGACCTGGAAGACTTGCTGTGGTAAATGGAACCATGAATTCTGTTGTCTTCCAAAAAATCCTGAAGGAGAATGTCTGGCCATCTGTTCGTGACCTCAAGCTTGGGTTCTGGAGCAGGACAATGATTCAAAACACACCAGCAAATCCACCTCTAAATGGCTTAAGAAAAATAAAATGAAGACTTTGGAGTGGCCTAGCCAACGTCCTGACCTGAATCTGATTGAGATGCTGTGGCATGACCTTAAAAAGGCGGTTCATGCTCGAAAACCCTCCAATGTAAGATAAGATAAGATAAGGTAAGATAAGCCTTTATTAGTCCCACAGTGGGGAAGTTCCAGGATTACAGCAGCACAAGGATAGCAGCACTCAGAGCAATAGTTAATAAGATAAGATAATAAGAACGGGTTAGCCAAAAGCAGTAAATGTAAAAAAGAAGTAAATGTACACAGATATATACACAGTGCAGGAGCATTGCAGCTAGATGGTATAAACAGCATTACGGTTTGTTAAGTTACCCTGCAGAATATGAATATGAACCCAGACAATATATTTCGTATTTGAGTCAACAGTGTTGTTGTCACCCTCAGAAGTGATTGATATTGTCAATGTGGCTGAATTACAACAATTCTGCAAAGATGGGTAAGCCAAAGTTCCTCCACCGCACTGTAAAGACTCATTGCCAGTCATCGCAGATGCTTGATTGCAGTTGTTGCTGTTAAGGGTGGCCCAACTAATTATTAGGTTTAGGGGGCAATCACTTTTTCACACATTCATCTAGGTTTGGATTTTTGATTTCCCCTTAATCATAAACACTTTCATTTAAAAACTGCATTTTGTGCTTACTTGTGTTATTTTTGTCTAATATTTAAATTTGTTTGATGATCTGAAACATTTAAGTGTGACAAACATACAAAAAAAAAATGAGAAATCAGGAAGGGGGCAGACACTTTTTCACACCACTGTATGTTGTTTTCTTTGGGATGCCCCAGAAGGGTGTTGCATAAAAGTAGAATTAAGAAAGGCAGGATAACTGAAAAATCAGGGCTTGACATAGTTTGACCTGCACATCCTGGCTTAATCAGTTACAGCATTGTCGAGCCAGGATGAGAAGCTGGAACTGTGTCAAGCCAGATGTAGATAGTTGAGATAAATGCACATTCATGGCAAACTTAAATAAACTACTCTGATAGAATAATTCTGCATTCTTTATCTTTGGGTACCTCAGAGTCTGTGTGAAGTGTACAAGGTTGTGGCAGCATGACATTTTATCTTTGTTTACATACACATGTTCTGTAATGTCTGAGAAAGGAGACAGCTTGGAAAAACCAGATTGAACCAGATATTTTCTCTTGGACAGTTTTGAGATAACAGGATGCTTAAAGACTGAAAGTTGTGTATGTGATTCAGAGCAATTTCCATAGGCGGCTCTGAGTGTACCACTTATTGTTCTCCACTGATCAGTGCAAATTAAATTTGCTGAAACTTTGATCCCGCCTGATTCTTTGACTACTGGTTAAAGAGAATTTTTCCAATATAATTGGTGCACCGAACAGCAACTCCAGACATCTTTTCTACAGACCTGTGGCGCTTTGGACCATTGTCCCTGCCAGTGCGCAGGCCTGCTGGGAAGGACCTCCCGCCCGCCTCCCTATTGGAAGCGGTTGGCTGAAGTGAGGTGTCAGCAAGAGGTGGTGTGGAGCGCCGGGGCGGAGAAGAGTGACAGAGAGAACCAAGGTGGATTGAAGTGAGTAAATTTCAGAATCAGAATCAGAATCAGAATCAGAAAAAGAGTTATTGCCAAGTACATTAACAGATCACTGATAACATACGAGAGAATTTGACTTGACACAGAAAATGAACCTGCATTTCCGTGACGCGGCATGCGTCTGAAACGCGCCTGCCAACAGGAGGGTACAGGTAGCATAAGAAATAATACAATGGGAAGGAGCAAAAAAAATCATTGATTTCAGAATACTGGTCACATGATCAATATTATGATTACAAAGAAAAAAAAAGCCCTCAATGCACATCAGCAGACCAAAAGAGTTTCACAGGACACAAAGAGAGCAGTGAGTGAATCATCTTGTTGTCAGTTTGTGGATCAATATGAATGAATGTTGAAGCAAGTGTTGTATCAGTAAGAACAACAAGGACACTTTGGCAGGAGATGTTTTGTCTGGCTACTGGCAGTTGTCCTTGGCAATTGTCCATGCAGCTGCTGTCCAAGGCCATGTGCTCAGTGTTTTGAAAAAACAGAGACTGCAGACGATCAGGAGGATTTTTGTAAGGGAATTGAGCCAAATAGAACTGATCACAGAGAAGGAACTTTATATTCTTCTGCAGATTCAGTACTTAATCCTTCATTGCGGGGCGTTGAGTCCGTCGTGGATAGACCTAAGCGTAATCATGATGTAATCCACCTTCCATTTGTCGCTATCAGGGTCTTCTCCATTTTTTCAATTTGATGGATGCACCTCGCCTGGCCAGCATTTTGATAGGTTGTATCCATCTTCAGCAATTTGCGGTACACCAGGACAATCCCAGATCCAATCAGAACGATCCCAATCACCATTATTACGAAGACATACAAATCTTCAATGTCTTCGATAGAGAGATTAGTCAGGCACAAGATTCTCCAATTACTTGTCTCCCGTAAATAGCCCGCTGGAGCCGTCCCTGCGGGGCAAACAGCTTCCCCCGGAGCACTTTTCCTTGTTGAAAAAATAGTGTCAATTGCGTTCAAAGCCCAGCTTATTAATTCCATAATTTCTTTCGATAATCCGCAGTCAGACGCAGACAGACAACAGCAAGCTGGGATCCAGTTAGTTGGGGAGGTGGGGAGCTAGAGCAGAGAGAAAAGAAGTGTCTGCTCTCTTTGGAGGCGGAAGTGATAAATTTAATTATTTAATAAATACATTTAAATAATAAATATCTAAATAATAAATAAATTTAATTATTCAGACATCTGGCACAGGAAGGGATCTCCCCACAACTCTCAATATTGCCATAATCCCAACGAATAATGACATGAGAGCATCACATTTTCCACATGTGGAAGGAACAAATGTAATGCAGGATTTCAATGTGCCAAGGTACTGCTACTCACTGCGTTTGGTTTTGGCCGGACTACACTCAGTGATATCAGACCTGCACACAAAAGCTATGCAATATTTTGAGTCCAAAATCCGTACTACACAGAAGGCCACAGACCAATATCGTTGCAGTATGTATGACAAACATTTAAGTGGCCCAGACCCAAATTATGGAAAAAACAATCCTTGCAAATCCATTCTCGAGACTGGTCATTAAAAAAAATTTGGAGTTGGTCATAATAAATGTAAAATCACACTATAGACCATGCAAAAGACAGCATCCTCTACACACTTTGTTAAATGACCCACAACCACAGATGCAGTTTTTTTTACAGCGATAGACTGTCATGGTCTGAGCGCTGATATTGTCCACGCTTGGATCATCCAGTATTTTCCCCGTTAGTCCGTGTTTTCCTTATGGCCTTGCAGGGCCTTTATTATGACAGCGTCACAGCGGGACTTCCGGCTGTCAGAGCTGAATGCGCCGTGACAGCTGATCTACATTCCTTTGATTACTGTCTCATTATTGGTTGTGCCCTATTTAAGGGAGCAGCTGTGGTTACTCCGGGCTGCGACCTCATTAAACCTCCGTCTTAGATTCACAATACGGTCTTCTCACAGTAAATGAATTCCTTCAGAGTCTGTTTTCCTTTGTCCATAGTCTTAGTTATAGTCATAGTTGTGTTTTTGCCCCACGTGGCTCATTTTTGTCATTGTTGTCTTTTGTTAATAAACATGCAAACTCATCGGCTGGCTTTTGGCATCTTATTGATGGCCCGCGAGGGCCATCGCTGACAGTAGGTCACAGCTAGAACGAGACGCTGGTCGCCGAGAGTTTGCATTGTGGGGCTTGAGTTTTTCCTTTTCTGGGTGCTAGTATTTTGTTAGTATGTCTGCTTTCGAGCGTGGGTATTGCCCCGAGTGGTTGTGGGAGGTGAATGGCTACCTGGACGATGCCCGTCTCCTTATGCCCACCTACGCTGCATACGAGCACCTGGATCTCGCGCAGTGGTTGCTATTAAGCTATCATCTGACCTCCTTTCCAGAGGGAAAGGAGAGGGTGACTTTGATAGTGGCACTACAGGAACAAATAGGTGGCCGAGAAGCCTCCACTTCCTCTCCAGGACACAGTTGTCCCGACGAGGGGGAAGTCTCCTGTGCGGGCTGCTCTTCCACGAGGTTCCCATCCGCAGTGGAGGAGGACAGCCGGGACCCCCCGTGAAGAGACTCAGTGGGAAGCTGCGCTCATCAGGGGCCGCTTGGCTGAAGCTCGCTCTTCCTCCCATCCCAGTGACATCCAAAAGCATGTGGTGGCGGCAGCAAGACTGGTGAAGATCAATCCTGAGCTTCATTGTTATCCTGAGTACACCGAGCTGCTAGCCTCCGTTTCTGCGCAGCAGCGGTGCTTTCCTGACCAGCACCTAACCTTTGCCTCGCCCTCTGCCAGTAAATGCTGTCACCCTGCTCATGCCCAGCCTCAACGAGAACCCCATCCGGATCCAGTTCCGGGTCGCCGAAAGAACTCTGCTCCCAGCCAGCTGTTGCTCCTGCATCACGACAGGAGGAAAACACAGCAGCCTCTGCCTCCGGGTCATCTGTCTCGGCTGTTTCGTCAGCTTCTTGTCCCCGGACTGCCTCAGCTGCTCCTCCCTCCTCCTCGACGCTCTCTCCAGCTGCTGAGAACTCTACGAGTCCTGCTTCGGCTGTGCCCATCATCAATCCTGTGCGAGTGGCTCCTCCTCGTCTTTCCGGGGGGCCCTCCGTCACCATCTGTAGGGGAAGGGGAGGAACCAAGCCCGCTACAGCAGGCATCATTAGCCCTCTGGAGAAAAGGCAAGTGCTATTTCATTTTACTCCATATTATGATTTGCCTTGTCTGATTCCTGGGGGTGGAGTTTGGGGTTCACAGTCCCCTGAGCTTCCTCCACCTGCTGTAGCCATTAATTGTGAAACTGCATCCTCTGTGTCTCCTTCCCCTGAGCGTCCCCCGGTGCCAGGACTACACCGCCGGACGAGGAAGGAGCCTGTGGCCCTGGAGAGCCTGGTACCAGCCCCGCAGCCATGTCACGGGCAGAGGAGGAGGGCAGACTGCCGTTTGGAGCCTGCACTGACGACTAAGCGTCCCTGGGTCTTCACAGAGGAGTGGTTCAACCCAGCAGGTCATGGATCCCCTGCCACCATGCCGTGCGGGCCTTCGGCGTGGATGTCAGCATCAGGGAATCCCCAGACTGTGGACACCATCATGCCGGCTGCGGGAGCCCGCTGAAGTCGAGTGGGAACCAGGAGCGGACCTTCAACTTGCTGAACCTGGATCGCCGAAGTCCTGGGCGGTGGTAGAGCCCGAGATCAGGCAAGTGCTCCATTTTGTCTTTCTCTTCTCTATTCTGGAGCATCATTGCCTGTCTTTCGGGGAAACAAGCGGGGTGCAGCCGATCGCTGCATCTGGGCTTGTCTCGCCGGGTTCTGCTGCTGCCGGTGATACTGATCCCAGTCTTCTGTTCTGTTCCTCTGAGCCTTCTCTCAAGGTCACCGGTGATGAGTCGGTCCTGGTCGTCGTTGAGGGTCTGGGTTCATGTTTGGAGGTTAACCCTGGTGCTGCGCTGGCACAGTTGGGGTCCGTCGTGGGTGCAGCTCTGACCCAATTGGGGTCCATCATGGGTATTGTTCCGGCCCAGTTGGGGTCCGTCGGTGCAACGCTGGCCCAATCAGGGTCCGTCATGGGTGCTGTTCCAGCCCAGTCGGGGTCCGTCGTGGGTGCTGCACGGTCCCTCTTGGGATCCAGCAAGAGCGCAGTGCCAATTCGTGTGGCGTTCAGAGAAGGAGGTGCAGATCCTCCGCCGTTCGACGCCGGACTGGTCCCTCATTGTTTCCCCGATCCCTTTTTCCCTCCACCGGGTGCCGCTGGGATTTCCCTTATTTAGCTCGGCTTTCCCTCGCTATCCCTTTCGGTATGGAGGCCGCCTCCGAGTTCTTCCCTTCGGTCCTGGTGGCCTATTGACGCAGGTCGGCTGCTTAGGAAACTGCTTTGCCGTTTCAGCATTCTGGGTCGGCTGCCCGATGGACTGGACTCCTTGTTTGGCGACCTGGTCCAGCCGCCAGAGGTACTGTTTCTCCGGGCCTGGGACTGGGGTAGATCACCCGAACTTATTCTTTTTCCCCTGCCAGCCATCTGGACGCTGGATGTTGGAAGACCTTCAGAACTATTTGTTTTTTGTTTCATTGTGCTCTGCCTGCTGACATCCCTGTAGAGTTTTTTGTTTCCTCCTCTGTGGTTTTGGGAGGCTTTTGGTTTTTTTGGTCCATGAACTATATTGAACTGTATATATCGCCGCTCTGTAGCGTGTGAGTTTTTTTTCTCTGGTATTGTTGGGTACGCTGTATTTTGTTATGTGCCTGTATTTCAGTTTTTCTTGTCTCCTCTGTAGTCTGGGGGATGTTTTTTTTTTTTTTTGTCTTTGCCTGTTAAATATGATCTATATTAGTTTCGCTGCTCTGTAGCATGTTGAGTTGCTTTCCTGGTCTTATGGAGTCCGCGGCATTTTTGTACCTATATTTGAGTTTTCCTTGTTCCTCTGTGGTTTGAGATGTTTTTTTCCTTGCTTGTGACTTTTTTGGACTGTATTATGGTGTGCTGTTTGTAGCCGTTTTGAGTCTTTTTTTTTTCTTTGTTTCTCCTCCTCATGTTTTTTTTTTTGGGTGCGGTGTATGTGCCTGTATTTTGGCTTTTGTATTTTCTACCATGCTCTGATTGTTGTAGTCTGTCGTTATTTTTTTTTTTCCATGTTTGAGCCTCATCGTCATTTTTGATTGTCATTGTTGCCCTCCTTTTTTTTTTTTTTTCCTTGTTACAGTGTTTGTTGGTTCTTACCCTCCTGGCCTGTTTCCCCCTCCACCCTCCCTAGGGCAGTCCTGTTGGCCTTCTGGGGGGGGGGGGGGGGGCGCCTTCGATGTTCTATCGCACCTGGAATTCGCATTTTAAAGGGGGAGTACTGTCATGGTCTGAGCGCTGATATTATCCGCACTCGGATCATCCAGTATTTTGAGATTGAGAGATTGAGATTCAACTTTATTGTCATTACACATGTATGAATACAAGGTAACGAAATGTGACTTGGCATTTGGGCACGCTTTGCAGAGCGCATCCAAGGCCGGGGCAGCCGCTAGGCGCCAGTCATAAAGAAGAAAGGAAAAAAAAGAAAAAGAGAAAGGATATGACAGTAGGCGAGAGAAAAAAACATGTTTTATCAAACTGACGCTTAATGAGTAAGCGAAATTTTGATGGCAGGCAAAAAAAACCCTCAATGCATATTTAGCAGACATTTAGTAGACAGATCACACAGCAGAGAGAGAGCAGTGTGTGTATATCAGTATGTTGATGATGTCAGTGTGTGTGCAGTGTTGAGTGTATCAGTTACTGGAGTACAACAAATAGTCTCCTAGGCAACGATAGATGTTATAGTTCATGAACGCTGTCCCTGAAGAGTTCTGTTTATTGCACAGCAGCGGTGTTTGGGTTAGCAGAGCCAGCTGACACATCCGCTTATCTCAACTCTGGAGGAGTGAGTTATCCAGGGGCGCCGATCAAGGCCGGATCTGCACAGACAGAGTATAGGATTTCCCTCTTCTCATATTCTGAGCTTACAATTCAAATTAACATTCACTGGCTTTAAATTCATATCATTCCCTGGAGAGCACGAAGCGACTCCAGATGTTTCCCCTTCTAAACACAGATGAACATGTCCGGTAGAGTCCATCTCTCTACAGTGCATGCAGATGGTAAATTCCATGTTGGTCATTTGCCGCTATTTCATGCACTCCCCATCTGGTCGAATTATTGAGAAGCAGCTCCGCCGGGTCTGCATTTTGATTAGCTCTTCCAGTTAAATTTTCGATACACCAGGAGAACTCCAAAGCCCAATCAGCAGAAATCCTGTGATCGTAAAGCCAAAACAGGTAGATGTTTTCTACACCTTCAGTCGAATCACACAGACACATGAGTTCCAATCCATGGGTCTCTCCACATTTGGGCTCCCCCGGGCCCAATTTTCTGTTTGAAAAGGTGGTGTCAATTGCGTTTAAAGCCCAGCTTATATCCATTTTCCGTATTTTCCATTTGGGTTGAGATCAGCAAGATGGTGAGACGGCACAGACACTCACTCAGACGCAGCAAGCTGGGATTAGGTCAGGAAGGCAGGATAGGAGGAGGGAGGAAAAATGCGACTGCTCTCTCTGAAGGCAGCAGAAAGGACCATTGTCCCTGCCAGTGCGCAGGCCTGCTGGGAAGGACCTCCCGCCCGCCTCCCTATTGGAAGCGGTTGGCTGAAGTGAGGTGTCAGCAAGAGGTGGTGTGGAGCGCCGGGGCGGAGAAGAGTGACGGAGAGAACCAAGGTGGATTGAAGTGAGTAAATTTAATTATTTAATAAATACATTTAAATAATAAATATCTAAATAATAAATAAATTTAATTATTCAGACATCTGGCACAGGAAGGGATCTCCCCACAACTCTCAATATTGCCATAATCCCAACAAATAATGACATGAGAGCATCACATTTTCCACATGTGGAAGGAACAAATGTAATGCAGGATTTCAATGTGCCAAGGTACTGCTACTCACTGCGTTTGGTTTTGGCCGGACTACACTCAGTGATATCAGACCTGCACACAAAAGCTATGCAATATTTTGAGTCCAAAATCCATACTACACAGAAGGCCACAAACCAATATCGTTACAGTATGTATGACAAACATTTAAGTGGCCCAGACCCAAATTATGGAAAAAACATTCCTTGCAAATCCATTCTCGAGACTGGTCATTAAAAAAAATTTGGAGTTGGTCATAATAAATGTAAAATCACACTATAGACCATGCAAAAGACAGCATCCTCTACACACTTTGTTAAATGACCCACAACCATAGATGCAGTTTTTTTTACAGCGATAGACTGTCATGGTCTGAGCGCTGATATTGTCCACGCTTGGATCATCCAGTATTTTCCCCGTTAGTCCGTGTTTTCCTTATGGCCTTGCAGGGCCTTTATTATGACAGCGTCATGGCGGGACTTCCGGCTGTCAGAGCTGAGTGCGCCGTGACAGCTGATCTACATTCCTTTGATTACTGTCTCATTATTGGTTGTGCCCTATTTAAGGGAGCAGCTGTGGTTATTCCGGGCTGTGACCTCATCAAACCTCCGTCTTAGATTCACGATACGGTCTTCTCACAGTAAATGAATTCCTTCAGAGTCTGTTTTCCTTTGTCCATAGTCTTAGTTATAGTCATAGTTGTGTTTTTGCTCCACATGGCTTATTATTTTGTCATTGTTGTCTTTTGTTAATAAACACGCAAACTCATGGGCTGGCTTTTGGTGTCTTATTGATGGCCCACATGGGCCATCGCTGACATAGACATCAGCAATGTGTTTTTTTTTGTTTTTTTTTAGCATCCCAGTACATCCAGATCATCAGTTTTGGTTCATATTCACATTTTAAAACAAAAGGTACACATTTACCAGGTTACCGCAAGGTTACTGTGAATCACTAACTATTTTCTCGCAGGCAATGTCAGCAAATTTGGACATCTTGCTGGTATCACCTGATGAAGAAACATGCAAACAAGACACCATTGCCTTACTGCAATTTTTAGCAGAGCAAGGTCACAAAGTCAACAAGGGAAAATTACAGTTGTGGAAAAAAGAAGTCAAATATTTAGGCCACATTTTGTGAGCAGCAAGCAGACATGTTGATCCAGCTCGAAAACAAGCTATTTTGTCAGCACCAAAACCCATCTTAAAAAGATACACAATGTCATTTTTGGGCACTCTTTTTTTTTTTTTTTTTTTCCAAAGGTCTTTTTATTATTATTAATTGAAGTATCAATACAATACAAAGTATTAGAAATTTTCATTTTTGTTTTAACCAAACAGTGCAAAACTAGAATTTAAAGCTAACAAATGTAAATGCTTCAAAACACAAAAACCTTTAAATAAACAATAATTAAAAAAATACAAAAAAAAAAAAAAAAAAAGCTATTTTGTCAGCACCAAAACCCATCACAAAAAGAGACACAATGTCATTTTTGGGCACTCTAAATGATTGTCACTCTTGGATTGCAAATTATTCATTTGAAGTGCAACCCTTATCTGATTTCATTTACAAAACACCCATGGCTCAGGTGGACAAAATTGAGTGGACACCTGAGGCAGAAGAGGCTATTGTTAAAATGAAAAAAAACTTTTGGTCAGCACTGATGTCCTGGCACTCCCCAGTTACAAAAAACCAATTGTGCAAATGGTTGATTGTAGAGAGAGACACATGATGACAGTCCTTCTCCAACCAAGGGGTACAGAAATGTGTCCAATAGCATTTTATTCTTTAAGGTTAGACCCTGTGGCGAGGGCAGTGCCACCATGTATGCAGGCTGTCATAGCTGCCTCTATGGCGGTGCAGGCCTCAGCAGGGCTCATTCTTTTTCATCCCTTGACCCTAAAGGTCACACATGCAGTATCAGTTATCTTGTCACAAAGAAAAATATCAGTTCTCTCACCATCCAGACACTTTGCATGCATGACAGTGTTATTATCACAGCCTCATCTAACCATTGAACGGTGCACAGTAACAAAATTAAATTTATTTGTAAATTAGGTCAGGGAAAAGCATTCACAATATACACGGACAGCCAATATGCTTTTTCTACTATCCATCATTTTGCACAACAGTGGGAAAAACGAGGCATGATTACATCAACAAGAAAGACAATCTAACACAAAGATCTCAAAATTGGCCATATGCAAATGTGCCGCACACACTAATGGCACAGATCGAATCTCTAAAGAAAACCACTTGCAGACAACACCACAAAAGCAGCTGCACAAGGTCATATAGGAAGCCACACCACAGCATCTCTTCTTTCAACACAGACAGAACAGCTATCACATGACATGCTCACTAACACCCAGGAAACATCACCACAAACTGAAATTTACCAGTGAATAAAAAAAGGGGGCAACATTTGACGACACTTAAAAAAACTCTACAAATGATACAATAACAAACCCATTTTGCTACACAAATTATTCCACCAGACAGCTGTTCTGCTACATGGGCTTTCCCATGTATCAGCAGGGGGTATGATTAGGAAATTTGCTACTCAATTTTGTAAAAAAAAAAAAAAAAAAAAAAAAAGCCTAATCTGTGCAAAAAACAATGCTCAGGGATACTTAAGACCTCAGAAGGGCACTTTCCCTGCATCAACTTATCCTTTTCAAAACATTTGCATGGATTCCACTGAACTAAATAAATGTGAAGGGAAGAAATATTGTTTGGTGAAATGGACAGAAACTGGATGGTGAGAGAACTGATATTTTTCTTTGTGACAATGGACAGAAACAAGCTGCTCTTGCTTGCTTGTTTTTTTTTTTTCTTGCCTTCTGATTGTTGCTCTGAGTGTTGCTATCCCTGTGCTGTTGCAATCCTGGAATTTCCCCGTTGTGGGACTAATAAAGGCTTATCTTATCTTAAACCTTCCCTTGCACTCATCCAAATGCCATTACGGTAGCAAAGAAAGTCTTAACTGAAGTAATACCAAGATTTAGAATACCTGAAAAGATTTACTCAGATACTGGAACACATTTTGTAAATCAGGTCATATCACACTTAGGTACAGCACTCAACATTAACTTGGAAAACCACTCAGCTTACCATCCACAATCTGCAGGATTAGTGTAACGCACAAATAGGAGGCTAATTAAAGAAGGCTTAGGAAAACAATGACAGAAATAGGAAAAAAAATAATGGATGGCAAGCCTCACCTTCTCCTACCATTAAGGCCATTTAATTCAGGTGATGAGGAAGTGTATAGCTGATTACATGCAAATAATGCTGACTGACAGAGATGTTGTACATGCTGCTCTTCCAAGGAAGGAACATGGGGGTACACCCATCATAGCCAAATCAGGGGGGATCTGGTCCTCATCAAAGCCATCAAAAGGAAAATTGGGCTGACACTCCCTGGCAAGGACCACACAAAGTCATCCTGGTGATGCCACCAGCCATGAAAGTTGAAGGACGTAATTCTTGGATGCATTTAACACATTGCAAACTTTACCTCATTCAAAACCCTCACCAAGAGACTGTTTAATACACATTGAAAACTTTATCCCACTAAAATCCTCAGCAGGTGACTGTTTAACTGCTTCTCTATACAAGTGTCGACTGACGGTGCCCTCAGGCACTCAGCAATGGCTTGTGTAGTGAAACAACTGGTGTTTATCATGGAGAGACAAAATGCCAGAGCGAGAAGGTTGGCAGCAGAAGGATGTGAATGGTACCCCTGCTTTTTCATCATCATCATCCTTGTGGTGACGCTTTTGTTTTAGTTATTTTTAAGGACACCATTACCTATTTATCGCAGGGCTAGATACATTACTCACACACCTCATGACTGGCTATTAGGACCATGTTTATGCTGGTAATGTGTGGTGGAAGTATGCTAACCACACAGCCAAAACAGCTAATCGTGCAAATTGTTATGTGTGCTCTTTGCTCTCACTCTCAGCTGGCCAAATATCTGTTACTGCTAAACCAATGGAACTATCAGAAGCTGTTTGTTTCTTGCAAGAGGCTATGTATAGAAATAGTACAGCAAGCTTTAATTTAAGTCACACCTGTCACATTACCTATGACTCCACTAACCGGAGACACGATGACACCCCTTACTCAGTGAAGGCAAGATTGACCTCACTGGGGAATTTTTCCTTTTGTCTAAAAGGGTGTGGCAGCATCTCTTTGGGCAGTTTATCGCTTTCTAGGTGTGCAACGGTGCATAGTACCTCTTGCTCCTGTACTGCTACCTGCCCGACTGGCGTAGTGAGCAAAAGCTGTCCTGAAGATCCTTTCTGTCAGTCTAGGAGTCTGGAAGGTGATGTCACCCTGCAGGAGCTCTGTAGTGCCGCAATTTGTGATTCTCACAAGTATGGCACGTATATGATGACAGAGGTTGGTGGCTGTGTGGCCATTGTGCTGACTCACACCTGCCCATGAATTGGGGAGGGGTGTGTGCCCCCGTAGTTGTGACTGACCATACCATCATATTGTCGACAGGACAGGTGGGCAGGGTCAAGAGAGATGTCTCCTTTGTACCACATGATCCCATCTGGGCACAGATGTGCCAAAAGAATTCAAATTAGAAACTACAGGGCAGAAGGCACTTCATTCCTTGTTTCCTTGGGTGGGAGTGGCTGAGAACACCTTGTGGATTGAAACAACTAATTATAGATTACAGGCATTTGTGATTTTTTTCTTTATCTACCTTTTCTGGTATAAATGAGGAATTAACGGCTCTTAGACTTATGTTGACCCAAAATAGAATGGTTCTTGTTCAAGTAACTGCCGCCCGAGGGTGTGTGTGTGCAGTTGTAGGAGATTATTGTTGTACTTTTATCCCCGAAAATGATGCAGGTGGTCACGTGATTGCCTCAGCCATACAGAACCTGACTGCCTTGCAGACTGCCATGGCCAAGGACAATATTACTGATGAACACACCTGGTTGAGTTGGTTACTCTCTTCATGGAGAAGTAACATCATAAACTTGTTAATGATTTTTGTGGTAATATGTCTGGTCTTTTCTTGTGTTATTCCCTGCATCCGTAATATGATGATGAGACTTGTGCATGTTAACTTAGCGATGTACCATGGAGCGGTTGCAGGGGATGATGGGGATGATGAACAAACAGTGTGAGCTCAAAGTGTCTCTCCATGACCCAAGTACAGAGTAAAAGTATGACTGACATGCAGAAAACCGAAAGAAGTTGCATGATCATGATGTAAAGTTGAAGTGTACTAAATACATTTATGAAGTCTGAAACATTATTTTACTTTCTATTTTATTTTGTTACTTTTATTTCTGTTTTATATTTTGTTTTTTGTTTTTTTGTTTTCATCTTTTATGCTTTGATTTTATACAAGCATACACATATCCTTATTATATCCTTATAATCACATTATCATTTTGATTTTAATGTTTTTTTTATCATTAATTACTTTTATCATTAATAAGTTTTGCTGTTCTATATTTCCTCCTAAAGGACTAAATGTCAGGCAGCACCTGGGGCAGCAGGGTCGATGGCGGACTTTCCCTATCACTAGTTAGTTGGGGTTTGTTGCACATCAATGCAGTGGAGCTTAGCATAGCTGCCAGATGGGGTGTTAATCCGTGTACTCTTCATTCTTTTAATATTTCCTTTGTGAAACGAAAACAGAACAATCAAAAATAGCCATTATATCGTTCTTGGCTTGTCAAAATAAAATTGAAATGGAGCAAAACTGGCATAACGGATTGAATGAATTCAATTTGGTGTTGTTTTCCTTTTATTTTGTTGGTCACAGCTGGAAGTGGTGATAACAGTCGCAGCGCACCGCCATTTTCAAATAAGCCTGAAAGACTAGCTGCTAAATCTCACTTTAAAATTGGGAAAATGCCCAAAGTTGCAGCATAGACTCATGCAGACATCACCATCTGATGAAAGATGAGAAGGACTGCCAGAAATATACGTCGATAGAATTCCCATCAGCCATCAATGAGGACGAAAGGAGGACGTTGTGGATACCGAAGGCCTGGGGAGTCATGAAAGGATGACAAAACCTCTGTTTTGACCACTTTGCAACAGGTAAGGTGTACTTATAAATTATGCTTCTATTACTTTTTTCTCTTTTCAGATTAGTTTGGGGTCCACATGTCGGCTCAGGACGTGATTACTGAGATGATGCAGGTTTCGAGCAGTTTTAATATGACTGGAGTCTCTTTGATTTTATGTGATAGTGTTGATATTTGCATTCTGGGTGATTCTAAGGTATTTGTACTTGATTTGCCTTTTGTATTTTAATAAGTCCCACTTTAGAAAGTGATGTTTTTGTCTTTTCCTCCAAGTGTTACAGCTTTAAATTTTTTCTTCCATAAAACTAATAAAGTAATCTTTTTTATGACTACCGTCTATCTGTCTGCACAGTACACAGCTTTATTCATTATAGTCTCTTCACAAACTTTAACGTGCAAAGTAATAAACTCTAAAAAATAGACTTCATAGTGTACTATGGTCTGATGTTGTTGTGGATTTAGCTGTAACATCAGTTGTTATAAGGAAAGAATGTCCAAACACCCAACTTTACCTTCATTTGGCTTTACTGGAGAATGCTGCATCTCAGTTTACAACACATCTGTCGTTCCCGCTGGCTAACATGCGTCCGTCTCTCTGATAGCACTGCATTGCTTAGCACTGACTTCTTCTTCTTCGGTCTGCAGCTTGAACAATAACATTTCATGGCCAAAGGTACAGTACCAGCGCCGTCTAGTGGACAATGTCTAACGACTGCATTGAAGGAAAACACCTTTGGGATTCTAATTAAATTACTATTATAAATAGCTTTTCTGATTAACTATAAAGTGTTTATAATATCTATTTGTCCTATATGTATTTCAATATGTAATAACTATCAACTTATGTGTATGAACCATTCTGAACTATTAAATATTCAACATCCTCCCCCCCAAGAAGACAGTTCAAATATTAACTTCAAAAGGATATAGTAGCTGAACTGGTCTTCTTAACGTCGTCCCAGTTGGAGTGCGCATAGCGCAGGATCTGACTAGTCCATCTCTCCCTGGGAACACCTCTATGATTAGTCCTGTTTTCCATGTTTGACGTGGTATCTTGTCATCTCCAATGAGGACCAAATCTCCTGGTTTGAGTTGTGTTGGATTTGGGGTATGACGAGTGTGAGCCGATCTGAGGTCCAGCAAATACTCCCTCCTCCATCTGTTCCAAAATTCCTTGACAAGTCTATGGCGATATTTCCATCTTCGGGTCAGCCTTTCTTTATTTGCATTTGCTATCTGACCTGTTGTGGAAAATGGCTTTGGTGGTAAAGAGGTAAGTCTTTTCCCTATGAGGAAATGAGCTGGCGTCAGAGGTTCTGGTTCTTGTAAATCGTTGTACACAAATGTGAGTGGTCTTGAGTTAATAGTGGCTTCTATTTCTGTCAACAGAGAAGTTAACTCTTCAAAGCTCAGAGATGCTCTGCCCATTACTCTTTTGAGGCATCCCTTTACAGAGCGCACTAACCTTTCCCAAAAACCACCCCACCAAGCCGCTCTTTCTGCAATAAATTTCCACTTGATTCCCTTTTCAGAAAAATATTCCAGCAGCTCTGGCTCCTTCATAGCCTTCCACAGTTCCTTTAGATCTTGATCTGCTCTCTTGAACGTTTTTGCATTGTCTGAGTAGATTACTCTACAAAGTCCTCTCCGTGAAATAAATCTCTTGAATGCCAAAAGGAAACTTTCTGTTGATAGACTCGATATTAGTTCAAGGTGCACTGCACGTGTAACTGCACAGGTGAAAAGTGCTATGTATGCTTTCTCTGCAGAATTCTTGGACTTTACAAACAGTGGGCCTGCAAAGTCAACACCTGTGACTTCAAACGGCGGTGCTTCAGTAACTCTGTCTTTGGGAAGAGGTGCAGCTGTTTGCTGTGCTGCTTTTACTTTGAATCTTTTACAGATAGTACAGTCTGAAATGCATTTTTTGACTAACTGTCTCGCGCGTGGAATCCAATACTTCTCTCGTAGATGAACTAGAGTGTCTCTCACGCCTGAATGCATGACATTTTCGTGACTGTATTTTATCAGAAGTTGTGCAAATCTGTGATTTGAGGGTAACAACCACGGGTGCTGCTCATTGAAACTCATGTTTGACTGATGCAGCCTTCCTCCTACACAGATTAAGCCTTGCTCGTCTAGAAAGGGTTTAAAGTCTCTGATTTTTGAGTCTTTGTGCACATTTTCTCCAGTTTTCAACTCTGTTATTTCTCTTTCAAAACTGTTAAGTTGCGCTTCACGTATCCATACCTTTTCAGCTTTTGCCATTTCCTCTGCTGTTAGTTCTCCCCTTTGTCTTTGCTTTGAATGACAGTTGTGGAGAAATCTTTGGATCCATGCAGTTACTCTTAGTACGGTCTGTAGTTTGCTGTATTTGTCCAGCTGTAGCAATGGTTCAGATTGCACTCTTTCACTGTTACTGAGATGTACTGCGACTTGACTTGCCTTTAGCTCAGCTTTAACCTCTTCTTCTGATAGTATTTCTTGTGCTGTTTCTGGCAGTGTAGTTTGAAGCTCCTTTTCTTTCAAAAATGATGGGCCTGACCACCAGAGATTTTCCTCTTTCAACCTTGATGCGGACTGACCTCTTGTGGTGAGATCAGCTGGGTTCACCTTTCCATTACAATGTGTCCATAGTTCTGGTGGTGTCAAAGTTTGTATCTCCATCACTCTGTTGGCAACAAACTGTTTCCATTTCTTTGATGAACTGCGAATCCAGTGAATCACTATCATGGAGTCTGACCACATTCTGAGTTGAGTGATCTGCATATTCAGTGCCTTCAAAAGGTTATTTGCCAACCTTGCTCCAATCACAGCTCCCATCAGTTCCAAGCGTGGCAGTGTGATTGTTTTGATTGGTGCCACTCTTGACTTGGATGCAACGAGCGCAGTAACAGTCTCTCCTTCTGTTGTTTGTCCTTGTAGATACGCAACTGCGCCATACGCCTTTTCGCTTGCATCTGTGAAGACATGGAGAACTTGTGATTTATCTGACAGCTTTTCTGTTCCATACCACCGCGGAATGACTATTTGGTGGATCTGAGGAAGCTCCATGCACCACTGCTGCCATGCCTGTGAAAGGTCTGGAGGCAGCTCGTCGTCCCAGCTCAGGCCCCGTCGCCACATTTCCTGAAACAGACATTTAACTCGAATGGTAAATGGCGTTAGGAACCCTATAGGATCAAAGATTCTGGCGGATGATCTCAAAACACTCCTCTTTGTGTTTTCTTTTCCTTTTAGAATGTTCATCAAATGTTTGAGGTCAAAGGCAAAGTCATCTGTGTCCGGTCTCCACACCAAACCAAGCACCTTCAACACACCTCCATGTGTTTCTGTTTCTTGTGTGAAATCAAGCTTGCTGTTTGACCACTTGGTTTTCAGTTCAAGGGAGTTTGTTGTCCACTTACAGAGGTTCATGTTGGCAGCAGCCAGTATTTCTCTTGCTCCTGTAGTAAGTCTGTATGCCTCGTCTGAGTTACTTGAGCTAGCGATCAGATCATCCACATAAAGTGAGTCTCTCATTAGTTTTACCGTGTCTGGTTGGTTAGCTTCATATTTCTCCAGATGATGTCTGATAGTGGCTGCAAGTAAAAATGGACTTGAAGTTACTCCAAACACAACACGTGCCATTCTCATTATACGCGTGTTGGTGCCTTCAACATCTGGGGGTCCTGTAAGCCACAAAAATCTCACAGCATCTCTGTCACTTTCAGTTATAGATATCTGAAGGAAAGCTTTAGTAATGTCTGCTGTGAAAGCTACAGGATTTTGTCTGAATCTGATCAAAATGCTCATGAGGTCAGCATTCAGGTTTGGGCCAGGTAATAAACAGTCATTTAAAGAGGAACAACCTTCTTCATGTGACGAAGCATCAAACACTACCCTTAACTTGGTAGTTACTTTGTCCTCTCTGATTACAGCATGATGAGGTAAGTAGTAGGTAACATTCTCTGTCTCTGCTGAATGACTGCTCTGTGGCACATCTTCACATATTCCTTGTTCTGTGTAATCCTCTATTACATCGTTGTATCCTTTAAACAGTGTCACGTCAGATTTCAGCTTTCTTTTCAGGGTTTCAAACCTCTTTTGTGCAACCTTCTTGTTGTCTGAGAGTTCGGGTGTGTCTTGGCGCCATGGCAACGCCACTTCATATCTCCCATTAATGAATCTGACTGACCTGTCAAAGCTCTCCTTGGCTTTCTCGTCATCAGGTGTTTCCTCACCTTTAGTAGTGATGCCCAGCGACTCGATCTCCCAAAATGCTCTTAGCTGGTTTGAGATCTCCACTGAGTCTTCATTGAGTCCAATGTGCATACATGTTGCTTCATTCATACTGGACATGACAACTGGTCCTTGCACTGCCCAGCCGAATCTGGTTTCTACGGCAACCAAAGCGTCTGACAGTCTCTCAGTTTTACCTGTGACTACTCTCCAGTAGTAATCTGCTCCGATCAGTACTGATAGCTCCAAACCATCTTTGTCTCCCGCTGACACATCTGCTACTGGTAGCCCTTTTTTCTCCAGCTGCCGTTGGATGTGTTCACTGGGGACTTTCATGACTGCAGTACAAAGCTGTGGGGTTTGAACAGCTTCAATCTCGATTTTCTGATCTTTGTTTCTCACATTCTCCAGGACTAGTTTTATGACATTGCATTTTGTGGTCACTGGGTTTTTTGAGCCAAACGTGTGAAGGTTTAATGTCTCTTGTTTTAGTATTGGCAGTTTTAAATCTTTCACTTGTTTCTCATGGACAAAACTCCGTTGGCTTCCTCCATCAATTAAGCAACGCACAATCTTCTTTCCTCCAGGTCCTTCAATCCTTGCTCTCACAGTTTGCAATAGTACTGTTTCACATTTTTCTGGGGTTGGTTTGGCTGCATATGGAAATACTGAGGAGACCACTGCATCACTCGTGTTTTCAGCGGCATCTGTCCTTTCTATTGGTTGCTCACTTCTGTCACACACAACAGCATGATGTCTTCTTCCACAATCAGTGCATGTCACATTTTTGGATCTACAGTCTCGAGCAAGATGTCTGGGTTTTAGGCATATGAAGCACCTTCCCGTTTTCTTTAGTTTTTCTTTCCTGCTTGTGACTGTGTCTTCAGTGCACTGTTCTGACTTGTGGCTGGTACTGTTACAGAATATGCAACTGTGCACAAATGGTGTATTCGAACTGCCTGTGTGGAGGGCTGCAGCTGAGGGCACATTAGGTCCTTTCCACCTTTCTCTGCTTGAATCTGGTCTGTAGTGCTGATTCTGATTTGCATGTGTATCTTTATGATTCTCTCTCATTTGTGTCAAATGTGCAGCACGCTCCCTGCTTTCAACTTCTTGTTGCAAAAACTTTACAAGGCCATCAACATCCCACTTTTGCCCTACATCTGTCTTGCGGGTGTACTCAAGGGCAAGATCAGCAGGAATCATTTTGAACAGTATGGGGCACAGTAAACCTCCATAACTGTCTGACATGACTCCTAAAGCTTCTAAGCTTCTGATTTGTACTTCAACATCATCAAAAAGTTGTCTCAAGGCAACAATGTCTGAGGACCTTTTATCTGGACTTAGATTTAGTAACTTAGACATGTGTGCACTTACAATGAGCTCTTTCCTTCCAAATCTTTGCTTAAGCATGTCTACTGCAGCATCATAGTTCATGTCAGTTACCTTCAGCCCTGCGACGGCGCGTGCAGCTGGCCCGATGAGATATGACTTCAAGTAAGTGAACTTTTCAGTTTTGCTCAAATCTGGGTTTTGGTGAATTGCATTTTCGAATTGGTCCCAAAACTCCTGCCACATGCACACTTCTCCGCTGTATTTGTTTATTGAGAGCTTGGGTAGCTTTACCGAGGGTCTGCTTGTATTTGACCGTGTACTCACGTCACTCAGCCGATGTGGATTCGCTGATACGGTGGCGTCTCTTGCCTGTTCTTGTTGCTGTAAGGCAGCCCGTTCAATTGCTCTCTCTGCCCGCGTCCTCCATAAATTTGTGTTGTCCTGATACTCAAGTGTCCGCACCATGTCCGCATCTAACTCGTCCAAAGGGATCTCCTGCTCTATATCTGGTTCAATGTCTTGCAGGCCTTTCTCTTTCTGTGACAACATGGCTAACAGCTCCCGCAAACGGTCACTGTTTATATCAGTCTTACTTGTTTCATCTTGTATAATTTGCAGCAGCTTTGTAACGGACGTCCGCAGCACGGTCCGTTTCTGTTTTAGCCTTTGAAGTCGCTCCGCCATTTTTTCCTTTCGTCTCCGTGTTGTTACAGCTATCGGCTTAATCCCAACAACGTTCTCTCTTCACTTTTCCCGCTTCCAGCTTCCGGTTCCCGGGTTTCGGCACCAAAAAATATGTTGTGGATTTAGCTGTAACATCAGTTGTTATAAGGAAAGAATGTCCAAACACCCAACTTTACCTTCATTTGGCTTTACTGGAGAATGCTGCATCTCAGTTTACAACACATCTGTCGTTCCCGCTGGCTAACATGCGTCCGTCTCTCTGATAGCACTGCATTGCTTAGCACTGACTTCTTCTTCTTCGGTCTGCAGCTTGAACAATAACATTTCATGGCCAAAGGTACAGTACCAGCGCCGTCTAGTGGACAATGTCTAACGACTGCATTGAAGGAAAACACCTTTGGGATTCTAATTAAATTACTATTATAAATAGCTTTTCTGATTAACTATAAAGTGTTTATAATATCTATTTGTCCTATATGTATTTCAATATGTAATAACTATCAACTTATGTGTATGAACCATTCTGAACTATTAAATATTCAACAGATGTTTTGTTTCTCTGTGTGTCTGATAAAAGATCTTCATAATGTGAAAACTGAAGACAGTGTGACCCACTTCTCCCAGACTGATGAGAACCAGTTCATGACCCCAACCATCACAGGTGAAATTCAGTTGTTTTAAATGTTAAAGTTACAGTACAAGAAACAGTCCATGCTGTGACCTAAAATCATTTCTGTTTACAGAGGACAGAAGAGAAGATCACTGGTCTTTCACGTCATCCTGTTCAGGATGTCTCACACCAACCAGGAGCGACCAGGACTCATACTGTCATCATCACCACCATGCACTCTTCTCCCTGTTTTAACTGTTATAATAAAATTTTACAGGACAGCAAAATACATTTTCTTATTTATTTGGTAATTTTCTATCTACATCTTTGTTTAAAACCAGAGGTGGGTAGAGAAGCCAGAAATTGTTCTTAAGGAATATTACTGTTAATGAAATTGCTCATGTATACGAGTCATTGCCAGAAAAGGTGAGGATTAAAGTATTCAATAAAAAGTTACTGGAGTAGTAATGACGGTTCTAAATTTACAAACTTTTTCTCCTAAATTTGTGAGTCCTTTCATATAATTTATCTTTTTTGAATATACAACTTTTATCCTATGAATCTGAGTATTTCCACATAAATTAGATTTTTGTAACATACATTTTCGACTTCTTAAAAAAATTAACAGTTCTACATTTCAAACATTTTTCTTTTAAATGTATCACTTTGTCAAATTTGTGACTGCTTTATATGATTTTTTTAAAACATGAATTTGTAACATTTTACATATAAACTTTTCAAATAAATTTGTAACTTTTTAAATCTAACTTGTTTAAATTACTTGTTCTTTGTAGCTGGAATAGAAGAACAATAATAGCAACACCCATATCAGCTAAATAAGATTATAAATTTACTAAAATGACCAAAGATGCAGTAATTTCTAGTGAGACTAATTAGTCATTTTAACCTCTTGCACTCTGGTGTACCGCGGGCGGGCACGTCTCTGTGTCCTAGAGTGCACGAGGGCGCTGGGTCCTAGAGTGCACTTAAAAAAAAAACTGCATTTCCGTTCTTCCACTACAGACACAGCTGTGAACAGATTAGATGTGACTGACCTCTCATTCGACTAATAAGAGCCTTGAATTGGGTTTCTGAAACCTTGAAGAACCAATGACTGAAAACCTAGCAAGAAGGACCCGCCTACCAACGGCTGGGAATACAGCCAGCCAATTGAAGCACAGAAGTTCGAAAGCTGTTTTGTGTAAGGCTGGGTGAAGAGAGACTGACTGCTGCAGCAGATGAAAAAAGGACCCGCAGGAAGAACCGCCACAGACCCAGCAGCACGGAGACCACCCACAAGTGCGACCTGTGTGACAGGGACTGCCATTCGTGCATCAGCCTGTTCAGCCACAGGCGGTGCTGTCCCAGCAGAGTAGATGTTTAGGATTCTCTTCCATGGTTATCATAGACCGACGGAGGCCGACGACGAAAGCTGGGTGACACACACGCGTTCGCCAGTCTTTTTTTATTACTACTGTTATTTGTTTTGAAAAATCGTTTGCCAAAACCGCAATCATGGAAGCGCAAAACCGCAATAAGGGAATTATGTTTTGACCGGGTCGCGTGACCAGAACCACGAGTCCGTAACAAGCGGACCATCTTCATGTTCGTCTGACATTGAGGAAGAGAAGTTCGCAAGCTACGCTGCTGTTGTGAACAGGTAAGTGTTATAAGCTAAATTATTCTTTATCCCTGAAAATTGTAATCAAAAATGACTTTTGACCGATCAGTAAATTACAACTGTGCGTAGTAGACCGCGGTGCACGAAGTCTGTGCGCCGCGGTACACGGTTCGTGCGCCGCGTCCGGACCGTGAACGCCCCCGGGGGCGCGGGGACTGCGGGGACTGTGCGCAGCGGGGACTGTGCGCCGCGGTCGCCACATCGCCACATGACTGTTCCGTCATGTAGCGATGGCCGATGTCCGTCCTCCGCAGCGGGGGTGGGGGTGGGGGGTGGAAGTTGTTATCTTCTACATTACAAATATTTTAGAATAATTTTTAGTGCACTGTAAGTTATTTTTTCTTGTAAAAAAAAAGCCACACATTTTTTACGTGGCATGCTTCTTTGTGTGTGGGGGCTTGTTTGTTCATTCATTCATTCATGAATGAATGAATAAACAACCCCCCCCCCCACACACACACACACACAGCCCTGAGTGTCACCTTTCATTAGAGCCCAAGATGAAGCTTCTATATTGAATCATTCAGAAGTCAGACGTTTTTCCAAACTGTGCCATTTGGCACAATTTGGCACAGTTCAAAAACGCCTGGGAACTACCTGAGAACAAAGCTGTGTAATATATTCATTTTTTGTTGTATTGTTACAAAATTTTGACCTCAGCTGGATAACACTTGGTTCTACATTTCTGTTGCATTTTCCAGCCCGAATCTGAAGCTGTGTGTTATTTGCAAGCATTTGTATCCAAAAAAACACCCAGGCGAACTTTATTTTCTTCAAGTTCAGTATGTTTAGATGACTGTTACTCAGTGGCAGGAGCACTTAGAGAGATTATGACTGTTTTGCCAAAAAATTCAAAGTGTTTTCTTTTAAATGAGACCAACTCCATGAAGATGCTGCAAAGGGTTGAAGAACAGCTTTTGATTTACTTTGGGTACGTTATTTTTAGGCGTTTTTAGGGAAATTGACCAGAGTGCAAGGGGTTAAACAAGCACATTTCTAATCAGTTTTCACATCAGTGAAATTAAAATTTAGTGACTGTGACCAAAGATACTTGAGTAAAAGTAGTTTTATCCTCACAGGTACTTGAGTAGAACATATCCTGCAGTAAAGTTACTCATCTAAGTACTGTTTTGTCAAAGTATCTACAAATACAATAACCTTTTCTGGCAACATGTTTATGCATCACTGCCAATGTCTGATTGTTTTGAACAAATATAACTTGTATTCTACCCAAACCTGCAGTGTATATTAATGATTATAAATAAGTGAATACAGATAAAGTAATTGCGATAAACCTTTTATTTAATCATTTAAAAAAACAATTTTTGGAAATACCAGATTATGTCTTGTCATAAATGCATAAAGAATGCATGAACTGAAGTGCAGCTCATAGTTGTGAAAACATGTGAATGTTATTTAAAAAGGTAAACAAAGTTAAATTAGACTTTTTTATGGATTTAAATTGTAAACATGTAAAACATCAATGTAGGTCTTAAGAAGAAAGGAGAAGGTGCTTCCATCTCAGAACCAGTGGATGTAGACACTATTCACACCCAGACTGGTCCTCTGGACTCTGCAGCTCTCAGCTCCACATAAGATGTAGTTGTCACGGATCACACAGACGTTTGATGGATTAAAAAAATTCACAGTGATTAACGTACATTACCTCCTCTGCTCGGTTGAATGTTTACAATAGAAAACAACCTTTACAAACTTGCGTGGCTGTTGGCCAGTGAAGGACTTCATAGATGGTTCCTGGTGTGATATGATTTCTGAAAGAGAGAACTGATACAAAGATGTTTAATAATTGCTATATACAGAGGTGGGTACAGTAGCTAGAAACTGTTCAAAAAGATTATCATTACTCAAGTTTGAGTAGTCACCATAAACATTAGAAAGTATCTACAAAAAACATTACTTTAGTAATAAGTTTACTCTCCCTTGCTTGAGGTTTCTTTCCCCTACATTTGTGAATTTATGTGGCGGTAATGCACCTAGAAGCTGGTTGCCAACCGCCACTCATATCTAAAAGAAGAAGAAGAGGAAATTTATTTTTTTCTCTTAAATTTTCCAGCAGTTTTTTTGATAGTGTGGAGCGTGTAAATAACGAGGCGGATTTGGCTCAGACAGTTTATTACACATCTCACCCAAGAAGCACAGACAGAATGAATACTCAGCAGAGACTCTCCTCTTAAAAAGCATGGCATTCCTCTAGAAGCTTCTAACACACAAAAGGTCACATTGCATTCACTTTCTTAATCCTTTAACATTCTTCTAGAAGTTTCTAACACACAAAAGGTCACACTGCATTCATCCTTCACACCTCCCTGTTATCTCCCAGAGAACCTCTGCACTTTGTTCTTGTCTAAGATGCTATACAATTATGCACTCCCCATGTGTCACCAAACGACCCCCCGAGCATCTTGGATAAAACAATAGAAAAACAGTCCGTATGCTGTGGTAGAATCATTAAACATCAATCCACATGCTGCTTGGGCTTCAGTCTTCTCCCGTATCTGCTGTAACCAGGATTCACTGCCTCCACGGCGCTGTCATGCTGGGGGGCTGATGTTTGAGGGGTAAAAGTCTGTCCATGTGGGTGCTCTGGGGAATCTTTTCTCTGGGAAGCTCCCCGTGGGGGTCTTCCATGCCGAGGGGCCCTCGCCAATAGCTTGCTCGTCCGCCACCACAAAAGCGGGTTTGAGTCTGTCTATGCCAATCTTTTCCCTCCTACCCCCCAAATCTAGCAAAAAATGCTTGTCCCCTGTTTCCAGCACTCTGAACGGTCCATCATAAGGTGGGCGCAGTGGAGGGCGATGGGCGTCGTGTCTGACAAAAACGAACTCCGCGTTTTTCAAAGTTTTAGGCACAAAAACGCGCGGAAGACTGTGGTGAGCAGGGCCCGGCAGCGTGCTTGTGTCTATGCTACGCTGCAACAGCTGAGACGGGGAGCTGCCCGGCGTGGGATTATCTGGAAGAAACTCCCCGGGCAGCTGAAGTGGTTGCGCAAAAAAGAGTTCAGCCAGGGAAGCTTCCAGATCCTCTTTAGGCGCAGAGCGTAACCCCAATAAAACCCACGGTAGCTTGTCTACCCAATTTGCATCCGTCAGTGACGCCCTGAGAGCCGCTTTCAATGACCTATGAAAACGTTCGCATAACCCATTAGCCTGTGGATTGTACGCGGTTGTGCGGTGAATTGTGACACCCAGGCTGCGGGCCATTGTTGACCAGAGTTCGGAAACAAATTGAGGGCCTCTGTCAGACATAATATCCAACGGGACTCCAAAACGCGCCACCCATGCTGTTAAAAACGCACGCGCCACCTCCTCGGCTGTGGTTGCCGCCAATGGAACCACTTCCGGCCAGCGAATGGTGCGGTCCACCATTGTCAGAAGGTGCGTGCACCCCTGTGATGGCGGGAGGGAGCCCACGAGGTCCACGTGAACATGGTCGAACCTCTTAGCCGGGATGCAAAACGGCTCCAAGGGAGCCTTCGTGTGTCTGTGTACTTTGGCTCGTTGGCACGCCATGCAGGCTGCCGCCCACTCTTCCACTTGTTTGCGAAGGCTCGGCCACACGAATTTCTCCGCAACCATTTTGATCGACGCGCGCACTCCCGGGTGCGCCAAAGAATCAATCGAATCAAACACGCGGCGGCGCCACGCGGCCGGGACCACGGGACGCGGGCGCCCCGTGGAGACATCGCAGATTAGGGGGGGCATGCTGTCTTGCAGCACCCTGCTCTCCAGCCTTAACCCTGTTGGTCCAGACTGGAGCGCGCGCACGTCCGTGTCATTAACCTGCTCCGCAGCCATGGCTGCGTAATCTATCCCCACACCGACCGGCGCCACCACGGCGCGCGAGAGGCAGTCTGCCACTACATTCAGTTTACCCGAGACATGCTGAATATCGGTAGTAAACTCTGAGATCGCGGCCAGCTGTCTCTGCTGCCGGCCCGACCACGGTTCTGAAACCTTGGCCATCGCGAATGTTAGCGGCTTGTGGTCAACGAACGCGGTGAAACTGCGCCCTTCCAGTCAGAACTGGAAGTGGTGAATGGCCAGGTGGAGAGCCAGTAACTCCCTGTCGAATGCGCTGTATTTACGTTCACTGTCGCGCAAAGTTCTGCTGAAAAAGGTGAGTGGCTGCCAAGCCCCAGTTACGCGCTGCTCCATGACCGCCCCTATCGCCACATCTGAAGCATCAGTGGTGAGCGCTATGCGGGCCGTTGGGTCTGGAAGTGCCAGCAATGCGGCGTTTGCCAGGGCTGCTTTGACTTCCAAGAACGCCCGCTCTCGCTCCGGGGTCCATTCGACCTTATCCACGGGTTTCTGTTTTTTGAGCGCGGCGTACAGTGGTTGCATGAGCTGCGCTGCTCGGGGAAGGAAACGGTTATAAAAGTTCACCATTCCCAAAAATTCTTGTAGCACCCTGACCGTTTGCGGCCGGGGAAAATCTGCTACTGCGCGCACTTTGTCAGGCAGCGGGACCGCTCCTGCGGGAGAGACGCGGTGCCCCAAAAAATCAATCCCCGTCACCCCGAACTGACATTTCGCTGGGTTGATTAACCCATGCTCCTCCAACCTCCGGAAAACCGTCGTGAGGTGGGTTTCGTGTTCGTCTTTGGACACGCTGGCTACTAAGATATCGTTCAGGTAGACGAACACGAAAGGGAGATAGTGCAGCACTGCATCCATCATGCGTTGGAACGTCTGTGCAGCCCCTTTAAGCCCAAATGGCATGCGCAAAAACTCGAATAAACCGAACGGAGTTATTACCGCTGTTTTGGGTATGTTCTCAGCGCGCACTGGGACTTGGTGGTAACCGCAGACCAGGTCTATTTTAGAAAAAGTGCGTGCCCCTGCGAGGTGAAAGGAAAACTCCTGAATGTGAGGAATTGGGTAGCGGTTGTGCGCCGTGGCGTTGTTCAACCTGCGGAAATCCCCGCAAGGTCGCCATGAACCCTCAGCTTTAGGGACCATGTGTAGCGGGGAAGCCCATGGGCTGTTTGAACGCCTGATGATGCCCAACCTTTCCAGGTTGGCGAACTCCTCGCGTGCTATGGCCAGTTTAGCCGCGTCCAAGCGCAGAGGTCTTGCAAAAACGGGCGGCCCGGTGGTGGTAATAAAATGCTCCACCCCGTGTTTAGCGATGGCTGCCGAAAACGTCGGGACAGTGAGTGCTGGGAACTGAGTGAGCAGTGTGTGGAACTTACCACATGTAGCTGTGACGTTGGCTTGTGCTGTTGGCCGGGTCACTCGAGCTATACAGGGGAGAGAGTCAAAAGACATCTACCAACAAACCATGTGCACATAGAAAATCAGCCCCCCAGTATATGGAAATTCAATGCTGCTATGACAAAAGTCCACTCAAATGTACGGCCGTGTAGAGACAAGAGTAGAGTCCTCTCACCAAAGGTCTTAATCCCCGAGCCGTTTGCTGCTGCCATCTCGGGGCCGCTAGATCCTGCCAGCCGGTCAGCGTAGGTCGGCCAGATGAAACTCTTTTGGGCGCCGGTGTCCACGAGGAAATGCCTCCCCGAGCGTGCGTCCGTCAAGTAGAGCAGCTTGTTCTCCTCCCCGAGGGTCGCGGCTGCTACCGACCCCCGGTCTTGGTGTTTCCTGAGTCGCTTGAATTGGCACGGTGGTATACATTTGCGTGCCCTCTCTGCGAAGCGGCGGTGGTAGAAGCAAGGCGTGTCTCCCCCGCGATCCTTGGCCCCCGCTGCTGCTGCCGTTGGTGGCTCTGCTGCTGCCATCGATGGCTCCTCGCCTCCTCTAGCTGTCACGCCGAGCTCCGTCGCTGCCGCAATGGTCGTGAACTCCCTGCTGGCGACGATGATCCGGTTTGCTTCCCAGGCTAGTGCACGATAGTCCCGGTTGGCCAGCAACGGCGAATTGGCCAGGGTCGCTCTTGCCACTGACGGAAGGTTCCGGAGGAAGAGGTGGGTAAAAATGAAATGGTCGTCATCTGTGCCCTTTAACCTCAGCATCTTCTCCATCAGGTCTATGGCCGACCCATCTCCCACCCCGGTCTGAGTCAGGAGTCTCTCTGCTCTCTCACCATCCGAGAGTGTGTAGTGCTGGATGAGCGCAGCCTTCAGCGTGCCGTACTTGTTGTCGGTTGGTGGCTGATCGAGCAGGCTCTCTACGTGCTGAGCCGTGCGGGCGTCAAGCGCTGCGACCACATAGTGGAATTTTGTGTCATCCGCCGATATCCCCCGGAGGGCGAACTGCGCCTCGACTAGGTGGCACCAGGAGCGCAGGTTGTGCTGCCAAAAATCCGGTAGCTTGATCGCAACAGCACATGCGTGGTTGGGGGTTCCCATCGAGGTTGGCTCCGGGGGTCTGTCATTGTGTTCCATGATTCGTCTTGGGTCACCAGTGTGGAGCGTGTAAATAACGAGGCGGATTTGGCTCAGACAGTTTATTACACATCTCACACAAGAAGCATAGACAGAATGAATACTCAGCAGAGACTCTCCTCTTAAAGGGGACCTGTGGTGGTCGTGAAAAAAAAGATATTATATTGAGCCCCTGTCTCACGTTCTAGTTCAAGTTTAAGTTCAAGTTCAAAGCAATGCGATATAAATCCATTGCTGATGTGCTGGTTCAGCTATGTCAGCAAAACATGCGCGCAGCCATACTGGCGGCTACATGGCCTGCCAGGACGCTTCCTGTGACGTAGTAGCGTGGATACCGCGATCTGGATCAATATTGGCTGAGCCTGGAGTGCCCGGATGAGCAGTGGCTTTCGGGATATTCAAATTCAAATTCAAACGTTTATTTCAAACTCAGGGTTCATATTAAATGCAGAACTAAAACGAGTAGAAAATAAATAAATAAATGCTTAAATTCATCGGGTCGTCTCGTCTGATCTGAGGTCGTAACGGCCGCCAGACGGCCGGGGATTCGGCGCTGGGCTCTTCCCTCGCCACTAAAAGTATATACAGATCAGCAGACACTCGGCGCTCTTGTAACAACAAAAACATACAATGCGAAATGGATATCGCAACATGGCGGAATGTAAAGCCTTTGGATGTCTCAATAATAAGCGAAAAAACAAAGATAAACACTTCTTTTGTGTACCCAAACCCAGCTCACCTTTTCGGAAGATCGTAGCGGAAAAGTGGTTGCGCAATCTCGGAACAGGGCACAGACATTTCCTTTCAGATGAAATTCCGTTGTGTGTGAGGACCACTTCATCACTTTCACCCTCAGAAGACCTTTCTGGCTCAAACCTGTAGCCATGTTGCCCGAATTCTTCCTCAGAGTCCGACAATTCAGCCATAATAGAACAAAAACACTGACAAAAGCACCCTAGTCGCTGGTACAGGCGGAGTATTGACTTTTCAGTAGCAACGTAGTGACGTCACATCCGCATGTGTCATGGCTGCGCGCATAGTTTTCATTGGCTGGCCATGCCGGCGGTCGTATTTGCATATTTCTCTGGTGGTAGATGGCTGGCTGTCATGGCGGCCTCTGGGCTGTCATCTGTCTCATCAGTCCCAGCTGCGCACAGACCAACAGGTGCCAATCAACGGCTGTTAAAAGCCAGTGTTGCTGACAGCCCGGCACGGAGTCGTCTGTCCTCCTCATCGGAGCATGAACCAGAACTTCGTTCCCAAGCTCAGTCAAGAACGTCTCATCAGGAACTGCCACGTAAGAGAACACTCTGTTATTCTACCCCTCGCATTTACCCCTGTGCACAGGTGGACCTCCCAGGCGGCGGACCAACTTCCCCAGCCGACGGGGCGTTGCCACCTCAGCCACGTAGCTCCTCGCTACCACCTCAGCTACAGGTACGTCTATCACCACAGCTGCAGGAGCTGTTATTGTTTCAGCTACAGGAACTGTCATCGTCACGGTCTGTGGAATCACTGCCATCACCATCACAAGAACTGTCATCGTCACAGCAACAGGTGTATTCACCACCACGGCCACGAGCACATTCACCTCCACGCTGCACGGCCACTGGAAGTCAGCAGGACGCTACCTGTGGATCACACAAGTAAGCCCCACCATCTACAATTACTCACGAGTGCTGAACAGCGGTAATTGTATCTGCTTGTGTGTTACAGGGTTGCCAGGTCACCATCCGGACTGCTCAGTTCCAGCGACCAAACTACCATACTTGCACTCACTCACGCACTACACTCTCTCACATCACAATAAAGGGATTATTGTCACTATCTACTCGTGTCAGTGTCTGTCTCCTGGGTCCTGAAACATGTCAGTACGACTCCGTCACGTTGACCCAGCGGACAGTTCACTGCCGCGCAAACTGAACACACTTAGCGCTCGGGTAGATATGTTATCACACCAGCAGACAGTAATCCTAAATCAATTAACCCAAATAAACAGTCGGCTGGATTGTCTGGAAGGACACCAGACGTTCTCCCCGACCGCAAGTGTTTCAGCCCCTGCAGGCTTAGCGTCAGGTCAAGCTAACACCTCATCGACCCCTCGCCTCACCCCTGTTCCCACGCCTGCCCGGTTCAGCGGAAAACTCGGGGAAGCCCGAGGATTCATCTTACAATGTGAATCAGTTTTTCTCCGCGTTCCGGGAGATTTCGCCATAGACTCAAATAGGATTGGTTATGTCATCAATTTGTTGGGGGGTAGAGCTTTAGATTGGGCATATTCCGTCATGGCTAAACCAAGCTACCCCATGTTAACTTACCAGGAGTTTGTGGCAGAATTCATGTCCGTGTTTGATCATACAGATAGGGGTGAGGTGTTGACAGAACGGCTGTTGAGTCTGCAGCAGGGTAATAGATCAGCTGCTGACTACGCTATTGACTTCCGGGTCCTGGCCGCAGAGATTGGGTGGAGGGAGCCGTCACTGTGTGGTATCTTCCTCCGCAGTCTTAATGATGAGTTAAAGGATGAATTAGCGGCATGGGACAAACCGGACAACTTGCGTGAATTAATTGCCTTAACTGTTAGCCTAGATAGTAGATTAAGGGAGCGGGCGGCCGAACGGCGAGCTACTTCCCGTTCAGTTAAACCCTGCCCCCGCATCACTAGCTCTCCTCTGCTCGCTCTACCCATGTCAGAGGAGTCCCCGGATCAAGAGGCTATGGTTGTAGGTCAGTCTAAAGTGTCAGTGGCTGAGTGACAGCGCCGCAGGGATCTTGGCCTTTGTTTCTACTGTGGGAAAGAGTCACATGGGGTTTTCGAATGTCCCAGTCGGTTAAAAGGGAAGGCCCGTGGATCGCAGTAGGGGGATTCATGGGCAAGAACTCAGAAAAACCCCTTACTAGTTGCCGTTTACCCATTAGATTGATCCACGCACATACAGAACACTCCACATTGGCATTAATAGACTCAGGAGCTGAGCAGAATTTTGTTTCTAGGGACCTGGCAACCCGGATGGGCCTCAGCTGTCAGACTCTAGATCCCCCTGTCAAACTCATCACCCTGTCCAAAGCGTCACTGACCACCGTCGCCCATCAGACGGCCCCAGTTTCTGTAATTGTGTCAGGAAATCACAGGGAGGAGATTAGGTTCCTGGTCCTGCCCGTCTCTTCTTCGCCCGTCATCCTGGGGTACCCCTGGCTTCGGCTGCATAATCCCACCATTGACTGGCAAGTGGGGAGCATTTCAGCGTGGAGTACGTTCTGCTTGAGTGCCTGTCTCCAATCTGCGGCGTCCGCCCCATCTGTCAAGGTGCCTCCACCCTCTTCGTCACCACCGGACCTGTCCAAGGTACCAGAGGTTTACCATGACTTGGGGTTAGCTTTCAGCAAGTCTCGGGCGCTGTCTCTACCCCCCCATCGCCCTTACGACTGCGCTATCAATCTGAAGGCTGGGGCCCCTCTTCCTGCTAGCCACCTGTATAGCCTATCATCCCCGGAGCGCGAGGCTATGGACGCTTACATCAAGGAGTCCCTGGCCTTTGGAATCATCCGCCCGTCGTCTTCGGCTGTGGGTGCCGGGTTCTTCTTCGTTGGGAAGAAGGATGGCTCATTACGCCCCTGCATCGACTTCCGGGGTCTCAACGAGATTACGGTAAAAGACAAATACACTCTGCCCTTGATGAACACAGCCTTTGACTCCCTCCAGGGGGCATCCTGGTTTACTAAGCTAGATCTCAGGAATGCTTATCACCTAGTGCGCATTAGAGAAGGTGACGAGTGGAAGACGGCGTTTCGGACCCCAAGCGGGCATTTTGAGTACCTTGTAATGCCATTTGGGTTAACCAACGCTCCGGCCGTCTTCCAGCGGTTAATAAACAATGTTTTGCGGGACTTCCTGAACTCGTTTGTGTTTGTATATCTTGATGACATACTTATCTTCTCTCGCACACTAGAAGAGCACCAGGTGCATGTCCGCAAAGTGCTACAGCGCCTCCTGGAGAATCAACTGTTCGTCAAGGCAGAAAAATGTGAGTTCCATACTGACCAGACCTCCTTCCTAGGGTTCATAATAGCCCGGAACCAGGTGCTTCCCGACCCAGCCAAGGTCAAGGCAGTAGTGGATTGGCCCGCACCCACCTCTAGGAAGCAGCTTCAGGGATTCTTGGGTTTTGCTAATTTCTATCGGAGGTTTGTGCCCAACTTTGGTAATATTGCTCGCCCTCTGACTGCGCTCACCTCCCCTAAGACCCCGTTTTGCTGGAGTGAGGAGGCAGCCGGGGCATTTGAGAGATTGAAGAAGGAGTTTGCTTCGGCCCGTGTCCTAACTCAGGTGGATCCGAAGCTGCAGTGCTTGGTGGAAGTGGACGCCTCTGATTCGGGGGTAGGAGCGGTGCTCTCTCAACGCTCTCCCGAGGATGGTAAGATTCGCCCATGTGCTTACTTCTCTCATCGTCTGTCCCCAGCAGAGAGGAATTATAGCATAGGAGACAGGGAGCTGCTGGCAGTGAAGCTCGCTTTGGAGGAATGGAGACACTGGCTGGAGAGGGCTGCTCAGCTGTTTGTGGTATGGACTGATCACCATAACCTGGAGTACCTCAGGACGACGAAGCGCCTGAATGCACGCCAGGCTCGTTGGTCCCTCTTCTTCGGCCGGTTCAATTTTTCCATCACTTATCGGCCAGGAAGCAAGAACGGTAAGCCGAATGCCCTCTCGCGGCAGTCTGACGCACCATCCTCTGAGGATCAGGAAACTCCCATCCTGCCGCCCTCCTGTGTCGTGGGCGCTCTGTCCTGGGGTATTTGCAAGACGGTTCGTAGAGCTCTGAGGATGGAGCCGGACCCGGGAGGGGGTCCCCCGGGCAGCCTGTTTGTTCCACGCGCCATTCGGGGCCAAGTGATTGAGTGGGGTCACGCCTCTAAGTTGGCTTGTCATCCAGGGGTGGGTTGGACTGTGGACCTTCTCCAGAGGACCTTCTGGTGGCCAGGGCTACGGAAGGACGTTGTGGGTTACATCCGGGCTTGCGCTCAGTGCGCCACCGGGAAGATGACATCACCCCCCCCCCCCCCCCCGGCGGGCCTGTTACATCCGTTGCCGGTCCCTTCTCGCCCCTGGTCCCATGTTGCTATGGATTTTGTGACTGGTTTGCCCCCCTCAGATAACTTCACCACAGTTTTGACCATAGTGGACCGATTCTCGAAGGCAGCCCATTTTGTGCCTCTTCGGGGTTTGCCTTCAGCTCAGGAAACAGCGGACCTCCTCGTTCAGCATGTGGTCCGTCTCCACGGCATCCCCGCCGACATAGTGTCGGACCGGGGACCACAGTTTGTCTCGCAGGTCTGGAAGGCGTTCTGCGCGGCGCTGGGAGCCACAGCCAGCCTCTCCTCTGGTTATCATCCCCAGAGTAATGGCCAGTGTGAGCGTGCTAACCAGGAGCTTGAGGCCGCGTTGCGCTGTGTCATCTCCTCCTGCTCATCCTCCTGGAGCAAGCATCTTCCTTGGATTGAGTACGCTCATAACACCACGGTCTCTACGGCTATGGGCGTCTCCCCTTTCAAGGCGTCATCTGGTTTTGATCCACCGCTGTTCCCGGAGGAGGAGAGGGAGGTAGCGGTTCCATCGGTCCAAGTTCACATCAAGCGCTGTCGGCGAGTTTGGCTCATCGCCCGCCGAGCCCTGTTAAGGACCATGAAACGCAACATCCAGGTGGCCAACCGGCATAGGAGACCCGCCCCGGACTACAAGGTGGGTCAGAAGGTTTGGTTGTCTACCCGGAATATTGGTGTACCGGCTGAGAAGCGTAAGCTTACTAAGCGCTTCATTGGTCCTTACACCATTTCTCGTATTATTAATCCTGTGTCTGTGCGCCTGTCTCTCCCCTCTTCGATGCGCATCTACCCCACCTTTCATGTCTCCCAGGTCAAACCGTACATCTCTGATCCCCTGTGCCCGCCTCCCGCGGCCCCCGCCCCCCCGAGGATGATCGATGGCCATCCGGCCTGGGGGGTGACTGTCATCCTGGACGTTCGCAGGCGAGGTCGTGGTCTTCAGTATTTGGTGGACTGGGAGGGCTTTGGACCGGAGGATCGTTCTTGGATTCGCCCAGCATTGAACCTGGATAAGCAGCTGATCCGCGACTTCCATCGGGCGAATCCAGGTAGAATTGGGCAGGTGCCTGGAGGCACTGCTAGAGGGGGGAGTACTGTCATGGCGGCCTCTGGGCCGTCATCTGTCTCATCAGTCCCAGCTGCGCACAGACCAACAGGTGCCAATCAGCGGCTGTTAAAAGCCAGTGTTGCTGACAGCCCGGCACGGAGTCGTCTGTCCTCCTCATCGGAGCATGAACCAGAACTTCGTTCCCAAGCTCAGACAAGAACGTCTCGTCAGGAACTGCCACGTAAGAGAACACTCTGTTATTCTACCCCTTGCCTTTACCCCTGTGCACAGGTGGACCTCCCAGGCGGCGGACCAACTTCCCCAGCCGATGGGGCGTTGCCACCTCAGCCACGTAGCTCCTCGCTACCACCTCAGCTACGGGTACGTCTATCACTACAGCTGCAGGAGCTGTTATTGTTTCAGATACAGGAACTGTCATCGTCATGGTCTGTGGAATCACTGCCATCACCATCACAAGAACTGTCATCGTCACAGCAACAGGTGTATTCACCACCATGGCCACGAGCACATTCACCTCCACGCTGCACGGCTGCTGGAAGTCAGCAGGACGCTACCTGTGGATCACACAAGTAAGCCCCACCATCTACAATTACTCACGAGTGCTGAACAGCGGTAATTGTATCTGCTTGTGTGTTACAGGGTTGCCAGGTCACCATCCGGACTGCTCAGTTCCAGCGACCAAACTACCATACTTGCACTCACTCACGCACTACACTCTCTCACATTACAATAAAGGGATCATTGTCACTATCTACTCGTGTCAGTGTCTGTCTCCTGGGTCCTGAAACATATCACTGGCAATAATTATTTAACCAAATAACGAATGCTTGGCCTAATGTTTTCAAGTTGAATGCGTTTAGACGACCACAACAGGTCCCCTTTAAAAAGCATGGCATTCCTCTAGAAGCTTCTAACACACAAAAGGTCACATTGCATTCACTTTCTTAATCCTTTAACATTCTTCTAGAAGTTTCTAACACACAAAAGGTCACACTGCATTCATCCTTCACACCTCCCTGTTATCTCCCAGGGAACCTCTGCTCTTTGTTCTTGTCTAAGATGCTATACAATTATGCACTCCCCATGTGTCACCAAAATAGATCCCCCCCGCCACATTTGTGATTTTGTCTCCATTTTGTGTGTTTTTTTCTCATAAACCTGGTATTTATTTTGTAAATTTATCACCTTTTCTTAGAAATTTCTTGGAAATTTTTCATTTATTGGTTTATTATTTTTTGATATATTTTTTAAACTTATTGCTCATCAATAGTAGAAACACAAGTGTTTTGAGTCTTGTTTTGTCTGTCATAAATAGTATGTTTAATTAACTAATTTATCCCTATGATGGGCGAGACATAAATGCAACCTTAATTTTCAAAGAAAAATAGTCTATTAATTTAGGCCTAATTTTCGGATCAATGGACCTTTTAGTCTCCCATTAGACCTACCAGAGGTCGGTCACCTCAACCTTTCATTTCTCCCCAAAGGCCTTCGGTATCCATTTATCAACAAAGTTCTCCTTTCGTCCTCATTGCTGGCTGATGGAAATTCTAAAAACATATATTTCTGGCAGTCCTCATCAGGGCCACCTTAACTTGCCATTAGGCCCTGGGGCTGAGAGGTTTTGTACCCTCCCCCCAACACAATCTCAGTTTAAAACTGTGTAATAGCTATCTTTTTAATAATGATTGCATTTATATAGCACTTTTCATGACACCCAAAGACACTTAACAATGAGTCCATTATTCATTTGCTCCACAGACAATGACAGTGGTCAGCTACCTCTGTAAAGAATAGCAATAACAAGTCAAGATATAATTAAGATAAGATAAGATAAGCCTTTATTAGTCCCACAATGGGGAAATTTCAGGATTGCAACAGCACAGGGATAGCAACACTCAGAGCAATAATTAAGAAGATACGGCAGATATAAATAAGAGCAGTGGATAATAAACAGCAAATCAGTACAGAAAATAAGATTATAACATAAACACAAACAGAAAAATGGCAATTGGAACAATAATACAAAAAGGACACAAGTGCAACATATAAGTGAACAGACAGAAAATGCTATGAGACCAAGTCTGGGAATCTCCAGCACTTGGCTCATGACACAGCCTCCCTCTCAAGGGGTGAACCCCAGACACCCCAGGGTAGCACCAAAAGAAAAAGAAAAAGCCTGCCCCCCCCCCCCCAGCAGGAGTACAACAGAGTTGATGGTGGGGGGAACAGGCTAGGAGGGAATGAAACAATACCCCGTTCAGGACCCACACCAGTCAACGTGAATGATCCCCCCCCCCCCCCACCGGACCAAAGAGCTAGAAAAAAGTTCAGGGGGTGACCAAAGTCCCAGGCCTGGTGGACAGTGAGGTGGTCTGAGTCGGGTGTGCCAGAGAACATAGACCACCCAACCCAATGGCTCTGTCCATCAGGCAGTTGTCCAGAGTCCCAGGCCCACCAGATGGCCCAATGGACCAAGTCGGGTGGCCTCCCAGAGAACATGGGCCACCCGACTCTGCAGCGTCACCTGTCAGGTGGTCTGCCTGAGTCTTTCAACCACCCGAACAGGAGGGGTGGTCCAGGAGGCGGCCACCCAATGGGAAGGGCAAACAGTGGGCCGGATGGCGGAATTGGGAAGATCAAGACAAAGCTCGGCACCGGATGGGGAACCACAACGGCGTGTGGCACTGGAAGGGAAACCACAATGGCATCCGGTAGAAGAGATGGAACCATGATGCTCGCGTGCTGGCCAGCCGCACCCTCGGGGGTCCCGGACTGGGACATGGTTGCACTCTCGGTGGTCCCGGATTGGGACAATGTTGCACCCATGGAGGCTCCGGGCTGGAGCAGAGCTGCACCCACGGTGGCTCCAGGCTGGAGCAAAGCTGCACCCACGGTGGTTCCAGGCTGGAGCAAAGCTGCACTCTCGGAAGCCCCGGGCTGGGGCGGAGCATCCTCCATGACCTCGGTGGGAAGAGCAGCACCCACAGAGGTCCCAGGCTGGGTCGGAACGTCCTCAATGACCTTGGTGAGGGGAGCTGGACCCATGGCTATCTTGGGCAGCGAACCTGGATCCACAGAGACATCTGGTGTTGGTGGATTATCCTCGGTGACCCTGGGAGGAAGCTCAAACAAAAGATGCATAGACACAGGGTCACGGTCACCAGTGGGGGTGGAGTCCGGCAAGGTGAGCTCAGGTGCAGCTGATGGCTGCACTTGGCTCTCCCCACCGAGAGCCAGGCAAGATTTCTCCAAAAGAGGAACAGAGAGAAAGGAGTGTACTTGCCTGTTCTGAAGCGCCACCGCCGTCTAGGACTCCAATGATCCAGGCGACGACGCTTCAGGTGTGGTCCTCCGGGGGTCCAACTTCAACTCTGCTGCGGCAGCCCCTGCAGCAGGCGTGGTGGCTAAAACAGCTGGCGACCCTCCAGGCATGATGGCTGCTGCTGGCGGGAGCTCGGATGAGGCGACGGATTCTGGTGGACCTTCAGGTGTGGTGACTACTGCTGAGGGACCCAGGACTCGCCTCACTGAAGGTATTGGGTCCTGCGATGCCAAAATCAGGGGACTCCTTATCAGCTCAGATTTCGGTGTACAGGATTCGCTCCTCTCCCTTCCGGGGTATGGCTGCACGGTGATCATTGGGGCCTTCAGAACCGCTGACCTCCTCTTTGCTCGATGCCTCCCTCCCCGGATTGGCAAACCAAGAGAGAGAGCAGGGGAGGAAACAGGAGAGGCTGGTGAAGGAGAGGAGACGGCTGCAGCAGCAGGTAGGGAAGGCTCAGAAAAAATGGGTGACTGCTGCTGAGCCACCCCACTGGGAAAAAGGCAAGACAATTCATTTTTTGATGTAGTAGAATGAAAAGACACTTGCCTGTGCTCCTTAGGCATGGTGGTGGCTGCTGCAGATGACCCAGAAGACTCTCCACAACTAGCTGTGGGCACGTTGACGAGTGGAGCTGGATATCCTACCTCTGTTTGGGTCATGAGTTCAGGGAGGCGCCATGGTTTATACTCCAACAGAATGTCTACCTCCACTGCCAAGACCCGCTGGCACTCCTCCAGCTCCTCCACTGATGGTTCTGGCCAGAGATCGTGAGGAGAAGGTGGGGCTGCTGCTGGAGAGCGGTGAGAGGCTCGGGGCTTCCGCGCCCAGGACTCCTTCCTGGTTGACACAGCCAGGGGTTCTGATGTGATTTCTCCCATCCCATGGAGCGTAGACGAGGGGTTGATTATGGTGAGGAGAAGGTCAGTTAGGTCCGAATGGCTCCACAGGCTGGGGCATGCTTCCAGAACCTGTGCAGCTCCTTCCAAGCACTCCTGGGCCACCTCGGGAGTGTGGGAGACACGAGCTTCTGACAAGATGTTGTGTACAATATTCAATGTCCAAGACTCCTCCTCACTAAACCCTTATCGACTATCACTGGAATACGCTGCCATGTCAGCGAAAAAACAAAAAACACAGTCTTTCCTTTTCTTTTACAGAAAAAATACAGGAGGAAAAGTAAAAAGGTTAAACTCACAGCCGCTGGTGCCCACACTGGCAGCACCCTTCTGTCATAAACACCTCCCAAAGTGGAAAAAGGCACCAAACACAGGCTGTCAGTTAGCAGATTTATTAACAGAACATAACTGACTGACAAAAAACTTGTGGGGTAAAAGAAACACAGGCCAATAAGAATAACTGAGGCTAAGGTGAGAAATTTGCCAGCTAAACCTGGAGACAATCTCAATAACAGGCAAGCAAAGATAGCCCAGCTAAGGCGAGAGCGTCGCCGACTAACCTGGAGAAAAAATAGCGACCACGTAACACAAGAACAAATGACTTTCATGATTCAGCGAGAAGGAAGTGGTAGCTGATAGTAGGGTACTGCGCTGAACAAAATTGTGCAGCCCCTTAAATAGTGGACAGAGCCAAAAACACAATAGACAGCAGGTGTGGGTACCTGAACAGGCAGGAGAGAGCGAGAATAAATGTTTGGGATCAGCTGAGGCTGTAAGAGTGAGGCAAACCCACACTGGCAGCTGACAGGGCATACCCATGCAAGGCTCCATGCCCCTGACAGCTGTCAACAGTAAAAAAAAAAAGATTTAGTTGGGATATAAAGAATAACAATAACAAGTCAAGGTATAATTATAAATCAGTAGAGAAAATAAAATCATGACATAAACACAAACAGAAAAATGGCAATTGGAACAATAATACACAAAGGACATAAGTGCAATGTATAAGCGAACAGGCAGAAAATGCCATGAGAGCAAGTCTGGGAATCTCCAGCACTCGTATCATGACATTTTGGTACCTCAGAGTCTGTGTGAAGTGTACAAGGTCATGGAAGCATGGCATTTTATCTTTGTTTACATACGCATGTTCTGTAATGGCTGAGAAAGGAAACAGCTTGGAAGAACCAGACTGAACCAGATATTTTCTCTTGGACAGTTTTGAGGTAACAGGATGCTTAAAGACTGAAAGTTGTGTGTGTGATTCAGAACAATTTCCATAGGCGGTTCTGAGTGTACCACTTATTGTTCTCCACTGATCAGTGCAAATTAAATTCACTGAAACTTTGATCCCACCTGATTCTTTGACTACTGGTTAAAGAGAATTTTTCCAACACACTCCATCGATTACAGAAAAACTGATCCTACTGCAGATAAGATAATGGACAAGACATGAGCAGCAAGGCTGCCTTAATGAACAGGCTAGGCTGGGCTGAAGCCCATGGGCCTTCGAAGATCAGGGCCTATCATGAGCCATTGAAAAAGATCACATTGTTGTTAACTGGTCAAATTTTATGTCCATCACTTGATATTGATGTGTGGCTGCTGATTGGTCTAATTTGCAAGTGCCAGATATCCAGATTTTGGAGAACATCCGGAGATGTGCACCAAATAGTATCTAGCATTAGACATTTACCCCATGAAGACTGAAAAAGTTAAACATCACAACACTGGAGAGAAGAAGACTCAGAGGGGATGTTCTGTTCTTTAATTCTAAGTTAATAATTGTTTTCTGCATTTGTCAGTATTTATATTAAAAGGTTATCACACAGGAAGAAATTATTTAATTATATTAGTTTTTGGTTAACTGATAGTCAGCTTTTATTTTAAAAAGCTATATGGGATATGCAATACATTATGGGATGAGAAAGAGAATAGCAAAGAGCACAGGGGAGCATATGGTGGATGCAGGAAACTTAAAGGCCAAATGTCACGTAACAGGGTACTTTAAATATCTTGAAACTAGATATAAAAGGGAACCGATCCGTTCGGGTCTTGGTGCATATGCTTCAGTAACAACGGAATATTCGTTAATTTAAAACTGCCGCGCTTGGCCTGACACGGCCCCTGGAATCGCCTGGGGAAGAAGGCGGAAGTGACGAAATCGATTGTACCCTAGTTTGATGCTTGGGGTATTTCAATTGATTGTTTATATGGAGACTGGAAGGTTGAAGTGAGCAACAAGAAAGAAAAAATTGGATATTTCACCCATACCTTAAAACGGGACTATCCGGGACAGCTGGGTAATAAGGGACACTTCTCTGGGAAATGTTTTCATACCTGTCAAGTGACACGTTTTCGCCGTACTTCAACACCGTAAAAAGCGGCTATAAGGAACGGCGGAGCAACAAGGCACACCTCTCTGGGATCTCTGTCTGTTCCGCAACCGCTGCACAGCTCAACGTGTTAAACCATTGTCCTAATGACTTCTCATGGTAGTGAGAATAGCTCCCGCTGAGCGATCAGCCCGCCCAGACAATTAAAGTAATGAGTGACTCCACACTTCGAACAGTAGTGAGAATAGCTGACGCTGAGCGATCAGCCCGCCCAGACAATTAAACTAATGAGTGACTCCACACTTCGAACAGTAGTGCGAATAGCTCCCGCTGAGCGATCAGCCCGCCCCAGCTGTGAGTGATCACACACAGGACTGCTCCTCAAGACACTCAGTTTTTTTTCCAGTATATTTTTTCTTTTGGGCGTACAGAAATGGCAATACGCCCGTTTTTGCTAAAATTGCATTTTCCCCGTATTTTCCTTAAAATATTTGACAATAACAACACGAACTACATTTAAAACATTTCCCAGAAAAGTGTCCCAAACCACTCTGCCGTCTCCCACAGCCGCGCTTGGCACCAAAATACGGCGAAAACGTCTCCCTTGACAGGTATGCGCCTCCATTTTCATATTGATCTGGTCAATTTCTTGACAGCAGCGGCTCTCCTCCACTGTAATAATAATGGCTTCCGAAAAATCAATATTTATGGGGCGCCCTGGACAGACCCCCTCCGGCTTCGCAATTCTGGAGGCGATTAATGTCCAGTTCAATGACATTTTCCACTGGTTCTGCTCTCTGGTCATCGTTGGAACTGTTGTCATCAGACAAAGCATCTGATTCCGTCTCGGACGGCTCGAACCGGTAAGGTTCTATGCCTCTGTCACTGTCTGAACCACTGACAAAAAAAAAAAGACAAAAAAAAAAGACAAAACTAAACTAATATGTTCACAATCGCTGTCACTTTCCGTCATGATTGTCCAATGTTGATAAGTGTGAATGTGGATAGGCAGGGCAGCCAGGGTACAACTGGTGATGTCAAAAACATGGGCGTGGTCTGGACTGGCTGTCACAAGCCAGCAAGCAAGGTGGGGCCTTCACCTGGTGTATTTTGTGCAATTATGTAAATACAGGTGGGTAATATGGTCTCCGGTATGAATATTTGGTTTAAGCTATGTGTATTTTATCTAAATTCGTTGTCATTTAGAAAAAAAAATTACGTGACATTTGGCCTTTAAGTTCTCATCTAAAAGTTTTTTCTACACTAAGAAAGAATTGGCTGCAAGTTTTTGGTTGTTTACACTTCTTTTAAGTGAAATGGTTGCTTAATGCAGGGAGTCATTTGTTTTAGGTATATTTATTGTGTTTTCAGATGCTAATTCCTGATGCTAATTTAGATGCTAATTTGGGGTGATATTAGCATAGATTTAGTTGTGATTGTGTTGCTAGTACATATTAACTCATTTACTGAATGTTAAGACATATTGTAAGACATTTTCTCTTTCTGTTAATTGCAGTTTCACTCGTAATTTTCACCTGTCATAAAAGGCAACTGTTAAAAAAGGAGCAAGATGGTGCGGTGTAGCAGTGGTTAGCACCGCACCAGCACAGCAACTCACCCTTGGCCATGGGATCCCTGGTTCGATCCCAGCCCCTGACCAACAGTGATCTGTGTGGAGTTTGCATGTTTGCACGTATCTGCGTGGATTTCTCCAGTTTCCTCCCACAGGCCAAAAACATGCAGGTTAGGTTAATTGGAGACTCTAAAGTGGCCCTAGGTGTGAATGTGTGTGTGAATGGTTAAGGGATAGCGCCGTACCTTGGCTGCTTCATCCATCCAGATGGATGCCCTCAATTTCCCCTCTGGGGATCAATAAAGTACACAAAATCAAATCAAAAAAAAAATATCCTGCCTCGTGAAATTCAAGTTTGGCTTGCTGTTTAACTACGTTCACATACTGGGTGTATAAAACAAGTAGCAAGAGCAGTACAGGGGACCTAACTGAAACTTGGAAGATTCTAAACAATGTTGATATAGTATGATTAGACTTCTTTACAAAATCTACATCACACCACCTGAGAGGCAACAAGATGAAACTGTACCAACACTTTTCTAGATTACAAGTCAGAAAAAAACTGTTTTTCCCAGCAAATAATCAAGAAATGGAACAACTTGTCAGCAGAAATAGTCACAGCCCCATCATTGAATGTCTTCAAAAGTAACCTAGACAAATACTGGGAACAGAACAAAACTTGGATGACATATTAGCATTCCTATTTAAGTCCAATACCCTTTGACTATGATTCACATGGGTACCACGTAACAATAGCCTATCAGATTAATTGTTTTGACATGTGACTATGCAAGTGGCAGTAAGAGAAAAGAAGTAATTAGCTTGGTCAAAATGAAACAAGTTTGAAAGTGCCAGTCATAAAATTAGAGAGGAAAAGAGCTTAAGGAAAACGAATTTCTCAAAAAAATTCTGAAGGGAAAAGGATTTTTCTAAGCTGGAGCATCGCGTGGAGGAGGACCTGCTAATTACTGCACAGGGGAGACAAGTGGACCGTTAAAGCACTCACCTGGAGGAGAAGGGCGAAGGGAGAAGAAAGGCCATGATTGCTTACATCAGACAGCTGTGCGTGGGACAGTGGACTCTGAATTTGGTAAAAAGTAGACTGGATCAAGCATGCATCCATAGAGTGTGACGACATTAATGAGCTGGACTTAAAAGATATAATGAAGGATTTTTCTTTAAAGAAGGCCAGAAGAAAAACTTCTAAAAAAGGTAAGTCATGCTATTTGCAGTGTTTTTCAGCCACCTTTGCAGGTTTTTCATTGCTGCTGTTGTACATTGCTTGAATCAGGAAGACTTCACTGATGTAATTTTATGCCAAAGACAGTATCTGTCACACTGTAAAAGGGAAGTCTCCATAAGATAAAATGTCCTAAATCAAGGCTTTATGCTTTTCTCTCATAAGATAATTTTGACAACACGAGAATTTATTTTTGTTGTGCAGTTTTCTGTAAGATTTTACTTGCTTTATGAAAATTATTACTTGTTTTAAGCAATTTAACGTTACTTTGTTGACACTTCTTCTTCTTCTTCTTCTTCTTCTTCTTCTTCTCTCAGTTACTGGCAGATAGCAAACAACTGAAAGGTGCATATCGTCATCTGCTGTACAAGAGTGTGTAACGTTATGTCATCTGAGCCCGACCCCTAAATTCTATGACTTAATCCTGTGTTATTTAAAAAAGAGAAAAGAGCCCTTTTCGTGATTCTTATTGCCTCTCCATCTGTTCCCAGAACTCGAGTTAAATCCCATTCCCTACTGGCCTCTCGAACTTCATTTTCCATTATCTGTCTTTCATTTCCGTAATTGTTTTTTTTTTTTTGTGTGACCAGTTTGGGGTTTTTATTATTCATGTAATATAATATTTATTTATTCATTCATCTTCTTTTTTTATGTTTTTTTTATTGAGCATCAGTATTACAGGGTGTGTATATACACATGCAGTAACAATCAAAGAAGTCCCTCAGAACAGTGCTCACATATTATCATTATTTTTTCCCCCCAATAATTCCATCCCCCACCCCCACCCCTCCAAGAACATGCAGGACACCACTCAAAACAAAACAAAAACGAAAAAGGAAAGCATATACATAGGTTCACCACTGGTGAAGCTGTGCGCTATACACTATGGTTCACATGGACAAATAACAAGTGCAAATGCACGTGGGCTGCTAAGTGGGTACGGTTTTAAGTTTACTCAGATATGTCAACACTGGGTCCCACACAGAAAAGAATTTGTCCCTGGATCCCCTGAGAGTATATTTTATTTTCCGTATTTGTGACAGTGTAATAAGATGTGCTTGACATTTTCTTTTACTCCACATTCTCTACATTTGTCACTTTTGCTTTTCTCCGTGGTGAATAAAGTGCCGTTTAAACCTGTGTGATCAAGTCTGAGTCTTGCCAGTAATGATGTCTTCTGTGGCGGTTTGGGACAACCCCCACAACAGACTGGGACAGACAGCTCGCTACTTCTGTTTTTTTCCGCTGCTCTGCTGTGATGTAATGTGCCATTCATGCATTGTTTCACTGCTGTGATGTTAATGTCCCATTCATGCATTGTGTCCATGCATCCTGTCCTTACTGTGCCTCTCATATGCAAGTGAAGCAGATGATAAAATAAAGGCAGCGATGTGAGGTTTTAAGCAGGTTTATTATCATACCGCCTTCACGAGGCTCACCCAATGGGCAAGCCCGAAGGCTCTCCAGCAAAGGGACACAGTGTGTGTCAGCAGCAGTTGAAGTACAGAGAGAATAAGATACAGATTTACAGATTTACAGAATGGTGCAGCATATGTATACCCAACAACAGACAATACATCAAAGAGCATTCACAGCAGTTGGTATGAGCATTTGCATATGAGAGGCACAGTAAGGACAGGATGCATGAACACAATGCATGAATGGGACATTAACATCACAGCAGTGAAACAATGCATGAATGGCACATTACATCACAGCAGAGCAGCGGAAAAAAACAGAAGTAGTGAGCTGTCTGTCCCAGTCTGTTGTGGGGGTTGTCCCAAACTGCCACAGCTCCCCCCCAGAGGGCTCGGCAGGGGGCTGAGGCCTCGATAGTGCAGCTTGGGCAGCGAGCAGGGAAAGCTCTGTGCAGGAGGGGGTGGAGGGGGGTGGGGGGTAGTAAATGCCGGCCGGAGACGGTGAAATCGTCTGAGCCGTGCAAAAATTGCTTGTTGATCCGCGATGTCGAGGGCTGTCCCGTTGAACTTGCGGAGATCACAAGAAGAAAAATTAGTCACCGACTCCTCTCGCGATTAAGTCCTACAAGGATTAATAGCGGCCGTGAAGAAAAAAACAGGAGCGACGAGGCTGCGTGACGGCTGTAAGAGAGGGAAAAAAAATAAAATAAATAAAAGCAGAGGGACTTGGCTTGTTGACTTTAGGTGCGGGCACAACCTTAAAGCCTTCGGGGACCGCAGACTGCTGAACCCCCGTTGTGCGCCATGGCTAGGACCATAAAATCCATTGAGCAAGCTGCGTGCTTCAGGTGAACGAGCAAGCCTGAAGGGCCAGTGTGCAGCGGCGAAGAAGGAAGGCGGTCAGTGGAGCCGTATGTGTCCCGTGCGTGCGCCGTCCTTGTAACTCCCCAGTGCGTGTGTCGGGGCTCCGTGCGTGGGTGGGCCTGCTGGAGAGGAAGAGCCAGGGTCAGGGAGCTTAATCATCCCTGTTGTAGTTGTGTTGGAGCGGTGAAAGTGAGTAGACGATCTTTGTCCCTTGAGCTCGTGTAGATGCGTTGGCGCGGTGAGAGGGAGGAGACGATCTTTGTCACTCGCTCGGCCATGGTGCGTTCAGGTCCACGCGCTGCATTCTCCGTCGGCCATGGAGGTCGCCGTCGTGGAGAGGGGATGAGGTGCCTGCGCTCTCGTGTGGAGGAGCTGTGAGCGCGGCCGGTCCAGCGTGGATGTGCCGATCTAGGCGTGCAGATCCCACCATGAAGTTTGCTGCGGCTTTCCCGGTCGTGGGTGATGTCCGGAGAGTTCACTGAAGCAGAAAGGATCTGCTGCGTTCACTTGTCGACGGAGTATCACCGCCGGGTGCTGCGTTCGCCGGCAGCGTGGCTGTCCAAGCCAGAAGGTTGCGTCACACAAAACGTGTGCGTCCTCGGGGTCACCAGTGAAGCAGATGATAAAATAAAGGCAGCGATGTGAGGTTTTAGGTGGGGGGTAGTATATATACCCAACAACAGACAATACATCAAAGAACATTCACAGCAGTTGGTATGAGCATTTGCATATGAGAGGCACAGTAAGGACAGGATGCATGAACACAATGCATGAATGGGACATTAACATCACAGCAGTGAAACAATGCATGAATGGCACATTACATCACAGCAGAGCAGTGGAAAAAACCAGAAGTAGCGAGCTGTCTGTCCCAGTCTGTTGTGGGGGTTGTCCCAAACCGCCACATCTTCCCTCCTTTTGGTTGTTTTGAAATTCTTTATTGCAATAGATTTTTTGTATTTTGTAATACGATCTACCTTTATAAGCTTCATCCCATCTTTTTTGCCATAGCTCAGGTCCTTTTTCTTGATTACTACTTTCCCTTCACTTTTTCCAAGAGACAATGGTACAGTTATCTCTTTTCCAAGAGCACTTTTTGCTAATTTGTCTGCACAGTCATTCCCTTTCAACCCTTCATGTGCAGGAACCCAAAAAAACTGAACTTCTCCACCACCCCTGTGTACCCTAAATAAATTGTGATATAGCTCAATCACCAAGTCTTCCCTTGTAGATGTTAGTGTCTGTATGTTTTTTAGCGCTGCAAGTGAGTCCGTGCACACCACCACCTGGTCCGGTCTGACCTCCTCCACCCACTGCAAAGCAATAATTATTGCCACCATCTCTGCTGTAAACACGGATGTATTGTTGGAGAGTCTTTTTGTGATGGTCACTTTAAACTCTGGGATGTATTCTCCAACTCCAACAGAGCCCTCTTTATTCTTTGAACCGTCAGTATAGAGCTGAAAGAAGTTATAGTAATTATTCCTGAGGTAAATGCTTGTTTTAACACCAACGTCACTCACATGCCAATTTTTCCTCATTAGCAGACTAGCATCTACTTCTATTCCCGGAAACAGCCAAGGGGGAACATTACTCACTGGACTGGTGTTAGCTATATCAATAGTGTGCAGGCCATACATTCTGGTCCTTCTTTCAACTGTCCACCCAAACCCATGTCCCTGGAAATTAGAATATTCTCAGCAGTCTTGTAGTGTTGTTTTTGAAATATTTGCTTTGTCACTTCCTTTCAGCTTGACCCAGTATGATAATGCGAGTTTATCTCTTCTCAAATCCATTGGCATTTCTCCTGCTTCTATTAAAACTGCATTGTTTGGTGTTGTTTTGATGGCTCCAATGCACAGGCGAAGCACTCTATGCTGCATTCTGTCTATTTTTTCCAGAGTCGTCTTTGCCGCTGCTCCATAAATCATGCATCTGTAGTCTATTGTTGATCGCATTAGTGCTATGTAAATGTCAATTAATGCCTGTTTATTTGCACCCCATTTGTGTCCAGCTACAGCTTTTATGAGATTAATGACTTTTTTGCATTATGTCTCCAGATTTTCAACATGAACTCTCCATGTGGATGCACTATCAAATCACAATCCTAGATATTTGAATTCACTGACTTTCTCTGTTGGTTGATTATATAATGTTAAGAGTTCTGTACCAGTTCTGTATTTTTTTGTGAAAGTCATATAGCAGGTTTTACTGTTTGAAAATTTAAATCCCCAGTCATATGACCACTTTTCCACTTTCTCCATTGCTTTCCTGATGTTTTTGAACACAAATTTCTCATTTCTTCCCCGTGTCCATATGGCTCCACCATCTGCATATAGTGCTGTTTTGGTGGATCCCTCTTGATCCTCAAACATGTCATTAATCATTATATTGAATAAAACAGGGCTTATCACACTCCCCTGAGGAACACCATTTTCTATTTCAGTCAATAGAAACGTCTGATCCTACTTTAACCCTAATTGTCCTGTGTGTTAGGAAATCCATTATCCAATTATACATCCTATCACCTATGTCCATTTTATTTAACTTCATAAGAAGTCCATCCCTCCACAGTGAGTCATAAGCCTTTTCAATATCCAGATAAACTATAACCATTACTTCTTTCATTTTGAGAGTCTTTTCAATGTCATTCCTTACCCTAACTAGAGCATCCACTGTGGATCTTCCTCTTCTAAAACCATTCTGATAGTCGATTATTAATCGTTTTTGCTCTAATACATATGAGAGTCTGTAAACTAACACCTTCTCCATCCATTTCCCTAAATGTGACGTTAATGCTATTGGCCTGTAGTTGCCTGGCTTAGCTGGATCTTTCCCTGGCTTATTAAATGGTAAAATTACAGCCTTTTTCCATCCACTTGGGATAACTCCCTCCTTCCACATCCTGTTAAACAATTTCAGCACCAGTTGCATTGATTGCTTAGGCAACTGCCGGAACATAGCATAGCTTAACTGATCATATCCTGGAGCTGTGTATCCACTATTTTGCAAAGCTCTCTTAAGCTCTGATATTGTGAGCTCGTGGTCTAACACAGTCATGTCCTCTTTCATTTCATTTTTTAAGTTTGCATTTTCTCTGAGTTTATGCTGCCTTTGCTGTCTATGACTCACCAAGATGGTCTTCTCTATGCACTGCTGCAAATGCTTTACCTACGACTTCTGCCTTTTCTTTGTCTGATACAGCCATCTTGTCCCCATCCACTAAAGCTGGAATTTTAACTGATACCCTTTTCCCACTCATTTTTTAAACATACCCCAGACATCACCTAGTTCTGTTTTCCTACCAAGGGTGGAACAAAATTCTCTCCGTGTTGACCTTTTCCTGTTTTTAATAATCCTTCGAGCTACTGCCCTTTTCTTTTTATACTCTATTCAGTTTTCACTAGTCATATTCTTCCTCAGCTGTCTGAATGCCTTGTTTTGCTCTTTTATTGCAATACTACATTCATCATTCCACCAGGGTACAACCTTCTTCCTACCCTGTGTTGTTTTCTTAGGTCTACTGAGCAGTTCTCCTCTTCTTCTTTTTTTTAGATTTGATTGGCGGTTGGCAACCAGCCTACAGGTGCATTACCGCCACGTACTTCACTCTATATCATCACTGTAAATCTTTGTATCAGGAGTTCTTATAAGGAGTTCTGAACAACTCCCTATGTGTGAAAAAATTATCCATCCTTTGACTGTGTCTTCGGCGGCGCCAATAGCTGTGCCAGCCAGCCGGCCAGCTGGCCGGCCTGTTTCTAAACTGGTGTATATGACATCATAAAGACATCAAGGCAGGCATCGTGAGTGACTGTGTATATGACATCATAAAGACATCAAGGCAGGCATCATAGGACATCATGCCTACATCATAGGTAGCCAGTCCTATTGTCTATATGACTGCATCGCGAGTCCTATGTTGCCTGATATATAGGATCATCATAGGACATCATGCAGACATCATAGGCCGTCCTATGATGTGCTATGATCGTGACACACAGACACACACACAAACTGACATCTGTGTGACGTCCTCTGATTGTGACACACAGACACACACACAGACACACTGACAGAGATTTTTTGAATTTATAGAGTGCCTTCTGCTGAAGTCGTGTATCCTATTCTTAATCGGGTGATGAGTATGTCTTCTTTCATGAGTGATGGTCTTTATGACATCATAAAGCCATCCAGGCAGGCATCATAGGACATCATGCAGACATCATAGGAACATCATAGGTGGTCCTATGATGTCCTATGATCAACGTGACACACAGGCACACATATTGACACACTGACAAGAGATTTTTTAAGTTAAGTTATAGAGTGCCTTCTGCTAAAGTAGTGTGTCCATGACAGAAAGGCTGGAGAGAACTGCTGGTGTGGAAGCGTTCACTCATCACACGGTGTGCGGCGGAACTCCTGAGGGAAGGCATCGAAGAGAAGAAGAAGAAGATGGGGACCGCATTTACGTCTGTGTTCGGCTGGCGGTAGGATTGATTTGTTTGTGGCGGATAGCACAAACTGCATGCTGTCTGTAACATTATGGCATCTAGCTCTGACGGATACTATAAAGATGAGGTTGGCTGGACATGATCCAGGCCTGGGGGCCGGAAAAGAGCAGCTAGGGGGCCAACAAGACTTAGAAGCGGGTCAGAGGAGAGTGATGCGGGAGGAAGTAACAATGCGAAGAAAGCATGAACTGGCCAAAATGGATGGCAGTTTGAGGATGTAAGGAATAACTGGAAGGTTGTCATTGAGTTCAATCAGGGTAGGGGCCACTATCACCGGGTCAAGCTAACAAAAGCAATTGAGAAAGAAATTGGGAGAGTTAAGTTTGCAAAGTTCTTGAAGAATAACCGGCTGCTAATTCATGCCACAAGTAAACAACAGCAACAGAAAATACTGACAATGACATGTCTAAACGGAGAACAAATGAAGGCGCATGTTCCTGGCATGACAGCTAACTTGAGGGGAGTTATATCAGGTGTCCCTTTGTGCACGTCTCTGGAAGAAGTGAAAAATGACATCAAGGAGGAAAGGTGAAGTGTAGCTGTCACAGTGAAAAGGTTTATGTATTTTTGGTTCTTTTTCTGAAATGTTTGTTTATGGGTGTGTACGCCAGTGTTGCGGACGTTAGCGGTGTCCTTTTCTCCGCCTTCAGTCCCTCCATATCGCGGCGCATATGCGCTCGTGCTGCCAAGCTCGCGGGTGAGTCGGAGAGCTCGTGAAGGGGGCTCGTGCAGGTGTCTTGCCCCGCCTATCAGCGCCATTGTGTGAGCGAGTGTCGGAGAGAGGACGGAGTGTTTTTCCTGCAGGCAGCCGGACTGTTAAATGTTCTCCATGTTTGTGAGGAAACAGAGGCAAACCTGGACATGATATGGTGCAAAAATGGGTGGTAGGCATGCGCTGTTCACATGCCTGATTAGAAGAGTCACACGGCGGCTGGAGGCTGTCCACAATCAGATGCAGAGAGAGGACTTTGGAGAGAGGACTTTGGGAAATTTGTGACATGACTAACAACTCCTAAATTCTAGGCAGAAGGCGCACACGGTATGTGATTATTTTTGTTTATGAACATTTGTTAAGTGTTATAATTTATTTTGTATTCATGTTTTTTATGTCTGTATTTTTAGTTTTTCACGGTGTTTAAGGGTGAAGATTTGCTGTGGCAAAATAAACCAAAAACTTGTCAACATCAGTTGGAGCGTGGTTTTCTGACCTAGAAGAAGACTTTGGGAGCAGTTATAGTGAAAAACGTGCCTAATCCAGGAGCAAGCAGCAAGATTCCTGCAGGACCATGCTTCAAGGACTTTGTCCAGCCATCCATCCATCCATCTTCTACCGCTTTTCCGGAGCTTTGTTTGCTGAGCAAATAAAAGACGTGCATGCTTCTTCCCACATCCACTGGACATTCAGCCGGACAGAAGAGGTACCAGAGCGACATTTATGGACAATGCAGTTTGCAAAAGGTCACAACACCTTTAAGGTACCAGGTTAGATGGTATATTTTCAGTTTGGAACCTTTAAATTCCTAAGTTAAATTGAGAAAAGGAACAGAAGTAAAAGAAAATTGAAGTGTTGTAAATTACTGAAGAGTGTCACTTGTTTCCTATTGCATGTTCTCCCAGCAGTTTTCTAACTTTCCTTTCACTGTAAAATTCCAAAAGTGTTAGTTCAAATCATTTTTGAAAATGGAGCAGAGCACAAGTGAGTTTCGTACATTAGAGGAAATACTTGCAGCTCTAGAAGATGAGAAAGTAAAGTTGGAGGAGAAATTAAAAACTGAATCTGTCGACTTAAAAAGATGAGAAATTGAGACACGGATAGGAGAAATAATTGGAGATCTTGAAACAAGATAGGGTTATCATCATCTTAAGTTGAAACGCAAGTGAGATGATCAGAAAGGGAGAGACGCCCTACAGAAAAAATCGTTGAGTTTAAAAGAAAGGAAATAACAGAGAGAGAAAGAAAGTTTATGTCGACGTATCTTAACTTTAAAGCAGAGATTCAACTAACAAGATCTAAACTTAAGGAAGAGTGCTCTAAAACTGAGTTGGGTGAAATGATCCATTCAATAGAAAGGTGTGAGTCAGAACTAAAGCAAAGGTATGAGAGTTTACGTGCACTTACTGTACCATCTCAAGACATGAGAAGGAAGATTGATAGCTGCACTTCAGTTACAACTGAAATAATCCTACTCCTGCAAAGACAGTATGCAGATGTTGATACTAAGGAATTTGATGCAGTAGCTGTAAAGGAATCTCTCTTTCAGTTACTCCAAAGAGAAGATGCAAGGTCAATTTATGGATCAGCTGTGTCTAGAACTAGCCAAAGCAGTCAGTCAAGTCATAGTCAGCAGGGAAGTCATGTATTGGCGAAAAGAGCAGATGCAGCTGCACGTTTGGCATCAAAACAGGCTGAAATAAACAGGGAGATGGAAATATCTGCCCAGAGAAAGGAGATTTTGGCTCAGCAAGAAAAACTAAAATGTCTGGAAGATCAAAGGGATCTTGAAGTCATAGAGGCTGAATACAATGTGTATGCTGAAGAGGAACCAAGGTTTAATGCTGAAATAAGGGATGTTAATGTAAAAAGTATGTTGCCTCCAAGTCAGCTTCCAATGCAGCATAGTAGCCCTCCATGTACTCAAGTTCCACAAAATGTATCGGCCCCTCCTTACTCTGAGAGTAAACGCATCAATATTCCCCACAGTGCATCAGTCCCACACAACTCTGGCAGGATATCTGAGCCCAGAGAGAGCGAAGTCTCACTAGTCCAAGCGCTCAAGGAATCCCTTGCTATGACAAGACTTCCGGCACCAGAGCCTTTTGTGTTTACAGGAGACCCACTTAAATTCACAGAGTGGAGCACTTGCTTCAAGGCTTTGATAGAAACAAGCTGTACAGATCCAGCGCATAAGCTGTTCTATTTGAAAAAATACATAAGTGGAAAAGCGCTTTCAGTGTTAGAAGGAACCTTTTATCGTAGTGATGAAGAAGCGTACACACAGGCTTGGGATGCCTTAATCAGAATCAGAATCAGAATCAGAATCAGCTTTATTGGCCAAGTATGCACAACACATACAAGGAATTTGACTTTGGCTAAAAACTTGCTCTCGTTGTTCAGGTGAAGGATTTAAATAAGGATTCAATGACAACCACAGTATGTACAGTAAATTACAGTCTGTCCACGTTTCTATAAAAGGATGCAAATATATACAGGAATATATGCAGTTATTTACTCGGACTAACCACACTTTGCAGAAATATATGAAAAAATATACAATCACACAGTATTTCAATGTGGACTCAGATTCAGTGATATAATGTGAATGAAGTAAAAAGCAGTGTGAGAGTTATGTGCAATGTAATAATGGATGAAAAGTCATGAGTACAGCAACAGGTAGGACTAGGTGAATGTTAGGAGTTCATCAGAGTGATGGCTTGAGGAAAGAAACTGTTCCTGTGACGGGTGGTTTTGACCTTCAGTGATCTGTAACGACGACCAGAAGATAGAAGTTCAAACAGTTTGTGGCCAGGGTGTGATGGGTCAGCACAGATGTTTCCCGCCCGTTTCCTGGTTATGGACCGATATAAGTTCTCAATGGAGGGTAGGTCGGTACCAATGATCCTCTCCGCAGACTTAATGATCCGCTGCAGTCTGGTCTTGTCCTGTTTAGTGGCAGATCCAAACCAGACAGTGATGGAAAAGCAGAGGACAGATTGGATGATGGCGGTGTAGAAGACAACCAGCAGCTCCTGAGGCAAATCAAACTTCTTGAGCTGACGCAGAAAAAACAACCTCTGCTGGGCCTTTTTCCGGACAGTGTCAATATGGGAGGACCACTTCAGGTTCCGGGAGATTGTGGTACCCAGAAACTTGAAGGAGTCCACCGTGGACACTGTGCTGTTGAGGATGGTGAGTGGGGGGAATGAAGGGGGGTGTCGCCTGAAATCCACAGTCATCTCCACCGTTTTGGCTGGGTTAAGTTCAAGATGGTTCTGGCTGCACCAGAGGATCAGCTGCTCCACCTCCCGCCTGTATGCAGACTCATCATCATCCCGGATCAAACCGATGACTGTGGTGTCGTCCGCAAACTTCAGGAGCTTCACCGAAGGGTCCTCTGAGGTGCAGTCGTTGGAGTAGAGGGAGAAGAGCAGTGGGGAAAGGACACATCCTTGGGGGGCGCCAGTACTAATTTTTCGGGAGCTGGATGTAAATCTCCCTAGCTTCACCTGTTGCCACCTGTCAGTCAGAAAGCTGGAGATCCACTGGCAGGTGGAGGGGGGCACCTTGAGCTGGAGGAGTTTCTGATGAAGAATGCCTGGGATGATGGTGTTGAACGCTGAGCTGAAGTCGACAAACAGGATCCTGGCGTACGTCCCTGGGGAGTCGAGGTGTTGCAGGATGTAATGTAGTCCCATATTCACTGCATCATCCACTGACCTGTTTGACCGGTAGGCAAACTGCAGTGGGTCCATCAGGGGGCCTGTGATGACCTTCAGGTGGTTCAGCACCAATCTCTCCAAGGATTTCATGACCACAGAGGTCAGGGCAACAGGTCTGTAGTCGTTTAATCCTGTAATAGAGGGTTTCTTGGGAACTGGAATGATGATGGAGCATTTGAAGCAGGAAGGCACTTCACGCAGCTCCAGTGATCTGTTAAAGATCCGGGTGAAGATGGGGGCCAACTCGTTGGAGCAGACTCTCAGGCAGGACGGAGACACACCATCAGGTCCTGCAGCCTTCTTGATCTTTTGTCTCTGAAAGACCCGGCGCACCTCCTCTTCACAGATCATTAGTGCTGGTGGGAGGTCAGAGTGGAGGAGGGATGGAGTTCCTGGGGCTGCAGATAATCCTTTTGTGTGGGTGGGAGGTGAGAACTGTAGGTTCTTTTCAAACCTGCAGTAAAAGCTGTTTAGGTCATTAGCCAGCTGGAGGTTTAAACAAGCGCTATGGCCACCCCTTTGTAGTCCAAAGAGCTTTCAGGGGAAAACTGAGTTCCTGGCTGAAGATTGGACCAAAAGACTCCCTTAAACTAAGAGAGTTCAGTGATTTCCTCATCTCTTGTAAAAATGCCATGCCCCATGTGCAAGGACTTGGAGTTTTGGATGATTGTGAGGAAAATCAGAAATTACTGCTGAAACTTCCAGACTGGGCAACAACTCGCTGGAACAGACATGTCACTAAAACACTGGATGAAGGGAAGGCATATCCAGGTTTTGAAGAGTTTGCACACTTTGTGGCAGAAGAGGCACGCATAGCATGCAATCCTATTTCTTCCCTTTATGCGCTAAAGCATACAAGTGAAAAACTAGAGAAGGAACAAAAATGTGTCAAGGCCAGTGTCCTGGTAGCTTCAACAAATGTACCCAATTATCCAAAACAAACCTCAAAGGCTACATCCCATGGTGGCAGAGGTTCCAAGCCCAGCTCTTTAGCATCTCAGAATAAGAAGCAGATTAAGTGTATTTGCTGTCAGCAAGATCACTTTATCTATAAGTGTGACAAGTTTGCAGCAATGCCTCTCAAAGACAGGAAAAAATTTGTCACTGATAATAGCATGTGTTTTGCTTGCCTTAGAGTTGGTCACATCTCCAAAAACTGTCGACAGAAGGTCACTTGTAATATTTGCAGGTGAAGCCACCCCTCTCCACTTCACAAGGAACGTCCTCAAGGAGAAAAGCCAGAAATGCCACCACAAGAGGAAAGCACTTCCACAGTTGCATGTAGTGTAAAGGTGGGCAACAGTGATTGCACTTCAATGATTGTTCCAGTATGGCTCTCTTGTGCAGCAGAAAACAGTCCAGAGACCTTGGTGTATGCACTTCTGGACACTCAAAGCAGCAATACATTCATTGATCAAGATATTTGTGAGAAAATTCATGCAAAAACAGAACCTGTTAAGTTAAGGTTGACAACAATGACTGACCGGGGTTCAACTGTACATTGCCAAAGAGTAGATGGGCTCAAAGTAAGAGGTTACCATTCACAAGAGTATGTTGTCTTGCCACCTACTTATACACGAGAATACATTCCACTTGAGAAAAACAGTATCCCAACTCGTGAGACAGCGAAAGAGTGGACTCACCTTCTAAGCATTGCAGAAGAGATGCCAGATCTGTTAGACTGTCTCGCAGGGCTCCTGATTGGCTATGACTGTGCAAGAGCATTAAAACCAAGGAAGGTCATACCAGGAAATGATTATGATCCATATGCAGTCAGAACAGACTTAGGCTGGACTATCGTGGGTTCCATCAAACCATGGACCGGTCTAATGGAGGTAATAGGAGTCTGCAATCGTGTCTCTGTAAAGGAGTTTCCATCCATCACACCTTCCTCTGTGATCAAAGTCCTGGAACGAGATTTCTTGGACACAAATCCAAGAGAAGGAAAAAATCCCAAGTACAAAGAGGTCCTGGAGGTGATACCAGAAACAGAACATGCAAGTGAGAAGAAAGATGTAAATCTGAATTACACTGAGGTTCCAATGCAGAGTGTACTACGGATAAAGTGGAATGTGGAAGCTGATGTGTTCTCATTCAGTGTTATCCTCAAAGAAAAACCAGCCACAAGAAGAGGAATTCTAGCAACAGTTGCGAGTGTGTATGACCCACTAGGCTTTCTCTTTCCTTACATCTTGACTGGCAAACAACTGCTGCAAGACATGTGCAGGCAGGGTGTTGGATGGGATGAACCCGTTTCCCCTCAAATCCAAGCCAAGTGGGAGATATGGCTCCAGGATTTGGAAAATCTTCAAAACATTAAAATACCAAGATGCCTCATTCCTGAATACCTCGGCACAATCCAAAAAATTGAGTTGCATCACTTTTCAGATGGTAGCAGCAGTGGTTATGGACAGTGTTCCTACATCAGGATTGTTTCTGATGTGCAAGTTCATTGTGCTCTTGTCATGGGTAAGGCCCGAGTGGCACCCACAAACATAGTCACCATCCCACGTCTTGAGCTGACTGCTGCAGCAGTTTCAGCTGGTGTGAGTAACTTTCTCAGAGCAGAGCTTGAGCTGAAGATCGACGAAGAGTTTTTCTGGACAGACTCTCAAGTGGTGCTTGGGTACATCAAGAATGAAGCCCGGCGCTTCCATGTGTTTGTTGCCAATCGCGTCCAGAAAATAAGAAACACTACAGATCCAAAGCAATGGTTCTATATTGAAACCAATCAAAATCCAGCAGACCATGCTTCTAGCGGTCTCAAGGTGGCAGAGTTGATTGACTCAAACTGGCTCACTGGGCCTGAGTTTTTATGGGAACGTGAAATTGTCACAGTTCAACATTCACCAGAGCTTCTCGTAGGTGACCCTGAAGTAAAGGGTTTGAAGACAGATGCTGTTAAAAGAGACAACTTTCTTGAAAGGTTTTCAAGATTTTCTGACTGGAATACAGCCATCAATGTTGTAGCAAGGATTAAAAGACTGGCAAAAGAAGACAGGTCAGGTCCAATTAGTGTAGAGGAGAGAAGAGTTGCCTCTCTCACGCTCATTCGGGCAGCCCAAAAGGAGGCATTTGAAGATGAGCTGAAATGGTTCAGTCAGAAATCAGCTAAACTACCAAAAACTCGCAAAATGCATCAGCTTGATCCTGTCCTTGTAGATAACCTCCTTAGAGTTGGAGGGAGGTTGAGAAAGAGATCTAGGGAAAAAAGGTGAACACTTAAAGCAAGTCTCAGTTCTTGAGAGACCTGTTCAGAAACTAATAGTTCTAGTTGAAAATGAGTCCTAGACTACAAGGGGAGGACATAATAAAACTAAAGTCAGATGATATAGTAATGGCAAAGAAACGCTTAAGTCTAAAAAGTGAATAATATCAATGCTATCAAAGCAACATGTGATTTGAAGGTTTACATTTATTTCAAGGAAAATTACAAGATTTAATTTTGTTTGTTAAAAGTTGAGTGAATGTAAATCTTTGTAATTTTGGTGGCAGTGTAGCTGTCACAGTGAAAAGGTTTATGTATTTTTGGTTCTTTTTCTGAAATGTTTGTTTATGGGTGTGTGCGCCAGTGTTGCGGACGTTAGCGGTGTCCTTTTCTCCACCTTCAGTCCCTCCATATCGCGGCGCATATGCGCTCGTGCTGCCAAGCTCGCGGGTGAGTCGGAGAGCTCGTGAAGGGGGCTCGTGCAGGTGTCTCGCCCCGCCTATCAGCGCCATTGTGTGAGCGAGTGTCGGAGAGAGGACGGAGTGTTTTTCCTGCAGGCAGCCGGACTGTTAAATGTTCTCCATGTTTGTGAGGAAACAGCGGCAAACCTGGACATGATATGGTGCAAAAATGGGTGGTAGGCATGTGCTGTTCACATGCCTGATTAGAAGAGTCACACAGCGGCTGGAGGCTGTCCACAATCAAATGCGGAGAGAGGACTTTGGAGAGAGGACTTTGGGAAATTTGTGACATGACTAACAATTCCTAAATTCTAGGCAGAAGGCGCACACGGTATGTGATTATTTTTGTTTATGAACATTTGTTAAGTGTTATAATTTATTTTGTATTCATGTTTTTTATGTCTGTATTTTTAGTTTTTCACAGTGTTTAAGGGTGAAGATTTGCTGTGGCAAAATAAACAAAAAACTTGTCAACATCAGTTGGAGCGTGGTTTTCTGACCTAGAAGAAGACTTTGGGAGCGGTTATATGAAGGCTGTGAAAAGGCTACAGAGTAAAAAAGAAGGTTCGCTGAAGGACACACAGTCTGTTGTTGATAAATTGACTTGATTTCTCTGTCTCTCTCTCACTCTATTTTATCTGCTTGCTTTACACGCTACACTGCAGAGTTTAGATTACACCCCATAATTCATTCGTTGAAATCAGTTAGAATCAGCTGTGTACACAGCTGAGTTGACACGCAAGTTTAAAATGTGTTACAGATACAATGAGGTAAAGCCCCTCCCCTCTTGCATGAGGGGGTGGTTAGGTTATAAAAACTATAGGGCTCCATTTTGGGGTTGCACACTCTTGAGGAATTGCCTAAAGAGGTGTGTCCCAGCGCTGCTGGTAAACATATCTCACTTTCAGTAAAAAAAGGAAAATGTACTTCATCTCTCAGCCTGGTTATTTGGCCGTCATATCAAAGAACTGGGGTTTAAGGTAGTTTAGACTCAACAATTTGGTGTTTCCGCCCGGTTGCGAGGCTAAATTTTAGTTTTTGTTTTGTAAACAGTGTGAGGATTTTTTTCTCTACAGACTGGCAGCCTCAACATGATAAGAGGCGAGCAGAAAACCTTTTTCAATAAATTTCTGCCTGTCCCTTTGGGGACAGCCCTTTCTGTAGAGATTAAATACTCATGCACGTGTGATTTTATTTGTGGAATGAAACTGAGATATGGTCTTGAATTTATATGTTGTTTTAAGAGATATATTTACTGAGTTTGATGAGGAAATCTCCAAACGGTTTTGACCCCAAGGGATAAGTCAGATGCGTTAAAACTGTCCCTGAAAGTCCGGTGAACAAAAAATAAAGACAAAAAAAAACCTGTAGTGCCACCAGAAGGGTTGGAGATAGCTTGGGCAAGAGGTTGAAATCCCTGGGTGGACAAAATAAAAAGACAAAAAAAAAAATTTGTAGGGCCACCTAAAAGAAGTCCAGTGGACAAAACAAAAAGACAAAAAAAAAAAATAAAAAAAATTGTAGGGCCACTGGAGAGGAAGATTTGCCCCATTGAGCATTGCATAGTCTGGGTAAAAGGTAAATCCCAAGGTGGACAAAATAAAAAGACAAAAAAAAAAATAAAATTGTAGGACCACCTAAAAAGGTCAGGCGGACAAAAGAAAAAGACCAAAAAAAAATTGTAGGGCCGCTGCCAAAAGAAGTGATACCCAGCTGATGTACTGTATAGCTTGGCCAAAAGGTTAGACCCCTTGAAATCATTGCTTGATTTCAAAAAGGAGAAGGTTGGCACCCCTAGCGTATTTTAGCTCAGACCAGAAAAGGTTGAAACTCCCAGAGAAATTGCAACGAGCGTGTTTCTAAAAAATAATTGGTCTTACTGCATTAGATAAGGATTTACTGTGTGTGAAATAAATGTATAAGTGGTGTGTGAGGCAATATTGTTGTGAGGAAGTGGAAATAAATAAAATCATAATAATTTCATTCTGTGTTATAAGATATTGATATTAGACTATAACATTTAAAGACGGTCAAATTAAATGGCAACAGAACCGGATAACATTAAAATGGACAATGAGAAACAGTTATTTTATTTTTGTGTGTGTGTGTGTGTGAGTCTTAGATAGAGGCAGCTGCAGTTGGGTTGTTTTGTCTTTCTGTAGTCTGTTTTGTCTTTCTGTAGTTTCTGTAATCTGCTCCAGCGTGGAAAAAAGGGATGAGAGTTCTCCGCGGAGGTGGAAGGAGCAGGTTTTAAACTATTGTAATTTTTAGCATAAAAGGATTGATTAATTAATTGTTATCCTTCTGAGAAATGTTTAAAATTATAGGTATCTGAAAATAGTAGCTTTGAGCAAAAGGAGTCGACTAGTTTTGTATTATGGCAGTGTAGAAAAAATGGAAGGACCTGTTTCGACCTTGTGGAGATAATAACAATTCTGTGTGTGTGTGTGTGTGTGTGTATGTGGTTGATCTGTGTGAAAGAAAAGTAATCTAGATATGGGTATTTTAGCAAAGTTTGGGGGGTTTACCTTTTCAATCTAATTTTGCGGGTTTTTAACTAATGTTGTGTACGTGATAAATTATTTACATATGTTTTTTAAAGCAATTTTTGATGTATTACTGACATTTTTTCTTTGACTGAAGCGTAATAGTGTACTTCACAGGAAGAAGGACTGACGTGTGACAATGTGACTACAGGCCGGCCCATAGGATATTAAGTTAAGTATAACTGTTTACATCTTAATCAATGGTACCAGCAGGACAATGATGAAATTAATTGAATATTACAATATTATGATGTCGTTTAATAATGCCTAATCACTGAAGGCTTTATGTATACCCTATATCACATGATTTAAAGCATAGAGGTTCAAAAGAGATTGATAATTAATGTGTCTGTGCATATGATTTGCCAGAGGCTACGGATTATCAAACAAAGGTCTTGGTAAGTGTATGTTATATTGTTGCGTTGTTTAAATAATACTATACTCACCTTTTAATAAATGACATATGCAATCATTTACATTTCGACCTTAGGCCTGACTTTTTCCTCCTGGAGAAAATAGCAAGATGATGATGAAGTTTTTATTATTGGGAGATGGTAAATTTATGAACAGAAAAGACAGAAATACCACAAGAATTTTGATAGATACTGAGACTGATTAGTGGGTTGTGTCAGTCTGACCTAGATAAGAATAGACAGAATCAGCCTTAAAAAAAAAAAAACAAAAAAAAAAAACGCCACAGGCTGTGGGTTTATGTCATAAATTTTTGAACAGAGATTAGGTTTCCTGCTAACACCAACTCCCTAACATATGTTCAAGGCCCTGACTTTATCTAGGCTAGACTGGCTGGAGCCATCTCTCCAAGAGACTGCTTCTAATCTATGGTCAGCACTGAACATTCTGCTATGATCTTTGCATGACCTGGTCAAGCTAAGTCGCCCTAGCTTCAGGCATATAGTACAGTACAGCTTGGTATGATAAAACAATGAAACCTTCGTCATCATTTACAATCTTGTTCAACCTAATCTCACACTGAAAAACAGACAGTCTTTTCAAGCTCTGAGATAATGGAAAAACAGTGAATCAGACTGGCTCATTATATGCACCAAATACAATTATAATATAAAATAGAATAATACAGCATTAAAATCATATAGAATAATCAATGAAACCTGAAAATATCCTATCAATTACCTTTTAATTTAATAAATCTTTGGTGACATATGCAATATGTAACAAAATAATAAAAAAACAATAATTGACATTCATTGACATTGATATTGACTGACCACAGGAGAAAGGACCCCTAAACTGATAAGCATTTTTTGAAGCTAAGTATGACTTTGTATGACATTGTAAATGACAAAGTATACTGATTTAAATGACTCTAACTTTACAAATGTAATGTGTACATGATTTTGCACTGCAGGATACATTTGATGTTACTCACCACATAATGGTGTGACAACACCATATTTCAGAAATGTGACAGTAATGAGGAATGTGTTTTCCTGATTCGGCCGTGGCCAAGCTGGGTTAGGGGGAACTACATTCCATCCCATAATTTACCAAGGAATGTATAAAATGAGGCATTCCTTGTACAAAATTAAACCAAATTCTAATTAGGCAAAATGTCCACTTTCCATTGACTGAAAGAGTGTGATGCAATCTTTATTCATTTATTCAAATTCAACCTATCTGTGTTCAACTGGACAAACTGATCTTATTTATCAATGCTGAAGCATATCAAAAATGCACAGATAGCTATTTTGTTTTTCTTAAATGGAATTTGTAAATTAGTTCAAGAGATGTCACAAAAGAAGCCATGATTATTGAAATCTCATTTTGAAGGAGCTGTACTACCCACACATTTTCATCTAAATTAAAAGTGGTAACACACTTCCTTTCAGTAAAAGAATAAAGCAAATACCCTGTAAATTTGCTGCATGTGCGTCTCCATGCATCAAAACAGGAGTATCAAAGAAATTAATTAGCAAAATAATTAGCAATCCTCAGAAAAATAGATAATACATAAAAAATATCAATAGATGATCAATAATGAATTCAATTCAACTTTATTTATATAGTGCCATTTCACAACAACAGTCATCTCATAGCACTTTCAACTGTAGGGGAACCCTATAAAACTTAAAGAATTTTAAATTTAATTCTAAACTTTATGGGAAGCCAATGAAGGGAAGCCAGAACTGGAGAGATATGATCTCTCTTTCTGGTACCTGTTAAAACTCTTGCTGCAGCATTTTGGATCAGCTGAAGACCTTTTAAAGATGTTATAGGACAACCTGATAAAGAATTACAATAATCTAATCTAGAGCTAACAAAAGCATGGATCAGTTTCTCAGCATCACTCTGAGACAAGATGCTCCTAATCTTGGTAATGTTATGCAAAGAATACAAGGCAGTCTTAGAAACAAATTTAATATGTGAATTGAAAGCCAGATCTTGATCAAAAATAATTCCAAGGTTCCTTACAGAGCTATTAAGAGAGTAACTGCATCCAAACTGAAAGTCTGATTTGGAAAGGTATTTCTAAGGTTTTTTGGATCAACAAGAATGACTTCAGTCTTATCTGACTTTAATAGCAGGAAATTACAAGTCATCCAAGCTTTGATTTCCTTAAGACAGGCTTCCGATTTGGCTAATTGATTACTATCATCTGGTTTCATTAACAGGTATAATTGTGTCATCTGTATAACAATGAAAATGTATACAGTGCTTTCTAATAATGTTGCCTAACGAAAGCATATATATATAAACTAAAGAAAATTCATTATTGACATGATCAAACTGGAACCTATCAAATAAATAAGATCTAAAACCACTGTAATGAAGTTCCATTAAGTCCAACATAGTGTTCTAATCTATCAAGATAAGATAAGATAAGCCTTTATTAGTCCCACAATGGGGAAATTCCAGGATTGCAACAGCACAAGGATAGCAACACTCAGAGCAATAATTAAAAAGATAAGAAAATAAGAGCAGTGAATATACATACATACACATAAATATATAAATATACAGTATATACACAGTGCGGAGCATTGTAGCTAGATGGAATAAACAGCATAACCGTCTACTTAGTTATCCTACGTAGTATGAATATGTACCCATACATATTGTCACCCTCCGTAGCGACTGATATTGTCCTAGTTGTATACTGGAGGGGACCATTTGTGTAAGACTATTGTGTCTTTTGCATTCAATACTATTAGGTCGTCACGTTTTTTTACTATCTCTGCGAGCAGCCCTGCTTAGGTTATACAGTCTGACAGTCGTAGGTAGGAAGGACCTGCGAAACCTCTCGGTTGCGCACCTAGGATGATGTAGTCTACTGCTAAATGAGCTCCTCAGTGCGTTCAGTATGTCCTGCATAGGGTGGGACTCGGACTCCAGCAGAGATGACAGTTTATCCGCCATCCTTCTCTCTCCTATCTCCTCCACTGGGTCAAGGCGTTGCCCCAGGACAGAGCTAGCCTTTCTTGATTAGTTTGTTCAGTCTCTTCCTATCGGCTGCTGTAATGCCACTGCCCCAGCAGACCACTCCAAAAGTGATGGCTGATGTCACCATCGTGTTGTAGAATGTCTTCAGCAGCGCCCCTTGTACACCAAAAGACCTGAGCCTCCTCAGTAGGAACAGCCTGCACTGTCCCTTCTTGTGGAGTGCGTCGGTATTGTGTGACCAGTCTAGTTTACTGTTCAGATGAACACCCAGGTATTTGTAGGATGTCACCATCTCAATGTCTGTTCCCTGTATGTTTACTGGTGCTGTGAGGGGTGGTCCTTGCCCACGGCAGTCCACCACCAGCTTCTTAGTTTTCCTCGTGTTGATCTGGAGGCAGTTCCGATGGCACCAGTCCACGAAGTCCTGGATAAGTCCTCTGTACTCAGCTTCATCTCCATTGGAGATGAGGCCGATGATTGCAGAGTCGTCAGAGAACTTCTGTAGATGGCAGTGTGTTGTGTTGTGTGAGAAGTCTGCAGTATAAAGGGTGAACAGGAAGGGAGCCAAAACCATTCCCTGGGGGGCCCCCGTGCTACCGATGATCGTGTTGGACACACAATCCCGGCTTCTCACAAACTGTGGCCGGTTAGTGAGGTAGTCCAGGATCCATGATGACAGGTGCTGGTCCACCCCTGCACACAGCAGCTTGTCCTTCAGGATCATTTGTTGGATGGCGTTGAAAGCACTGGAGAAGTCAAAGAACATGATCCTCACCGCATTCCCGGGCTTCTCTAGGTGGGACAGAGAACGGTGAAAGAGGAAGATCACTGCATCCTCCACCCCAATGCCATGCTGGTAGGCGAACTGGAGTGGATCTATCGCTGGTCCCACCAGGGGGCGGAGGTGAGCAAGGAGCAGTCTCTCCAGGGTCTTCATCATGTGAGATGTCAGGGCCACTAGTCTGTAGCTGTTCAGATCTTTGGGGTGGGAAGTCTTTGGTACAGGCACCACACAAGATGTTTTCCACAACTGTGGTACCCTCCCCAGCTTCAGGCTCAGGTTGAAGATATGCTCCACACTCCCACACAGCTGGTCTGCACAGGACTTGAGGAGCTTCGTGCTGATGCCGTCCGGTCCCGAGGCCTTCCTCGCCTTGATCTTCCTCAGCTCCATCCTCACCTGGGTCTTAGTGAGGGTCAGGTTGGGGGGCTGTGTGCTGGGAGTAGGGGGTTGTTGGTGGAGTGGGATGTGGACAGCAGGTGTTGATGACTTTAGAGGCAGCAGTGATTGTTGTGCAGTCTGGGGGGAGGGCGGTTGGTCAAACCTATTAAAAAACGGGTTCAGATTGTTCGTCCACTCCCTGCCCCCCCCCCCCCCCCGTGGCTTGGAAGGAGGTATTCTGGAGCCCAGACATGGTTTTAAGGTTTCTCCAGACCCCGCCGATGTCGCTCTGTTGCAGCTTGTCCTCCATCTTCTTCCTGAAGCTGTCCTTGCCTTCTCTGATCTTCAGCTCCCTCTGTATGGACTTCAGCATCTCCCTGTTCCCCGACCTGAAGATCCTCTTCTTCTCTCTCAGAAGTGTTTTTATCTCAGGGTTGATCCAGGGTTTGCTGTTCGAGCAACACCGTATGGTCTTGGTGGGTACGGTGGTGTCCACACAGAAGCTGATGTAGTCCGTGATGGTGTGAGTGAGGCCATCGATGTCCTCACCATGTGGATCACAGAGCTGCTCCCAGGCAGTGGTTTCAAAACAATCCTTTAGAGCGTCCATTGCCTCCTCAGACCATAACTTCACCGTGCACATAACCGGAGGTTGTCTGTGCACTAGGGGTTTGTACACTGGTAGGAGATGAACCAAGTTGTGATCTGATCTCCCGAGTGGGGGGAGTGGTGATGAGGTGTACGCCTCCTTAGTATTTGCATAGAATAAGTCCAGTGTTTTATTGTCTCTAGTGTGGCATGTGACATACTGGGTGAACGTGGGTAGAATGGGGGACAGTGAAATCTGGTTGAAATCACCTGAGATGAGGAGAAGAGCATCTGGGTGTTCTGTCAGCAGCCTGCCCAGTACTGAGTGAATGACGTCGCATGCTGTTCCAGCGTTCGCTGTTGGATTTGCATAAATAACAATGCAGATCACATGTGAGTATTCCCTCGGGAGAGAGGTAGGCCACATGCTAACAGCTGGCAACTCAATGTCTTTATTGCAGTGCTGTTGTTTAACTGTGATATGTCCCGGTCTGCACCAGCTGTTATTGACATACATTATCACTCCTTCGCCCCTTGCCTTGCCACTGTCTGGTGTCCGGTCTGCCCGTATTGCGTGGAAACCCTCCAGTTTGATCAAGTAACTATTTCCCTGCAGGTGGTCAAATAATTGCGTAGCAGCAACTCTAAGATTTTTGAAATGAAAGGGAGATTAGAGATTGGTCTATAGTTAGCTAAAGCTCCTGGATCTAGTGTTGGCTTTTTGAGTAAGGGTTTAATTACAGCTGTTTTAATAGCCTGCGGTACATGGCCTAAAGTTAATGAAGAATTGATTATATGAAGAATAAAGCTACCAATAAGTGGGAAGACTTCTTTAAATAACCTAGTAGGAATAGGGTCTAAAAGACAAGTTGAAGGCTTGGATGAGGAAACTGTTTTGTCTAACCCTAAAAGGTCAATTGGAGTAAATTCATTAAGACAGACATCAATTGAAGGATTTGTGGTAGTTACTGTATTTAAGTTAACGGTGGGAAGAATCTGATTGATTTTATCTTTGATAGATGAAATTTTATTATTGAAAAAGTTCATAAAGTCTAACTAACTAACTAACTAACCTGCACTTATATAGCGCTTTTCTAGTCACAAAGACCACTCAAAGCGCTTTCATTAATACTAACCCTCTCTTCTAAGGGCCTATAGGAAACAAATATCTAGGGACAATTTAGAACAGCCAATTAACCTAACATGCATGTTTTTGGCATGTGGGAGGAAACCGGAGAAATCCCGGAGTAAACCCACGCAACACGGGGAGAACATGCAAACTCCACACAGATCACTGTTGGTCGGGGGCTGGGATCGAACCCACGATCCCACGATCCCCACAATCCCCCGGCCAAGGGTAAACTGTGCTGCCGCAGTGCTAACCACTGCGCCACCGTGCAGCCCAAAGTCCTGACTAGTAAGCTCTAAGGGAATGCTAGGACTGACAGAGTCCTGACTCTTTGTCAGCCTGGCTATAGTACTGAAAAGAAACCTGGGATTGTTTATGTTCTCTTCTATTAATGCAGAATAACTTGTTGTAGCATTTCTAAGAGATTTTTATAAATTAAAAGATGATTTCTCCAAGCTAAATAGATTTCATCTAAATCAGTGGAGCGCCATTTTCTTTCTAATTGACGAGCTTCTGTTTTAAGCTATGAGTTTCTGTGTTGAACTACGGAGTTAGAAATCTCTGATTAGACTTTTTCTTTTTAAGGGGGCCACAAAGTCTGGAGTCTGACACAGAGAAGCTGTAATACTATCTACCATGCTGTCAATTACAGAAGGAGCAAGGTCTTTATAGCTTATTTCCGTTGTGTTGACATATGGCATAGAGCAAACAATCTGCATAAATTTGGTAACAACATCATCTGAGAGGCATCTACTGTAGTGATACTTTTCTTTAGGAGCCAAATAGTCAGAAATAGTAAAATTAAAGGTTAACAGACAATGGTCTGACAGTCCAGGGTTATGAGGAGACACTACCAGATTTTTGTTTCTATGCCATATGTCAGAACAAGGTCCAACGTATGGTGGAGATAATGAGTAGAATTTCCTGTTTTCTGAGAAAACCCATCGAGTCTAATATTGAATTAAATGCCACATTAAGGCAATCACTATCTACATCTACATGCATATTAAAGTCCCCTACTATAATTATTTTATCTGATTTCGGCACTAAATCAGTTAAGAATTCAGCAAATTTTGATAAAAATTCTGAGTAGGTTGATGGAGGACGATAAACTATGGCAAATAATATTGGGTTTAGCCTAAAATTGCTAAAGTGCCCAATACTATAGACCAGGCCCTCAAAGGAATTATAACATGTTTTTTGCTTTATATTAATTAGTAATTTGGGATGGCAAATTGTTGTTGCTCCTCCTCCACGATCAGAACTTCTGGGATTTTGATAGTTTAAATAATCAGAGGGAGCTGATTCATTTAAGCCAACATAATCCTCTTGCCCTAACCAAGTCTCTGTAAGGGATATTAAATCAATCTGATGATCAATTAACAGATCATGGACTAACAGAGACTTAGGAGTTAGAGACCTAATATTTAATAAACCATATTTAATTTTAAATTATGAGGAGGAAGAGAGGCCAAATCATTCAACTTAGAGGCTTCATGTTTAATTAGAGTTTTACCAGTTTTTTGTTTAACCCCTTGCACTCTGGTCAATTTCCCTAAAAACACCTAAAAACAATGTACCCAAAGTATATCAAAAGCTGTTCTTCAACCCTTTGCAGCATCTTCATGGGGTTGGTCTCATTTAAAAGAAAACACTTTGAATTTTTTGGCAAAACAGTCATAATCTCTCTAAGTGCTCCTGCCACTGAGTAACAGTCATCTAAACATACTGAACTTGAAGAAAATAAAGTTCACCTGGGTGTTTTTTTGGATACAAATGCTTGCAAATAACACACAGCTGTCAGATACGGGCTGGAAAATGCAACAGAAATGTAGAACCAAGTGTTATCCAGCTGAGGTCAAAATTTTGTAACAATACCACAAAAAATGATTACATTACACAGCTTTTTTGTCAGGTTGTTCCCAGGCGTTTTTGAACTGTGCCAAATTGTGCCAAATGGCACAGTTTGGAAAAACGTCAGTAACTTTTGAATTATTCAATATAGAAGCTTGATCTTGGGCTCTAATGAAAGGTGACACTCAGGGCTGTGTGTGTGTGTGTGGGGGGGGGTTGTTTATTCATTCATGAATGAATGAATGAATGAACAAACAAGCCCCCACACACAAAGAAGCATGACATGTAAAAAATGTGTGGCTTTTTTTTTTTTACAAGAAAAAATAACCTACAGTGCAATAAAAATTATACTAAAATATCTGTAATGTAGAGGATAACAACTCCCCCCCCACCCCCGCTACAGAGGACGGAAATCGTCCATCACCACATGACGGACCGCGGCGCGGTCTACTACGCACAGTTGTACTAAAATATCTGCAATATATCTGCAATCCACTACAGAGGAGCAGCGGGGCGGGGGGGGGGTCTTCTCGTCCCGTCCGTTCTCGACCGTTCTCGTCCCGTCCGTCATGTGGCAATGATGCACAGTTGTAATTTGCCGATTGGTCAAAAGTCATTTTGATTACAATTTTCAGGGATAAAGAATAATTTAGCTTATAACACTTACCTGTCCACAACAGCAGTGTCGCTGGCGAACATCTCTTCCTCATTGTCAGATGAACATGACGCTGGTCCGCTTGTTATGACTCGTGGTTCTGGTCACGCGACCCAGTCAAACCATGATTCCATTATTGCGGTTTTGCGCTTCCATGATTGCGGTTTTCAAAATAAATAAGAACAGTAGTAAGAAAAAAACACTGGCGAACGCTACCGTCACACACAGCGGCTTACACAAAACAGATTTTACGCACGGGACGCACGCTTCCAATCGTCGAACTTCTCTGCTTCAATTGGCTCGCTGTATTCGCAGCCGTTGGTAGGCGGGTCCTTCTTGCTAGGTTTTCAGTCATTGGTTCGTCAACGTTTCAGAAACCCAATTCAAGGCTCTTATTAGTCGAATGAGGTCAATCAAATCTAAACCAATCAAAGCACTCCTTTGGCTTTCTATTCGCGGCTGTGTCTGTAGTGGAAGAACGGAAATGCAGCTTTTTTTTTCAGTGCGCTCTGAGACGCACAGTGTGCGTCCTAGTGCGCACGAGGGCGCATTAGGACGCAGAGACGTGACCGCCCGCGGTATCCTGGAGTGCAAGAGGTTAATCACTTTGGGATGCTTATACATTATATTTTTATTTAAGATGAGCTCCCCAAAATGAGCTCCAATTGTCATTGTAGCCCACGTTGTTTGCAGGACACCACATAGACAATGATAATGAAGAGAAAAATACAAATGAAACAGTTTGGTAATGAAATCACAACATTCAATAGGAGAAGTTAAAAGTTATATCAATAAATTTCTAGATATTTAAGGAAATACCTGTAGATTATTGTAAAGGAAATATCATGTATCTAAGGAACAACGTAAACTGGTAAAGAAGAAAACCATGCAAATCTATGAGAAAAGTTCCAAATGTCTAAGGAAAGTTCAAGTTGCTGAATTTATGTTTACTGTGGGACTTGATTTAGAATCTACTATAAAGATAATACAGATTTTAACATTTATTAAGATTGCTTTACAAAAAATTAAGTGGGTACTGGCACAAGTCCCACTGTATCTGACATATTGTCAGACCCAGGGAACACACACACACACACACAGGCTCAAGTGCAATTCAATAATCTTTATTGTTCCAACAGCGGGTGTGTGGGCGCGTGTATGCGGTATGTGAATGTTTTGTTGGTGAATGAGCTGCAGCCGGGGGCGAGACAGAACGCCGTACAGTCTGGCAACCCTAGGAACAGAGCCAAACACAGATGTTAGTTTCAGCCACGTCACTGAGAGTTGTATAATTGACTGGGGCTTACTTGCAGGTGATCTGATGCTGGTGCCGGTTTTGGCTCTTGGCCTCCTACCAGAGAGACAGCGTCTGCAAGGAACACCCGGTGATGAGCTGTGATGCACGGCGTGGTGAGGGAAGCGTTTCCGCCGCCGTGGAGAATAGGAACCGCCGCCAAAGGGATCCACCTGTGCACAGGGGAGAGCCTGGGAGAAAAGGTAAGTCGTAATGAGCTTAAGTGAGGAAGGAGAGTCCTTTCAGATGAGGCGCAGGGCTGTGTGGAAACAGACGTGCGGGAGCCGAAGGTCGGTAGTTAGACAGACAGCTCCGTGCCGAGGCTCCAGGCAGAGCAGGCTATAAAGCCCGAGATTGATTAGCCACAGGTGTGCACGCAGCTGAGGCAGATGACGGCCCAGAGTGGGTCATAACAGTACTTCCCCCCTCCCGAGCAGCGCCTCCTGGTGCTGGCCTACCTGGGTGCACCTGATGGAAGTCCTTAATGAGGCGTTTGTCCAGCACAAATGATGGGCACACCCAGGACCTCCACTCAGGGCCATACCCCTCCCAGTCCACCAGATACTGCAGGCTGCGACCCCGGCGGCGGACGTCCAAGATGGAGTTGACCCTCCATACCGGGTTGCTGTCGATCAACACTGGTGGGGGTAGAGCCCTAGGAGGGGGTCAGAGCGGGTTGGAGACCACGGGTTTGACCTGGGAAACGTGGAATGTGGGACAAACACGGAGAGAGGGGGGAAGAGCCAGACGCACAGCCACAAGATTAATCACTTTGACAATCGGGAAGGGCCCAATAAAACGCTGAGCCAGCTTCCTCTTCTCAGCCTTCAGGTTAATGTGTTGAGTGGATAACCATACCTGCTGACCCACCTGATACTGGGGAGCAGGCCTCCTGCGCCGGTTCGCCGTTGTTGTGTTGTGCTCCGCCGTGCATAAAAGGGCCTGGCGTGTAGCAGCCCAGAGCCGACGACAGCGCCTCAGGTGGGCATGGACGGAAGGTACGGCCACCTCCCCCTCCTCTTCGTGAAACAGTGGGGGATCGTAGCCCAGCGACGCCCTGAAAGGTGACATACCGATCGCCGATGACAGAGTCAGGTTATGAGCGTACTCAATCCATGGCAGATGACTGCTCCAAGATGACGGGCTGGAAGTGATGACGCAGTGCAGAGCAGCCTCCAGCTCCTGATTGGCCCTCTCGCACTGCCCGTTGCTCTGGGGGTGATGGCCAGAGGACAGGCTTACCGTAGCCCCCAGTGCATTGCAGAAGCTCTTCCAAACGTGGGACACAAACTGGGGACCTTGATTGGAGACAATGTCCGTGGGGATCCCATGCAGACGCACGACGTGCTGCACCAATAGGTCCACCGTCTCTCGTGCCGTTGGAAGCCCACATAGGGGGACGAAGTGGGCGGCCTTAGAGAAATGGCCCACAATGGTCAGAACGGTGTCGAAGCTGTTGGATGCCGGGAGACCAGTTACGAAGTCTAGGGCAATGTGGGACCATGGCCTTCCAGGGACCAGCAATGGATGGAGGAGACCCGCTGGCGGTGATGATGATGTCTTCCCGGTGGCGCACTGGGGACAGGCACGGACGTAGTTGATGACGTCATTCCGGAGACCTGGCCACCAGAACGATCTCTGAAGCAGCTCCACCAGACGGGTGATCCCAGGGTGGCAGGCAAGCTTGGACGAGTGGGCCCAGTGGATCACGTCACCCCGAACGGACGATGGCATGAACAGTCTTCCTGTAGGCCCTCCGCCTGGATCCAGCTCAGCTTCCTGTGCCCTCAAGACCTTGTCCCTGATGGCCCACGAGAGGGCGCCCACGACACACGAGGCCAGGAGGATGGTATGCTCCTGCCCCTCAGAGACCTCCGAGGCAAACTGCCTGGACAGGGCGTCTGGTTTGGCGTTCTTCGACCCCGAGCGGTAGGTGATGGTAAACCTGAAGCGCCCGAAGAACAGGGACCAATGCGCCTCGTGGGCATTCAGGCGTTTAGCCTTTCTCAGGTACTCCCAAGTTTTTGTGATCGGTCCATACCACAAAGGGTTGCGCAGCCCCCTCCGGCCAGTGCCGCCATTTCTCCAGCGCGAGCTTCACCGCCAGGAGTTCTCTGTCGCCAATGTCATAATTCCTCTCCGCGGGTGACAGCTGCCGGGAGAAGAAAGCACAGAAGAGCGCTGTGATAATACTGCCCCCACCCCCGAGTCAGAGGCATCCACCTCGACCAAGCACTGGAGAGCGGGATCCACCTGCGTCAGGACCCAGGAGGATGAGAATTCCGTCTTCAGGGCTGCAAAGGCCAACGCAGCCTCCTCTGTCCACCGGAACACCATCTTGGGGGAGGTGAGGCGAGTCAGGGGAAGGGCGATCGAGCTATACTTAGGCACGAATCGCCAGTAGAAATTGGCAAACCCCAAGAATTGTTGCAGCTGTTTCTTCAACAAACGGGGGGGGGGGGGGGCGGAATCCACCACCACCGTCACCTTCTCAGGGTCCAGGATGACCTGATTGTGTGAGATGATGAATCCTAAGAAGGAGGTCTTCTCGGTGTAAAACTCACACTTCTCTGCCTTCACGAAAAGTTTATTCTCCAGGAGCCGTTGAAGAACCCGCCTCACATGGACCTGATGCTCCTCCCGGGACTGGGAGAAGATCAGAATGTCGTCCAGGTAGACAAAGACGAAGGACCCAATGAAATCCCGGAGAACATCATTGATCAGATGTTGGAAGACGGCCGGAGCGCTGGTGAGCCCAAACGGCATGACGAGGTGTTCAGAGTGGCCACTGGGGGTCCAGAATCCCGTCTTCCACTCGTCGCCCTCCCGGATCCGCACTAGGTGGTAAGCGCTGTGGAGGTCCAGCTTCGTGAACCAGGAGGCCCTCTGGAGGGAGTCGAAGACAGAGTCCATAAGTGGTAGTGTGCACTTGTCCTTGATAGTGATGTCATTCAAGGCCCGGAAGTCAATACAAGGGCAGAATGAACCATCCTTCTTCCCGACAAAGAAGAAGCCCGCCCCCACTGGCGATGACGAAGGCCGAATGATGCCCGAGCTGAGCGATTCCTTGATAAACGCCTCCATAGCCTCCCGCTCCGGAGCCGATAAGCTGTAAAGGCGGCTCGACGGCAGGGGGGCACCCGGGCGGAGGTTAATGGCACAGTCGTATGGGCCGTGGGGGGGGGGGGACAGCGCCTGGGATTTACTAAACACCGCTCCAAGGTCATGGAACTCTGGAGGCACCCTGGACAAGTCGGGGGGAGGGAGGGGGGCAGGGGAGGAGAGAAGGACTGAAGGAGAACAAGCTGCAGACTGGAGGCACGCACTCAGGCAGAAAGGGCTCCAGACAAGGACACTCCCAGTTCGCCAGACGAAGGTAGGATTATGTAGGCGCAGCCAGGGGCAACCCAGGATGACGGGGGCAGCCGAGGTGGAAAGCACAAACAGCCGGAGGTCCTCTCGATGGTTACCCGAGATGATGGCAGAGACAGGGGCTGTTTGGTGCTTCACTTTCTCCAAGGGAGCTTTTGACAGAGTGATGAGGTTAAGGGGAGTCGGCAGAGCGTGGCAGTGGAGCCCCAGTCGGGTTGCCAGTTTCCCCAAAATAAAGCTCTGCTCGTCCCCCGAGTCCACCAGTGCGTGCGTGAGAATTTCTGTGCGCCTGTGACAGAACCTAATTGGCAGGAGACATTTCAATAGGGGATCTGGCCGAGACGAGTCCGCGAGTCCCCCTACAGCGACGTGTGGACCCCTCTCTTTAGGCCAAGCAGGACAGGACTTGATCTCATGCTGATCATCCCCGCAGTACATACAGAGACCTAGCTCCCTGCTGTGCTGTCTCTCAGCCTGCAGGAGTTTGGTCTGCCCCCTTATCATTGCCTCAGGTTCGTCTGGGGCCTCTAGTGCGGGCAATGCCAGAGATGAGGACTGAGAGGTGCGTTGGAACTGTCTGCTCGAGCGACTGGAAAACCTCTGCTCAGCAGCGCACTCTCTCAGCCTGTTATCAAGACTTACACTACCGTTCAAAAGTTTGGGGTCACCCAGACAATTATTTTGTGTTTTCCATGAAAAGTCACACTTATTTACCACCATGAGTTGTAAAATGAATAGAAAATATAGTCAAGACATTGACAAGGTTAGAAATAATGATTTGTATTTGAAATAATTTTTTTCCAGATACTCAACCTGCTCAAAGGAAGGTCAGTTTTATAGCTTCTCTAACCAGCTAAACTGTTTTCAGCTGTGCTAACATGATTGCACAAGTGTTTTGTAATCATCCATTAGCCTTCTGACGCAATGAGCAAACATATTGTACCATTAGAACACTGGAGTGATAGTTGCTGGAAATGGGCCTCTATACACCTATGTAGATATTGCACCAAAAACCAGACATTTGCAGCTAGAATAGTCATTTACCACATTAGCAATGTATTTTAGATATTAGAGTGTATTTCTGATTAGTTTAAAGTTATCTTCATTGAAAAAAACCAATGCTTTTCTTTCAAAAATAAGGAAATTTCTAAGTGACCCCAAACTTTTGAACGGTAGTGTATAGTTAATGAAATTAGTTCAGTGAGTCGCTCGGGCTTATCTAAGCGGGCCAGCTCGTCCCGTACACTAGGGCTCAGGCTACGAATGAAGATGCTGCAAAGCGAGGCATCCTCCCACCCAGCTTCCGCTGCTACCACCCGGAAGTCGACAGCGTAATCGGCCACCGACCGACCACCCTGGTGAAGATTTAACAGTTGGGTGTTTAGCACGCTATCACGGTCCGAATGGTCAAAAACTTCATGGAAATCGTGCACGAATTGGGCGTAGGTTAAATTGGCGTAGCTGGGCTTTGCTCACCCTTCCAACAGATTAGACACGTAACCAATTCGGCTGTGATCGGTGGGGAAGTCCCCTGGAACTTGCAGAAACACGGTCTCACATTGGAGAATGAAACCCCGAGCCTCCCAGAGCTTTCCGCTGAAGCACGTGGGAGTGGAAACCGGCGTGAGACGAGTGAGTGAGCCCAGGCTAGCCTGGCTAGGAAAAGAGCTAACGGGAGCTGGCCATCTACTATGAGCCGGAGGGAACGCCCGCTGTCCTTCCAGACGATCCAACCGGATGTTAATCAGAACTAACTGGTTCAGTGTGACTTGCTGTTGGTGAGTAATTTGGTCCACTTGAGCCTCTAAGATGTTTAACCGGAGTGCGAGCCCGCTGTTCGCTGGGTCACTCTGACGGAGCTGTACTGACATATTGTCGGACCCAGGGAACACACACACACAGACTCAAGTGCAATTCAATAATCTTTATTGTTCCAACAGCGGGTGTGTGGGTGCGTGTATGCGGTATGTGAATGTTTTGTTGGTGAACGAGCTGCAGCCGGGGGCGAGACAGAATGCCGTACAGTCTGGCAACCCTAGGAACAGAGCCAAACACAGATGTTAGTTTCAGCCACGTCACTGAGAGTTGTATAATTGACTGGGGCTTACTTGCAAGTGATCTGATGCTGGCGCCAGTTTCGGCTCTTGGCCTCCTACCAGGGAGACAGCGTCTGCGAGGCACACCCGGCGATGAGCTGTGATGCACGGCGTGGTGAGGGAAGCGTTTCCGTCGCCATGGAGAACAGGAACCGCCGCCAAAGGGATCCACCTGTGCACAGGGGAGAGCCTGGGAGAAAGGGTGAGTTGTAATGAGCTTACGTGAGGAAGGAGAGTCCTTTCAGATGAGGCGCAGGGCTGTGTGGAAACAGACGTGCGGGAGACGAAGGTCGGTAGTTAGACAGACAGCTCCGTGCCGAGGCTCCAGGCAGAGCGGGCTATAAAGCCCGAGACTGATTAGCCACAGGTGTGCGCGCAGCTGAGGCAGATGACGGCTCAGAGTGGGTCATGACAGTATCAAGTGCATCGTGCCTCCAGGAACTCGGACATTGGCAGAAGTCCGTAAATTATTATTTTTGTAACGCTAAAATTCTAATCAGATGCAAAAGATGCAAAAAGACAGCTAACATAAATATACACTTCATAAAATTTTTGAAAGGGGTCTCAGAAAACAGGGGAAAATACAGTCAACATGGACAAAGAAATGTAAGGTAATGATTAGAGAAATTGAGGAATTAGAATAATAGTGCAGTGGAGATTATGAGTAGAGATTTTTGTGTGGTTTTTTCTTTAGTGTTTCTTTTTTTTTCTTCCTTTTCCTTATTTAATAATGGATGTGTATTAGGGTAGATTGAAGCTGAAACCTTTGTCAATACTGAACAGCAACCACAAGACATTTTAGGAGATATCAACCCAGACAATAACTATTTTAATCATATTAATAATAAGTGTGCTTATTATGATGAACAATTAAATGGTCAGACAGTGACAATAATACATATTAATAGTAGGAGTCTCTATGCAAACTAGGATAGTATTAAGGAGTTTTAAATCAATTTAACACCCCATTTAGGATTATTGCAATAAATGAAATATGGATTAATGAAGAAAAGATATAGATTTTGAATTATATGATATGCGATGCACACACAAAAAGAGGAAATGTAAAAGTGGTGGTGGGGTCAAAAGTGGACATAACTGACACATTTTTTCAACTAGAAAAGCACTCAGAGCGCATACCTCCGCCAAGTCTCCTTCCGTTTCTCATGGATCACCTCCAAAATGTAATGGGCTTGTGTGTAGGCCTATAGCCACTTGTGGTGAAAATTGCATCCAAGTCTGTCCATTAGTTTTGGAGTTTTGTGGCTGACACACTGAGAAGAGCCTTGGCTGAGGTATGCATTCCCAGATCATCACCAAAATGTAATGGGTTCCTCTCCAGGCCAAGAACCACCTCTGGTGAAAATTTCATCCAAATTCGTCCAGTAGTTTTTGTGTAATCCTGCTGCACAAATACAAACAAAGGCCTTGGTGGAGGTATGCACTCTCAGATCATCACCAAAATCTAATCATCTGTTCCCTGTGCCATTACACACCTTTCCTGAAAATTTCGTCAAAATCCGTTCATAACTTTTTGAGTTATGTTGGTAACAGACAGACAGACAGACAAATGCCAGTAAAAGCATTACCTCCTTGGCGGAGGTAATAAACTCAAGTATTGCTGTTTTGTCCATCTCCTCCATCTCCAAACCCCCAGGCTGCGGGCGTTGCAATTCATCGCACAACCGCGTACAACCCACAGGCCAATGGGTTATGCAAGGGTTTTCATAGATCACTGAAAGCAGCACTCAGGGGTTCACTGACGGATGCAAATTGGGTAGACAGGTTGCTGTGGGCTTTATTGGGGTTGCGCTCCACGCCAAAAGAGGATTTGGAAGCTTCCCCAGCAGAGAGCTTGTTTTTGCGCAGCCCCTATGGCTGCCCGGTGAATTTCTGCCAAATAATCCCGCGCCGGACAGCTGCCCGTCTCAGCTTTTGCAGCGTAGCGCAAACACAGGCATGCTGCCGGGCCCGGCCCACCACTGTTTTCCGCGTGCTTTTGTGCCTAAAACTTTGAATAACGCGGAGTTCGTGTTCGTCAGACACGACGACCACCACCCTCCATTGCGCCTGCACACATGTTGAAAATGGCCCTATCTCACAATGTTAAAGAATCCTTTAAAAAATTCCTGGATCCAGACGGTGATCTGGATCATCCCCAAAATTTAATCAGTTCTTCCTTGTACCATTTCCAACAAGGCCTGAAAGTTTCATGGAAATCCGTCCAAAACTTTTTGAGTTATCTTGCTAACCAACAGACAGACAGACAGACAGACAAACTCCGGCAAAAACATAACCTCCTGGCCTGCGGCCTGGCGGAGGTAAAAATATTGCAATCATAAATAAAATTAAGACAAATCACTTTATATCTCGTATTGCTCATTGATACTTCCATACTTGACCTATTGTATAGAGGCCTGGGATAACAATTATAAAAGTACACTTAATTTATTGCTAACATCACAAAAAGGGCTGTTCATGTTATACACAAAGTCGGGTATTTTGAACATACTAGTTTATTGTTTACACATTAAAAGTTATTGAAATTGCAGGATCTGGTTGATTATCATATAGCACAATTAATGTTTAGAAAAAGAAAAAGAAAAAACCTTTTGTATAATTAATCAATCAATTTACTAAAATAGTTATAAAATCCATAAGTTGCATATTTTAATAAAATTATTACAAAATATAGCTTAAATTTTAGAAAAATGAAAATATATAAGAGCTAAAGGCTCAATAAAGCTTAATCTGGCATTAATAATCTTGTAGGTAGTTGGTTTGATAATATATTTGGCAAATGGGAAAAATAATTCAAAGAGCTCTTATAAGTATAATTATTAGTTTATTGATCTTAGTTTTTGTGGATGTTGTTGTATTCCCATAATTAAAAGAATAAAATAAATAAAATTAAAATTAAAATAATAACAATAAAAAATAAAAGAAAGATCTATTTTAGTGGCCTTCTCTTCCAAGGAGCGTCTCCATAGCAAGGGGACCCACCTGCCCACCTATTGCCAGGACGATGACGAGGTTGTGCCCTGACTGGTGGGGATCCAGAAGACGCCGATGAGAAAGTTTAGGGTCTACACTGTACATTCACATGGTGTTAGATTTTGCTTTGTATTGCTGCTGTCCCACAGGTTTCCTCTGTGATAAATGATTAATGAAAAAATAGATGCATGTATATGAATGTATTTGTATATACGTATATATATATATATATATATATATACTGTATATATACTGTATATACACACACTACCATTCAAAAGTTTGGGGTCACTTAGAAATTTCCTTATTTTTGAAAGAAAAGCACTGTTTTTTTCAATGAAGTTAACCTTAAACTAATCAGAAATACACTGTAATATCTAATATACATTGCTAATGCTGTAAATGACTATTCTAGCTGCAAATGTCTGGTTTTTGGTGCAATATCTACATAGGTGTATAGAGGCCCATTTCCAGCAACTATCACTCCAGTGTTCTAATGGTACAATGTGTTTGCTCATTGCATCAGAAGGCTAATGGATGATTAGAAAACCCTTGTGCAATCATGTTAGCACAGCTGAAAACAGTTTAGCTAGTTAGAGAAGCTATAAAACTGACCTTCCTTTGAACAGGTTGCGTATCTGGAAAAATTTATTATTTCAAATACAAATCATTATTTCTAACCTTGTCAATGTTTTGACTATATTTTCTATTCATTTTACAACTCATGGTGGTAAATAAGTGTGACTTTTCATGGAAAACACAAAATAATTGTCTGGGTGACCCCAAACTTTTGAACGGTAGTGTTTATATATATATATATATATATATATATATATATATATTTGTGTGTGTGTGTACCCTGCCTCTCGCCCAAAGATGCTGGGATAGGCTCCAGTCCCCCCACGACCCGAAAAGGATTAAGCGGAAGAAGATGAATGAATGTGTGTATATATATATATGCATGTACGCATTTTCACATACAGTATATTCATATCTATGCATAGATGAGGATAGTTCAGTTTTGAATACATTTTACACATATGATTGTTAGCTATATTAACTCATGATGTCTGCACCACACCCGATGTCCTCTGGAGAGAAGGCGACCTGAGGGGAGCAGGTCTATACGAATGCCGGAAGGAGGACATCACGCACATATAGAACTTAGAAACACTATACACCATAGATAGATAGATGCCCTGATAGGACACCTCATCAGGGGGAATTGTTGATAAATTGACTTGATTTCTCTGTCTCTCTCTCACACTACTTTATCTGCTTGCTTTCACGCTACACTGCAGAGTTTAGATTACACCCCATAATTCATTCGTTGAAATCAGTTAGAATCAGCTCTGTACACAGCTGAGCTGACACGTAAGTTTAAAATGCATTACAGATACAATGAGGTAAAGCCCCTCCCCTCTTGCAAGAGGGGGTGGTTAGGCTATAAAAACTATAGGGCTCCATTTTGGGGTTGCACACTCTTGAGGAATTGCCTAAAGAGGTGTGTCCCAGCGCTGCTTGTAACCATATCTCACTTTCAGTAAAAAAAGGAAAATGTACTTCATCTCTCAGCCTGGTTATTTGTCCTTTGTATCAAAGAACTGGGGTTTAAGGTAGTTTAGACTCAACACTGTCATAATTCAGTTTGAGGAAACACTCCCTAAATCAGTCCTAATAGGATACATGTATTTCAGTGTCAGAGAATACGTCCCAAAGCCACTCAGGTGCTACAAATGTCAACAGATGGGTCACACTGCTCAGCAATGTAGGGGAAAGCTAAGATGTGCTAGATGTGGAGGGGAACATCAATATGGTAAATGTGACAAGGATGCCAAAGTAAAGTGTTGCAACTGCCGGGGTGAGCACAGTGCTACATATGGAGGATGTGTTGTGCAGAGGGAAGCTAGACAAGCCCAGAAAATCAGAATAACTAAGAAAATCTCATATGCGGAAGCTCTAAAGACAGTTAGAGAGGCAGGAATAGTCAGAAACACAGCAGGCCTTCCTCAAAGAAGTTCAGCTCAAATGGAAGCCCAGCAATCAACGGGTCCCACGCAAGCACAGGATCGTGCAGCTGCAAGGAATGTTTATGTTCACAAATGCAAAATCGATGATGACACATTGATAGTTAAGAGGACAAACTTTATAGCTTTTATCTGCCACACCATGAATGTTGCTGCACAGCTAAAGAAGAAAAATGACAGAATCAAAACCATTGTGGAAGCAGCAGAAAGCTTCCTAGATGTGAAAGATATCACAGCTGACCAGCTTCATGCTTTATTGAAAGCTGAAACTGGGGAGACTGCACATGCTGAAACAAGACCTTAATTATGGTACTACACATACTACAGTGGAATGCGAGGAGTCTTATAGCAAACGGACAAGAACTCAAGAAGTATCCTTACGAACTAGAAGTTGTTCGACAGGTAGTGTGTGTACCGGAGACATGGCTTCAACTTCACTTAGATTTTGTTATTCCAGGATACAGTTCAATCAGACAGGATAGAATTAACACTAAATGGAGGAGGATGTGCCATTTTCATTAAAGATGGCCTGGCGTATAGGGTGAGTCCCTCCCCTGAGGATATAGAGTGTAATATTATTAAACTATGTAAGCCAAATGGACAAGAAAATATTAAGCTGATTAATTATTACAACCCATGTAGGAAGTTAACAGCAGATATTTTCAGTATTATGACAGGGGAAGGGCATATGAAAGAGGTATGATGTGGAGACTTTAATGCCCATAATAACTTGTGGGGAAGCACACATACAGATAACAATGGAAATGTTGGGGAAGAGATGTTAGATGAAAGATTGTTATTTTGTCTAAACAGTGGTGAAGGTACCAGGGTGGATGTGCATAGGGGCACATTCTCATGTATTGACCTGACTCTGGTATCTCATTCTTTGGTGAGCACCTGTAAATGGACGGTTATGAACAGGACAACTATGGGAAGTGATCACTTCCCAATACATACAGTCATTAAAACTGAAGTGTGTATACAAGAAGGAAGATGTTTTACGAGATGGTGTTTTGACAAGGCAGATTGGGAAAAATGTAGGCAATACTGTGTTCAGTTGTGTTATTTGGTAACATTAGAAGGTGGCATAGAAGAGTGTTCAAGTCAGGTAACCAATCATATTCTGAATGCTGCAATAGCAAGTATACCTGTCACGGCTGGCCCTCACGAGCCAGCATAAGACGCCACAGTTCAGTAAGTTGCAATTCAGTTCTTTTATTTATATTGCACAGGGCTTGGGTGTACAACACAACTTGCCACGCAGGTGTTACGGGTCCCGGGGAGGTGACCACAATAACAAAGAGAAATAGGTTTTAAAACGTGAAAAGACGTGATCCTCCGCGTCTGCTCTTGGGTCTGTAAAATACAGAAAGAGTCTTTGAAAGACAGAACACAGGACCACTCGTGCCTTTCTCCAGATAGTACTCTTATTTCCTTTTCATTTTCATTTATAGGCAGCATCACATTTTGTGCTTTATATGTCGTCTTCTTTTACATACTGTAAATAATGTTCTTTTTCCCTCAGTCACACAGTGCATGAACTACACTACATCTGACATCTCAAATTTACATACTTCACAAATCACAATTTACTTATACAGGACCTTCAATTACTAGACTGACTCCCATTAATTAGGACAAAACATAGGACTTAACTATGACCTTAGACTAGTTTAGACATTGCACTTAGATTAGCTGACCTGGACTTAACAAATTATTTTACAAACTTGACAATAGGCAAATATACACAGGACACACTGACTATTAATAATTAGCATCAGGAGACTTTTACATTCACACGGAGCAAAATATACTTGTATTAAGTAAAACATTTTTTGTGAGCTAACCGTCTTTCCCAAAGCTAAATTTGACTGGCGCGAAACCGCTACCGCGATGCGGCTCGCCCTTGATCTCCGGCGCCAACTGCAGCCTGAACTTGTATAAAACTTATCAAAACGCCACACCAACATCACAGTATTACTCGTCGCAACACACAGAAATAACACGGAGCTTAAGGCTCTTATTTATGGCATTTTTAACCAAATACTGACCTGTAAAATACAGAAAGAGTCTTTGAAAGACAGAACACAGGACCACTCGTGTCTTTCTCCAGATAGTACTAAAGGGGGGCCGGAAGTGCACCCTATTTGTTTACCTGGGGTGGAACGACCGCAGTGCCTAAGGTTCCGCTGCTTACTCTTAAATATTTATACAGGGCTACATATCAAATGTTAATATTATTGATCGTCCACAATCTCAAAATATATTTAGATTCTCTTAAAATAAAAATAAAATGACAGTCTCTCTGTATTATTTCCAAATGTATTTGGGTGTACCACACGCTCCCCAACAACAAAAGTGGCTCCTGACACTTAACAGTAACAAATCAAAATCTCAACACTAATGAAGTCTCTATTCAAAAGTCTCTGGAACGTCTTTCTTTTCATCTTCAGGTATTATCCAAGATCTGGTTAGTTTAATAGCAAGGAATAGCATACTGACATGGCAAGTAGTTAGAGGTGAAAGGAGGAAGATAAAAAGGTTGAGGATAGAAAGAAGGGTAGCACATAAAAGGATATGGTGTTGACTGCTGGACACTGACAGTGTTCACCGACGGACGAGTCTGGAAGGCTGGCTGGCCCAGGGACGGATAGGTGAACACCATGTTGGGTCGTCTCTGCCTGGTGGACTGCCTCAGACGTGGTGGTGACTCAGGACGACGGTCTGGCTCTGGACTGGGCACCAGCTCAGGATGAGCTGCAGGTCCGGGACTAGGAGCAGGAACATCTTGGTGGATATGAAGCACTTCCCCGTCATCGTCTGGTTGAAGTTGGTCCACGTTTTGTTCGCTTTCCCTTTGTATTTCTTGTCCTTCTTCCGTAATATTGTCTCCGTCTTGTTCAGGTTGAATAGGAACTTGTACTTGTCTTTGCTGTGTTGTTCCCCGTCTTCTTTGTGACTCATATTGGACTTGGTCGACTGGACGTTGACTTTCTTGCAGGTGTCTGGGAACACAAAACCAATAGAGGGGTTCGTCTTCTTCTGAATCACTCGCTTCTGGACTGTTTGACTTTTCCAGTGTGTTTTGCCTGATATCGGTAGGTCTGTTGTTTCTCTTTTGTGACTTGGCAATTGGACTTTGAACGATGTCGACTGGTAAGTCGTTGACTTGGAGAAGTAAGTTTCTGTGCAGGGTACGGATGGGACGACCTCCTGTCTCTGGACTTACTTTGTAGACGGGGTTGTCTCCAACCTGCTCCCTCATGATGTAAACTGTTTGTTCCCAGTAGGGCCTTAGCTTGCCAGGTCCACCTCTTTCGCCCAGGTTCCGCACAAGCACTCTGTCTCCTACTTGCAGGACTACACCTTTGCATCGTTTGTCATAGTTTGTCTTTCCTTTGGAGCTTGACTGTTGACTGTTTGTACTTGCGATCCTGTACGCCTCTGTCATTTTCCTTCTATTGTATTTGACCTGCTTTCTCAGCTGCTTGCTCTGGTACTTGGGGCGTGGAGTTGAAGCTTCGACAGAGGAGGAGTTTACTGGCTGGGACTTTGACTCTGTACTGATCTCTGGCTGTCCCTTGACAGAGACCGTTTCCCGCTTCCCTGATTCTTGGGGTCGCTTCAGACATCCAATTGCTCTGTGTCCCGACTCACCGCATACAAAGCAATGACTACACTCCTGTAAGCTTTGTTCAGTACATTTCGGACAGAGATGGGTTTTCTTTTGGTTGGCTGGAGGCTGAGAACGCTGAGGGGAGGAGTTTACAGCTTTCTGTTCCATGAAAGTTGCCACCATCTTGGTTAGAGTCTCTACTTGTGCAGCAAGTTGTTTGATTGTCTGTGAGACTTGTTGGTCTTTGGCTGTCGTGTCCTTTGTTGCAATCACAGCGCTTTGCGCTGACTTCAGACGAGGGGTTTGTCCTAACCTTCGCTGGTGCTCATTCTCATCACTGATTATCTTTGTGACCTCACTAAGAATCTCTACATCTGTTACATTGTTGTTTGATATAAGAGGTCTTAGTCGTTGCCGTAGGTCTGCATACTTCACTCCCAGGCCTTGATAGACTGTGTGCAGAAACACTTCCTGGATTGTCCTTGGGTCATACGAGATGTCTGCATTGGCTTGTTTTGACTGAAAGATAAGTTTCTGTTTGAGTCCAATCATGCGATACAGGAATTGTTGAGGGGACTCCTGCTCAGTTTGTTGGGTGCACATTAACTCCTGGAACATCTCTGTTGTTGTCTTTTCTCCAAGGTGGGATCGGAGAAAGCCCTGAAGTTCAGAAAGAGCCAGTTCATCTTTGAGCATGAGCATGTCCCTGAACGTGCCAGGCTTTACAATTCTCAGTACCCCCCTCACGATCTCTGCTTCAGAAAATCCTTCTTTTAATCCTTCATTGATCTGTCTCATGAGACTGTTATAACTGATTTCAGAGCTGTTGTCTCCAATTTGTCCTCCAAAAACCTTGAATTCTCTCTGAGGCAGGTAGGAAAGGTCTTTGAGAGTGACATGTCTTTCTGGACTTCCTTGTTCCCTTGGCTGCGGTTGTGAGTGGCTCTGCCGACTGGGTGCTGCAGGTGGTTGGAGTGTCACAACTTCACACAGTCTTAGTCTTTCACCCAGTGTCTCATATGCTTTCCTCAGTCCCTCTACAGACTCTGCGTTTGCGTTCACACTAACTTGCATGCCTGGTGGAACAGCAGATGGTGATGGTGGATCTGGTAACATATTGGATGGATGAGGACTTGACTTGGTTGGTGTTGCAGCCTGATCAGCTGAATGCGTGGTGGAGCCGCTCGTTTGTATCATTTCAGTTAGCATATCATCCAACACTAGCAACTGACTCATTCCCTCATCTTCAAGTTTCAGCAGAGTTGGGGACCGTAAATAGGAAGTGACATAGTCCATACAGCTCTCATTTTCGTCTTCACTGAACTGTGTGTCCTTGTCTCCAGCTGCAAGGCTCTTTGTTAGCCCGAAAAGATCCTGACTCGAGAGGGCAAACAAGCGTCCTCTGATGCTCCATATCAGTTCTTTCCGTGCTGTCGACATGGTACTTTAGCTATCTGTAGTTCGAGTGTTGTATTATTTGTACAGTGACTAGGCTGCGTTTTACCTTCTTGACAGCAGTGCAGTTCCACTTTTGGTTGAAGATCCTTTCTTTCTCTTTGACCTTCCTCCTTGGACACCCACTGACTGACGTGTCTGATATAGCAGCTTGGCAACCATTGTCTCGCGGTTCTGGTATCACTGGATCTTCCCTCGATGACTGTAGAGGAGAGATCCCGGACGAGCCCCCACAGTTTGTTACGGGTCCCGGGGAGGTGACCACAATAACAAAGAGAAATAGGTTTTAAAACGTGAAAAGACGTGATCCTCCGCGTCTGCTCTTGGGTCTGTAAAATACAGAAAGAGTCTTTGAAAGACAGAACACAGGACCACTCGTGCCTTTCTCCAGATAGTACTCTTATTTCCTTTTCATTTTCATTTATAGGCAGCATCACATTTTGTGCTTTATATGTCGTCTTCTTTTACATACTGTAAATAATGTTCTTTTTCCCTCAGTCACACAGTGCATGAACTACACTACATCTGACATCTCAAATTTACATACTTCACAAATCACAATTTACTTATACAGGACCTTCAATTACTAGACTGACTCCCATTAATTAGGACAAAACATAGGACTTAACTATGACCTTAGACTAGTTTAGACATTGCACTTAGATTAGCTGACCTGGACTTAACAAATTATTTTACAAACTTGACAATAGGCAAATATACACAGGACACACTGACTATTAATTAGCATCAGGAGACTTTTACATTCACACGGAGCAAAATATACTTGTATTAAGTAAAACATTTTTTGTGAGCTAACCGTCTTTCCCAAAGCTAAATTTGACTGGCGCGAAACCGCTACCGCGATGCGGCTCGCCTTTGATCTCCGGCGCCAACTGCAGCCTGAACTTGTATAAAACTTATCAAAACGCCACACCAACATCACAGTATTACTCGTCGCGACACACAGAAATAACACGGAGCTTAAGGCTCTTATTTATGGCATTTTTAACCAAATACTGACCTGTAAAATACAGAAAGAGTCTTTGAAAGACAGAACACAGGTCCACTCCTGTCTTTCTCCAAATAGTACTAAAGGGGGGCCGGAAGTGCACCCTATTTGTTTACCTGGGGTGGAACGACCGCAGTGCCAAAGGTTCCGCTGCTTACTCTTAAATATTTATACAGGGCTACATATCAAATGTTAATATTATTGATCGTCCACAATCTCAAAATATATTTAGATACTCTTAAAATAAAAATAAAATGACAGTCTCTCTGTATTATTTCCAAATGTGGTGCCCTATTTGGGTGTACCACACAGGCTTCGTTACACAACACAATATGAATTCACAATAGAGGTTAGCGGCTAGGACGAGGGGCACTCGTACGCCGCAAAGGCAAGGAATATTAAACGTGGAACAGGAAGAGAGTTATGGCAGAGACGAGGAGCTCTCGTCCGCCGCAATTAGGAAGGAATGTCAGCGAGGGAGAAGTACAATTCCAAATAACAGACAACTTACATGCAGCGGGATACGTCGGGGAACCCAGGGAGCATGTGGTAAGGAGACAGGGGAAAGTCATAAGACTTTTGACGAGACAGCCGCAGAGTCCAATTCACTCGCACTGACATTTAAAGCCAGCTGCTCATGATTGGCAATGCGGCGCAGCTGCTCAGGCTCTGACAGCGGAGAGCCCCCGAGCGTCTGGCCAATCAGAGCCCGGGAAACCCGTGTGACGACACCTGCTGTCAAAAACCTGACAGGGATGAGGAATAACCCGAGTGCGGACAAAACCGCTCGGGATATGACAGAACCCCTCCCCCTACGCGAACTCCTGGTCGCGAGTAACATCCAGACCCCCCCATCCCACCCCAGGGAGGGTGGAGGGGGAAGCAGGCGGAGGGGGAGCAGGGTCAACTCACAAGTAACAACAAGGGGACAAAAACATCGGGGAAGGGAGGGAAAAAACCGTACATAAACGGGGACATTAAAAAGAATAAAGAGAAAAACCAACGCTAAATGGGCATCTCTCACATATAACAAAAGACACGAACTACCAACCCATGTAACTTCACACACATATCACCACTAAAAAGAAAACCAAGATGAGGATACATAGAACACCAGTCAATACTACAAGGCAGGGTCAAAGAAATAAAAGGACAAATAATACCTTCATCTCCAGGTTAATGTGTACAGAAAATCTTCAAATCCAAAAGACAACACAGGTGCCAAAAAGAAACTAGACCCGAGTAAGGGAGTAACATCGGAAATATACAATCACACCCTATAAGAAACATACAATACTCATGATAGCATTCTGTCAAAAGGAAAAGGAAATTCTGCTCTAAAGAGTCTCAAATCGGGAGTGCAAGGAACAAACCCAAACAGTCATCCCAGAAAATAACATGAAAAATAACTACGGCAAGAGAACATATGTCCATTAACGGAAAACAGTCACTCTATACACGAAGTTCAATCCCCAGTGGGGTATTTCAGTCTGAGAGGGGAGGAGAGAAAAAGAAAAACCAGTCACAAGCCAGTGGTGGAGCAAGAGAAGGAAAGAAAAAAAAACATTGGGGAATAGAGTTATATAATTCCGCTCAGGAGACCTCCCAGCCCCCAGCATCCAGGCCGCCAGTAGCGGCAGCGGGACGTACCCTAACGGCCCTCCCAACCCCCGGGCCGAGGAAAACCAAGTCTCCGGCGGCCAGACCAGAGCGTCAAACGTCTCATCCTGCTTGTCAGGAGGCCGGGCCCGGATGCCAAAAGGAAAGAGCCGGTCACCGGGTGGTCGGGCAGTATCGGCCTGCCAACAGAATGGCTGGGGGAAGGTCGGCGAACCGGGCCAACTGGAATTAACTCCCGCAGTCTCAAATGCGGGGGAGGAGGGGCCATGGCGAGGACAGGGCATGGCCTGGAAAGCGTTCAGCGGTGGGTCAGCTGCACAATCTCCGGGACCCACCTGGGTCAGGACGACCCGGGTCAGAACCACCATGACGCCGAGCTCCGATTGAGCGAGAGCAGCACCCGCGTCGGACCCCGATTGGGCCGGAACCTCCATGACGTCGAGCTCCGATCGAGCGAGAGCAGCACCTGCGTCGGACCCCGATTGGGCCAGAACCTCCATGACGTCCAGCTCCGATTGAACCGGAGCAGCACCCACGTCGGACCCCGATTGGGCCGGAACCTCCATGACGTCGAGCTCCGATTGAACCGGCGGAGCACTCCCGGTGGACCCCAACTGGACCAGCGGAGCACCCCCGGTGGACCCCGATTGGGCCGGTAAGGCACTTCCGGGCGAAGCATCGGAGGCGAACACCATGCAGAGAACCGGAACCTCCAAGGTGACACCCAGAGCAGGTTCATCTCCAGTGACCCTGGGGAGAGGCTCAGAGGGACAAAAGGAACCGGGATCAGGATCACCGGTAGCGGTAGAGCCCAGCGAGACAGGCTCGAGCGCAGCAGACGGCTGCACCCGGCTCGCCCCCCCCCCCGAGAGACAGGCAATAATGCTACAGAAAATGGATGAGAGATAGAAAATAGAGCACTCGCCTGATCTCGGGTTCTACCGCCATCCAGGACTTCGATGCTCCGGGTTCAAACGGGAGGAGGTCGTCGTCCGGTTCCCACCTCCGTCGTGACGTCATCCGCCCCTGGAAGAGGGGCTCTTGCAGCTCGAGGACCCCCCGACGTCATCGTCCACGCTGGCGGTTCATGTGGCGTGGAGGTGGGGGGCTTTCGGCCCACTGGACCGGACTGTTCATCTGTGGAGTCCCAGGGACACTCCGTCGTCGGCACAGGCTCCAACCAGTCGTCCGATCTCCTCTGCCCAGAAAAAGGCTGCGGGGCTGGGGTCTTCTGCCCGAGGGCCGCAGGCTCACTCCTCGTCTGGTGACGCTCCTCAGAAGTCGAAGCGTGCTCAGCAGGGGGAGACACAGAGGCAGCGGGTTTAATTAACATATCAGCAGGGAGTAGAGGCTCGGGGGGCTGCAAACCCCGAGCCTCACCCCCAGGAGTCAGACAGAACAAATCACTATTAGATGGAAAAAAGTGAACTTGTACTTGCGTGCCTCCCGGAGGGGCGGTGGAACCTGCTGTAGGGAACATCATTCCATCCTCCTCCCACCAGGTGGTGGCCGGAGACTCTCTTGAAGGAGGAGAGGGGGCCACTCGGGATGGTGTAGCCGCGCTGTCCACTGGAGCAAAACTTCTCAAACTCCCAGCCGCTGGAGAAGGCGTCGAGGCGGAGGGGGCAACAGCCGAGTCGGGCCGGGCGTGACGCGCTGACAGCTCAGCGGGGGAAGCAGGCCCGGGGGCAAAGGCTGCAGGGATCTCCTCCTGGTGAGACGCTGGAGAGCCAGCAGTGGGATGAATGGGGTCAGTCCAGTGAACCGGAGCGGGTTCCGGAAGGGAGTCGCGCTGAGAACGTCTCTGGCCATGGCACCGACGTCTACGACGGGCCCCGGGTGGTGCGAACTCCAGGACTGGATCGAGGAAAGGATCCGGATTCCAGAGCGGGCAGCGGGAGCTCCGATTACTCCGCCATCGGCCTCGTTCCTCCTCGATCTCCTGGAGCGCCTCGCGGTGGGCGGCGATCTCTTGTCTCTTCGCTTGGACGTCCAAGTGGTTGATGTAGCGGGGAGACAATCGGTCGAGCGTTCTCTCAGCGCAGTCCAGGTAATAGTGCACCTCAGATGAGTCGTCAAGGCAAGCGGAAGCGCTGATGAAGTCATCCACCTCTTCCAGCGCCTCAGGCAGCTGGAGCCAGAGATCACCCCACCTTGCGGCTTCCTCCTCTTCGTACATCTGAATAATCTGGCGTTGGGCAGCGATGTCGAGCCTCCTCGCGGCGACCTCGGGGTGACCGTTGTAACGGGAAGGCAGACGGTCAAGCACCTCCTCAGCCCGATCTAAATACCAATGTTCATCGGGCTGATAACCGAGGAGAGGAGGGGCGAGGGAGGTGTCAGGATGCCCATCGAGGTCGGAGGCGATGATGAGGATTTCATCTACCTCCTCCAGCACCTTGGTCAGCAGGCTGTGGGAACCCCGAGAACGACTCCGCTGAGATGGCATGTTTCCAACGCCATGTACCTGGACAGGAAGGGGCAAAGTTCCCAGAACGCAACTTACTGAGAACGGCGTCTCCTTCTGGCGGCTGTCTACTGTCACGGCTGGCCCTCACGAGCCAGCATAAGATGCCACAGTTCAGTAAGTTGCAATTCAGTTCTTTTATTTATATTGCACAGGGCTTGGGTGTACAACACAACTTGCCACGCAGGCTTCGTTACACAACACAGACACAGACAAAATGAAAATAGCAAAAGTAATACCTCTATACAAAACAGGAGACAGTCATCGCTTCACAAATTACAGGCCAGTCTCTTTACTCTCACAATTCTCCAAAATACTTGAAAAAATCTTCACTAAGAGACTGGATGATTTCACTGAAAAACACAACCTCTTTACAGATAGCCAGTATGGTTTTAGAGCAGATAAATCTACATCTTTGGCACTGATCGAACTTATAGAAGAAATTACTAGTTGTATAGATAAAAAAAATGTTGCTGTAGGAGTATTCATAGATTTAAAGAAAGCTTTTGACACCATTGACCACAGAATACTACTAAGGAAACTGGAAAGGTATGGGATAAGAGGGGTTGGACTGAGTTGGGTGGAAAGTTATTTAAGTAACAGACAACAATTTGTACAAATTGGAGAGCACAAATCACCCTTCACGGACATCACTTGTGGTGTGCCCCAGGGGTCAGTTTTGGGACCCAAACTCTTTATTTTATATATAAATGACATATGCCAAGTATCAAAAATTCTGAAATTTATTTTGTTTGCGGATGACACAAATATCCTCTGCACTGGTGAGAATTTGCAGCAGGTTTTAGAGGTGGTCACAACTGAAATGAAAAAATTAACGCAGTGGTTCAACAAAAATAAATTATCTCTAAATCTAAAAAAAACAAAGATTATGTTGTTTGGAAATTATAAAATAAATCATGAAATATTGGTAACGATAGATGATACCAGAATAGAAACAGTACAGGAAAATAAGTTCCTGGGGGTGACGCTTGACAATAAAATCTGCTGGAAACCTCACATCAGTCACATCCGGGCCAAATTAGCAAAATGTATAGGCATACTGGGGAAGACGAGACACTTCTTGGACTATAAATCATTGGTCTTATTGTACAATTCATTGTTTTTACCTTATCTTAACTACTGTGTAGAAGTCTGGGGAAACACCTACAAAACCAACCTACAGTCAATATGCACATTACAAAAAAGAGCTATAAGGATAATAAACAATGCAGGATATACAGACCATACCAATTCGTTGTTCTTAAAGTCACATGTCATAAAGTTCATCGATTTAGTTAAATTTAAGACAGCACAAGTAATGTACAGGGCAATTAATAATCAACTACCAACTAATATACAAAAAATATTTAAAAAAGAGACAATGATCATAATTTGAGGGGAGACTTAAACTTTACAAAACCCAAGATACGTACTACCAAGAAAAGTATGTGCATATCTGTCTGTGGGGTGGATTTGTGGAACAGTCTAGAGCCGGAACTGAAACTATGTACAAACAGAAATCAATTCAAAAAGAGGTATAAGCATCATTTGCTGAAAGGGTATATGTTAGAAGGGTAGTAGTTATATGTACGATTCATTATGTTCACTCTGGGATATTATGGGACACTATGGAATGGTGGGTAGGACAGCACTGTGTATATCTGTGTTGTTTGAGGCTGGTTTTGTTGTATGGACATCATTAGAATGGATCCGTTAGAATGGATGGGTGTTAATGTTGATTTGTAAAAAATACAGTAAATTGTTTACTTGGGGTCTTAAAGGTGGTAATTTGTATAAAATTCACATGGGTGTATCTATGGAAAAGAGGAGATGGAATTAATAAGTGTTCACTTCTTCCTTCTCCCTTTCGAACAGTGTATAATGTTACTTTATTGCATTTGCCATTTGCTTGTATTTGGTATATTTTTGTGTTCGAAATAAACTATCTATCTATCTATCTATCTAACACAATATGAATTCACAATAGAGGTTAGCGGCTAGGACGAGGGGCACTTGTACGCCGCAAAGGCAAGGAATATTAAACGTGGAACAGGGAGAGAGTTATGGCAGAGACGAGGAGCTCTCGTCCGCCACAATTAGGAAGGAATGTCAGCAAGGGAGAAGTACAATTCCAAATAACAGACAACTTACATGCAGCGGGATACGTCGGGGAATCCAGGGAGCATGTGGTAAGGAGACAGGGGAAAGTCATAAGACTTTTGACGAGACAGCCGCAGAGTCCAATTCACTCGCACTGACATTTAAAGCCAGCTGCTCATGATTGGCAATGCAGCGCAGCTTCTCAGGCTCTGACAGTGGAGAGCCCCCGAGCGTCTGGCCAATCAGAGCCCGGGAAACCTGTGTGACGACACCTGCTGTCAAAAACCTGACAGGGATGAGGAATAACCCGAGCGCTCGGGATATGACAATACCTAAGAAAACAACACAGGGTAGGAAGAAGGTTGTACCCTGGTGGAATGACGAATGTAGTATTGCAATAAAAGAGTGAAACAAGGCATTCAGAGAGCTGAGGAAGAATATGACTCGTGAAAACTTAATAGTGTGTAAAAAGAAAAGGGCAGTAGCTCGAAGGACTATTAATCATTTAACTGCCCTAGGTGCCATGTGGCGCCTGGGGCAATGCAAGGCAACTCAAGCACCCCCCCCCACCCCCAGTGGTCAAGTGGTAAAAAATTTTCTCAATAAAATTGTTCAGATTTCCAAGGCTATAACTTGAAAGTTACAAGTGATAATGGCTTACTTTCAATTAGAAAGACGTAGAATATGATCCAAAGTTTCAGATAGGAATAAATTTACACATCTAATTTGCATAATGTCACGGCAGCTATATAAATTACATAACTCAGTCAAAAGTGGACTTTGGACACATTTACATAAAGAATGGTCGGGGGGGGGGGGGGTTACGCTGATTTGTCTACAGAGGTATGTTTTTATCTAATCTTCAAAGTATATTAACCAGAAAATCAATAAAATGTAAAAAAAAAAAAACCCAAAACATATATTTCTCTTTCCTGTTGCCAGGTGGGGGGGCTCGCCCACCCATGTGACTGGTCCATTTTCGTCCATCGTAGTGGATGTTTGTGTGTTTGCTCAGCCATTTACACCATGTATCACATCTCCAAACTCTTATGATTACCCCACGTGAATTTCATTTGTATTACGCAGCTGTTTTTTTCTGTTTGGTGCATTATTCCTGTGGGAATCCTTGCTGCCTGTGGTCGCCGCCATTTTGGTACTGGTAGCTCAGTTGTTTGTCCATCGTGATCAATGTAACACATTTATTTAGTCATTTACACCCGTGTACCACATCTACAAACTCTTATGATTATCTCCGTGAATTTCGTTTGTATTATGCAGCTATTTTTCCCATTTCATGCAGTTTCAGTCATCATCGCGGTAGCGATGACCAAACATGGCGGCATCCACATTGGTGTGTGAGCTCAAAGCAGAAAAAGGAATAATAATAATGAGGATTTCTTCTTCTTTGCTATATTCCATGTCAGCCATGATTCCTTCGGCGTGTGTCTGCCACCTTCTAAACTGTCAGATCAATAGAGATTAGTACAAATTCTCAGTATAGGATGTAGGTAGGTGTATAATTGGTAGGATGTATAATTGGATAATGAATTTTTTTAGCACACAGGACAGTTAGGGTTAAAGTAGGATCAGAAGTTTCTAATGACTTTGAAATAGAAAATGGTGTTCCTCAGGGGAGTGTGATAAGCCCTTTTTTTCAATATAATGATTAATGACATGTTTGAGGATCAAGAGGGATCCATCAAAACAGCACTATATGCAGATGATGGAGCCATATGGACGAGGGGAAGAAATGAGAAATTGGTGTTCAAAAACATCAGGAAAGCAATGGAGAAAGTGGAAAAGTGGTCATATGACTGGGGATTTAAATTTTCAAACAGTAAAACCTGCTATATGACTTTCACAAAAAACACAGAACTGGTACAGAACCATCAACATTATATAATCAACCAACAGAGAAAGTCAGTGAGTTCAAATATCTAGGATTGTGGTTTGATAGTGCATCCACATGGAGAGTTCATGTTGAAAATCTGGAGACAAAATGCAAAAAAGTCATTAATCTCATAAAAGCTGTAGCTGGACACGAATGGGGTGCAGATAAACAGGCATTAATTGACACTTACAGAGCACTAATGTGCTCGACAATAGACTACGGAGGCATGATTTATGGAGCAGTGGCAAAGACGACTCTGGAAAAAATAGAACGCAGCATAGAGCACTTCGCCTGTGCATTGAAGCCATCAAAACAACACCAAACAATGCAGTTTTAATAGAAGCAGGAGAATTGCCAATGGATTTGAGAAGAGATAAACTCGCATTATCATACTGGGTCAAGCTGAAAGGAAGTGACGAAGCTAATATTTCAAAAACAACACTACAAGACTGCTGGGAATACTCTAATTTCCAGGGACATGGGTTTGGGTGGATAATTGAAAGAAGGACCAGAATGTATGGGCTGCACTCTATTGATATAGCTATTACCAGTCCAGTGAGTAATGTTCCGCCTTGGCTGTTTCTGGGAATAGAAGTAGACGCTAGTCTGCTAATGAGGAAAAAGGATTGGTATATGAGTGAAGTTGGTGTTAAAACAAGCATTTACCTCAGGAACAATTACTGTAACTTTTTACAGCTCTATACTGATGGTTCAAAGAATAAGGAGGGCTCTGTTGTAACAACCAAAAGGAGGGAAGACATCACTGTGGCAAGACTCAGACTGGATCACACAGGTTTAAACGGCACTTTATTCACCATGGGGAAAAGCGAAAGTGACAAATGTAGAGAATGTGGAGTAAAAGAAAATGTAGAGCACATCTTATTACACTGTCACAAATACGGAAATGAAAGACAGATAATGGAAAATGAAGTTCAAGAGGCTGGTAGGGAATGGGATTTAACTGGGTTCTGGGAACAGATGGAGATGGAGAGGCAATAAGAATCACGAGAAGGGCTCTTTTCTCTTTTTTAAATAACAGGATGAAGTCATAGAAGTTAGGGGTCGGGCTCAGATGACATAATGCTACACACTCTTGTACAGTAGGTGGTGGTTTGCACCTTTCAGTTGTTTGCTATCCACCAGTAACCGAAAGAAGAAGAAGAAGAAGTAATGTGTCCATACCGTTGTCTCTTGGAAAAGGTGAAGGGAAAGCAGTAATCAAGAAAAAAGGAATTGAGCTATGGCAAAAAAGATGGGATGAAGATCATAAAGGTAGATTGTATTACAAAATACAAAAATCTGCGGCAATAAAGAATTACATAACAACCAAAAGGAGGGAAGACATCATTATGGCAAGACTCAGACTGGATCATACAGGTTTAAACAGCACTTTATTCACCATGGGGAAAATTTTAAGTGACAAATGTACAGAATGTGAGACCAGTAGGGAATGGGATTTAACTGGGATTCTGGGAACGGATGGAGATGGAGATGGAGAGGCAATAAGATTCACGAGAAGGGCTCTTTTCTCTTTTTCAAATAACACGATTAAGTCATAGAACTTAGGGGTTGGGCTCAAATGACATAATGTTACACACTCTTGTACAGTGGGTGGCGGTATGCACCTTTCAGTTGTTTGCTATCTGCCAGTAACCGAGAGAAGAAGAAGAAGTAGTGTGTCCTAATCGGGTGATGAGTATGTCTTCTTTCGTGAGTGACTTCTGCTACAGTAGTGTGTCCTATTCTTCTTCTTCTTCTTTTAGATTTGATTGGCAGTTGGCAACCAGCTTACAGGTGCATTACCGCCACTGACTTGATTATCATTACTCTATATCTTTGAAAAAGGAGTTCTTATAAGGAGTTCTGAACAGCTACTCATGTTTGAAAAAATTATCCGTCCTTGGACTGCGTCCGGGACCAGGAGCTTGTCGTCACCTGTAGTGTGTCCTATTCTTAATCGGGTGACAAGTGTCTTCTTTCGTGAGTGATGGTCTATATGACATCATAAAGACATCAAGGCAGGCATCATAGGACATCACAGGACAACATGCCTACAGCATCTTCCTTGGTGGGATGATAATTGTAATAAAGCTATTAAAAATAGAAATAGGACATTCAGACAAGGGAAAAACATCATACTTTGGAAGCAGTGATTGAGTACAAACGGTGTCAGGGAATCATCTGGAAAACAATTAGAACAGCTAAGAGTTTATTTTGGAGGCGGTATTGTACTATAGGAGGAGAAACACAGCTATCAGATATTTGGGGAATGATTAAGAAAATGAGTGGTATTAGGAGATAGTACAAAATACCAGTGCTAGACAATAATGGGGAAGTAGCTGTTACTAATATAGACAAAGCAGAGCTTTTGGCACAAACTTTAATGAAGATTCATAGTTCAGAAAACCTATTAGACAAAGCAGGGAAAGCACTTTATCCAAACACCCACATGTGAACATAAGGAAGAATACTTAAAGGGGCATGATAGATTTGCCATTCACTCTGTCAGAATTGAAAGGGGCTATTCTGAAATCGAAGCAGTCTTCACCAGGGAAGGATGGTTTATGTTATATGATGTTGGCGCACATGGAGGACAGTGCACTTCAAACAATATTAAAGCTGTTTAATAAAGTTTGGGAAACTGGGAAGATTCCTAGGGCATGGAAACAAATCAGTTATAGTACCAGTCTTAAAGCCAGGGAAAGATTCATCAGATCCCAATAATTATAGGCCAATAGCTCTTACCTCACAGTTAGGGAAAACAATGGAACGAATGGTGACTGAAAGGTTGAATTACATTTTAGAAGGGAGGGAATGTCTTTCTCCTTTTCAAATTGGATTCCGAAAAGGGAGAAATACTATGGATTCCATTTTGCACCTAGAATCTGAAATTAGGAAGGCCCAGGTAAATAGGGAAAATGTGATAGCTGTCTTCTGTGGTGTAATCTAAGTATTTCATATGTGGAGCCACTAGGGGGCGACACAGACCGGATGTTGTCAGGAGTACAACAGGACGGATAATAATATGGCGGAGTTCGTGTGTTAATGTTGTTGCAGCGAGTTAATAAAGGAGGCTCCGTGTTCACCCAAAGCAGCAGTCTTTATTTATAAAAGAACCCAACACAACATGGTGTCAGAAGTTGGTGCGCTTTGAGGTGAGAAAAGTCAGCTTTGCAACTGGCTAGCGGCTATGCCAGACGAAGTTCAAAGAGCTGCAGCTGCGCCAATTGATCCAGTAATGGCGGCGGCTACTCCAGCGGCAACCTTCACCATTAAACCACCGGAGCCCTTCGACTTTGCGAGACCCCAAGAGTGGGAAAAGTGGATAAGACGTTTTGAGCATTTTAGACTGGCAAGTAACCTGAATAACTCATCTGAGGTGAACCAAGTAAATACGCTGGTTTATTGCATGGGAGATGAGGCTGACGACGTGCTAAGAGGGCTCGAGCTAACGAGTGTGCAGCGCCAGCAGTACAATGCCGTTAAAACAGCCTTTGATAGACATTTCGTTCCCAGAAAGAACGTGATTTATGAACGAGCAAAATTCAACAAGCGAGTGCAACAGCCGGCAGAACCAGTAGACTCGTTCATAACAGCACTCTACGCGCTGGCAGAAAACTGTGAGTACGGTGCACTTCATGATGACCTCTTGAGAGACAGGCTTGTAGTGGGTCTGAAAGATTTGTCGCTGTCAGAAAGAATGCAGCTTGACAAAGATCTTACCCTAGCTAAAGCTATAACAATGGCAAGACAATCTGAAGAAATAAAACGACAACAAACTGACCTAAGAGGTGAAACTAGCATTAACAGAACAGCCGTGGATGCGGTACACATCAGAAAAGCCAAGCCAAACAAGTTCATAATCAAGGAACAAAAACAGATTAAGTCCTCAAGGCCTCAGCAGACAAAACAAGACAGTAAAGTTTGTTCCAAGTGTGGCAAAGCACCAGCACATGCAGCAGTACGGTGCCCAGCTAAAAACGCGGAATGCCATAACTGTAAAAAACGTGGACACTATATTAGAGTCTGTAGGTCCAACCCAACTGTGAATGAGGTCACTGACAATGCAGATGGACTTTTTCTGGGTGAAGTGGATCTAGGGGAGGATCCATGGCTGGCAGACATAAACGTGAGAGGAAATAAAGTGACTTTTAAGTTAGATTCCGGAGCGGACGTCACAGCGGTTTCTGAACAAACATTTGAAACCTTCAAGAAGAAAAATGAACAGTTGGAAAAGGCACAAAAACCACTCTACGGACCGGGTGGAACTGCACTAACTGTGTTAGGGTCTATGACAGAGACTATTACATACGGTGACAAGAGCGCTACTGAGAAAATCTATATTGTCAAAAATCTGCGCATGGCACTACTGAGTAGAACAGCTTCCGTGAGACTGAAACTAATTGCCAGAATTGACACTATAGACCAAGAGACAGTGAGAAAAGCATACCCCAAGTTATGCGATGGACTTGGGCTTGTTCAAAAGCCATACACAATTAAACTGAAACCTGATGCTAAGCCCTTTTCACTCAAGGTGCCAAGGCGTGTGCCACTGCCGCTCATGGCTAAAGTGAAAGAAGAGCTCGAGAGGATGGAAAAGTTGGGAGTCATCAGTCGCGTGGAGCAGCCAACAGATTGGTGCTGTGGCATGGTTGTAGCTCCCAAAAAGGACAAAGAAAAGGTGTGTATCTGTGTGGACATGACACCTTTAAACGAGTCAGTGTGTCGCGAAAGATACATCCTCCCGTCTGTGGACCAAACACTAGGCATGCTCACAGGTGCTCAGTACTTTTCAAAGCTCGATGCAAATATGGGATTTTGGCAAATACCACTGTCTAAAGAGTCGGCCTTTCTCACCACATTCATTACGCCATTTGGCAGATACCACTTCAACCGTTTGCCATTTGGTATTTCCAGTGCTCCTGAACATTTCCAAAACATGATGGTAACAGAGGTTACATCGGGTCTTGACGGAGTCGTCTGTCACATGGACGATATCCTGGTCTGGGGATCCACCAAGGAGCAGCACGATGCAAGACTGCACGCTGTCTTGAAGCGCGCGGAGAAAGCCGGCGTTACATTGAATATGTCAAAATGTGAGTTTGGCAAAAGAGAGGTTAAATTTCTTGGGTTTATTGTTTCAGCAGAAGGAATGAGGCCAGATCCAGACAAAACCCAAGCTGTTCAGGACATGAAAGAGCCAAGCAACGTGAGCTCAGGAGCTTTCTCGGAATGGTGAACCAGCTGGGGAAGTTCATTCCGAACCTTTCTGAAAAGGACAAACCATTGAGAGACTTGCTTTCAACAAAGAACATGTGGTACTGGGGGCATGAACAACAAAATGCGTTTTGTAATCTCAAACAAGAACTGTCCTCTGCTCCTGTATTGCAGCTCTATGACCCAAACAAACCACAGAAAATATCTGCAGATGCCTCTTCATACGGATTGGGGGCAGTCATGCTACAGAAAGAGAGAGACGTGTGGTCACCAGTTGCTTACGCTTCCCGATCATTGACACCTACAGAGCAGCGCTACGCACAGCTGGAAAAAGAAGCGCTGGCTCTCACGTGGGCCTGTGAAAGATTTAATGACTTTATCCTGGGTCTGCACTTTGAACTAGAAACTGATCATAAGCCACTAGTGAGCCTACTGGGAGGACAAGCTTTGGATGCGCTTCCACCGCGTATACAGAGATTTCGTATGCGCCTAATGAGGTATTCATACACTATAAAGCACATCCCTGACAAAAGTCTAACCACTGCCGACACGCTCTCACGCTTACCGCTCACAAACAGTGTTACTCACACAGACACAGATCTTATGGAGGACACTAACATTTATGTTGACTCTGTGCTAGAGGGACTCCCTACAAGCAGCAAATATCTTGCAGATCTCCAAGAGCAACTGCAGTCCGACAGCGTCTGTTCACAAGTCATGAAATACTGCACAGAAGGCTGGCCGGATCGTAACCAGCTACAGGGAGCGGTGAAGCACTACTGGTCTGAGAGAGCCGTTTTGAGTGTGCATAACGGACTACTACTGAGAGGCACGAGGTTAGTTATCCCTGCTAACATGAGAAATGCAGTTTTGGATAAGATACATGAGGGCCACCAGGGGGTGGTTAAATGCAGAGAGCGCGCCCGTCAGGCTGTATGGTGGCCAGGTTTAAGCAACCAGATCAGTGAAGTTGTACTCAAATGCAGAAAGTGCTTACAGGAAAGAGTTAATGTGAGAGAGCCTTTAATGCCCACAGATTTACCAGAAAGGCCATGGCAGAAGTTGGGAGCTGATTTGTTCACGCTACAAGACAAAAACTACCTGTTATTAGTGGACTACTTCTCTAGGTATATAGAGATTGCCCAGCTCAGCCCAACTCGCTCTGCCAATGTCATTGTGCATTTAAAATCAATGTTTGCACGTCATGGAATACCGGAGATACTGATCACAGATAACGGCCCGCAGTTCGCAAGTCAGGAAATGGAAGACTTTGCAAAGGAGTACTGTTTTGAGCACGTGACCAGTAGTCCCAGGTACCCCCAAAGTAACGGTGAGGCAGAAAGAGCTGTCAGAACAGTCAAAAATCTTATCAAGAAAGCCAGTGATCCATACAGAGCACTGTTAGCCTACAGAACCACAGCGTTGGCAAATGGCTACAGCCCAGCACAGCTTCTCATGGGGCGTAGGCTTCGTACCACCCTGCCAATGCTTCCAGAGGCCTTGCAGCCATGCTTGCCGAATCTGCAACAAATTCGTCACGTGGAAAAGGAGAGACGGATGAGGCAAACAGAATGTTTCAACAAAAGACACAGAACGAGAGATTTGGATAAACTGTTACCCGGAAACTCTGTTTGGATTACAGATGCAAAAGCACAGGGCACAGTGACATCTGTCCACAAAACTCCACGGTCCTATGTCATTAGTGGACCACAAGGGACAATCAGGAGGAATCGCACTCATCTTGTGCCTATGTCGATACCAGAGACTGAGATGGAACCACAACGGACCCAGTCAAATGGAAAAGACACTCCTACAGAAACTGTTTCTGAGCCCAATGCACAGGAAACACCAGGTGTTGTTAGAACCAGGTCTGGTAGAGAAGTGATAAAACCAAAGAGACTGGATCTGTAGAGTTTCATGTTAATATTCGTGAAAGCAGAGTTGAGTTCTAAAAATGCCTTCCTTAAATAGAAAATAAGAGGCCTTTGCATAATATGTTCTTACATGGCAACAGTGTGAAAAAAAAAAAGAAATGTTACAGATTTGTTAAAGGGGGTGATGTGTTAAATTTATGCTGTCATAGTTAGTTGACAAAAGGGAACGGAAATAAAAATGTATTTTGTGTTTTCAGCTAAAAGGGGTCAACTTGGCTTCAGTAAGGGGGATGTGGTGTAATCTAAGTATTTCATATGTGGAGCCACTAGGGGGCGACACAGACCGGATGTTGTCAGGAGTACAACAGGACGGATAATAATATGGCGGAGTTCGTGTGTTAATGTTGTTGCAGCGAGTTAATAAAGGAGGCTCCGTGTTCACCCAAAGCAGCAGTCTTTATTTATAAAAGAACCCAACACAACATCTTCTTTGATGTAGAAAAAGTGTATGACATGCTGTGGAAGGAAGGGTTGCTGATTAAATTAAATCAATTTGGTATTGAAGGTAATTTATACAATTGGGTATTAGATTTCCTGTATGATAGAACGATTGAGGTAAGAGTTGGTACAGAGTACTCCAAAATATATCAAGTTGAAAATGGTACTCCCCAAGGCAGCGTGTGTAGCCCTGTTTTGTTTAATATTAAAATTAATGATATTTTTGAAGGAATCGACAGGGGAATAGGGAAGGCCTTATATGCAGATGATGGAGCCTTCAGGTTCAGGTTCAGGTTACTTTATTTGTACCCGTAGGTAGATTTGTTTTGCAGTCAGGTGACATCCATATTTACAAACCACAATTACATTCAACATGAACACAAACACAGGCACACATGAAGCTGATTATAAACACGATAAAAGTACTCAAGGCTCCACCAATCAGGACATAGGACACAGAGATAAGAGAAAAACAAAGAGATAAGAGAGAAAGGTCATATTAAAAAGTTAAAGACTAGTCAAAGAGGTTAAAAACTCAAAAGTCTAAAACCCAATAAAAGATTTAGTGTTATGACCCGAGCGTCGGTTCTGATCGTGCTCGGGTTAAAGTTATGTCTCGCTGCCGGCCTTGACAGCTGCGGGCGGTATTTTGGCCTCTCCGGGCTCTTATTGTGAAAGTGCTCGGAGGGGTTTCCGCCTGTCAACAGTCGGTCAGCTGTGTGTCATCTGTCATCAGTCCCTGGGTTATTTAAGCTGTGTGCTGCCGTCATGAAGACGCAGCAGTGTCTGATCGCTAATGGTCACATTACTGATCGTTATTCTGTTCACCCATCGCCACGGATGCCTGGACTATCTTCACCTCGGCTGCCTAAGGGCTTGACCGTCTTTTCACCGGCATAGTAAGTGAGCTGTATAGCCTTATTCCCTCCGGTGTATTTGGTGCTGTAAGTCCCTGCTTTAGCAGTCCAGGTGCAATTATTACCTAGCTTGTCTGTGTGTGACTGTTTCCTGCCCTGGACCCGTAGTGTGCTGTATTGCCTATGCTTCCTGTTCTGCAAGGACTCTGTCATCTGTTCAGCAGCTTGTGTAAACACCCTTTCACCGTAATAAAACTCACTAAAAACTCACTGGTGGACTTGTGTGCGTCTTATAGGTGGCTCGCGAGGGCCACCGTGACATTTAGAACCCAAATTTTTTAAAAAAACTACAAAAATAAGTAAATATAAAATAAGATTAATAAATAGGTAACTAAATTATGTGCAACATATTGTTACATCTTGTTCAACTCTTTGACAGCAGCAGGAACAAAGCTGTTTTTGTAGCACTGGGTTTTACTTTTTGGGACAGCAAACCTCCATCTGGAGGGAAGAAGCTGAAAGCGGCAGTGCAAAGGGTGGGAGTCATCATTTAAAATGGAGGTAGCAATCCTCTGTACCTGTCTGGTGTACAGGGATGTCAGGCTCAACTGTGACTCACCAAGCCAACGACTGGACCATCTAACTACCTGATCCAAGGATTTCCTCTGTTTCAATTTTATCTGACCAAACCATGACACTAAAGAAAAGGATAAAACAGATTCAATAAAAGTCTGATAAAACATTGTCATTATGGTTTGGTCAGTTTGGAAGCGTGCAAGTTTCCTTAAACAATGCAAATGTTGCTGACCCTTTTTGCACACCCTTTCACAGTTCTCTTCAAAGTTTAAATTACTATCAATAATCATCCCAAGATATTTGTAGGATTGCACACATTCAGTGGTCTGGCCTTTTAGTACAGTGACTTTGTGCCTGGGAGTTTTCCTCCTAAATTCAATAATCATATCTTTAGTTTTTGTTGTATTCAGCTGCAGGTAGGAATCCTCACACCAGTGAACAAAATCATCAACTACTGGGCTGTGGCCACTCTCACCATCCTGGAGGAGACTGACAGCAGCTGAATCATCAGCATACTTTATAATGTGTCTGTTGTCATGTCTGCTCCGACACATGTTTGTGTACAGGATGAAGAGTAGTGGTGACAACATACACCCCTGAGGAGAGCCAGTAGAAGAGCACTTTTGGTCAGACAATGTACCATTGACCCTTACTGTCTGTGTCCTGTTGGTTAAAAAAAATCCAGAATCCAACCCACCAGATTATTATGCAAATCAAATTGTTGCAGGAGCCTTTCAACTAAAATATGAGGTTGGATTGTATTAAAGGCAGAAGAAAAGTCCACAAATAAAAGCCAGGCGTGTGTCCCATTAAAATCCAGATGTTTAAAAAGCATGTTAAACAGAGTGACAGTGGCATCCTCCACTTCTCTGTGAGGCCTATAGGCAAACTGCAAAGGATCCAATGCATGCTCAGTCTCAAATCTGACCAGTTTTTCAAAAATTTTCATTAAAATTGAGGTCAAAGCAACTGGTCTAAAATCATTTACCGTTTTAGGACAGCTGGATTTTGGAACAGGGACAACCACAGCATCTTTCCAGATCTTAGGCACATGTTGTGTCTATAAGGACTTATTAAAAATGTAGTGAAACACAGGACTCAGTTCATGTGCACAGGACTTTTCCAAGTGCCCACATATATTATCAGGACCCTGACTTTTGTTCACTTTTACAGCACAGAACGCCCTTTTAACATCCTGCACCTCAATATTAAAGTGCTGATTGTCTTTGAGTTCTGTTTCAAATCTTGGGTTTCTGTGCTAAAATCAAAGGAATCAAAACGACCATAAAAACAATTAAGAACATTAGCCAGCTCTGAGTCTGAGTTAAAACCATCTAAAAACACACGATTACTGCACTCTGTGCTCTGAAGGCCTGCAATAGTTTTCATACTCTCCCAGGCTGAACCAAGCTTCTTTGTTGCCATCTTGCTTTCCAACTCTGATTTATAATTCTGTTTTGCTCTTAAAATTTTGGCCTTCAGCTCTTTTGTGGCAACCTGCAGCGCAGAAACGACCCCCTGTTTAAAGGCAAGTGCTTTCCTCTGTAAGCAGGATTTAACCCCTTGCACTCTGGTCAATTTCCCTAAAAACGCCTAAAAATAACGTACCCAAAGTAAATCAAAAGCTGTTCTTCAACCCTTTGCAGCATCTTCATGGAGTTGGTCTCATTTAAAAAAAAACACTTTGAATTTTTTGGCAAAACAGTCATAATCTCTCTAAGTCTCCTGCCACTGAGTAACAGTCATCTAAACATACTGAACTTGAAGAAAATAAAGTTCGCCTGGGTGTTTTTTTAGATACAAATGCTTGCAAATAACACACAGCTTCAGATTCGGGCTGGAAAATGCAACAGAAATGTAGAACCAAGTGTTATCCAGCTGAGGTCAAAATTTTGTAGCAATACCACAAAAATGAATATATTACACAGCTTTTTTGTCAGGTTGTTCCCAGGCATTTTTGAACTGTGCCAAATTGTGCCAAATGGCACAGTTTGGAAAAACGTCTATAACTTTTGAATGATTCAATATAGAAGCTTGATCTTGGGCTCTAATGAAAGGTGACACTCAGGGCTGTGTGTGTGTGTGTGTGGGGGGGGGGGGTTGTTTATTCATTCATGAATGAATGAATGAACAAACAAGCCCCCCACACACAAAGAAGCATGCCACGTAAAAAATGTGTGGCTTTTTTTTACAAGAAAAAATAACCTACAGTGCAATAAAAATTATACTAAAATATCTGCAATGTAGAGGATAACAACCCCCCCCCCCCCGCTACAGAGGAGCGTTCAATCGTCGAACTTCTCTGCTTCAATTGGCTCGTTGTATTCGCAGTCGTTGGTAGGCGGGTCCTTCTTGCTAGGTTTTCAGTCATTGGTTCTTCAGGGTTTCAGAAACCCAATTCAAGGCTCTTATTAGTCGAATGAGAGGTCAATCAAATCTAAACCAATCAAAGCACTCCTTTGGCTTTCTGTTTGTGGCTGTGTCTGTAGTGGAAGAACGGAAATGCAGCTTTTTTTTTTTCAGTGCGCTCTGAGATGCACAGTGCGCACTAGGACGCATGAGGACGCACGAGGACTCAGAGACGTGACCGCCCGCGGTATCCTGGAGTGCAAGAAGCTAACTGATTTTGTAACCCAACGATTGTTGTTGGAATATATTTTGACATGTTTACGTGGAACGATCATGTCCCTGCAGAAAGCCATGTATGAGCATGTCACGTCCACTAAAGAGTCCAAATCTTTTCCGCAGTCTAGCATGAACACCTCCCAGTCCGTACAGTTAAAGCATTCCTGGAGGCAGTGCGCTGAATCCTCTGTCCACACGTCTATGTCTCTGGTCTTCGCGTTGTCTCTTTTGAGAGCAGTTTTATATGTGGGCAGCAAATGTAAACAGTTGTGATATGAGGATCCTAAAGGAGGAAGGGGAAGAGATTTAAAGGCCCTCTCTATTGATCCGTAGCACAGGTCCAATGTCTTTTTTCACCTGGTTGGGCAGGAGACATACTGATAAAAGTTTTTAAGTGTCTTCTTTAGAGATACATGTTTAAAATCCCATAGGATAAAATTTGGAGCCTCTGGGGAAATCGACTGCAACCGCTGTACCACATCGAAGACGGTGCTGGAGGCGGAGGCAGCATCCGCCCACGGGTGAATGTACACAGCCATTTTGAAAAGTTGGGGGAACTCGCGGGGCAGATAAAAAGGGCGTAGTGACACGAACAGAAGCTCCACATCTGGTGTACAGATGCGCTCTCTGACCGTGACAGATGTACAGTACTGTTTATTAATATATAAACATACGCCGCCCCCCTGACATTTCCCCGTTACCTCTTCCTGCCGATCCAAGCGAAGTGGGGCTCCAAAGCCGTCAATCCACAGGTCCAGGTCCCGGTCATGCGCCATAAGCCATGTCTCCGTGTAAGCCATGACACAGCAGTTCTTGAAATCCTTCTGATATCGTACATTTCCTTGAATTTCATCCACTTTATTTCTCAGGGATTGTACGTTCCCCTGTGCGCATTGTGGTTCTCTGGAAACAGTTCAGCACGTTTTGTTGGAATGTCAGGGATACCAGGAACAAAGGAAACATCTGATTGCAGTAATGGAAGGGCTAATTTAAGTTTTGGTTTGGAAACCATGATAAGAACCTCAGTCAAAGAAATAAATGTAGCTCTATTTAGATATTTAAGTGCAACTGGATTAATTAAAAGAATTTCATTTTTTTTTCCCCTGCCATTCTCTTGGCCACACTCCAACCCGGTGGGTGGCGATGGTGCACCTGTGGGCTGATTGCCAGCTGGCAATCAGATCTAGAAGAAGAAGAAGAAGAAGAGTGATATAAACAGTGACCCGGGTGATGACAACAAAACCTGGAATGCTGTTGACTGTTATGACGTGAACTTCTTCTTCTTCTTCTTCTTCTTCTTCTTCTTCTTCTTCTTCTTCTTCTTCTCTCGGTTACTGGTGGATCGCAAACAACTGAAAGGTGCATACCACCATCTACTGTACAAGAGTGTGTAACAATATGTCATCTGAGCCCGACCACTAAATTCTGACTTAATACTGTGTTATTTAAAAAAGAGAAAAGAGCCCTTCTCGTGATTCTTATTGCCTCTCCATCTCCATCTGTTCCCAGAATCCCAGTTAAATCCCATTCCCTACTGGCCTCTCGAACTTCATTTTCCATTATCTGTCTTTCATTTCCATATTTGTGACAGTGTAATAAGATGTGCTCGACATTTTCTTTTACTCCACATTCTCTACATTTATCACTTTTGCTTTTCCCCATGGTGAATAAAGTGCAGTTTAAACGTATGATCCAGTCTGAGTCTTGCCATAATGATGCCTCCCCTCCTCGCCCCCAGAGTCGTCTTTGCCACTTCTCCATAAATCATGCATCCGTAGTCTGTTGATCGCATCAAAATGTCACAAAGCTATGAGGAAAACATCATAAAGCTAAAGGAAAATGTCACAAAACAATAATTTTAACGTCACAAAGCTATGAGGATTACATCATAAAGCTATGAGGAAAACGTCACAAAGCTATGAGGAAATTTGTCATGCGGTGGCCCTCGTGAGCCACCATAAGATGCCACAAGTCACCGGTGAAGTTTGCACAGTTTATTGTTAACAAAAGAAAACACAAAACAATGAGCCATGGTGGGCAAAAACATATCACACTACATGAAGACGATCAAGGCAATAAAGAGGCTCACTTACGATCAAAACCCAGGGATGGTCGATGCGTCCGACCATGAAGGAATCGTTGACAAATCTTTGACGAGACTGCCGCATTATTCTGCTCCCAGGGACCTCTTAAATGGAGGACCGCTGATGAGCCGAAATGCAGCACAGCTGTCAGACTTGACAGCAGGAAGCCCCTCCGAGCGCTGTCACAATAAAGGCTCGGGGAGCCGGAAGGTACACACCACTGTCAAACCCGATGAGGATGATGCATGGCTCGAGCGCGGACAAGATCGGTGCTCAAACCATGACAGTACCTCCCCCCCAAGGGCAAGCTCCGAACACCCAGTGATACCCAAGCCCCCCACCCCACCCCAGGGTGGGCGAATGGGGGAGCAGGCCTGGAGGGAGAGGACCAGCAACAAAAAAACACAATACTCCCCAATGCACAAATCATAATTAAAACAGGCACAAATGAGGCAATTACAGAGCACGGTTAACAGAGAATACAATACTCCATAATGCACAGTAACACACAGGGCAAGAAAAGAAAGCAAAAACCCCACAAGTTAAGCACGTTACATCCCCCAGACAGAAGAGGGGGGAAAAAACATGCTAACAAAGGCAAGAACACTGAGTACAACTATCACACCGAATGACCTTCAACCTCAATGGGACCACACAACCCAAGAGGATGACGACAGGCAGAGTCCAAAAACAACGGGAACAGTTCCGGTTGTCTCCCTGCGTCCAATGGCCAAGGGGTGATTACGGGGAAAAGGACAAGATCGGGCGGCCTACCTCAGTCCCAGGCCCGGAAAGTCAGAACCTCCGGCGGCTGAACCAGGTCGCCCAGTCGAATGCACAGTATGTCGGGTGGCCGACCCAGGGTGCCAAACCGGCGAAACAGTTCCTCTGGCGGCCGACTCGCATCCCTCAGCCACCACAACCATGGGGAAACAATTGGCAGCGGCCTCCCTGGCAGGGGGAAGACGTGGGAGAGCCGGGCCGAACATAGAGGCCCCCCAATGGCCCCCGGCAGTGATGAGCTGGGTTGGTGACTATAACGAGAGAGATGAAGGTGACGATGAGCCCACACAATGTCAGGTTGCAAAGGGTCTGCGGCTCCTTCACCGACCCATACCGATGCTGCACTCGCGGCTGCACCCGCGTTGGACCCCGATTGGGTCTCGGCTGCACCCGCGTTGGACCCCGATTGGGTCAGCACGACACCGGTGAAGACCTCCGACCCCGAACCTGGAACCTCCAGCACAGCGACTGTGATTGGCACCGCACCGGTGACTCTGGAAGAAGGCTCAGGAGACAAGAAAGAACCAGGATCAGAATCACCGGTAGCGACAGAGCCCAGCGAGACGAGCTCGGGTGCAGCAGACGGCTGCCCCTGGCTCGCCTCCCCGAGAGGCAGGCAGAAATGCTCCAAGATGGAAAGGAGAAAAATAAAGTAGAGCACTTGCCTGCACTCGGGTTCCGTCACCGTCCAGGACTTCGTCGATCCAGGCTCAGGACGGAGAAGTTCGTCGTCAGGCTCCCACTCGGCCACGGCGGGTTCCGCAGCCGGCATGATGGTCTTTGCAGTCTGAGGACCCTCTGGCGCTGACGTCCACGCCGATAACCCGCACGGCGTGGTGGCAGGGGACCCTGACCCTGCTACTCTGTGGAGACCTGGGGACGCTTCATCGTCGGTGCAGGCTCCATGCTGCAGTCCGCTCTCCTCCTCTGCCCACGATGTGGCTGCGGAGCTGGAACCAGGCTCTCCAGAACCGCAGGCCCCCTCCTCGTCCAGCTACGTAGGCCTGGCGTCGTGGACTGCTCAGCTGAGAGAGACACAGAGGCAGCAGGTTTAGTGATAAGAGCAACAGCAGGTGGTGGGAGCTCGGGGGACTGCGAACCCCGAACTCCGCCCCCAGGAGTCAGACAAGGCAAATCACAACTATGAAAAGAAGAATGAACTTGCACTTGCCTGTTTCCTGGAGGATGGATGGTGCCTGCTGTAGGGGACATTGTTCCTCCCTTTCCCCGCTGGATGGTGACGGACGGCCCCCTGGGAGGACGAGGAGGAGCCGCTCGCGATGGTCCACTAACGGGCTTCGCCGGGGCAGGACTCAAAACTCTTTCAGCAGCCTGAGATAACGTTGATGAGGATGGGGCAGCAGCCGAGACGATCCGGGCACGATGAGCTGATGGGACAGCGGGAACAGGTGACCCGGGGGGAGAGGCTGTGGGAATGCCCTCCTGTCGTGACGCAGCAGGGGCGGCTGGCTGGGAGGTAAAGTTCCTCCAACGACCCGGAAACGGATTCAGACGGGGTTCTTGCTGAGGCTCGCTTAGAACGTGGCGCCGACGTCTACTGGCTGATGTCGAGGCGAAGGCGAGGTCCGGAAAACGCTGCTCTTGGGCGGAAACAGAGGCGAGCAAGTCAGCGTACTCCAGATAGTCATTCAGCTCAGGATTCCTCTCAACCAGCCTGACAGCCGCCATCACGTGCTTTATGATCTGTGTGGGGTGACCGGCGGAGTGAGCTGCAGCCACTCGGTCCCAGATAGAGATTGCTGTCAGCTGCAACCTCTCTGGGGGATTCCCGACTGACGTCATGCTCGTCCGGGGATGACCTCTGGGTGGTGCGAACTCCTGGACCGGGTCGGGGACAGGAACGGGATCCCATAGCGGGGAGCGAGGATGCCTCCTCTTTGGCTTCCTGCAGGAGTTTCCCTCCAGTCCACGGAGTATGTCGCGTTGTGCGGACGATGTCCCTCCTTCCTTGCGACGACTTCAAGGTGGTCGGAGTAGCAAGGAAGGCAATTAAGGATATCCTCAGCGAGGTCCAGGTACCGGCGTACATCGCTGTGAAAGTCGCAGAGGGAAGCAGTGACGAGCATTTCATCTACGTAGTCCAAGGCCTCCGCCAGCTCGTAGCCCAGTCTCCGAGCATGGCCCCTGAGCGGTGGCATTCTCCCAGCACGCAGTTACCCAGACAGGGAAGAACAAACATCCAATTAAGCAAACTCACCGGGACTGGCGTCTCAGTCTGGCGGCAGTCTATTGTCATGCGGTGGCCCTCGCGAGCCACCATAAGACGCCACAAGTCACCGGTGAAGTTTGCACAGTTTATTGTTAACAAAAGAAAACACAAAACAATGAGCCACAGTGGGCAAAAACATATCACACTACATGAAGACGATCAAGGCAATAAAGAAGCTCATTTATGATCAAAACCCAGGGATGGTCGATGCGTCCGACCATGAAGGAATCGTTGACAAATCTTTGACGAGACTGCCGCATTATTCCGCTCCCAGGGCCCTCTTAAATGGAGGACCGCTGATGAGCCGAAATGCAGCACAGCTGTCAGATTTGACAGCAGGAAGCCCCTCCGAGCGCTGTCTCAATAAAGGCTCAGTGAGCCGGAAGGTACACACCGCTGTCAAACCGGATGAGGATGATGCATGGCTCGAGCGCGGACGAGATCGGCACTCGAACCATGACAAAATTATCACAAAGCAATGAGGACAATGCCACAAAGCAATAAGAGGAAAACGTCACAAAGCTATGAGGAAAACATAATCAAGTCAGTGGCGGTAATGCACCTTTGAGCTGGTTGCCAACCGCCAATCAAATCTAAGAGAAGAAGAAGAAGAAGGTAGCCAGTCCTATTTTCTATATGACAGCATCGCTCCGGTGATGAGTATCTCTTCTTTGGTGAGTGATGGTCTATTTATCAATTGCCAGATAATTTTTTTTGTTGGTTTAATTATCTGCCAACAGAGCAAGAAAATTTGACTTCTCAAATTGCCTAAAACAAGTTAAAACTAGTTGTGTTGGATGATTAAAATTTTTAATCGCGAATAATCTTTTGGAATGTTGAGTTAACTGCGATTAATAATGTGTTAATTGTGTGTTTTTCCCTACAGATACAGTGTACCTTAAGTTGGTAATTTTTCAAGTTTGTCATACTGTTATGAACATGGGAGTGGACAAATATGCTTGCTCTCTTCACCTGCAGGTTTATTAAAGCTCTCAACATATCAAAAATGACAAAATCTATGCAGAATATCCTCCAGAAGATTCTCAAAAGCAGACTGCATGTGCAAACAATGGAATGCCAGGGCTCATTTAACCCCTTGAACTCTGTGAATTCCGCGGGCGGTCACGTCTCTGCATCTTAGTGCGTCTCAGTGCGCACTGAAAAAAAAAAAAGAAGCTGTATTTCCGGTCTTCCAGTACAGACACAGCCTTGTTACAACCTGAGAAAAAAGCTGTGTAATATATTCATTTTTTTGTGGTATTTTTACAAAATTTTGACCTGAGCTTGAAAACACTTGATTCTACATTTCTGTTGTGTTTTCCAGCCAGTATCTGACAGCTATATGTTATTTGCAAGCATTTGTATCTAAAAAACACCCAGGCGAACTTTCTTGTTACTCAGTAGCAGGAGCACTTAGAGAGATTATGACTGTTTTGCCAAAAAATTCAAAGTGTTTTCTTTTAAATGACACTAACCCCATGAAGATGCTGCAAAGGGTTGAAGAACAGCTATTGATTTACTTTGGGCATGTTATTTTTAGGCGTTTTTAGGGAAGTTGAATAGAGTTCAACAGGTTAACATCACTGCAACACAACTCAGTATCCAACCAGCAGCCACAAATGGAGCTTGCTCTTTCTCCCATAGCAAACATGCACAACTTTTAAGAAGATCAACACAAAACCATGAACTTCGTGTATCACAATAGACACAATTTCTGTTTTAGCAGAAAAATTGCAAACATAAACAACTATCTCGCCTGTGATGACACCCCACCGTGCTGCAAAAATGGCGGGGGAGTGAATGAACATTACAAACACAGCTTGAGAATTTTTTTAGACTGGTACTCACCAACAGTTGGACCCAAAGCTATGAGGATGAAAACAGGCAAATTTCTGTCCGTGTCAGCTGCTGGAGGGTCAGCTACAACGTAGCATGTAGCTACTAGCCAGCTTCCACAGATGAAGAACAACCCAACATCCAGACAAAGTTTTGGAGGAGGCTGTAACAATTATCCAGGTAAGAACTCCGACAGATAACGTTGTAAACTTAAACATGACAGCACTTTGGGGATTTCATGGCTGTGTCTGTGGCCAGAGCGACTTTGGTACGGAGAGCCGCTAGGCCAAAAAGTACTGTTTGCACTTCTTCTTCTTCTTCTTTTAGATTTGATTGGCGGTTGGTAACCAGCTTACAGGTGCATTACGGCCACTGACTTGATTATCATCACCCTATATCTTTGTATAAGGAGTCCTGAACAACTCCTTATGTGTGGAAAATTATCCGTCCCTGGACTGTGTCCGAGGTGTGGCTGTCTGCTGTGGAGTGAGACTTTTGTGCTTTCTTTCTGCCGTTAACTGTTGTTAACCGCCAGCACAAAATTTGTCACCGTTAAGGGGGGCAAAGTGTTAATGGGCAATTTAATGCAATAACGCCAACACCACTAGTTAAAACCATTGGAAAGCATGTAAAATTTTCTTACACATAATCTGCACAGTAAGAATAATATTTTGTCAGACAAAAAACAAGAATAAACAGTGTTAATTTATTTCATTTTACTTATATTTGACTTTTTGCAGTGTGGTTGTGTTTTCTACCTCAAAGTTGCTTTATTTTTCGGAGAATCAAAAATGAGGCCATAGTGGCTCAGGAGGTAAAGTAGGTCACCCAATAACCAGAGGGTTGGCGGTTCGAATTGCACTGCCCCCTCCTTGCTGTTGTGTCCTTGGGCAAGACACTTTACCCACCTTGTGTTCATGGTTCATGACACTGATGTATGAATGTGAATAAGTGTTTGGTAGTGTTTGCAGAGGCCGTTGGCATGAATTGGCAGCCATGTTTCTGTCAGTCTGCCCCAGGGCAACTGTGGCTACAGAGGTAGCTTACCACTGTCATTGTCTGTGGAGCAAATGAATAATGGACTCATTGTAAAGTGTCTTTGGGTGTCATGAAAAGTGCACTATAAATGCAATCCATTATTAAAAAGATAGCTATTACACATTTTTAAACTGAGATTGTGTTGGGGGGGGTGTGCAAAACCTCTCAGCCCCACGGCCTAATGGCAAGTTAAGGTGGCCCTGATGAGAAGCATATTTCTCACCAGCAGAACAGCGACTTCTCATGAAAACTTATGAGGAGAAGAAGCATATAATATTTAAAAAGGAAAAAAAAGCTGCTATAAATAAAGAGAGAGAAAACTATTGTAGCATTCTTTACGAATGCAACCTGCAAAGGCTAATGGGAAATTTTAATGTCTAAAAATGAGCATGTTCTCTTCAAGCAAATTGTTTGAAAACAAGTTAAATCATCGGTTAAGCTGGGTTCACACTTCAGTGTTTGGACTGACTTTTACAGATGTTTTGAAAATTCTGAGAAATTAGTCCAAACGTTGGTGAAATTATGTTCATGAGCAGCTTTTTTTTAATCCAGTGCACACCAACTTCTATGAACTTTTACAAACTTTTGTGAACTTTTGCTCACATTTGCCACGTTGCATTCAGCATTAGCAAACTTTTGCAAACTTAGGCTAGTGTATGGGCAGCAGTTACCAACTTAGGTTAACTTAAGCAAACAAATACTCAGCGCAGGTCAGCTGACATCAGCGTCGGGTGACGCTCATATAAAGATCAGCGTTTGTGGAGGCTTCCTGCCATTCTGGACCTGCTTTTTTGGATGGATTCACACTAAAAGTTTGGACCAACTTTTACTGACGTTTTGTCAAACGTCTGGCTCTGCTGTCAAAAACTGATAAAATTTAATGGTAGTTGGCAAACGTTAGCAAAAGTTGTGTTCATTTGGAAATAATCATCGGTGAAAGTTGTGCTCAGTTTGTAAAAGTTCCTGAGCACTGGGCTAAATTATGCAGCGTTCAACTAAGTTGGACTAAGTTAAGCTCCGTTGGCAAATGTTGACTGAAATGCTGGTGGAAGCAAATGTTTTTAGACTGAAACTCACTTCAAACATATACGGATGAAAGAGAAAAGGAGAGAAGGGGGAATTTAAAAAAAAGAAAATATATATACGGGCAGCACGGTGGTGCAGTGGTTAGCACAGTGGCAGCACAGCAAGAAGGTCATGGGATCGATTCCACCCTTGACCATCGTGGGTTCGATCCCACCCCCAGACCATCGGTGACCCTTCTGTGTGGAGTTTGCATGTTCTTCCTGTGTCTGCGTGGGTTTACTCCAGGCACTCCGGTTTCCTCCCACATGCCAAAAACATGCAAGTTAGGTTAATTGGCATCAAAACTGGGGATTCTAAATTGTCCTTGGGTATGGATGTGAGAGTGAATGGTTGTCTGTCTCTCTGTGTTGGCCCTGCGATGGACTGGCGATCTGTCCAGGGTGTACCCTGCCTCTCGCCCAAAGATGCTGGGATAGGCTCCAGCCCCCCCGCGACCCGAAAGGATTAAGCGGTAGAAGATGGATGGATGGATGGATGGATGGATGGATGGAAAATATATATATATATTGTAACGTCGGGGCTGTGATAAGGTGCGGGGGATTCTCCAGGCATGCTTTATGCCACGGGGTATTCAAAGACTGTTATTATTCTTGTGTTCTGAGCATTATTGTTGTACCATTGTAATTGTGTTATAAGTCTGGTTGTGAGCGTGTTGTTTTCCCTGCATGTGAGAGACTACGTGTCTGTGTCACCCTGAGTGAGGTGAGTGTGTGTGTGTGAAGGACCTCCCTTCTGTTCTGCATAATTTGTCAGTGAAGAAATAAATGCCTGTTACATTCCAAATCCTCTCTCATTATTGTTTGAACCCTTGAAACATCACACTGGTGTCAGGAGTGGGATATTTGAGAGATGGAAGCAAGGATCAAGGCAGAGATTTGACAGCTCGAAAAGCTCATCGCCCAGATGAAGATGGGCAGCAGAGCAGGCATGCCAGTCCCTAGAGCTGCTCGCCGCAAAGAATGGAGAAATGGGCTGGATGGCGCAAGTGCATCCCATGTCCCGCCTTTTTCAAGGCAGAATGGGGAACGCCAGCACGGAAACTACAAGCCAGCGATCCCATTGCAGCCGAGGGCAGTGATCAGCACAGAGGCGACCATCCCAACCCCGGTACCACCAACCCGCCAACCGGCCAAGCTTCCCCGCTTTGGTGGCGAAACCTTACTGAACGACTACCTCATCCAGGTTGAATTGGCCACCATGCTCAACAGCTGGACACCTGAAGAGACAGCTGTGCAGGTCACACTGGTTCTGGAGGGCAGAGGTCTCTGCACGCTGGCCGATCTCCGGCCTGAGGAACGTCACAGCTGGCCAGCACTACAGGGACTACTTTGGAGGCGGTTCGGGAGGGCAACCCACGCTAACCACACCAGGGAACAGCTGGCCAGCCATCGGCGATGCGACAGAGAGAGCCTGCCGGCTTATGCAGCAGATGTCTGGCTGCTGACACAGCATGGCTACCCAGACTTCGAGCCAGAGGCGGTGAAGATGCTCACCCTGCAGAGTTTCATCCAAGGGCTCCACCTGGCCTGGCTCCAAGAACACGTTCGGATTCACCCCGCGAGTAGCTGGGAGACAGTTGTGGCAGAGGCGGAGTGGGTGGAGCCGATGCTGCAGTGCACGGCTGATGTTTCATCACCAAGGCAAGAGCTTTCCAGGCCATGGCTGAGAGTGAGGATGAGGAGGAGCTGCGCCAGACCACAGCTGCATGGCTGGCGAGAGTACGACGGTTCCACGAGGAGGGATGCTTCTGCTGCGCAGAGCCAGGCCACGTCTCATGCCACTGCCTTGCACCTACCCTGTGACAACCAGCCCCCTCACCAGCTTTAAACTAGAGCAAGGTGGCACAGACAGGGATCTGCTACCTCTCACAGACATTTTCCCCAATGAACTCTCACTACGTCTGGGCCGACTTGGACTCTCGCCGGGGCTATACCTGAAGTGCAGCCTGGACAGCACTCCAATCTGGGCCCTGATCGACACCAGTTCCACCATCTCCCTGGTCCAACCTGGGGCGCTGCCCAGTACAGATGAACTCAGACCGCAAGGGTGGGAACTCACCAGGCCCTGCATCACCACAGCCACCAGTGAACATGCCAGATTGGAAGGGCGATGAGTCCTTGTGGGAGTGGCCGGTCAGAACACAAACCACCTGTTCTGGCTGGCTGATATGCAAGACCCTTGCATCATCGGACAGGATCTGCTTGCAGCATGGGGTGCAAAGATTGACGCCACCAGTTCTTCTCTCCTGCTGGGGACTGAGACCATCATGCTCTGTGGCAAGAGCCAGATGGGGAACCAGCGGGCCCACGCGATCAAGGGGCCATCAGCGCAGGCCGAGCTGAGGGGATCGTCGCCAGAGCCGACCTCTGCAGCACCACCAGTGCAAGCAGAGGGATCGTCATCACCGCTAGAGACAGCAGCGAGGGGGCCACCAGCAGAACAAATCACCACATCATCAGAAACTCAGCAAGCAGTGGAGTAGCTGTTTCAGCGGAGCTGCAGGGGGTTAGAGACGGGGCAGAGATGCTAGCTGCAAGAGCTGCTGGACTGCTACATCGACATCTTTGCTGCCAGGGATGAACAGTGCACCCGACCCAGCTTGGTGCAGCACCAGATCGACACTGGTGAGACCAGGCCACTCCAACTCCACCCCAGCTGTCTGCCTTTTTCAAGGTGGGTGGCAGCAGAGCAAAGGACTCAGGAGATGCTGGAGGTGGATGTCACTGAGCCCTCCAGCAGCCTCAGGGTGGCACTGGTGGTTCTGGTCAAGAAGAAGGACAGTTCGTGGCAGTTCTGTGTGGACTATTGGCGCCTGAATGGCGTCACTCTTAAGGACTCCTACCCTCTGCCCAGCATTGATGATGTGCTAGATTACGTCACCAGCTCCAGCTGGTATTTAGCTCGCTTGACCTCCGCAATGGCTATTGGCAGATAGAGCTGTCATCAGAGGCCCGCAAGAAAACAGCCTTCTCCATCGGGCAGGGACTGTAACAGTTCAAGGTGATGCCGTTTGGACTTTGCAATGCCCGGCCACCTTTGAATGCCTGATGGAGCAAGTGCTGGCTCACGTTCCCCTGAGCCGCTGCATTCTTTATCTCAATGACCTGCTGGTTCACGCAGCTGATTTTGGTGGTGCCCTGTCCAATCTCCGGGAGGTGTTGGATGCTGTCCGCTGGGCCAGACTGTAGCTCCACCCTCAGAAATGCCACCTGTTTCAGCGAGAAACCACCTTCCTGGGCCATGTCGTCAGTGCTGCAGGAGTCACCACTGACCTAGAGAAAGTGGCAGTGGTGAGAAACTGGCCGGTCCTGTGGGACGTAGGACAGCTGTGGAGCTTCCTCAGACTAGCCTCCTATTATAGGAGGTTTGTGAAGGATTTTGCAACCATCGCCAGCCCGCTGTATCAACTAGCATAGAAGGGCCACAGGTTCGAGTAGAGTGAGGACTGTGTTACTGCTTTTTTCCAACAGAAAATCTGTGCTGCGGAACCTTGACCCGAAGGGGTGGTACCTCAACCCTTCATTGTGGATACAGATGCTAGCAACCAGGGCATCGGGGAGGTGCCATTCCAGGAGGGAGAACACTGAGAGCACGCGGTTGCTTTTTTCAGCCACACTCGCAGCAGAGCTGAAAGGAATTATTGTGTCACCCACCGAGAGCTGCTGGCAGTCATCCAAGGGCTTCGCCATTTCTGCCCGTACATTTACAGAGGGAGGTTTCAGCTCAGGATGGACCATGCTTCTCTGACCTGGCTACTGAACTATAAAGAGCTGGCTGGACAGTTAGCGAGATGGCTGGAGGCACTGCAGGATTATGATTTTCAGATTGTGCATCAAGTGGGCCGCCTCCATGCAAATGCTGACATGCTGTCCCAGCGCCCCTGCTGCATGCTGAAAATTTTCAAAGAACACAACTTTCGCCAGCAGTTGCCAACAAACACCAGCTATCATTAACTTTTACCAGCGTTTGCCAGCATAGCCAGACATTTGCCAAAACGTCAATAAAAGTTGGTTCAAACGTTGTAGTGTGAATCCACCCTTACTGTGCTAAAGTTGCTTGGTTGAGATTTTTTGTGTTGCAGGTTTTATGTCAGCACCATCAGTGTGAGCACTGTTGTGGGGAGAGACCCCTACTTTCTTGTTTTGCTGTAAAGAAAAAACAAGTTAGAGGAAGAGGTGGATGTTGGTTTTATTGCTGAGGACTTCTGAACTTCCTGTTAAGAGCAATCCATGCTAAAGGATAACCAGTGATACTCTGAAAGAGAGCAAGAGTTAGTCATCCTGTCTTATAATTAACACTTGCAGACTTTGACTTACATGTGACCAGTAGAAGTGTATGTTATTGAGAATTGTTATCCATTTAGATTAGTTGCACTTTCCCACAATGTTTTTAGCATTAAAAGTTGTAATATTTTTATCTGTCCTTCATAAAGATCAAACGTGTCCAAAAAGGACATTACATATATGTTGACTGACTTTTTCTTACCTGCAGTGTCTGGTAGTAACAGTTTAACTTCTTGAGCCACCAGATGATGATAATGATGCTGTAAGTTCTTTAATTATTAAAATCACAGGCACAGGATGTCCTGCCAGAACTGTTAATACAAGTTTGATTGACTATGGCGGGGGAAGGCACATCTGCAGATAAAGAGACTGTTGCTGGACTCAAGAAGGCTTGAGGTACTGTATCATAAGATATCTCAACTCAATACTCAGTAGAAATGGAAATATAATCCAAGGTACTGAGAAAAGTGAACCTGGAGATCTAGAAACTGAAAAGAGATGTAACTGAATATTTCATTACACACTGTAACCATGTCTGTAAAACTATGTATTCATCTTTTTTCCTCTCCAGCTTCAAGGTGACAAGTGCCTGAAAATTTAAAAAAATAAATAGCACAAAAATCCTTCAACATTGTGGTGTCTTCTCTTCTACATGACTATCCAGTACACTATTTTGTAGAGCGAGTTTAAGTGAAACTAACCTTTAATCTGGAAAGATGTGCTGTGACAGTAATGCCCTAAAATGCACTTACACAGGAACATCACTAGACATTCATGATGTCAGTGCAGTAATAATAACAGGCTGTGTATCATCAACCTCAGATAGTAAATGACCGTCTTCATAAAAAAGTGTAACGCTGTGGTTGTCAGTAATAATCACTACTAATCAGAATCAGAATCAGAATCAGAATCAGGTTTATTGCCATTGTTCATGTAGTACACAAACTAGGAATTTGTCTCGGTACAATGCTGCAACATTAAACATGATAAGATAAGAGAAATAAACTATACATGTAATAAAGTGTAGGATACTATATGGATGATTATACTTAAATGAATCACAATATATCTGTATCATCATCATACAATTCAAGAAATCTCTGTGTGTCTCTGTCACGACCATAGGACTCACAAAAAGATCATAGGACCGCCTATGATGTTCCTATGATGTGTACGTGATGTCCTATGATGTTTTTTTGATTTTGTATACTGGATGGATGAAGCAGCCACGGTATGGCGCTATCCCTTTACTATTCACACACATATTCACACCTAGGGCCACTTTTAGAGTCTCCAGTTAACCTAACCTGTATGTTTTTGGCCTGTGGGAGGAAACCGGAGAACCATGCAGACATGGGGAGAACATGCAAACTCCACACAGATCACTGTTGGTCAGGGGCTGGGATCGAACCAGGGATCCCATGGCCAAGGGAGAGTTGCTGTGCTGCCGCAGTGCTAACCACTGTGCCACCGCACTGCCCAAGTTCCTATTATAATATACTATATACTATAAATTATCCATCCTTGGACTGCATCACTCACGATCATAGGACTCGCTATGACATCACCAAAGATCATTGGACTCAGTAACTTCCTACGGGTATGCAGAAATTCTTGCTTGAGACAGACACACAGACAGAGATTTCTTGAATTATAGAGTGATGGGTTAGACATATAGAGTGATAATTGTAGAGTGATATCTGAAGATTGAGTAGGTGGTGGTAATGCACCTGTAAGCTGGTTGCCAACCACCAATCAAATCTAAAAGAAGAAGAAGAAGAAGCAATTCTTGCTTACACTTGGTTTCTATGGGCATGCACAGGTTTCTACCGGCATGCACGGGTATGCACTAGATATTTTAATGCAAGATACATTTTTCTTAATCTGCAAAGACTGCAGGGAGCATCTGTAACTAATAATGTATTAAGTGAATTGCCACTCCTTATAAGTCCAGCCCCCCTCCCACCCACCACCCACCCCTCTGGAACCTGATATGCTCCACTTTCTCATTCAGTTCAGCTTCTTTACTCCAGCTGACCAAACACAGTCTGCTCTGAAAATGGATGTGTTGGCCGTTCCTGCTAACAGACCTAAAGGATGGTATCTTTCTCTGATGGCTGCCAACACAAAAGGGCCAACATTCGCCTGGCTGGACCCTTCCAGACTTTACTGCAACTCTCAGGTATAGATAGAGAAGAACATGGGTTTACAGCAGTTACTTCAGTTGCTGTTGTTTCTGTCTTCCAGCTCATGAAACTACAGTGTAAATGTAATCTATCTGCACATTCATACACACTCCTTACATTTAATTCAGGCTCTGGCAGATTGTGTCAAAGACCTTCTAAGTCCCTTCGACAGTGACCACATTGACCTAGTTGCTGGCATAGATGCAATGGGATTCATTTTGGGTAAGTAAACAAATCAGCTCACACTGAGAGGAAAAAAAATGAATTGAGCCCAACCACTGCTTGTTTCTACTATCCACTAGTATACTCAAGCACATGCAGGTCAGGAAACCTGACCCTCAGGCAAAGATACTAAATTTAGATATTTTAACTGCCCTAAACTCTCACATGTGGCATGGTAGTGTGGTTGTTGTACTCTTCTCCTATCAGCATGGATAAATGTTACTGATATTGTTTTTCAGGGGCATGTGCTGCCACCACCCTGGGGAAAGGTTTTCTGGCTCTTCGTAAAGCAGGACACCTGTGTGTCGCCACCCAAAACCAAACTTACACTGACTACACGGGCAAAGAAAAGGCAATGGAAGTTAGACTGGACGTGCTCAGGCCAGGTTAATCTTTCTTTCCTTTACATTTAACTGTGTTAACATGCAGTACATAGCCTATAAAGATAAATGTCTGGCCACCTTATGGTGGAGAGGCTGAAAGATATATAAGAACATTCAGACTGCTGTTATCTGTCTCACTGTATAAACATTTAGTCATTTATTGGATCAGTCATGTACAGCACTACAAAAGTCTTAAGCTCCCTTTCATTTCTTTATATTTTGTTTCCAAGGTGACAGACTTTCTTGTACATTTTGTACACCGTGGGCTGCACGGTGGCGCAGTGGTTAGCACTGTGGCAGCACAGTTTACCCTCGGCCGGGGGATCGCAGAGATCGTGGGTTCGATCCCTGCCCTCGGCCAACAGTGATCTGTGTAGAGTTTGCATGTTCTCCCCGTGTTGCGTGGGTTTACTCCGGGATTTCTCCGGTTTCCTCCTGCATGCCAAAAACATGCAGGTTAGGGATACGGGGCGCTTGCGCACGCAGCGACCGGCAGCTGGTGGCTTGCCACTAGACTGCAAAACAAATCTACCTACGGGTACAAAAAAAAAAAAAAATTTAATGTGGTCTTGAGCAAAAGTTCTTCAGGTTTTCTGAAAGTTTTTCTTTGAACATTGCTTGCTTTTTCTCCCATTTTCAATCTCGTTCTTCTACCTGAACATTGTGCAGTGGAAGACAAACGAAGCAGCAGGTCTAAAAATAGCATTTATAGCTGATGAACAGTATCCCAATGTCATGTTGTTAAGAAATACAAAAAATGCAGCAAAGACCTGACACAACCTGAGACATGGTTCTGGAACTTCAGCTGATCTACCTTCTGTTCACCAAAACCTCATCAGAAATGGTCTTAGTGGAAGGATGGCTGTCAAGAAGCCATTTTAAAGGAAGGAAACCAGGGTAAAAAGGCGGAGGTTTGTTAGATTCCAGGAGAACTGTTCCAGAGTTTTACACTTTTCTTGAAATGTTTTCTGCTCTCTGGCTAGTTGTTTTTTGGCATCACCAGAAGACTGACAAAATTGAAGGCAGTTTCAGCAAACTTTTAGTTTGATTTGACCAAAAGCATGTTTTGGGTTTTTTTTAAACAAAAGCATGTCAAAAAAATTTCATTAACATCTCTTGGAGCTGTGTGGAAAAAGAGCATAATAAGGGCTCTTCAATTACAGCAAGAACTAAAACTGCACTCAACAGAGATGCAGACCCACACCTTACAGCCCTATCTCTGTTGGAATGTCATGCAGTAGGGAAAATCGATGCTTGACTTTCTGCTTCAATTCTGATGGGATACCATGACCTATTTTCAGACCTTACTGATTTTCGAGGTCAAACTCAAGGTCACTGGACATTCAAGAGGTGTCCCAGATCACATTCTATGTTATGTTATTACCTACACCAAGGAGGTAATGTAATCGGGGTGGTTTGTCTGTTTGTCCGTCCGTCCCTCCCTCTGTCTGTCTGTTTCCATCCATCCATCTTCTTCAACTTAATCCTTTTCGGGTCGTGGGGGGGCTGGAGCCTATCCCAGCATCTTTGGACAAGAAGTGGGGAACACCCTGGACAGATTGCCAGTCCATCGCAGGGCCAACACAGAGAGACAGACAACCATTCACTCTCACAGTCATATCTAAGGACAATTTAGAATCCTCAGTTTGATGCCAATTAACCTAACTTGCATGTTTTTGGCATGTGGGAGGAAACCGGAGAAATCCCGTAGTAAACCCACACAGACACGGGGAGAGCATGCAAACTCCACACAGATCACTGTTGGTCGGGGGCTAAGATTGAACCTAGGATCCCCCGGCCAAGGGTGAGTTGCTGTGCTGCCACAGTGCTAACCACTCCGCCACCGCTGTTTGTTAGTAGGATTACACAAAAACTACTGGACGGATTTTGATGAAATGTTCACCAGTGGTAGCCCTTGGGCCAAGGATGAACCCATTAAATTTTGGTGATAATCTGAGAGTGCATACCTCCACCAAAGACTTTGTTTAAATTTGTGCAGCAGGATTACACAAAAACTACTGGATGGATTTGGATGACATTTTCACCAGAGGTGGTCCTTGGCCTAGAGAGGAACCCATAACATTTTGGTGATGATCTGAGAATGCATACCTCTGCCAAGGCTCTTATCTTCTCACAGAGTCTTGGCAAGAATACTCCAAAACTACTGGATGGATTTGGATGAAATTTTTACCAGAGACGGTCCTTGGCCAAGAGAGGAACCCATTACATTTTGGTGATGATTCAAGAATGCATACCTCTGCCAAGGCTCTTAACTTCTCACAGTGTGTTAGCAAGAATCCTCCAAAGCTACTGGATAGACTTTGCTGCAATTTTCACCAGAACTGTCTCGTGGCATACATACGAACCCATTACATTTTGGAGGTGATCCATGACCAATGGAAAGAGCCTTGGTGGAGGTATGAGCCCTCTGAGTGCCTTTCCAGTTTCCTCTTGAGTTAGAGCAAGGATAAACAGACATACAGGCAGACTCAGGCGGCCACCCTATCCACACCCTGACTCCATCAGCATGGGTAATGATTATCAATTTCTAGATGTCCAAGGACAGCCCCATAATGGAGGACTAGTATAAGGAGATCATGAGAATAGTCTCTCTGGAAAAACTGAACTAAATCCTCCATGACAATATTGAAGGTTTTATTGAGAACCGGTAACCTGTCATGGATAAAATGGAGTTGTTGAATCTTCACTTAAGGTCAGCACTATTCTGGTGCTCACTGCACTCCATCTAAGAAGTTCTGATAGCCTGGTGGTGAGGGTGGGTGTAAGATAAAAACTTTTTCTGTCTTTAAGAATATTCTAATGTAAATGAGAAGAGGAGAGTCCAATACAAGCAACATAAGTTTAATACTTGCAAGGGACAGACTCTCCCATCACCACTACGGATTCCTTCCGCTTCCTGGGCACCACCATCACCTGGGACCTCAAGTGGGAGCCGACCCTCAGCTCCCTCATCAAAAAGGCCCGGCAGAGGATGTTCTTCCTGCGGCAGCTGAGGAAGCTCAAGCTACCCACCAAGATGTTGGTGCAGTTCTACACAGCCATCATCGAGTCCATCCTCACCACCTCCATCACCGTGTGGTACGCAGGAGCCACTGCCAGGGACAGACTAAGACTGCAGCGCGTTGTGCGCGCTGCTGAGAAGGTGATTGGCTGCAAGCTCCCATCCCTCCAGGACCTGTACACCTCCAGGACCCGGAGGCGTGCAGGTCGGATCATAGCCGACCCTTCACACCCTGGACACGCACTGTTTGCCCCCCTCCCCCCAGGTAGAAGACTTCGGTCCATTCAGACTAAAACCTCCCGCTACTTGAACAGCTTCTTCTCCTCTGCCATCAGACTGCTGAACACTAAGTGACTTATTAGACTCTCGTGCACTACGTACAGCAGCTCAACCAGACTCATGACAATTATCACTGTTTTCTTTTGCACTACCGTCTGCACTATGTGGAACTCCACAATATCTGCTACTTGTTAATATATTTAATAATTGCATAGATTAGTATTACTCATTCATATTTTATATTTTATTGCATGCATAGTTTTTTATTTTAAAAATGTTTAGTGTTTAATGTTGCAGCATTGCACCGAGACAAATTCCTAGTTTGTGTACTACATGAACAATGGCAATAAATCTCATTCTGATTCTGATTCTGATTCAGGGAGCAGACACACCAGAACACACAGGAAGAAATGCTCAGTTTGGGGTAGTCCCAAACACTTTTAGAGCTACATTGTCATGTGTCTGTCACAACGGCCCTCACGGACCGTCACAAGACGCCTCAGTCACCAGTGAGTTTGCAGTGGTAATTTATTGTAGAGTAAGGATGAACACACACAGAACACATACAGCGGCTGAGTGAAGTCTGAGCCGGGGAACACCCGATGCGCCAGACGACAACGTTGATGATGAGCTAGGCAAACAGGAACATACCTGAGCATAAAGGAGCACCATCAAAACGTAGCAGGATATAACAGATGATCGTAACAGGAGAACATAACAGGATATAACAGAATATAACAGAATATAACAGAATATAACAGAGACTGCCGCGCTGGAGGACATTTAGCACCCGCTTATATCTCTGGCGGCTAATGACCCCAACGCGGCACAGCTGCTGCTAATGACAGCAGAGCAGCAGCTGACTTTGACAGCAGGGAGCTCCCCCGGGCGCCTTCACAATAAGAGCCCGAGGAGCTGGAAGGAACCCTCAGCTGCCAAAGCCAGGGAACAAAAAGATATGAGACCCGAGTGTGGCCAGAACCGACACTCGGGTTATGACAGTACCTCCCCCTCAAGGCCGAGCTCTGAGCGGCCAGAGTACCACCCAAGCCCCCCCACCCCACCCCCCTAGGGTGGGTGGATGGGGCGCTGGCAGGAGGGAGAGAAACAACCAACAAGGCTATAGGGAAAAAAAAAAACCATAATCCCTAAAACGTGGGTAACAAAACCACAGGCAATATATATATATGGGCAAACAACGAATTGACATAAGGTGGAGGGAAAGGACCACCAAACATTGGAACAAGAAAGGAGTGAAACACAAAAATCACAGATCAAACCCCCCCCCCCCGCCCCCCCCCCCAACAGTCTCACAGAAACCCCGGGAGGAGTGTAGTTCTGACCCAGAAAGTTCGGGAGGGCCGACTGGCAACAGGAGGCCACAAAACAGGCAGGGGGAGAAAGAACAGTTCGGGCGGCCTACCCCGGTCCCATGCTCGGAAGCAGAGAATCTCAGGCGGCCGGACCAGGTCGCCACACAGGGAGTCCAAAATGTCGGGAGGCCGACCCAGAGAGCCAAATTGGCGAGACAGTCTTTCGGGCGGCCGACCCGCATCGCTAGCCCACCAGAACCGTTGAGTCAAAGTAGCCGGCGGTTCCGCTGAAAAGGGGAGAGATGAGGGAGAACCGGGCGAAGCAATCGGAACCCCAACGGCCCCAGGTGAACATGGGCAGCGCGCCTCAGGGAGACGAGGAGGATGACAATGGAGATGAGAGTGAAGAAGAAAACGAGCCTGTCCAGCATCCGGTGGCTGGGGATCTGCAGCTCCCTCACCGAACCTAGGACCTGCTGGTGCAGCACCCACGGTGGACCCCGATTGGGCCTCCGGAACCAAACCCACGGTGGACCCCGATTGGGCCTCCGGAACCAAACCCACGGTGGACCCCGATTGGGCCTCCGGAACAGCACTCCCGGTAAACCCGGTCGGTGTGGCACCAGACTCGACCTCCAACCTCGAAACCGGAACCTCTGGCGCAGCAGGCGAGAACAGCCCCTCGCCGGCGACCCTGGGAGAAGACTCACACAAGAGAGAAAACCCGGGATCAGGATCACCGGCAGCGCCAGAACCCGGCGAGATAAGCTCGGACGCAGCGGGCGGCTGCACCCGGCTCATCTCCCCTTGAGACAGGCAAAAATGCTCTAAGAGGTGAAAAAGAAAGACAAAGTAGAGCACTTGCCTGAGCTCGGGTTCTGACGCCGTCCAGGACTGCGAAGATCCGGGCTCAGAAGTCAGGAGGTCGTCCTCAGGCTCCCACTCAGCTGGGTCGGGCTCCGCAGCTGGCATGATGGTGCGTGCAGCTAGAGAGTCCTCCGGCACCGATGTCCACGCCGGTGGCCCGCACGGCGGGGTGGCAGGAGAATCTCGCCCTGCTGGACTGGACCGCTCCTCCGTGGAACCCCGGGGACGCTTCTTCATCGGCGATGGCTCCACACTGCAGTCCGCTCTCCTCCTCCGCCCATGGCGTGGCTGCGGAACCGGAACCAGGCTCTCCAGAACCGCAGGCCCCCTCCTCATCCAGCGACGTTGGCCTGACGTCGAGGACCGCTCAGCGGAGGGAGACACAGAGGAAGCAGGGTTAATATTTTCATCCACAGCGGGTGGAGGGAGCTTGGGGGGCTGCATACCCCGAACTCCACCCCTAGGAGTCAGACAAGGCAAAACAATGTCAAAAGAAGAGAAATCATCATGCACTTGCCTTTCCCCTAAGGGTAAGATAGTCTCCGTTGTGGGGGACGTCATTCCTTCCTTTCCCCGCTGGATGGCGACAGAGGGCCCTCTGGGAAGACGAGATGAGGCCACTCGAGGCGGATCCGGGATGAAGCTCGCCGAAACGGAGCTCTCGTGACACACAGCAGCCAGGATAGGCGACAAGGAGGAGGGGGCGACAGCCGGGGTCAGTCGGGCATGGAGCGCTGACGGGACAGCAGGCGAGGGCCCGGGAGAAGACGAGGCTGCGGGGATTCCCCTCTGACGAGGCGCAGGAGTGACAGCTGTGTGGGGGGTTGAGCCCTTGCGGCGACCCGGAACAGCATCCAGACGGGGGTCTAGCCGAGGTTGGAAGCCGGATTGACGACGGTTCCTTGTAGGGGGTGAGGCGAAGGTGAGGTCCGGAAATCGCCGTTCCTGAGCAGAAACGGCGGCAAGCAAGTCAGCAAACTCAGGAAACTCACGCAGCGCTGGATTCCTCTCCACCAGTCTGACCGCCGCCACCACATGCTTCATACACGCTGGAGGATTCTCAGCGGAGCAAGCAGCTGCCACCTGGTCCCAGATCTTGTCTGCTGTCATCTGCAGCTTCTCTGGGGGAATCCCAAGTGACGACATGCCCGATGGGAAAAGACCTCTGGATGGTGCGAACTCCCGGGCCGGAACGGAGGCAGGAGCGGGATCCCGAAGCGAGGGGCGACGTCTCCGCCGCTTCAGCTTCCTGCCAGGATTTCCCTCCAGCCCTCGGAGTCTCTCACGCTGGGTGGCGATGTCATCTCTCCTCACGCTTACCTCTGGATGATCGGTGAAGCGGGGAAGAGAATCCAGAATCTCCTCGGCTAGGTCCAGGTATCTACAAATGTCGCTGGGAGCGTCCAACAGCGTAGCGGTGAAGATGGTGTAGTCCACCTCCTTCAGAACCTCCGCTTGCTGCCTGCCAAGGCGCCGACAATGGCCCCTGGATGACGACATACTCCCCGCTGCAGACACTCAGACAGGTAGGAATTAACAGTCCCCAACTGCAAACTGCACGGTGAATGGCGTCTCGAAACAACGCCTCCTCTCCGGGCATTAGGCGGCAGTCTACTGTCACAACGGCCCTCACGGACCGTCACAAGACGCCTCAGTCACCAGTGAGTTTGCAGTGGTAATTTATTGTAGAGTAAGGATGAACACACACAGAACACATACAGCGGCTGAGTGAAGTCTGAGCCGGGGAACACCCGATGCGCCAGACGACAACGTTGATGATGAGCTAGGCAAACAGGAACATACCTGAGCATAAAGGAGCACCATCAAAACGTAGCAGGATATAACAGATGATCGTAACAGGAGAACATAACAGGATATAACAGAATATAACAGAGACTGCCGCGCTGGAGGACATTTAGCACCCGCTTATATCTCTGGCGGCTAATGACCCCAACGCGGCACAGCTGCTGCTAATGACAGCAGAGCAGCAGCTGACTTTGACAGCAGGGAGCTCCCCCGGGCGCCTTCACAATAAGAGCCCGAGGAGCTGGAAGGAACCCTCAGCTGCCAAAGCCAGGGAACAAAAAGATATGAGACCCGAGTGTGGCCAGAACCGACACTCAGGTTATGACAGTGTCTGAGCTCCAATGTCATCTCAGAGCTCAGACACAGGTTATTGTTGTGTTTTGTATCTCTGTTTTTTGTCTGCTCATATGTCTTGGTTGGATCTTTGTTCCTGTTTTTGCCCCCTCTCTCTCCAGACACTCCCACTTGCTGTTCACAGCCTGCCTCAGCTGTGAGCAGCTTGTAATTAGTTCATCTGTAGCTCAGCTCCCACACCTGTCTCCACTCATGCTGTCAGTTCACTTAGTATTTAAACTCAATTGGTTCATTCAGTCCTGGCCGCTCCGTTAGTCAGCATTCTCCTAGACTACATTTGTGCTGTTTTCCCCTCTGGAGCTCTGCCCAGCTCTGAGGCACAATATGCAAGTTTCTTCTGATTCTCCTGTTTTTCTCCTGTAATGCTGATCTCCCCTACAGAAGCCCTCTCTGGCTCTGAGGCATTGCATGTATAATTACCTCATTGGCATTTTTGTGTGTACACGTTTTGGAACTGTTTGCTCCTGTAGTGCTGTTTGTTTTTCCAGAGCCAGGTTCCACTCAGAGGCACTACACGGTTATTCATCATTTGGCTTTTTGTATTTGACACTCTTTGAACTGTTTGCTTTTCATTATTAAAATGCACAACTTCATCCAGCGCATGGGCTTATTTCTTTCCCTCAGCACCTCATACAGGCGCATTTGACAGTACGGAGCGGCCCGTTAATAGGAGCCCAGCTGTGGAGTTGTATGCTTCTTTTTCACCCTTTTTGTGTGTTTTTTCACCCACCTGAGTTGGAGCCTTCACCATGACTCATCTGTATGAGATGGAACAGCGGGCGGTGCGCCTCCTGGAAGACATTGTGGTGCAGACACAGACTTCCCTTTCTCCGAAGGCGGTCTGGGAGGGCCGGGACGCCGCAGCACGGGTAATGGAAGCATTCCCCAGTCTTTGGAATCAACCGGAGGCTATGGACTTACTCCTTTCCATTTATTCCCTACCGTGTGGCGCGCCGTTGGAAGAAGCCCCTACGCTGGAGCCGTCTTTCATGAAGAGGAAGTGCTCGCGCCACAAGAAGCCTTCAGCTCCTCCTGCAGCAGTTCCGCCTCCTCTTCCTCCTCCGGAGCCCTTGCCCACTCCATCGGCCGAGGGGCTGGAGGAGCATAAACAGGTTTTGTTGGCTGAGACCAACCGCCTCCTGGAGGTGAAGCCGTGGCTCCTCCCAGAATTGGCCCTGGAGTTGGAGAAGCTTTCTTCAAGGGAACCTGAGTCCTTGCTTGGAATCGAGCACGCTCTGACCTTGGAGTCTCCTCATCCCCACGACGAGCCCATGCCTCCTTCTCCTACTCGTCGCCGCCATTCCCGGAGGTCTGGCCAGAAGAATCTAACCTTCTCTCAGCCAGCAACCCCTCTTTCACAGGAGGAGGAGAATTCTGCAGCAGAGCCACTTTTTCCTCCAGCTGCCTCACCGGCAGCCACCTCTTCCTCCTCTGCACATTCATATGCCGATGTGGGTAGGGCCGTCACTCCCCTGACCTCACCCACCTGTGTGCTTGCTGAGGCAGCTCCTCCGCTGCCTACTGAGGAGCCCAGGCCCACTATGGACACGGAGAGGGATGATTGTGCATCAGGTGCCACTGGAAACATCATGTACCAGGAGAACAGGCAAGTTCAATCTCTTTCCATTTTAATTATTGATGAACTGTCTTGCCTGATCCTTGGTCAAGAGACTCAGGTCCTGCAGTCTCCTGAGTTCTCGTCACCAGCTGCGATTAACAATCCCTCACCAGCCCTCTCCGTGTCCTCTCCTCTTGCCTTTGAGAGTTTGCTGGACCCGGAACTGAGCTGTCAGATGGTGGAGGAGCCCATGGCCCTAGAGAACCTAGCTCTGGCACCAGTGGTGTGTGGAACCCCAGCTGCCACGCTGAAAGAGTCACCGGCATGGGTCACTTTGCCTGGGAAACTTGGACTGCAAACACCATCAAGCCTGCTGCAGAGACCGCCGCAGCAGAGGTGGAACCTGAGCTGAACCTCCTGAGTGCCAAGCCTGCAGGACCGTTGTCGCCTGGATTGTCAGAGTCCTGTACGGCAGTGGAGCTCAAGCTCAGGCAAGTGCACTCTTTTGTTTTTCTCTTCTCAGTAATTGAGCAATCTTGCCTGGCTCTTGGTGAGGAGGGCCGGGTGCAGCCGCCCGCATCACCTGAGCTCACCCCACTGGGCTCCGCCACTGCCAGCGACCTTGACCACTCCTCTCTCTGTGCTGTTTCTGAGCTCTCTTCCAGGGTCGCCAGAGAGGACCGAACACCACCTGAGGCCTCCGAAGATCCAGGTTCACCGCCTGAGGTCACTGAGGGCCCAGCTTCCCCCGCTGTGGAGGCCACCGCGGGTGCAGCAAAGCTCCAGCCTGGAGCTATCGTGGGTGCAGCAGAGCTCCAGCCCAGGGTCCCTCCTGGCTCTGGTGCTCTCTCAGGTCGGTTGGTCCACCGTTAAGGCAGCGTTGGCCCAGCCAGGGTCCACCGTGGGTGCAGCCATTGCCCAGGCAGGGGTCCACCGCTTGTGCAGCTGAGCTCAAGCCTGGAACTGCTGGTGGTGCAGCTGTGTCCCACGCCAGGACCACCGAGGGTGCAGCTGTGTCCCAAGCTGGGACCACCGAGGGTGCTGACGGGCAGCCTGAGGACACCGGGGCCTTCTCTCCTCTTCCAGTGGCCTTCGGGGTGTCTCTTGCTCCTCTGCCGGGTGCCGTCGTGGTCCACTGTCCTCCGCCACTGAACGCCGTTGGGGTCCCCCTTCTCCAGTCGGGCTTCCTGCCTTTGAGCCTCCCGGTGGGAAAGCCGCCTCCTCGTTCACCCCTCCAGTCCTGGTGGCTCAATAATGCTGGCTGACTGCCTGAAGGACTGGGTCTCTGGGTTGGGTGGCCCATTTTTTCCCTCCTGACTCTCTTCCTCGGGCTGTCTGCTTGACCTAGGACTTTGGTAGGCCACCAGACTGGGTGCACTGTACCGTCCACTGGGCCTGGGACTCTGGGCGGCCTCCCAAGCCTTCCAGCTTCTGAACTTGGGGGGGGGGGGGTCTAATGATATATTTTTTCTGGTGTGGGTCCTGAGCAGGGTGGTTTTTGTTCCCTCCGGGCCTGTTTCCCACCACCACCCGCCCTGGGTAGATTGAGTGGTTCTCGTGGGGGGAGGGGGGGTTCCTTTTCTATTGCTGTTACCTGGGGGTGTTTGGAATCCACCCCTTGGGGGAGGGGGCTCTGTCATGTGTCTTGAGTTCCAATGTCATCTCGGAGCTCAGACACAGGTTATTATTGTGTTTTGTATCTCTGTTTTTTTGTCTGCTCATATGTCTTGGCTGGATCTTTGTTCCTGTTTTTGCTCCTCTCTCTCCAGACACTCCCACTTGCTGTTCACAGCCTACCTCAGCTGTGAGCAGCTTGTAATCAGTTCACCTGCAGCTCACCTCCCACACTTGTCTCCACTCATGCTGTCAGTTCACTTAGTATTTAAAATCAATTGGTTCAATCAGTCCTGGCTGCTCCGTTAGTCATCATTCTCCTAGACTATGTTTGTGCTGTTTTCCCCTCCGGAGCTCTGCCCAGCTCTGTGGCACAATATGTAAGTTTCTTCTGATTCTCCTGTTTTTCTCCTGTAATGCTGATCTCCCCTACAGAAGCCCTCTCTGGCTCTGAGGCATTGCATGTATAATTACCTCATTGGCATTTTTGTGTGTACACGTTTTGGAACTGTTTGCTCCTGTAGTGCTGTTTGTTTTTCCAGAGCCAGGTTCCATTCTGAGGCACTATACGGTTATTCATCATTTGGCTTTTTGTATTTGACACTCTTTGAACTGTTTGCAGGGGTGGACGAGATTCGCCCTGAGTACCTCAAGGCCCTGGATGTTGTTGGGCTGTTATGGTTGACACACCTCTGCAACATTGCGTGAGGGTCGGGGGCAGTGCCTTTGGCATGGCAAACCGGGGTGGTGGTTCCTCTCTTCAAAAAAGGGGACCGGAGGGTGTGCTCCAACTTTAGAGGGATCACACTCCTCAGCCTCCCTGGGAAGGTCTATGCCAAGGTACCGGAGAGGAGAGTCCGGCCGTTGGTCGAACCTCGGATTCAGGAGGAGCAATGTGGTTTTCGTCCTGGCCGTGGCACATCGGACCAGCTCTTTACCCTCTCGAGAATCCTCAAGGGTTCGTGGGAGTTTGCCCAACCAGTTTACATGTGTTTTGTGGACTTGGAGAAGGCATTTGACCGCGTCCCTCATGGTTTTTTGTGGGGGGTGCTTCGGGAGTATGGGGTATCGGGCTTGTTGTTACGAGCTATTCGGTCTCTGTACGACCGTTGTGAGAGTTTGGTTCGTATTGCCAACACTCGGTCGGACTCATTCCCAGTGAGAGTTGGACTCCACCAGGGCTGCCCTTTGCCACCAATCCTGTTCATAATTTTTATGGACAGGATTTCTAGGCGCAGCCAGGGAATGGAGGGTGTCATGCTTGGTGACCACAGGATCTCATCTCTGTTGTTTGCAGATGATGTTGTCCTGTTGGCTTCATCCAGCAATGACCTAAAGCTCTTGCTGGGACGGTTTGCCGCTGAGTGTGAAGCGGCTGGGATGAGAATCAGCACCTCCAAGTCCGACTCCATGGTCCTCAGCCGGAAAAATGTGGATTGTCCTCTCTGGGTTGGGGACAGGCTCCTGCCCCAAGTGGAGGAGTTTAAGTATCTTGGGGTCTTGCTCACGAGTGAGGGGAAAATGGAGTGAGAGATTGACAGACGGATTGTAGCAGCATCTGCAGTGATGCAGACGTTGTACCGGTCTGTTGTGGTGAAGAGGGAGCTTAGTTCTAAGGCAAAGCTGTCGATTTACCAGTCAAACTACGTTCCTACTCTCACCTATGGTCACAAGCTTTGGATAATGACCGAAAGAACAAGATCGCGGATACAAGTAGCTGAAATGAGCTTTCTCTGTAGGATTGCTGGACTCACCCTCAGAGATAGGGTGAGGAGCTCAGTCATCTGGGAGAGGCTCAGAGTAGAACCGCTGCTCCTCCACATTGAAAGGAGTCAGTTGAGGTGGTATGGGCATCTGATCAGGATGCCTCCTGGACGCCTCCCACTTGAGGTGTTTCAGGCACATCCCACTGGGAGGAGACCCCGGGGCAGACCCAGGACTCGGTGGAGAGACTGTGTCTCCCAGCTGGTCTGGGAACGCCTTGGTATCCTCTCTGAAGAGCTGGAGCAGGTGGCTGGGGAGAGGGAAGTCTGGGCTTCTCTGCTTGAACTGCTGCCTCCGCGACCCGGACCTCCGGAAAAGTGGTAGAAGATGGATGGATGGATGAACTGTTTACTTTTCATTATTAAAATGCACAACTTCATCCAGCGTGTGGTTATTTCTCTCCCTTGGCGCCTCGTAGAGGCGCATTTGACATACATGATTCACACAACACAGAATATCTCTTAGTCAGCATGAAGGGAGTTGTTTGTCTTATCTCCAATAACAGCCTGAACTTGAAACGAGACTTCTTGTCTGGGGAAGTCTCCTTCTTGACAACAGCAACTTATCCATCCATGAATCTTCTCCCTGGTCTTTCTCTTTTCCTCCTGCCTGGCAGCTCCATCTTCAACATCCTTTTTTTTTTTTTTTTGTTACTTATTTGTACCCGTAGGTAGATTTGGTTTGCAGTCTGGTGACAAGCCACCGGCTGCTGGTCGCTGCGTGCGCGACCAGCTGTCCCTCTGATATACTTATTTCTTATCCTGTCCCTCCTAGTCACTTCCAGTGAGAATCTTATCATCTTCAACTCTGCCACCTTGAGCGCCGCCTCCTTTCTTTTTGTCTGTGCCACTGTCTCCACACCATACTGTTATGTCCATAACTAGTAGAAATGAACATGTCGTCATTTGCAGGTTTTACGAAGCTTTATTACAAATAAATAGTTATATACATAAAGAGGCTTAGGCACATGCCCGCTGACCAGGTGGCTCCCCGACGAAAGAGGCAGAGCCTCTTCCACCCACACTCTTATACCAGGGGCAGCGTCACCACCGGAAACCGGCAGTAGCCCCCCGGTCTAACCCATGACCAACCCGGCCGCCATCTTACGAATACAACCGGTTTACATACACAACATTCCTCCCCCCTTCAAAAAAAAATGCCAAGCACACGGATAGACACCCCCCCACACACACACACCCAAAGTTGCATCCCAATTCACACACTAAAACACAGTAATTACAAAAGCACATAAAAGACCAGTCCATGCACACACAACTAACTGGAGGGCCGGGAAGACTATTGGCGCCCCCACACGGCTGGGCGAACTATTCTGCCACAGAACCGAGCCGTGTGACAACTAGAACAAAATCAAACCAAAATCAAAATAATCCCAGAACAGCTCCACATATTTGACATAGACAAAACAAAGACTAGCTACTGGCGGCCTCCCCCCCAACACACCCTAACACACTGGGCACTTAAGAACGCTGGGTATGTAAACTAATTAACAGGGCTAAATATACCCCACCACCCCAATTTGGGTACATAGACAATGGTCTAATAAAATTCTACCCCAATACAATGTACAAACAATATATTAATGAATTTCCTAATTATAAACAGCACACAATTTACTCAAATAAATTTACACAATTGAATATAAATAGCTGAATTTAGACTAATAAGCCCCACTGGTCAGAGTCACACAAACAGTTTGTCATACAAAGAGCTGCAATTTCACTAATGCTCCGTAACCTCACACAATTACCACACTTTCACTTTTTTTTAAAAATTTAAACAGGGTATTGTCCAGTAACAAACAAAAACTGGGAAAAGAAAACATCTGGACCGAGCAGAAAAGACATAGACAAATAAAACAAAATAACTCTCAGTCCTCAGACGGGTCTTTTCCCCGAAGCCTCTGTCTTTTGACCTCCAGACTCCCCCCGCGTAGCTCCGTCTCCTCCACCTTACGCAGTTCATTCGGGTGCCGACAAGTCTGGTCAGACAAGCACAGAAACCCGTTGCTCTGCATGGCCTCCACACAAAGCCGTCTCCTCCCATTACGCTGCTCTCGCAAACCTTTTTCTCCTTTCATCTGGGCCTCAACCCTAGGTCGCACCAAGTTGCTGAACTGCAGGGAAGCCCTCTGTGGACGATGTGTCCGACCGGTCTCCACCAACGGTCCGGTCGACTCTTGGGCCCAGTCCGTGTTATCCATGGTTGACCGATCTCCCGAGCAATGAAACAAATTGCCCACTCGTTCCTCTCTTTCTGAATCCCGCGTGGGTACCTTGTCCTTACAGGCTGCCCGTGGGGTCCCGTCGTGCCATTCCGTGCCCGGGACTGGGGCGTCAACCAGATCGGCACTGGGTCCTACCCACGGCATCCTCGGGTAGCGCTGAACGTGCTTTCCTTCTTGACACATGTCCAACCAGTCCGATTTCCTCATTTCCACACCGTCCGTCGGTGAAGTCGGCCGATTCCACAGTCCGTGGCCCGACCACTCTTCACCCGACACGCTGGCAACAGAAAAACCCAGGCTATAAAAGAGGTTGCACCCCATGATGTTGACGCCCGCAGCGGTGACATGAATGTGAGCTCGGGGCACCACGACAAATCTGTAACGGGCTTGTACCTCCATAAAGCCCACCACAGCCAGTCTATCCAGTCCATAGCCGTAATAGTCTCTCTCTGGTGGATGGATGACACGATGAGGAAACAGCCTGTTCACGGTCGCCATGTTCAACACCAATATGACCGCTCCTGTGTCGATCAACAGCAGAACAACACCGTCGAGCATGACATCACAACCGATCCTCCCCGTGGTCGCTGGGGAGACTGTATGCACAATGGTGGGAGACTTCTTCGCAGTGCCTGGGTACCTCCTACGGCTTCTGCGTACGAAGTTGGCGCACGTCCTGGCAAAGTGGTCACGCAGACCGCACTTGCCACACCGCTTTCATGCTGCTGGGCACACTCTGGCTTTATAGCGATGATCAGGGGACCCACACCCATAACAACGGGGAGTGCCAGGGTCGGACCGTATCTTCACTATTGTGGCGTACGAATCACCTCCGGCGTCGCTGTCGTTTGGGTCCAACTGCGGTGCCTTTACGCGAGCATCATCTTCACTCTGAAAAGCCTCATCAGGTAGGCTCCTCGCGATAATCTCCACTGCCTTGTAACGATGGGTGAGCTCAACAGCCGTGGATAACGTCAACTCCCCTGGGAAGCTCAACAACCTGGACCGGAGCACTTCACTGCAAACGTGTTCCGCTAGCTGGTCCCGAATCATTTCCTCTTTCAGGCGTCCAAACTCACATCACCTCACCAGCCAGCGGAGTGTGGCCACGAACGCTGATACCGGCTCCCCCAGACACTGGCGGCGTTGTCGAAAATGGATGCGTCGGACCGTGACGCTCTCACAAGCACGAAAATGGCACGCCATTAGCTGCACCACACCGTCAGAGCTGTCGGCCCCACCCAGACTGTCCAATACTCTTTGCCCCTCGGCGCCCAACATATGGACTAACACTGACCTCGCACGAAGCCTCTCACACTCGGTGAGGTCCAAGACCATTAGGTAGTTGGTAAAAGACGAGAACCAGCGAGGCCATGGCGTGGGCGGTGTGCCCGGGGCCTTGAGAAATGGCCGAAGATCAGCACAGATGATATAAGATAAGATAAGATAAGATAAGCCTTTATTAGTCCCACAACGGGGAAATTCCAGGATTGCAACAGCACAGGGATAGCAACACTCAGAGCAACAATCAGAAGGCAAGAAAAAAAACAAGCAAGCAAGAGCAGCTAATAAACATATGTACGTATTACTATAAAATATATATATATACACACACACACAGACACACAGTGCAGAGCATTGTAGCTGGATGGAATAAATATATGAATATATGAACACACAGTGCAGAGCATTGTAGCTAGATGGAATAAATATGTAAATATATAAACACCCACAGTACGGAGCATTGCAGCTAGGTGGAATAAATATGCAAGTATATAAACACACACAGTGCGGAGCAATGTAGCTAGATGGAATAATATGTAGATATATAAATATATAAACACACCCAGTGCTGAGCATTGTAGCTAGATGGAATAAATATGCAAATATATAAACACACACAGTGCAGAGCATTGTTGCTAGATGGAATGAAACAGCATAACCGTCTACTTAGTTATCCTACATGGTATGATTATGTGCCCATACATATTCTCACCCTCCATAGCGACCGGTATGTTCCTAGTTGTATGCAGGAGGGGACCATTGTGTAAGTCTATTGCATCTTTTGCATTCAAAAAACTATTAGTTTGTTACGTCTTTTTGCTATCTCTGCGAGCAGCCCTGCTTAGGTTGTACAGTCTGACAGCCGTTGGTAGGAAGGACCTACGAAACCTCTCGGTTGTGCACCTGGGATGATGTAGTCTGCTGCTAAATGAGCTCCTCAGTGCATTCAGTATGTCCTGCATAGGGTGGAACTCGGACTCCAGCAGAGATGACAGTTTAGCCACCGTCCTTCTCTCTCCTATCTACTCCATCGGATCAAGGCGCTGCCCCAGGACAGAGCTAGCTTTCTTAATCAGTTTGTTCAGTCTCTTCCTATCGGCTGCAGTAATGCCACTGCCCCAGCAGACCACTCCAAAAGTGATGGCTGATGCCACCACCGTGTCATAGAATGACTTCAGCAGCGCCCCTTGTACACCAAAAGACCTGAGTCTCCTCAGCAGGAACAGCCTGCGCTGTCCCTTCTTGTAGAGTGCATCAGTATTGTGTGACCAGTCTAGTTTATTGTTCAGATGAATACCCAGGTACTTATAGGATGTCACCATCTCGATGTCTGTTCCCTGTATATTTACTGGTACTGTGAGGGGCTGCCCATGCCTGCGGCAGTCCACCACCAGCTCCTTAGTTTTCCTCGCGTTGATCTGGAGGCAGTTCCGATGGCACCAGTCCACGAAGTCCTGGATAAGCCCTCTGTACTCAGCTTCATCTCCATTGGAGATGAGGCCAACGATCGCAGAGTCATCAGAGAACTTCTGTAGATGGCAGTGTGTTGTGTTGTGTGAGAAGTCCGCAGTATAAAGAGTGAACAGGAAGGGAGCCAGCACCGTTCCCTGGGGGGCCCCCGTGCTACTGATGATCGTGTCGGACACACAGTCCCGGGTTCTCACAAACTGAGGCCGGTTCGTGAGGTAGTCCAGGATCCATGATGACAGGTGCTGGTCCACCCCTGCGCGCAGCAGCTTGTCCTTCAGGATCATCGGTTGGATGGTGTTGAAAGCACTGGAGAAGTCAAAGAACATGATCCTCACCATATTCCCGGGCTTCTCCAGGTGGGACAGAGAACGGTGAAGGAGGAAGATCACCGCATCCTCCACCCCAATGCCATGCTGGTAGGCGAACTGGAGTGGATCCATCGCTGGTTCCACCAGGGGGCGGAGGTGAGCAAGGAGCAGTCTCTCCAGGGTCTTCATCAAGTGGGACGTCAAGGCCACCGGTCTGTAGCTGTTCAGGTCTTTGGGGTGGGAAGTTTTTGGTACAGGTACCACACAAGATGTTTTCCACAGCTGTGGTACCCTCCCCAGTTTCAGGCTCATGTTGAAGATATACGTCACAATCCCACACAGCTGGTCTGCACAGGACTTGAGGAGCTTTGCGCTGATGCCGTCCGGTCCCGGCGCCTTCCTCGCCTTGATCTTCCTCAGCTCCGTCCTCACCTGGGTCCTGGTCAGGGTCAGGATGGGGGGCTGTGTGTTGGGAGTGGGGGGGTGTTGGTGGAGTGGGGAGTGGGCAGCAGGACTTGATTTCTTTAGAGGCAGCAGTGGTTGTTGTGCAGTCAGGGGGGAGGGCGGTTGGTCAAATCTATTGAAAAACAGATTCAGGTTGTTCGCCCACTCCCTGCCCCCTGTGGCCTGGGGGGAGGTATTCTGGAGCCCCGAGATGGTTTTGAGGTTTCTCCAGACCCCGCTGATGTCGCTCTGTTGCAGCTTGTCCTCCATCTTCTTCCTGAAGCTGTCCTTGCCTTCTCTGATCTTTCTCCTCAGCTCCCTCTGTACGGACTTCAGCATCTCCCTGTTCCCTGACCTGAAGATCCTCTTCTTCTCTCTCAGAAGTGTTTTTATCTCAGGGTTGATCCAGGGTTTGTTGTTTGAGTGACGCCGTATGGTCTTGGTGGGAACGGATTTGTCCACACAGAAGCTGAGGTAGCCCGTGAAGGTGTGAATGAGGCCATCGATGTCCTCACCATGTGGATCGCAGAGCTGCTTCCAGGCGGTGGCTTCAAAACAGCCCTTTAGGGTGTCCATTGTCTCCTCAGACCATAACTCCACAGTGTGCATGGCCGGAGGTTGTCTGTGCACTAGGGGTTTGTACACCGGCCGGAGATGAACCAAGTTGTGATCCGATCTCCCGAGTGGGGGGAGTTGTGATGAGGTGTACGCCTCCTTAGTGTTTGCGTAGAATAAATCCAGTGTTTTATTGTCTCTAGTGTGGCATGTGACATACTGGGTGAACGTGGGTAGAATGGGAGACAGTGAAACATGGTTGAAATCGCCTGAGATGAGGAGAAGAGCATCTGGGTGTTCTGTCTGCAGCCTGCTGGTTACTGAATGGATGACGTCACGTGCTGTCCCAGCGTTCGCCGTCGGATTTGCATAAACAACAATGCAGATCACGTGTGAGTGTTCTCTCGGGAGATATGTAGGCCTCATGCTAACAGCTAGCAACTCAATGTCTTTGCTGCAGTGTCGTTGTTTAACAGTGATATGTCCCGGTCTGCACCAGTTGTTGTTAACATACATTATCACTCCACCGCCCCTAGCCTTGCCACTGTCTGGTGTTCGGTCAGCTCGTATCATGTGAAAACCCTCCAGCTCAATGTTAGCATCTGCTGCTAGTTCAGTTAGCCACGTCTCAGTAAACAAAAGGAGAGAGCACTCCCGGTATGTGCTATCATAACGGGAGATAGCCGCTAGCTCATCTAACTTTCCCAGTATCGACCGTACATTTCCCATGACAACAGATGGAAGGGAGGGTCTGTACCTTATATTTTTTGTCCTCCGCCTTACTCCAGCCCGGCAGCCGCGGCGTTTTCGCCTCAGTTCTCTCGGTATGTCGAGTTTTTCCAATGGGACCGGGTGGCGGTTGAATGCTAGCAGCTGTTCTCTGCTGTATCGTATCCTGCTATAGACAGTGGCTCCGTCCACCGGCTCAGGAGACATTTAGGACGATCTGTGTGTCCGTGATATAAGTGGGGTGAAAAAAAAAGACGGATCAAAAGAGAGAGGAAGGGAAAAAGACTCGGAATCGAGCCGCTGTTGCAAAAGGCAGCCGACTCGTGTGGCGCCGAGAGAAAAAAAAAAAAAAAAAAAAAAATATCCATTCCCGCTTTTACCTCATCGCCAAATGTTATGTCCATAACTGGTAGAAATGAGCACGTCGTTGTTTGCAGGTTTTACGGAGCTTTATTACAAATAGATAGTTATATACATAAAGAGGCTTAGGCACATGCCCGCTGACCAGGTGGCTCCCCGACGAAAGAGGCAGAGCCTCTTCCGCCCACACTCTTATACCAGGGGCAGCGTCACCACCGGAAACCGGCAGTAGCCACCCCGGTCTAACACATGACCAACCCGGCCGCAATCTTACAAATACAGACGGTTTACATACACAAAACATACATCATAGCAGGCCTCACTACCCCTCTTGTAAATCTCTCTTTTCATTCTAGCTGCTGTCTTTCTGTCACAAATCACCCCGACACTCATCTCCACCTACTCCACCCTGCCTGCACTCTCTTCTTCACCTCTCTTGTGCATTTTCCATTGCTTTGGATGGTTGACCCCAGGTATTTAAACTCATCTACCTTCATTACCTGTACTCCTTGTATCTTTACCATTACACCTGCCTCATTCTCATTTACACACATGTATTCTGTCCTGCTTCTATTGAGTTTTATTCCTTTTCTCTCCAGTGAATACCTCCATCTCTCCAGGTTCTCTTCCACCCCACTTTCTACTCTCGCTACAGGTCACAACGTCTGCAAACATCATGGTCCACAGAGACTCTTGCCTGACACCCACCTTGAATCCATCTGTCACTCCTACAGCACACCTCACTATCGTCTCGCTGTCCTCATACAGGTCCTGCACCACCCTCACATACTTCTCTGCCACTCCTGACTTCCTCATACAGTACCACGCTACCACTCTTGAGACACTATCATATGCTTTCTCTAGATCCACAAATACACAGTGCAACTCCTTCTGACCTTTTCTATACTTCATCAACACTCTTAAACATTGCATCTGGAGTACACTTTGATTAAGAGGTTAAGGAGTCATCCTGGTCAAAGTATAATAAACTGTAGTATGACCCTCTAAAAATGACATGTATTGTCAATTGTTGGTACATGAACCAGCTGGGAACACAGATGCCTAGTGGTCTAACTGCTATCCCCTGCTAACCTAAGTGGCTATCCAGGGGGCAGGTCTGTATAGATGCTACATGTTAAATAAATGGAAGAGAAAAGAAAATCCAAACAATGCATTTCAGACAGCTCAGGAGCCCTGAATTCTGGGGAGAGAATTCCTGTGGAGGCTGATTTGGGGGTATTTGATTTAGCAGACTATATAATCTCACAAAAATCCAAAATAACACACTAAAATAAAGGGAACCCCCCCAAAAAACATAATATGGGCATATACCAATATAGAAACAAAAAGAAGAATAATTTAAGTAAGTATTATCCACAAAAGTATAATGGTCTGAAGAGTTTAGTCTAAAAAAAAATGATAGATTACTAAATTTTATTCCTTATAATTTTTGGTGGTGGTCTGCTGTAGAGGCACAAGGTTTTTAGTCGGACACCCAATTATACTAGATAAAATGTGCTACCGAGGTGTACCTTCAGTGGAGGGAAAATCCTATACTACCAATTATTCCCTCAACCTCCTCATTTCCTCCCTGTGATACATCTCCATCTAGTGTCAGATAAAGCAAATTACATCTAGGCGAGTGCATTTACGTATGAATTTGGTTTACACCTCAGGATATGTTGTCTCGAGTTTCAGACATTTGTAGTCCCCAGCTACGGCAAAGATTGGCAGGCAATCCAACACTGCTCCCGAGTGCAGCATCCAAGATCCAATGTGACCTGCTTTGATCAGTGACTGTTGAAATCATTCCTTGGTAGTTTATCCACAGTTTACTTATTTTGGACCTTGTGCTAAGTCCTGCCTTCTTTGTGTCAATCCTTTCTTGGATTTCACTTAACACATCTGATGCTGCAGCACTCTCCAGCATCATTTCATGTACCAGCAAAGATGAGCATGTTTCTTCTGCTTGATCCACTAAAGACTGGAATTGAGGATCATCTTCTAGCAGATCTAACACAACAGGTTGTTGAGACATCTGTCAATGAGATGTTGATGGAAAGCTTGCTGTACTGATTTCCCAGTCAACATATGCTGCACAGCACACTGACCATGTGCAACTTCCATGATTTCTTTGAGTCCTGTACCTTGCATCAATGTCCCAATTGCTCCAAGGAGGTTCATGAATGTGTGAAAACATCCAAGCATGAAGATTAAATGACTTTCTCTGGTGTATTTTTTCTTTTAGCTGTTGACCTCTTACCCGATCAAGTGTTTCAAGCCAGTGAGATATACTACATGCCTGTAGCATACAATATGAAACATACTTAAAAGATAACAACCGTATGTTTTTCAATTAAATCTTACTTTTACAGGCAATTTCAACTTAAAATTTTCACAAAATATCATAATTCTTTAAAGAACACCTTAACTTTTATGTGCTGATTTGCATAAAATATGCAAATTAGAAGGTTAGTTCTTACACTCTATCATTTTTGCTGTCCATTTCGTATCTGTTCACTTTAGAGGAAGTCTCTGTGAATTAAGATGTATATTTTGTTGGAAATTTTTCAAAAATCTAAATTTCTCTTCAAGTCATTTACAAGGACCTAATTTGCAAAAATTATGCAAATTTATAACTTTTCCATGGTCAGATTTTGGGAGACATTTAGTATGTGATTAAGAACATCTAAAACTACAAGAACTGTTGAAAATCCTTTTGTTGCAATTTTTCTTTTTTTTTGGAGGGGGGCATCAAACCACAAATGCACCTTGCCTAATCTGTATAAATGATTATGTCACAGTAAATAAGGCATACAGTTCATGTCTTCAACAACTCTTGATCCTTTAACAAACTGCATCCCCACTTGTTTCCAAACGTTTTCCACAGTAACTTTAATATACTCTTGTCACAAACATTTTTTCTTGTACTTTCTTTTGCACATGATGTGCATTCTGAAGAGTGCTGAATTATTTTGGGTGCACAAGTGTAATAACAATGATGACAATAAAACTAATTTTTTAAACAGAAAAAAAAACAATGGCAAGGTTTAGTGAAGATGTTCTGGCAGCTGTGTACTATACAGTAACATTTAAAACATGTTAGTAAAGTGAATTTAATTCATGAATGTGTCTTTGTCTTTTCTTTAACCTAACCTAAACTCTATTAGAGTCCCTTTACACAGCACGGAGGTCACTGAGAGAGCAGACCAATTTTTGATCTTTGGGATTGTTTGGGAGAGTCTTGTATGTTTTGGATTTAGTCAAAACTTTTGAGACTGTGGCGACTGTGTAGATTACTGAAAAATCATTGATGGATCAAAAATTGGCCAGATCTCTCAATGATCTCCACCCTTGTGGAAAAGGAGTATTAATGACGAATAAGGTTTAAAATTAGAGTTCAGGGTTTGTATTTCCACCTGATAACTATGGCCCATTTGCACTCTCTGCTTACACTGTAGAGAAAAAAGACTAATGCATTTTGCTCCATCTTCTCTACCACCAATGCACATACTATAAACCTGCTTGTACAGTATTAATAAATACTGTGAACTGTGGTTTAGTTGTCCTGGAGGGAGGTTTCTAATAAGTTTGGTATTTTGGGGTCACGTTTTTTAAAAGAACTATGAAAATGTCAATTATGTGTCTCCCTCAAGCAGTGGTAGGCACATTATTTGGGATATGTGGGTTGGATTATGCTTTAACTTCAGTGTTGTGTCCATTTGTAAAATAAATACATTTAGTCATCACACGTGTCCTGCTGCAGGTCTGAGGGTGCTGATTGTGGATCAGTGGATCGAAACTGGAGGGACAATGAAGGCGGCCATCCAGCTGATAGAGAAGCAGGGAGCCACCGTTGTGGGTCAGTCAAGGATCACCATCATACAATTATTTAACAAAGAGCAATAATATTTCAGAGTAAATGTGCCACTCTTGTTTGCTGCAGGCATTGCAGCGGTGGCCATCGAGAACACAGAAGGAGGGAAGTGGGTTAAAGAGCACTACAAATTCTCTCACTGCATCCCTGAAGAGCTGCAGAGCCAGATCAACGGGAAATATCTCAACTCCTTTAAAAGTTTCAGCAACTGAAGTGAAGAAAACACAATGCCTGAAAGGTCCCATACTGTGCATTTTTGGCATCATGGAAGACAGATACATGTAGTTATTAAGACCAAAAACTTATCTGTCTTAAAGAGTTGGTTTTAGGCTTGCTCATTAATATTAATAAGCTACTCGTAAGACTGGGTAAAGGTTTTTTGAGTGGGCCAATCACAAGTAATGAGGGAGTAAGGGTGTTTGACTTGCTTAGAGAACTGAAGACAGGGCTTGTTGGCTTAACTTTAACTTTGTGATGTTAGCATTTTAGGGCCCCATTTCAACAGTCTAAGGTGCACATTTTACACCACACTTCCCATTTTGCACAGGTGGATTTGTTAGTTTCTGCCAGTGCATAGTCTGGTTTTCACACTTTGCATCATGCCATCTAATTACCAGGAGATAAGTGTGCCTGCTTTATGTTGCAAGGTGGAGACTTAATTGATCAACAAAAAGTGGGTCGATCGTCAAAAGTGCACTGTCAATGACCTTTCAGTGGTGCATTTTATAAAAGTGGGCGTGCTCCTTTGGAAGGGGGCACACATGGAAACACTTTCCGTTATTTTTCTAGACAGCTTTGTAACAGTTATAATCTAATCAAATAATTTTTACCTGTCAGATTATATTATACACTGAATAGTTGCTTTTTTTTTTTTTTTAAAAAAAGTACACATTTTCATTGTGAGCTTATAAGAGGAGTATAGCCTATAGATTAGGCATTCTTTTTTTTTTTTTTTTTTTAGGGGAATGAATGAACAGGAAGTGTGTGTTTTTTTCACCACAGATCAACATTCAGGAGAGGTGAGAAGATGCTCTACACTGTGCCTTGGCTGTGCATAGGGATGGGAATTTATAAGATTTTATCAGTATCAATGGGCATTGTCAATTTTGCTTATCGAGCCAATTATTTGATTCCCTTTTCAATTCTTGATCAGTTTTCCGTGTGGAAAAAAGCAGGCCTTCACAGGATTTCAGCATCAATGCAGGAGTTTTATTATTTTTCTGACTTTAAACAATGTCTCTTCTCTTAAAAATATATAATAAAATCAAATATAAAAGACTGTAAACATGCTTTCTTTAGAAAAATGTGCATTTATGCCTTGTAACATTTATGTTTAAATGCTGAAAAGCAACATAAATAAAAGCAGTATAAATGGAATACTGAAGTGATTACAAACAGTTGCACAATTATGTTATTTTAGCAATCAAAAATATACATGCTGTACTTGGGTGTAATTTTTGCATTTTTTTTAAAATATATACAGCATATATGCAGTATATATACACCCACACATGCATAAAATACTCAGTTGTACATTTAACATACTGGTAAAACCTCAAGACATTGCTCAGTCTGGGAGTCTAGTTCAGGATTAATCTGTAACCTACATCACATGTACCACCTACCCAAACTCCAGCTGCTTTACAGTCACAAATGGATGCAAGCCTTTAAATGCAAACTTTGACCTCTGTATGAAGCTGGCGTCAGTGGGTTTTCCTGGCAACAAGCGGAGGGCAAGCAGGTTGGTAAAACCTCAGAGCTACAGCGCATCCGGAAAGTATTCACAGCGCTTCACTTTTTCCACATTTTATGTTACAGTCTTACAGGTGCATCTCAATAAATTAGAATGTCAACAAAAAGTTTATTTAGGTAATTCAATTCAAAAAAATTAAAACTTCTATATTATGTAGTCATTACACAGAGAGTGATATATTTCAAGTGTTTATTTTAATTTTGATGATTATGGCTTACAGCCCATGAAAACCCCAAATTCAGTTTCTCAAAAAATTAGAATATTACATAAAATTAATTTTAATAGTTTTTAATAGAAATATTGGCCGACTGAAATGTATGTCCATGTACGCACTCAATACTTGGTCGGGGCTCCTTTTGAATTAATTACTGTACCAATGTGGTGCGGCGTGGAGGCGATCAGCCTGTGGCACTGCTGAGGTGTTATGAAGGTCCAGGTTGCTTTGATAGTGACCTTCAGCTCGTCTGCATTGTTGAGTCTGGTGTCTCTCATCTTCCTCTTGACAATACTCCATAGATTCTCTAAGGGGTTTAGGTCAGGAGAGTTTGCTGGCCAATCAAACAGTGATGCCATGGTCATTTAACCAGGTTTTTATACTTTTGGCAGTGTGTGTGTGTGTGGGGGGGGGAGGGGCAAGTCCTGCTGGAAAATGAAATCAGCTTCTCCATAAAGCTTATCAGCAGAGAGAAGCGTGAAGTGCTCTAAAATTTCCTGGTAGACGACGGCGCTGGCTTTGGTCTTGATAAAACACAGTGGACAAACACCAGCAGATGACATCTGTTCAGATAAAAGTAAATTTTGCATTTCATTTGGAAATCAAAGTCCCAGAGTCTGGAGAAAGAGTGGAGAGGCACAGAATCTAAGTTGCTTGAGGTTTAGTGTGAAGTTTCCACAGTGATGATTTGAGGAACCATGTCATCTGCTGGTGTTGGTCCACTGTTTTATCAAGACCAAAGTCAGAGCAGTTGAACACCTAACAAGGTGTTCAACGGCAAAATTCACAACAGGTGTTTGATCCATGAATCGACCAATCAGTTTCCTGGTTTAATTAAAATTGGTGTTTAAACAGTCCTCTTCATCATGCTGTTCACATTTTGACATCATGAGACCAAGAGGACACCTCACAATTGATCAACAGTACATTGCCATTGCAAGGCTTCAAACAGGATGTTCTCAGAGGGAAGTGGCCACTGAGCTTAGAGTGTCACAGAGTGTCATCAGCAGGTTGCAACAGAAATACAGATAGACTGGAAGAGTCACAGAAAGGCATAGCAATAGACGTCCTTTGGCCACATCCCACGTTGATGACCACTTCATGGTGCACAGTGCCCTGCGGAACCGAATGATAAATGCCACTCAACTCCAGGCACATTTAAAGGAGATGAGAGACACCCAAGTGCCACGTCAGACCATTCGAAACTGTTTACATCAGCGTGGTCTCTGTGCTAGATGACCTCCAAGGGTACCTGACCACACCAAAAGGCACAGGTGTGAGCCAGGGAGCATTTACGCTGGACAAGAGACCAGTGGGCCACAGTGCTGTTCTCTGATGAAAGTCAATTCACGATGAGCTGAAATGATGGCCGCCAATGATGTTGGAGACGTCAAGGAGAGCGCTATGCATCTGCTTTTGGTGGTGGTGGTGTTACAGTCTGGGCAGGGGTGTCTAGTAAATAAGTAAGAAAAATTTATTTATATAGCACTTCTCACAGAAAGAATCACAAAGTGCTTCATAAAAGAAGACATGCAATCACAAATACAACAACTAGAAAAGCACTCGGAGAGCGCAGACCTCCGCCAAGCACCACAGTTCCCCCCATACAGTGTTTGTGTGTACGTTTTCCGATTCCTTGACCGTGAAAACATATGACTAGCAATTGGATTCACAATGATAGGATTAGTGGTTCAGTAGTTATTCACGAAAATCGCATTTTCCGTAATGGCGGTTTAGCGCCACAGTTCCCCCCATACAGTGTTTGTGTGTACGTTTTCAGATTCCTTGACCGTGAAAACATATGACTAGCAATTGGATTCACAATGATAGGATTAGTGGTTTAGTAGTTATTCACGAAAATGGCATTTTGCGTAATGGCGGTTTTCTTGTGGACGGTGATCCGGATCACCACCAAAATCTAATCATCTGTAGGATACCCCATTTCTGACAATCTGTGAAAAGTTCATGAAAATCCGTCCATAACCTTTTGAGTTATCTTGCTAACAAACAAACAAGCAAACAGAGAAACAAACCAACCAACCAACGCCGATGATCACAACCTCCCCCTTTGGCGGAGGTAATAAAGGCATTCAAAAACAAGTATAGATAGATAGATAGATGTACTTTATTGATCCCAAACTGGGAAATTAGAGTAAGAGTATGTATAAAGACATTAAAAAACATAAAAACCATAATCCATAATCAAACTTAAAAGCCTGTTTAAATAGGAGTGTCTTCAACTGCTTTTTAATAACATCAACAGAGTCTACTCAGCACAAAGACAATGGTAGAGCATTCCACAATTTTGGTGCCACTGCCTGAAAGGCTCAATCACCTTGAGTTTTAAAATGGGTTCGAGGGACAGCCAGTAAAAGTTGATCCGAGGATCTCAAAGACCGTGAGGGGTTATACACTTTAAGAAGCTCAGTGATGTATTTAGGGACCTGATCATGAATAGCTCTAAAAACAAGAACTAAAATTTTAAACTGAATCCTAAAACCAACTGGGAGCCAGTGAAGTGCTGCTAAAACTGGTGTAATGTGAGCCCTTTTCTTAGTGTGAGTTAAGTCTAGCAGCCGAATTTTGAACAACCTGGAGGTGTTGAAGATGCTTTTGGCTTAGACAGGTAAAAAGACTATTACAATAGTCTTAAGTGAGAAGAAAAAAAAGCCTGTATAATCATCTCAAGTTCCACCTTCGACACCAGGGTTCTCAACTTAGAAATATTCTTCAGATGAAAGAAGCAATTTCTAATTAATTGATTAATGTGGTGGGCAGCGCAGTGGCGGAGTGGTTAGCACTGCAACAGCACAGCAACTCACCCTTGGCCGGGGGACCCTGGGTTCGATCCCAGCCCCCGACCAACAGTGATCTGTGTGGAGTTTGCATGCTTTCCCCGTGTCTGTGTAGGTTTACTCCGGGATTTCTCCGGTTTCCTCCCACATGCCAAAAAAACATGCAAGTTAGGTTAATTGGCATCAAACTGGGGGTTCTAAATTGTCCTTAGGTATGACTGTGAGAGTGAATGGTTGTCTTGTCTCTCTGTGTTGGCCCTGCGATGGACTGGCAATCTGTCCAGGGTGTACCCTGCCTCTCGCCCAAAGATGCTAGGATAGGCTCCAGCCCCCCCGCAACCCAAAAAGGATTAAGCGGAAGAAGATGAATGACTGAATGATTAATGTGGTGCTCAAGAGACATAGCCAAGTCAAAACTAACACCAAGATTCTGAAGACTCACCTGGACAGAGGAACCTAGGGTATCCATGTGGTGCTTAGTAAGTGGAATCTTGTTTTCAGGAGTGATAATTAATGTCTCTGTCTTGTCTGAGTTAAAGCTGTAAAAAGTTTGCACTTAACCACTGTTTGATCTTAGACAAGCAGTTAGTTAAAGATGACAGCATGTGAAACTCAGACTCTTTAAAAGAGCAATACAACTGAATATCGTCAGTGTAAAGATAAGAAATATCTTTGAACTGGCTAATTATCCGTCCCAGTGGCAGAATGTAAATTAGAAATAAAATGGGTCCTAGAACTGAGCCTTGTGGTACCCCACAGGAATACTGTGCTATTTCAGAAAAGATCTGATTAATGGACACGTTAAAGGTTCTTCCTGTGAGATACGATGAGAACCATTTTAAAACAGAACCAGACAGCCCTAGCTCTTTAAGTCTGTTGATCATTATACAGTGATCAATAGTATCAAAGGCAGAAGAAAGATCCAATAAAACCAGAACAGTGTATTTACCAGTGTCAGCCGCCATCATAATGTCACTGGAGACTCTGACTAAAGCCATTTTGGTAGAATGATTTTTCTGAAAGCCTGACTGAAATTTATCCATGATATTACAATCTGCCAAAAATGGCAAACTGCTCAGCCACTACCTTTTCCAGAATTTTTGAAATGAAAGGGAGTTTAGAGATTGGCCTACAATTATTTGGCTGTGATGGATCCAAACTCGGCTTCTTAAGAGTTGGTTCATCCACTGCACGTTTGAAGGAGCTGGGAACCACACCAGCTGAAAGTGAAATGTGTATCAGTTCAACAACTGAAGGACCAACTGACTCAAAAACTGCTAAAAACAGCTTAGTAGGGAGAACATCAACAGGGGAAGAGGAGGGTTTCATCTTCTGCAGCAGAGCCGTGATGTCCTGAAAGGTCACAGGATTAAAAGTGGACCAAGTACAAGGTGAGGGCATAACACTGGCACAGTTAAGAGAAGAAGATGGCAAAATGTTTTCCTTGATATTTCTGATCTTATCAACAAAGAAATTAAGAAATTTGTTACTGTCTGCTTTACAGAACACAGTAATTAGAGAGGCAGTAGGTGAGACAAGAGTGTTAATTGTGTCAAATATGACTCCAGGATTTTTATTTGTGAAAATTACTTTTGAAAAATACTGATTCCTGGCATCCCTCAGCATGTCATTTAAAGAGACTCTAAGCTCCCTTAGATGGAGTCTGTGAACGTCCAATTGGGTGGATTTCCATAAGCGTTCTACCTTAGGACAATTTCTTCTAAAGGATCGAATGGAGTCATTTATCCAGGGATGAGACTTATTAGGAGAAGCAAGGACAGAATTCACTAGTGCCACTTTGTCTAAAATAGCCATACAATGACTGTCTAATGTCTGAGTGAAGGCATCAGGATCTTTAATTCCCATCAGTAAGTGTGGCTCAAACAAATCTGAGAAGTCATTTGCTGCCTCTTGAGTTAATAATCCACCTTTTTGCTGCAGTTTTCAGAGGGGGATGATTCACAGGGAAATTAACATTAAAAAGCATACAGCTGTGATCATTGATCTGGAAGTCATCCACACACACATTTACAATATTCAAGCCCAAAGAAAAAACAAGGTCCAAGGTATGACCCTTAGCATGTGTAGGGCCTGAAACATGCTGGATGAAGTTATAAAAATGATGGATAAAAAGTCAACAGCTGTGTTACATGTAACATCATCAATATGAATGTTAAAATCACCAATGATTAAAACCCTCTGCAATTTAATAAGAGAAGATAAAAAGTCTGTAAAATCCGTAAGAAAGACACTTGCAGGACTAGGAGGATGGTAGATTAAAACACAATAAAAGGCATTAAAGGTCCCGACTTTTATTATCTGAGACTCAAAGAAGGAGAAGGGATCATATAGTTTACCAGTTTGCACAGGTGGCTGTCCCGGTATACAACAGCGAGTCCTCCACCACGTCGTGCAATCCGGGGAGTCACGATAACAGAGCAGCCAGGGGGACAGAGCTTCTTCAGGTAGAAAAACTAATTTTCTCTCTGCCACGTTTCCACCAGGAACATAAACTCTATATCCTTTCTCAAGAAAAGTTCATTAAGAGATGTGTTAGAAATGGAGCGAAGGTTGAGTAACACCATCTGGATGGGTGACAGCTCAGCTGCGCTCACAGCTGATCTGATCCCTGTGCTGTTGCAATCCTGGAATTTCCCCATTGAGGGACTAATAAAGGCTTGTCTTATTTTTTTTTATCTTATAGTCAATACAGAATTGCCCTACACCTTGTGAATGGTACAGTGACAAGCTGATACTACCTGAATAACATCATTAATCCAGTCATTGTGCCCCTGCATGAACAACACAAGCCCAAATTCTTTCTTCATCTTTATTTCGGATAGATTAAAAGTAAAGATTAAAAAAAGAAACAGAATAATATAACAAAGGGGGGAAACAAATCTTACAAGGTCAAATCAAACAATAACTCCTCTGATTATACAGTTCAACATAAGTTATCCGAAATGGGTGACGGCTGAAGCCGCAGCTTATATTGCCCACCCATATTCCAAGAATTCAAAAGAAAAACAAAACAAGAGCGATTACAATTCAAAACAAAGCTAAGACAAAACGTGACAAAAAACTAAGCAACAACACAACACAGACTGGATATGACAATCCTTATGTGATTTTACATGTCATCTTGTATATACAGTATGTTTGGGGTATTTCTTCCTTTAGTTTTTGTTTAAATTGTCCAAGCGTTGTACATGATTTTAATTCAGGTCCAAAAGCATTCCACTATCTGACTCCTTGCACTGAGACACAGTGTTGCTTGGTGGTAGTTCTCACTGAAGGTTTTTGAAATATACATGTTCCTCTGAAATGATATTGTTTCTCCCTTATTTGGAACAACTTTTGGATATCTGCGGGCAGTGATAGATTCTTCACTTTAAACATTATTACTGCAGTTTTAAAGTCAACCAGATCTTTCAACTTGAGAGCTTTTAAGAAAAAGTGGGTTTGTTGGTTCCCTGTAAGCAGCTTTGTTTATTATTCTAATAGCTCTCTTCTGAAGCATAAAGATCGGATGTATGTTTGTTTTATATGTATTTCCCCATACTTCAGTACAATATGTCGTGTATGGGAGTATTAATGAATGATACAAAGTATATAATGTGGGTTGATTCAACAAATATTTCACTCTGTGTAGTATTGCAATTGATTTAGATATTTTACCTTTAATATAATTAATATGTGACTTCCAACACAGTTTATTATCAATTATTACTCCAAGAAATTTCGTTTTGGATACCCTTTCAATCTCTACACCATTTACACTGAGTTTAGATACTAAGTTGTTGTGATGGTTGTTAAAAACTATAAATTTTGTCTTACTTAAATTGAGCGTTAATTTGTTTGAATCAAACCACAGTTTAAGCTTTCCTAATTCCTTTCCGAGTGTATCCAAAAGTTGTTCCAAATTGCTTCCACTGCATAATAAATTAGTGTCATCGGCAAACAATATTAAATTCCTTTTTTCCCCAAACTTTACGTATATCATTTACATACATATTGAATAAGTGACCCCAAAACTGTGCCCTTCAGAGGTAAAGTGGGCTATCCCACAAAACCATTATTTTGAGAAAATGAGCTCTGAAGTTGAAATATTCTCAAAAAATCAGTGTGCCTATATCATTAAAAAGTTACCCCCTTATAGGGGGTAACTTTTTAATGATAAAAAAAAGTTTTTAATTTTTAAAAAAAAACTTTTTAATGATAAAAAAAGTTTTTAATTTTTTTTAAAAAACTTTTTAATGATAAAAAAGTTAGGGGGCAACTTTTTAATGATATAGGCACACTGATTTTTTGAGAATATTTCAACTTTAGAGCTCATTTTCTCAAAATAATGGTTTTGTGGGATAGCCCACTTTACCTCTGAAGGGCACAACTGAACCCTGTGGGACTCCACAAGTAACCTTCAGTAACTGAGTTTTTGTTACCAACACATACATACTGATATCTATTCTTTAAGTAACTACATAACCAGGACAGTGCTACCCCCCTAATACCACAATTTTGTAGTTTCTTTAATAATAAATTATGATCCACTGCATCAAATGCTTTTTTAAGATCCAGGAATACCCCAGCTGAATACTCTTCATTTTCAACGGCAGTTGATATTTTTTTCTATAAATTCCATTACAGCAAATGCAGTTGTCCTCTTGTGTCTGAACCCATATTGCTGCTCACACAGTAAATTATTCTTCATCATGAAGTTGTCAATTCTCTCACAGAATATTTTTTCAAGTATCTTGAAAAATTGCGGCAATAGTGAAATTGGTCTATAGTTTGAAAATTCCCCTCTGTCACCCGTCTTGTATATCGGAATTACTTTAGCTATTTTCATTGCATTGGGAAATATACCTGTTTGGAGAGACAGGTTACAGATATACGTCAGTGGCTTCACTAAGCATTCAGTGATAGTTTTGACTAAGAGCATGTCAATACCATCACAGTCCGTAGATGTTTTACTTTTAAACGATTTAACAATTTCAATGACCTCTCTCTCGTCTGTGTTCTTTATGAAAATGGGAGTCTTTTATAGCAGTGTTTTTGCTTATTGTATTACATGTAGGTGCCGTAATGGGTATTTCTCGAGCCAAATTAGGACCAATGTTAACAAAAAAGTTATTAAATTCATCTGCAGGTGAGACTGCATTCACACGCTGAGTCATTTTTTTTTTTTTTTTTTTTGAAAGATTGGTTGGGTAGCTTGTATTTGTTTTTATTTCCAAGAATATTGTTTAGTATTGTCCATGTATTTTTAATAGTCTGTTTTTCTCCAGTTCTTTACTGTAATAGTCTCTTTTACTACATCTCATTATATATGTTAACTTATTTTTGTATGTTTTATACCGCTGCTCTGCTACTTTTGTCCTTTTCTTTAGAAAAGCTTTATATAATGAATTTTTCTTTTTACACGCCTTTTGTAATCCTTTGGTTAACCATGGCTTGTTGACAAAATTTATGTTTTAGCTTTTTCTTTACTAATGGACAATTTTTTTCATAAAGAGTAGTTACAATGTTCATAAATGTGTCATAGGCTTCATTTACATCTGATACATAGACTTCTGTCCAGTCTCGCTTCAGCAAGTCTTCTTTAAAAGAACTGATTGCATTTTGTGATTTGTATCTGAAAGATTTTAAAAGTTCTTTCTGTATTGGCCCCCGTGTGGCCAGGGATAAGTGCACCGTGCAAAGACTGGCAAATGGTCACTTATCATTTATCAATAATCCACTTTCTATTTTCTTATCAATAATATTAACAAACAGGTTATCAATAAGTGTAGCAGTGTGAACTGTGATTCTACTGGGATGTGTTATTGTGGGATATAGACTCATACTGTACATAGAATTCATGAACTCTAATTACATTTTGTTGAAATGGATTTAGTAAATCAATATTGAAATCTCCACAAATTACAACCATTTTCTTACTAGTAATATTATTGTACAGCTCGACTAATTTATCTCTGAATGTCTCAATGCAAGTTCCCGGCGTTCTATATATACAACTTATAATTCGATTTTTTGTTTTATCTTGGTCAATCTCAACAGTAACACATTCCAGAATCCCTGGTAGTGCAAAGGACATTCCATTTACAAGCTTACACCTACTGTATACAGGTCATCAATATATAGTGCAACACCACCACCCTTTCATCTTCATGGATGACAATGCTCCAGCTCATCAAGGTTGCATCATTAGGGAATGGCTGCTGGAGGCTGGAGTACCTCAAATGGAGTGACCTGCACTTTCTCCAGACCTGAATCCCATAGAAAACCTATGGGATCAGCTGAGTTGCTGCATAGAGGCTCGTAACCCTGCACCCCACAACCTCAAAGACCTGAGGGCTGCCCTTTAAGAAGAGTGGAATGCCATGCCTCAGCAGACAATAAGTCGACTTGTGAACAGCATGAGATGTCGTTGTCAAGCTGTAATTGATGCTCAAGGGCACATGACAAGTTGAGACACTGACATTTTTTGTTGTGGTATATCCACCACTGTTGTTGGCTTTTGTTTCAATAAATTGAGATGACTAAATCACCATTGCATGCTTCTACTTAAATGCTCTATTTTCATGATATAATATCACTGTAGCATGAACTTTTTACATTTTCCATAAATATTACCTGAAAGGCAAATATCCCTAACTTTTTGTGAATAGTGTAACTGTATTGACCATACATTAGGGTTGGGCAATTCCACCTTAAATCAGCATCATGGTTTATCTTTGAGGCTGGTTTTTGTTTTCCTCCTCTCTTCTCCCTTACAGTTTACTGACAAGGTTCGTAATTATTAAGCAATAATACACAACAGTGCGGAATCATATGACTGCGGTGCATAGTAAATGAGCATAATAGAACAGGCCTATTGTGATTTCACAAACAAAAAATTTAAACATTGTCCAGTGCTGGGAGTTTACTGTGTTTACATACTGTGTGGGTCATGTGGCTCACATTGTTGTCTGCCGGCTGGAGTTACGTCTGCATGCACTCCGAACTCCGTGTTAAACCACACACTTCGTTTGCTTTTTCTTCAGATAAAATATTGTCAATCATCACATACTATGTGGATGGAGACCACATTCCTCTTCATTCGAAGCCATTTTAAATTTTCTGCAGTATTTGGTGTTGAGTGTGCACTGCTTCCGGGTTGCGGAGGTGCGTGACCACACACTTAACTCCGCTGTAACTCCATGGGCACGTCATAAAGGGGCAGTACATAAAAAGTGCAATATTAATATACAAAATAATTTTCAAAAAATTCCTGGATGCAGATTGTGATCTGGATCACCACCAAAATCTAATTATCTGTTCCCTGTGCCATTACACACCTTTCCTGAAAATTTCATCAAAATCCATTCATAACTTTTGGAGTAATGTTGCTAACAGACAGACAGACAAACCAACCAATGCTTCCAAAAACATTACCTCCTCCCTAGGCGGAGGTAATAATAAGCTAATATCACTAACAGAGGTCTTGCTGTTTGGGAATCTGGTGCAGGCACACGTCATAGACTGTCGAACACATTGCAGTCTTTCATTTTATCTCATGCTGCCATCTCAAGAGATGTTTCAACTTGTGTTAACCATGCGCCATGCTGGTCGTGTTTACCATACACTTCCACCATTATCCCGCGGTAGCGACGGCATCATGGCATTGCTTGGCAACAGCAGCGCTTGACGTCATGACACATGCCCGTTTAAAAAAAGGAAAATGCAAGTGTTTAAACCCGCAGCATCATTAAGAGGAATTGATAACATCAGCGAGGCACAATTCTGGGGGATTGAAAAATTTAGGACCGGTTCCCAACAGGAACCAGTTCCCAATTCCCATCCCTAGCGGTACACCTGTGTGACTGGTTCTGATAGACCAGTACTGGAGGCTCTGTGGCTGCAGTGGCCATTATGGATCTAGTAAACGGAGAAGAGGCTGTCTAAAATCTGTGGCAGTCTGAAGATTTCAAACTATAAACCTCTGCTTTGACAAAGAATTCAGTCCACATAAAATACATAATCCATATCACGTCTGTGTCCTCAATCATCTACTTTGATCGATCTTGTGTACATTCTCTCTCTCTCACACACACACACACACACACACACACACAGAGTCCCGGGTAATGAAAAACACACAGCTGTTTTTTCTGTTAAATGTGTTAATCTTAGGACAATTAAATACAAACTATCCACATGTACTCTGTAATAAGCTATATTCAAAATCATTAAGAAACAGACTTTCACTGAACAGAGAAAAACAAAATACGCTGTGTGCAGTGCAGTAAGCTGTGCATAAGTGCCCACTATGTAAAACCAAAATTAATTCAAATTCAGCTTGATTGTTCATCCCATTTGTCCAATTATATCCTCCTCTTCCTTTAAAAATAATTGACTGAACATAGTCTGTAATGAATGCCTGGCTTACTATCGTGCCATTTTCACTCACATGCATGCCCTTTGGCTAGCACAAAACGCATCTTCTAAGCAAGCCATCATGATCACATTTCGCCTTAGATCATGCGCCTCTGTTCATGAAAGGGAAGGGCAGGAGCACTTTGAATTGGCTTACCCAGAACACACCTCTGAATAATTAGAAAATTTGATTGATGAATATGAACCTTAATATTCTAACGGTATACATGTACACCAATTGAAAAATAATAAAGATGATACACACATCACGCAGTTCACATGGTCGGGTGCTGGATCCCCAAAAAAGCATAACAATCAAAGAAGATCCAACAAATATGATATCCTGTGGGGGATATCATATGTATGGATATTGTTTTGAAAGTCTCTTTAAATCCTCTTTTAGATAATTATTTAACTTTTTCAATCTGTATTTCTGTCTATATTTGAGGTCATTTAAATCATGTGATTATTGTCAGAATCAGAATGAGATTTATTGCCATTGTTCATGTAGTACACAAACTAGGAATTTGTCTCGGGTGCAATGCTGCAACATTAAACATGTCACACTTAAACACACCCACACAGTGAACTGCACCTCTTTGCACAACCACCGCTTCTGTTGCTTTGTTTTCTTATCGGTGTTTGTGCTGCTGGACTCTTCTTTTAGTACTTTTTTGCCTCCGAGTCCGAACTCATGTTCACTGATTTTATTTTTTATTTTTTAATTTAAATTTGTTGTGGTGCCAGTGCAGCTGTGCAAACAAACGTGAGCTAAGTGCTGCTGATGTGGACTGGCACATTTGGCAGTGAGGAGGAGCCAGCCAGGTATGAGCTGATCAGCTATGAGCAGGCATCAGTTTCTGGTGATGTGTGGGTGTTCACATAAATCAAAAAGACATTTTTTGGGGGGGATGCACAGAAATGCCAAAACTATCGTATATTTGACCTTTTTTAAAACTACTGATCGTACAGGCCCTAAAACTATCGTATACATCGATAATTATTGTATATCTGGCAACACTACTGTCAAAAAAAGTTATTTAATGAGAGCTTCTCAGTGTGCGGCTCTTCTTTGATTGTTCCAATACATGTAACACCAACCCACGAAAACACAAGTTTTGCACAATAGGGTACCATTCAAGTAGAAACATAACTGTGACATTTTGAAAACTGTATTTTTTTAAGCGATTGAAATAATTTTAACCTTTGTATAATTTTATCAGTTAAAACACTTTTTAATGTCTGTAATGAGAACTTTTGAAGAAAATGTTGAAATATTCAAACACACAAACAACTTCAGTTTTCATTTCAAACTGATCAAATTCAATCACTCTTCACTGTAAACAAACATTGTACCTATAAAAGTTCAGAGGAGATTAAAATAAAAACGAATGGGTTAAGAATGATTAAAAAGACAAAAAAAATACTGATCACAACTGAAACACAAACACTGTATCTACTTGAGACCAAAAACCAAAAATATTAAAATTTAAATCAGTTATGTAAAATTTAAAAAAAAAAGCAAAGTACTAGTTGTAATGTTTAACAGAGCCAGACAGTTACGACACTACAGCAGCAAAACTGAAGACTGAATTCAGGCATGGAATGAAGTCAGCAATACTCAGTCATTATTTGGCATCTTTTACATTTCCAAACACTTGGTGAGCAACTCCTGAGCAACACCACAGGAATTCACACACACCCCACAAAGGAAAACTCTCTAGGCCAGGGAAAATGTCAGTGTCCCTCCTCCTCCTCCCGCTCCGACCACAGAAATCTTTCTCACTGAGCTGGACCTCATTTTCCTTGTGTTGAGTCTGTACCTTTGACTCGAAGCCTCCTCCCTTAGTGACAGCAGCTGGACTGTTTCTTCTTCGATGTAGCATACAGACTGTTTGAAGTGCTGTTAATTCCTGATAGAGATACAAAGCTGTCTGTTAGGCTATGTGCAGAATATAAAGGTTAAAAGTGTATTTTGCAGGTTAAACCAGACTGTCTCACTCTGGCCTGATGAGATCACCTCGAGGGTGCTCAGACCTCCTGACTGTTGACCTTGACCTAAGCACAGCCTAGATGTAGACCCATCTGAGGATTATTGTGCATGAGTTTGACAAGATAATTGCTTAGGATGAGTAATGATTTTCATGAAATCATACAACTGCTGATATCGCTTGACCTTTGATCTTAACCTTGAGCACAACCTTGATGCAGACCCACCTGATGAACATTGTGTGCGAGTTTGCTGAGAATTGAGCCAATTGCCTAGGAGGAGTATTGACCCCCCACCCACCCCCAAACCTTGAGCACAACTTGGATGCAGGCCCACCTGAGAATCTTTGAGTGAGTTTGGTGACCATGGGGTAATTGCCTGGGAGGAGTGGTAATTTTTATGAAATTACCTAAATGCCCAGATTCCCTTGACCTTTGACCTTGAACGCCACCTGAAGGCAGACCCACCTGAGAACCATTGTGAGTGAGTTTGATGACCATTTTAATTCTGTCTGTTCCTGGGCTGTTTAATGTCCAACACATTCATAAATAAAAGGCTGCGACCCCTCACATAAGCGCATACAGCATCTCACAAACGTGAGTACACCCCTCACATTTATGTAAATATTTTATTATATCTTTTCATGGGACATGACACTTTTGATACAATGTAAAGTAGTCAGTGTACAGCTTGTATAAAAGAGTAAATTTGCTGTCCCCTCAAAATAACTCAACACACAGCCATTAATATCTAAACTGCTGGCAACAAAAGTGAGTACACCCCTAAGTGAAAATGTCCAAATTGTGCCTAATTAGCCATTTTCCCTCCCTGGTGTCATGTGACTCGCTAGTGTTACAAGGTCTCAGGTGTGAATGGGGAGCAGGTGTGTTAAATTTGGTGTTATCGCTTTCACACTCGCTCATACTGATCGCTGGAAGTTCAACATGGCACCTCATGGCAAAGGACTCTCTGAGGATCTGAAAAAAGGAATTGTTGCTCTACATAAAGATGGTCTAGGCTATAAGAAGATTGCCAACACCCTGAACCTGAGCTGCAGCACGGTGGCCAAGACCATACAGTGGTTTAACAGGACAGGTTCCACTCAGAACAGGCCTTGCCATCGTCGACCAAAGAAGTTGAGTCCACGTGCTCAGCGTCATATCCAGAGGTTGTCTTCTGAAAATAGACGTATGAGTGCTGCCAGCATTGCTGCAGAGGTTGAAGGGATGGGGGGTCAGCCTGTCAGTGTCAAACCATACACCACAATCTGCATCAAATTGGTCTCCATGGCTGTCATACCAGAAGGAAGCCCCTTTTAAAGATGACACACAAGAAAGTCAGCAAACAGTTTGCTGAAGACAAGCAGACTAAGGACATGGGTTACTAGAACCATGTCCTGTGATCTGATGAGACCAAGATAAACTTATATTTGGTTTAGATGGTGTCAAGCGTGTGTGGAGGCAACCAGGTGAGGAGTACAAAGACAAGTGTGTCTTGCCTACAGTCAAGCATGGTGGTGGGAGTGTCATGGCTTGGAGCTGCATGAGTGCTGCTGGCACTGGGGAGCTACATTTCATTGAGGGAACCATGAATGCCAACATGTACTGTGACATACTGAAGCAGAGCATGATCCCTTCCCCTTGGAAACTGGGCCACAGGGCAGTATTCCAACATGATAACCACCCCAAACACAACTCCAAGACAAATACTGCCTTGCTAAAGAAACTGAAGGCAAGGGTGATGGACTGGCCAAGCATGTCTCCAGACCTAAACCCTATTGAGCATCTGTGGGGCATCCTCAAACGGATGGTGGAGGAGCGCAACGTCTCTTAACATCCACCAGCTCCGTGATGTCATCATGGAGGAGTGGAAGAGGATTCCAGTGGCAACCTGTGAAGCTCTAGTGAACTCCATGCCCAAGAAGAGTTAAGGCAGTGCTGGAAAATAATGGTGGCCACACAAAATACTGACACTCTGGGCACAATTTGGACATTTTCACTTAGGCGTGTATTCACTTTTGTTGCCAGCGGTTTAGACATTAATGATTGTGTGTTGAATTATTTTGAGGGGACAGCAAATTTACACTGTTGTACAAGCTGTACACTGACTACATTGCATCAAAGTGTCATATCTTCAGTGTTGTCCCATGAAAAGATATAATAAAATATTTACAAAAATGTGAGGGGTGTATTCATTTTTTTGAGATACTGTACATTTAACATCTTCAGGCATAAAACTCCTGTTAATATTTCCCATTGCTGACATTAATCCAATCTGTCAGTTTTTTTTAAACGCAGAGAACACAATACATTTTTTTTAGTTGTTTACTGGCTGATTCCTCAACATATCCATCCACTGGGGTTTCTAACCTAAGTTGTTCTTAATGTGATTTGAGATTGACTAGATACTCACTGACAACTTCTCCAATTTGCCTCGTTCCACTTTTCTCCAACTCTGCGAGAACGTTGGTCTCGAATGCAAGGGATGCAACACGAAAGAAGAACTCTTTCACATTTTCTCCTGCAGCATAAAAACGATGTGCATCTGTCATGACTTAATGCAGTGGTAACATGTTTTAATAAAGAAAGACCATCCCCAGGTTAATTAACCTTAATTTCTGACTCGTACTGTATATAGACCTACAGTGTTTCACAGCAGGCATTTTGATATCAAAAACTGCAGAACACCACGAGAGCTTCTGCTGACAATAACACTGACAAAGATGTTTCATACTGGAAAGTAGACGGGAAGGCCAACGATCATGTCAGTCAGAATCAGAAGTGGGCAGAGTAGCCATAAATTGTACTCAAGTAAAAGTAGTGTTATATTAAAATACAAATATACATAAGAGTAGTCACCAGAGAAAATACTGCACTTCACGAGTGAGAAAATGCACCTTAAAAACATTTACTGAGTAGTGAGTAAATACCTTTATTCTCACCAATTTTTGAGGTTTCTCTTAAATTTGTGACTTTTTTAAATAAAAATGCACTACTTTTTCCATATAATTCTGCAACTTTTTGGAATAATCTGACTTTTTAAATGTTCATCTGCAACTTCTCAAAAATTTGCAAATTTTTATTCTTAAATACACAAGTTTTTGTTACAGACTTCCAGCTTTCTACTCATAAATCTGCAATGTTTTTTTTTTAATTTATGAATTTACTCTGGTGAATTTAGAGGTTTTTCTTCTTAAATGCGTTTTTATGAGGAAAATATCATGTGCCACATGTTCCATCACCTACATTCGAATCATACCGAGAAACGGCAATAACTTAATTATCTCCTGAGCCAGAATAGAAGTACAATTATTTTAAATCTGACTGGAGGAAAAACTTGCCTTGCACTCAATTCAAATCAGTGAAATAAAAAGACCATCAAAGAATAAAATCAAATGTGCTTCAGTAAAAGTGCAGTTTGATTTTCATAAATGTACTCAAGTAAGAGCAAAAGTATGTTACAATAAAACCTCCCAGTAATGTACAGTTTTATGAAAGAGCTCCTTGAGTACATGCACCTCTGCCCAGGAAATTATTAACAGATGGGTCTATATTATTTCACGGTTACCTTAAACAGGTCATTGACTGCACTTTTTCCACATGTTGACAGCTCACACAGTTCTTAAATGTTTTCTTTAATTAATTATTGCAGCATGATTGTGAATCATCTTTTGCAGCCTTACTCAGAATGGCTCGTTTCAATGCATATCTACTTAAATGCCCAAGAGGCACAGTTAACTCTGTCCTTCCTCTTATGTCACTATTGCTGATCTTAGCTGGCTAGCTCCTCATTTGCATAGCAAGCCTGAGCCAACAAAACGTAAACGTGTCTTAACAAATGAACAAAATAAAGCATCACTGGTGGACAGAAGTGTGTGGTTTCAATGGTCGATAGATATGACCAGTCCCTGGAGTATAATTGCCACAGAAACATTTGCAAATGAGCAAATGGTGGCCCAAAACATGTAGCTGATGCTAGCCAGCTGCCACACGACTTCCAGTGGGAGGTGAGTAGAAATTACAGAAAACAGCGATCAAAACCAGCCAGATTGACAGTTTAAGCTAACAGTTAAGCCAGGCAGCCTGTCCAACCGCCTAGCCAAGCTAAAGCTAACAGCTCAATGTAGCATCACAGTGAAAATTTAACAAAAGACAGAATGACATGAAATATATTATGGACTGTGGAATAGTCGTCGTCGGCTGCCGTCGGTCTATGACGACCATGGAAGAGAATCCTAAACGTCTACTCTGCTGGAACAGCACCGCCTGTGGCTGAACAGGCCGATGCGCGAATGGCAGTCCCTGTCACACAGGTCGCACTTGTGGGTGGTCTCCGTGCTGCTGAGTCTGTGGCGGTCCTTCCTGCGGGTCCTTTTTTCATCTGCTGCAGCAGTCAGTCTCTCTTCACCCGCCTTGAGCTGTCTGGTCAGGGTGCCTCTCCATTTGGAGCGGTCCGTTGCAAGGTCCTCCCAGCGCTCTGTGTTGATCCCCAGGGCCTTCATGTCTCTCTTGCAGACGTCTTTAAAGCGCAGCTGTGGGCAGCCAACGTCTCTCCTGCCAGTCGCCAGTTCTCCGTAGAGGACGTCTTTGGGGATTCTGCCATCCTCCATACGGTGAACGTGGCCTAGCCAGCGGAGCCTGCGCTGCCTGAGTAGAGTGAACATGGAGGGAAGGCCGGCGCGGGACAGAACTTCTGTGTTGGGCACTTTGTCCTGCCAGGATATGTCCAGGATGTGGCGAATGCAGCGCAAGTGGAAGGAGTTCAGTCTCTTTTCCTGCCGGGCGTATGCTGTCCACATCTCACTCCCATAGAGCAGTGTGCTGATGACGCAGGCGTTGTACACTGCCATCTTCGTCTTGACAGAGTTTGGGATTCTCCCACACTTGTGTGGTGAGGCGAGAGAGTGTGAAGGCTGATTTTCCAATCCTCTTGTTGATCTCTGTATCAAGGAAGAGGTTGTTGCTGATCGTGGACCCCAGGTACGTGAACAGATTCACGACCTCCAGCTCGTAGTCGTCGATGGTGATGGCTGGTGGTGCTTCCGTGCCTTGCGCCAAGACGTTAGTCTTCTTCAGGCTGATGGTAAGCCCGAAGTCCTTGCATGCCTGGGAGAAGCGGTCCATCAGGGTCTGAAGCTCCTGCTGTGTGTGGGTTGCGACTGTAGCGTCGTCTGCTAACAAGCATGTCTCTGATCAGAGCCTCGCGTACTTTGGTTCTGGCTTTCAGGCGGGTGAGGTTGAAAAGCCTGCCGTCAGATCTTGTGTGCAGGTAGATTCCCTCTGTTGCTGTGCTGAAGGCATGCCTCAGGAGCATAGCAAAGAAAATCCCAAAGAGGGTTGGCACAAGTACACAGCCCTGTTTCACTCCGCTGCGTATGTTGAATGGCTCTGAGACGTTGCCGTCGTGCTGCACTATCCCCTGCATGTTGGTGTGAAATGATTCGATGAGGACTATATTATGGACTGTGGAATAGTGAACCAGGATTAAACTGGGATATCGATCAGGATGACTGAAATCTAAAGAAAACTACAATATAAACTGTGCTCGGTAAGCTAACTCCTTAAAAGCATTATTAGTTCTGAAGCTGTTGCCTTTGGCTCTCAGCCCACCTACATAATAGACAGCTAAGCTGGCCAATAAGAGAGCAGTGGGTGGGTATCAGAGCTAGGTTTACCCTTTTCTTGACATACTGGAACAAATACAGAAGAGTCAAAAAGGCTGCTCTGTCAGAAAAATGATTTAAAGGCTCTGTGTGTGTGTGTGTGTGTGTGTGTGTGTGTGTGTGTGTGTGTGTGTGTGTGTGTGTGTGTGTGTGTGTTTTAAAGAAGTGAGTGGTTTGATATTTTTCAATAATCACATGACCAACAGACATATTTCAGAAGATTAAACCTACAAAAACACAATTTTTCAGTCAATGACCCCCTTTAAAGTAGGTCGGTGCAGACCTCAGAGAATGACCTCGGCCACAACATCAACACAGACTCACCTGTAAGTGATGAAACAGCCCAGTACTCTGCTCGAATCTCATTTGCTATTTTGAGGGCATCCTGTTCAATCTGAGAATACTGAGCAGGAGACTGTCACACACAGAAAAAGAATTACAACCACAAATTAACATTTGACATATAAATCAATATATACAAATTTACTCCAATGCGAAAAATAAATGTTAATCCTTAAGATCCATTTAATTTATTTTGTCCATCTAATATCCCAGTTAGAAATTGCAGATTGTCCTTGTTAAGTAGTTGCCAAAAAGGATTTTAAGTTAGTTTTGCTTGTATAATAACAAAGTAAATGCATTGTTTTTGACAAGTAGAAAAAGTACTGCATTTCAAATGAAAATTAATACAATGAAACTGTACTTAGTTACAGCAATCTGACTTATAATAGTAAAACAGACACATCAAGGTGTGATTATAGGGAATAAAGAAAATCTGGGCATGTTCATCTTAGTAAAGTCTCTTTAAAATAGAAATTAACAGTCAAGTTCATGAAAAATGCTTGCAAATATTGCCTCAACCACAATTAGTTTATTGTGAGATGCAGGTGTTATTCTCACAGAGTCTAATAAATTTACAAGCAAATGAAACTGGCAGATCACTTTGACTTTAAGTGATCAGATGTGATTTTAGAGTGAACAACACATTACTGAAAAGGTTCCGCTCCACAAAAATGGAATTTGGCATTTACAACTGAGTGTAGATGTGCAGTATATTTATGTTTTTAAAGTAACCAAAGTGACCCGCTGTGGGGCTGCTGTCCACTGCAGAGCTGTAATTTTCGGAAAAGTAAAATGTGCACTTTACCACAGCAGTCGGGAATGTAAAATAACCAGTAGTTAGTACTGCAACAGTCAGCTATTTACTATGTTTGTTTTGAATGTTTTAAATTGGTAATTTTGTTCAAGAAGAAAAGACATGTTTTGGATAAAGCTTCTCCAATGCAGTCCAGTGTTGATTTGGGATTTTACAAAAATTAAAAGTTGCACTGGAGAGACAAAAAAGGTAACCTTAATAAAATAAGAAAATTTGAATGAAGCCACTGAAACCAGTCAAGTACCACTGCTTAAACATTTCAAATATGTCATTTCAACCTCAATAAAAAAGGACAAACATTCCTGAGGCCTTTGTGCTGCTGGCCTCCATCCAAACAATTCACATCTGGTTCAAGTAAAGACAGCAGCAATGTCCACAAGCATGTCCACTTTAAACAGTAAAAAGACGTACACTGAGGTCTTTCTTTGTGCCCACGAGGAACAGCTGAACAGCAGTGGGGTCGTTCTCTTTCAAGGCATCTTCCAGCCACTGCCTGGAGATGGGAAAAAGGCAGCATTAACGCATTCATTGTCTAAGAGTTAGAACTACTGTATGTAGTTATAATTAACTAGTAGTTGCTTCTGGAATGGCATATTAATTATTTGTCTTATCACATTAAAGAAGATCAACATAAGCATTGCGTAACAAAATGCTTCATGGGTCAGCAACGGTCAAAGAGCATTTCTTCTTTGACAACATAATCTGTGATACATACGCTTTGATCAAAATACTTTGAGCTTTTAATACTACAGCACCATTTTCCACTCAGATTAAACCTTTCTTCATAACAACCTGTTTCAGCACATGTTTCTTTAAATGCCAATGAGACCCAGTTCACCCCCCCCTCCCTCTTCCATCGCTTCTGAGGTACAGCAGGGAAAATAAGTATTGAACACATCAACATTTTTCTCATTAAACATACAGTATTTCTGATGGAGCCACTGACCTGAGATTTTCACCACATATAAGTAACAGCAAGTAATCCATACATACAAAAATATCAAGGCAACTGTGTTCACAAAACAAGTTATATTTAATAAAGTGGAATGACAAAGGGAATAAGTATTGAACACACTTGGGGAAATTCATTTAATATTTAGTAGAAGAGCTTTTGTTGGCAATAACAGCTTCCAGACACCTCCTGTATGGAGAAACGAGGCACAGGCATTGCTCAGGAGTGATTTTAGCCCACTCTTCCACACAAACTGTCTTCAAATCTTGAAGGTTCCGTGGGTGTCTTCTATGAACTTTGATCTTCAGTTCGTTCCATAGATTTTCAATTGGATTCAGGTCAGGTGACTGGAGCCAGTTGAGACTTTCCTTGGCTGTGTGTTTGAAATCATTGTCTTGCTGAAATGTCCACCCTTGTTTCATCTTCAACATCTTGACAGATAGCAAGTTCTTGTCAAGGATATCTCTATACATCTGTCTATTCATCTTTCCTTGAATTATATGAAGTCTGCCTGTACCATGTTGAAAAACACCCCCACACCATGATGTTCCCACCTCCAAACTTCACTGCTGGTATGGTGGTTTGGGGCTGATGTGCAATGCCATTTCTTCTCCACACATGCTGTGTGTTGTGACACCCAAAAAGTTCAGTTTTGGTCTCATCTGACCAGACTATATTCTCCCAGTATTTTACTGGCTTGCCCACATGTTGTGCAGCAAACTTTAAACGAGCTTCAACATGCTTTTTTTTTTTTTAGCAATGGAGTCTTGCAAAGTGAGCAGACAGAGCCCATGTTGGTTGAATGCATTCTTTGAAACAGCAGTACCTGCTAACTCCAGGTCTTTCTGGAGGTCTACAAGAGTGGCCTTATCTCTTGGATAACTATTCTGATAGTTCTTTTAACACCTCTGTCAGAAATCTTGCGAGGAGCTCCTGGTCGTGGCTGGTTTACGGTAAAATGTTTTGAACTTCGGAATGATGGCTCCAACAGTGCTTACTGGAACATTCAGCAGTTAGAAGCAAACACGATTACAGTTTAGTGTGTCGGATAATGGGAGTTGTTGTCCACTAGTCGTTTCACCAAAAACTAAATATTACTCTGCTATTACACGATAGCCAACAACTTTAATTACGTGGAAAATTATCTTTTAAATTGGCAAACATCATATTTGTAACTCATGGCAAAATTTGACTGGGATCAAAAGATAATTTCGCTCTTGCCATTCATTTCAATGGGGAATTTCTTAAAGGTCCCATATGCGGACGTAGAGGGGGCGTGACTTAGGCTCTCCATTACCATAAAACTGGCTGAATGTGAGATGGTGAAAGCTCAAATAAAGCACCAGAGGAGGCAGGATTGTGTGGTTTGAGAGAATGACAGGACATCAGCAAAGAAAAAACTAGAGGGCACTCAGAGAGCGCATCCCTCCACCAAGGCTCTGTCCATCCCTCCCTACTTAAGTCCATCCATCCGTCAGTCCATCTGTTTGTTGGTCCCTCCGTGCGCCCATTGTGAGATAGGGCCTTGGAGGAAGTATGTGCTCATGGATCACCTCCAAAATCTAACAGGTTCATCTGTAGATCAAGGGTCACCACTGGTGACAATTTCATAAAAAAAAAAATTAAAAAAAAAAAAAAAAAATCTAGTAGTTTTTGTGTAATCCTGCTAACATGTTGCATTTCTCCCACCTCACCTCTTCTCCCTTATAGTTTACTGACAAAGCTCGTAATTAAGCAATATTACACAACAGTGTGGTATCATATCACTGCATTGCGTAGTGAACGAGGCCTATTGTCCTTTCGCACAAAAATTAAATATTGTCCAGTTCTGAAGTTAGTGTGTTTACATGCCATGTAGGTCACGTGTCTTACGACGACATCCTTAGCTCGTCTCCAGATATGCGCCCACAGAATTATGTGCATGCGCAAATACTCTGCACCTCATCTTAAACCGTGCACTTCACTTGCTTTTTCCTGGCATCTTCAGATGAAATGAAAAGTCAATCACCACATACTACATGGATGGAGACCACATTTCTTTTTGTTACAAGCCATTTTACTTTTTTCTACTGTGTTTTGCTGCTTCTAAACAGCACTAAGAGTGCCAAGCTGCCAGGGTGTGGAGGTACATGTCCACCCACGTAACTCCATGCACGTCTTAAAGACGAAGTACATGAAAAGTGCAATATTAATATAAAATAATTTTTAAAACATTTCTGGATTCACACAGTGGTCTGGGTCAGCACCAAAAACCAACCAACTGTTCCTTGGGCCATTTCCTACTGTACCTTCCCTGAAATTTTCACTGAAATCTGTTCCTGCTAACAGACAAACAGACAACCAGTCAAACACTGACAAAAACATTACCTCCTTGGCGGAGGTGAAAAACAAAATGAGTAAATTGCTGGCTCAGCTATATATGGCTAGCCAATGTTATAAATAATAAACTTTAGTATAATAAACTAAAACTAGAAAAATGGCACATACCTCTGCCAAGACCCCTTCCCTCCCTCCCTTTGCCCACATATCTGTCCGTACCTCCCTGCCTCCGTCCCTTTGTACACTGCAAGACAGGGCCTTGGTGGAGGTATGCATTCATGGATCACCTCCAAAATAGGGCTGAAACAATTAGTCGACACTGTTGATAACGTCGACAATAAAAATTTGTTGACAAAAGCTTTTTATTGTCGACAAATCGTTTAATTATAAAGTTTATATGCATGCCATGGTAATGTTCAGTTGTAACTGCAATGCACGACCAGAACTGCTAAGGGCAGTAGTGCCTCTATTGTCCGGCATGCGTGAACAATTTCCAGCAAAGAAGAAGAGGAGCACATTTACAGCTCTGAGTATGGCGAATGTCGAAATGGATAAAAAAAAGCAGACCCAAACTTTCTGTTGTTTGGGAACATTTTACGGGAGACAACAAACAAAACAAATAAAATGCAGACTTTACAAGGCAGACCTCTCTTACCACGCAGCACTACAGTGATGCATAAGCATCTGAAACAACGGCACCCAGGAGCCGTGACATTAACGTCTGCTGGGTAAGTTTTAGTAAGTAAAGAAAGTTAGCACTGTAGCGGTTTGATTAAACCCCCACAACACACAGACAGAACACAGAGACAGTCAGCTCGCACTCCTGGGTTTTTCCGCTGCACGCTGCGTTTACAGCCGTGAAGTTAAAGTGTTCATGCATCTTGTCATCTTACATATGTAGATGTGCTTTGAGGTAAATCTCCACAAAAAGACTGGTCAAACACAGCGCTCGGCTAGAGCAAGTAACAGAACAGTGTAATGTGTATTAATGTCTACAGGCAGACGCGTTTCGTCTGGCTCACCTCTGTGATGTTAATTGTTGCCTTTCATGCATTGTACTCATGCGTCCTGTCCTCACTGTGACCTAGGGACTGAGATCAATATGTCTCTCAAATGCAAATGTCTTATGCCTGTTCTGTTATCTCTTTGATCATACTAACTGCTGGGGTATGTCCCTTTGATGTATTGTTGTGGTCGAGTATATATGCTGCAACTCTGTAACGCAAACTCTCTCATTCTCTCTCTCACTCTGATCCTGCAGCTGGTAGACACACACACGTGCCCGCCTCTCCTTCTCTGAGAGCCGTGGGCTCGCTCTCGGCGCTCATGCATGGCGCCGGGAGCGGAGCTCGTGACGGCGGTATGATAATAAAACTCTACTTAAAACCTCCAACAACGCCGCATTATTTCATGCCGCCGCACTGGTGACCCCTTGAACACGCACGTTTTGTGCGAAAGCAACCTTCTGAGCTGGACAGCTGCACTGGTGACCCGTTCTTCAGGATGAGATCTGCACGTCTGAGATCTGCTCATCCACGCTGGACCGGCCGCGCTCGCAGTTCCTTCACACGAGAGCGCGGGCACCTCGTCCCTTCTCCACGACGGCGTCCTCCAGGGCTGGCGGAGAACGCAACGCGTGGACCTGAACGCACCACGGCCCGAGCCTGAGGAACAAAAGATTGTCTATTCCCTCCCGCCGCTCCAACGCATCTGCACGAGCCTGAGGGACAAAAGATCGTCTATTTCCTCTCACCGCTCCAACGCACCATGGCCAATCTACAGCCACAGCTAAACCTGGATTTTTATCGGCGCCGTCTGCGCCGATCTCCACCAAGTTTCTGCACCCCGGTTCTCCTCTCCAGCGGCCCACCCACGCACGGAACCCCCGCGCACGCACCGGGGAGTTACGAGGACGGCGCATCACGCACAGGACAAGTAACGGCTCCAGAGACCGCCATCGTCCTCCGCCGCTGCTCACAGAACCTTCAGGGCTGCTCGTTCACCTGAAGCAAGCACGCAGCTCGCCACTGGATTTTTTTTAATGGTCTTAGCCACGGCACAAAGGGATTTCAGCCGTCAGCTGTTCCCGGGGGCTTTGGGGTTGCTTCTGCACCTAAAGCCAACACGCCAGTCCCTCTGCTTTTGTTTATTTTTTTCTTACAGCCGCTCCTGCTTTTCTTCATGGCCACGAGAGGAGCCAGAGACTAATTTTTCTTCTTCTGATCTCTGCATGTTCAGACGGAACATCGCGGAGCAGCAAACACTTTTGGCGCGACTGGAACGATTTTCCCGCGCCCGGTCAGCATGTACTACCCCCCCCCCCCCTCCTGCTCAGAGCTTTTCCCTGCTCGCTGCCCGGACTGCAACATCGAGGTCACGGTCCCCTACCGTTTCCCTCTGGGGGGGGAGCAGTGTAGCGGTTTGATTAAACCCCCACAACACACAGACAGAACACAGAGACAGCTCGCACTCCTGGGTTTTTCCGCTGCACGCTGCGTTTACAGCCGTGAAGTTAAAGTGTTCATGCATCTTGTCATCTTACACATGTAGATGTGCTTTGAGGTAAATCTCCACAAAAAGACTGGTCAAACACAGCGCTCGGCTAGAGCAAGTAACAGAACAGTGTAATGTGTATTAATGTCTACAGGCAGACGCGTTTCGTCTGGCTCACCTCTGTGATGTTAATTGTTGCCTTTCATGCATTGTACTCATGAGTCCTGTCCTCACTGTGACCTAGGGACTGAGATCAATATGTCTCTCAAATGCAAATGTCTTATGCCTGTTCTGTTATCTCTTTGATCATACTAACTGCTGGGGTATGTCCCTTTGATGTATTGTTGTGGTCGAGTATATATGCTGCAACTCTGTAACGCAAACTCTCTCATTCTCTCTCTCACTCTGATCCTGCAACTGGTAGACACACACACGTGTCCGCCTCTCCTTCTCTGAGAGCCGTGGGCTCGCTCTTGGCGCTCATGCACGGCGCCGGGAGCGGAGCTCGTGACGGCGGTATGATAATAAAACTACTTAAAACCTCCAACAACGCCGCTTTATTTCATGCCGCCGCAGCACCACTTATTTTCAATGGCTAACTGTTTCAAGCTTTAGAAAAATAACAAGACTCTTAGTATGTGCTGTTAATGTTAGCTTACCTGACAATAATCCCACCTAGCAACAATGCTCTGCACTGTGTGTGTTTATACAGTATATTTACATATTTATTCCATCTAGCTACAATGCTCTGCACTGGGTGTGTTTATATTTATATATCTATATATTTATTCCATCTAGCTACAATGCTCCGCACTGTGTTTTTATATATCTACATATTATTCCATCTAGCTACATTGCTCCGCACTGTGTGTGTTTATATACTTGCATATTTATTCCACCTAGCTGCAATGCTCCATACTGTGGGTGTTTATATATTTACATATTTATTCCATCTAGCTACAATGCTCTGCACTGTGTGTTCATATATTCATATATTTATTCCATCCAGCTACAATGCTCTGCACTGTGTGTCTGTGTGTGTGTGTGTATATATATATTTTATAGTAATATGTACATATGTATATTAGCTGCTCTTGCTTGCTTGTTTTTTCTTGCCTTCTGATTGTTGCTCTGAGTGTTGCTATCCCTGTGCTGTTGCAATCCTGGAATTTCCCCGTTGTGGGACTAATAAAGGCTTATCTTATCTTATCTTATCTTAATAAGCTCTCTGGTTGCTGAGAGTTGAGCTGTCATGGCTAACGTGTTGAATGCAGTAAATGACAGAATTACAGGAGTTTCTATCGCTTTTTCATCTTTGTTAATATTAACCCTCATTCTGAATATTAGTTACACTGTGTTGCACTGTGTCCAGCTGAGACAGAATGGCATTTAAATGCCTCCTGCCCACGGAAGACGGAACGTTAAGTGGTATTAAACAGTGGCTGAGGTAAAATATGCACTAGACTAGAGCTCCAACAAGAAGCAGAGATGGTGGACATTAGAAAAATAAATGTAATTAGTTGACTAGTTGAAAAAAAAACTGTCGTTAGACTAATCAACTACTAAAATAATCTTTAGTCGCAGCCCTACTCCAAAATCTAATGGTTCGTCTGTAGCCGAAGGGCCGCCTCTGGTGAAAATTTCAAAATCCATTCAGTAGTTGTTGCATAATCCTGCTAAACCATTGTTAGAAGATTGATCCTTGGCGGAGGTATGCACTCATGAATCACTTCCAAAATGTAGTAGCTTCGTGTGTATCCCAAGAGCCACCTCTGGTGAAAATTTCATCAAAATCCATCTAGTAGTTTTTGTGTAATCCTGCTGCACAAATACAAACAAGGGCTTTGGTGGAGGTATGCACTCTCAGAGCATCATCAAAATTTAATGGGTTCATCCTTAGGGTGTTATCTCACTGGCCTGAGACAGCTTGAGACTATTTGGAGAACAGCATTCTTGAAGGAGTTTCCAAAATGTCTCCAAACATTCTCGGCGGTTATCATTTTCATCTCCTGAGTTGCAGGGTCTCGCAGGAATTTTGAACATGTTCAAAAAATTTGTGCAACAGCTTTCTCTCAAAATAGTCTCAAGAGTCATCACAGGTGTCTCAAACCTGTTTGAACCTTGTCTTGAGTGTTGGGTAGCCATTACGGGACTGTCGTGGGTGGGAAAAAAAAAATTGTCTCACATGTTGCAAGAATGTCCCTCAACACTTGCATAACATGTATGCAAACACCTGGAGAACTGTGGACAAAAACACAGTGGGAGTTAGGGCTGGTCGATATACCAAATATATTCATTGTATCAGTAAATTTGGCCGCCCGCGATACATATTTCGTTATATTGTCCATACTCGAATATTTATCACGTTAATATGAGCTGCCACAGCAAGACAGGTTTGTCTGCAGCTTGGCCGCTGAAGTCTGAAAGCGGAAACTCACTAGCTCAGTGCGGCTGCTGCGCCCCCCTGCATGCTCATAGAGAAATCTAAACTGCAGCGAGCAGAGATGAAAAGGAAGACAACAGAATAAATGTAGGCTCACCTTAAGCACAGGAAACCGGGGGAGCCAGGAGAAGATAAACATTTTGAGTCTGAACTTTGCACGTTCTTTCGCTAAGTGAAACAAACAAACTTTCAAAATAAGAGCTCCTATCCGGTCTTGCAACCCTTCAAAATAAGAGCAAGTGGCTCGCCAAATACACAACTGATGTAGACACATAAAAAACAAAAATAAGCCATAAATTATACTTCTGTCACTTATTAGATTGCCAAGTATTAACTATGTGTGGTAAACTGAAACATTTCTCCATGTGGATAAACTTGATTACTTTAAAATGTGAGTTCTGTTAAGCAAAGGAAAAAAGACACTTTGCTCAGTTACATATTGTGAAGAATTTTCCCTGACATAAGTTTTCATTTTATTTTATTATTCAGCTTTTTCGTGAGTGAAATGAATATTTTTACCTCCGACAAGAGGAGGAGGTAATGTTTTCAGCAGCGTTGGTTGGTTTGTCTACCTGTTAGCAACATTACTTAAGTTCTGAATGGATTTTGATGAAATTTTCAGAAAGGTGTGCAATGGCATGGGGAACAGATGATTACATTTTGGTGGTGATGCAGATGATGATCTGGATCCAGACATTTTTTTTGGGGGGGGGGGGATTAATATAATATTGAGCCTCCCCTTTAAGATGTGTCTGTAGAGCTACGTTCACCTCCGCACCCATACACATGATCTGCTGTGTTTGGAATGTTCACCCACTCACTCCCTCTCTCCTTGCTATAAATCAGAATCAGAATCAGAATCAGCTTTATTGGCCAAGTATGCACAACACATACAAGGAATTTGACTTTGGCTAAAAACTTGCTCTCGTTGTTCATTATCCACACATTATTCACAATAAAGTGAATTTAGATATAGTGGACTATATAATAAACTCAATATAACAATAACATTAACAGCTTTCAGATGCTACTAGCCTTGTTTCTGCGGTGCGGTTAATGACATCACCATGGTGAGACAGTAAAACGTAACAGACTGACGGTGGTAAAAAATGAATACCTGCATGTAATTTGTAGTAAATATGTATTAAGTCAACTCATTTTTGCTGACTTAATAAATACCTTAAGGTAGTTTATGTTGAAATGTGAAGCTCTCCTCTCACTGCTCCATTGGCTGTGCATTGCATTATGGAATACTGTATATTGGCTAATGTAGTGACCATCCGTTGCACACTACTTTTCAAAATGCATTGATTGATATTTTGAGTGCACTGTATAGCAAATTAAATTTTCAGTTATGATTTCGAACAGCACTACAAAATGGCTGATTCACTATATAGCACACTACAGTGGTGTGAAAAAGTGTTTGCCCCCTCCTGATTTCTCACTTTTTTGTATGTTTGTCACACTTAATGTTTCAGATCATCAAACAAAGTTAAATATTAGATAAAGATAACAAGTAAACACAAAATGCAGTTTCTAATTGAAGGTGTTATTATTAAGGGTAAAAAAAAATCCAAACCTACAGGGCCCTGTGTGAAAAAATGATTGCCCCCCTGTTAAAACAACTGTGGTTTATCACATCTTTGGAAAGCTGAGTTCAATTTTCTAGCCATTTCTAAAGCTTTGGGACTCCAGCAAACCACAATGAGAGCCATTATCCACAAATGGCAAAAACATGAAACAGTGGTGAAGAGGGGAGTAATGACTCATCCAAGAGGTCACAAAGACACCACAACAACATCCAAAGAACTGCAGGCCTCACTCTCAGTTAAGGTCAGTGTGCATGACTCCCCCATAAGAAAGAGACTGGGCAAAAATGGCCTGCATGGCAGAGTTCCAAGATGAAAACCACTGCTGAGCAAAAAAAACAAAGGGTCATCTCAGTTTTGCCAGAAAACATCTTGATGATCCCCAAGACTTTTGAGAAAATACTCTGAGGACTGACAAGACAAAAGTTGAACTTTTTGGAAGGTGTGTTCCCATTACATCCGGAGTAAAAGTAACACAGATTTCAGAAAAGGAACATCATACCAACATTAAAATATGGTAGTGGTAGTGTGATGGTCTGGGACTGTTTTGCGGCTTCAGGACCTGGAAGACTTGCTGTGGTAAATGAAAGCATGAATTCTGCTACCTACCAAAAACTCCTGAAGGAGAATGTCCGGCCATCTGTTTGTAACCTCAAGCTGAAGCGCACTTGGGTTCTGCAGCAGGACAATGATCCAAAACAAACCAGCAAGTCCACCTCTGAATGGCTTAAGAAAAACAAAATGAAGACTTTGGAGTGGCCTAGTCAAAACCCTGACCTGAATCCGATTGAAATGCTGTGGCATGACCTTAAAAACACGGTTCATGCTCGAAAACCCTCCAATGGAGCTGAATTACAATAATTCTGCAAAGATGAGTGGGCCAAAATTCCTCCACAGCACTGTAAAAGACTCATTGCAAGTTACGGCAAACACTTGATTGCAGTTGTTGCTGCTAAGGGTGGCCCAACCAGTTATTAGGTTTGGGGGCAATCACTTTTTCACACACGGCCATGTAGGTCTGGATTTTTTTCCCCCTTAATAATGAACACCTTCATTTAAAAACTGCATTTTGTGTTTACTTGTGTTATCTTGGTCTAATATTTAAATTTGTTTGATGATCTGAAACAGTGTGACGAACATACAAAAAAATGAGAAATCAGGAGGGGGGGCAAACACTGTTGTTTCACACCACTGTATATGGGGAACGAGTGAACATTTCGAACACAGCAATAGTATGTGATGGTTGACATTATTTTATCTGAAGGCGCTGAGAAAAAGCAAGCACTGTGCAGTTTATGAATGGATTTTGATGACATTTTCAGGAAAGGTGTATAATGGCATGGGGACAGAGTACAGGCGGACAAACTAAGGATGTCTTGCGAGGCACATTACGCCACATGGTACGTAAACACACAGCACTGGACAATGTTTAATCTGTATTACCTCCGCCAAAAGGAAGAGGTATTGTTTTTGCCGGTGTCGTGCCAAAAAGTGATTGAGGGTGGTGCTATCGGCTGCCAAAAAGTGATCACCAGCTGCAGGAGCCGGGAGTGCTCGCTTGTTAAAGGTGTACTGTCTGGTCTCAGTCTATCTACAATGTGTCTGCAAATGTTTTGTGGTTTTATCACATATGAAAAAAAAATTATAGTGTTGGCCAAAGTGTTTGCAGATTGAATAACTATAGCATTTATGAGACTGCAATTAATTCCAATATTTATGTGCAAAAACCTCATTGTTTATTTAAAGCCTGCATTGTAATTGTCCATTGTTGATGCCTAGAATATGTATTTATCTACATGTATATATCTAGTAAATCTATGTATTTTTCCATGTAACCTTGTGACTGCATTATTACCTCTGCCAGGAGGTTATGTTTTTGCCGGGGTTTGTCTGTCTGTCTGTTTTGTCTGTTGGTTAGCAAGATAACTCAAAAAGTTTTGGACAGATTTCGATGAAACTTTCAGGGGTTGTTGGAAATGGTACAAGGAAGAACTGATTAAATTTTGGGGATGATCCGGATCACCGTCCAGAAGAAAACCGCCATTATGGAAAATGCCATTTTCGTGAATAACTACTGAACCACTAATCCTATCATTGTCAATCCAATTGCTAGTCATATGTTTTCGTGGTCAAGCAATCTGAAAATGTACACACAAACACTGTATGGGTGGAACTGTGGCCGCCATTACGGAAAATGTCATTTTCATGAATAACTACTGAACCACTAATCCTATCATTGTCAATCCAATTGCTAGTCAAATGTTTTCATGGTCAAGGAATCTGAAAACGTACACACAAACACTGTATGGGGGGAACTGTGGCGCTTGGCGGAGGTCTGCGCTCTCCGAGTGCTTTTCTAGTTTTAATTGCTTTTAATCCTACATCAAGTTTCTTTCTGATTCAAAATGCATCATAAGCGTTAAATATATCTTATTATACCTAACTCAGTAGTGTTTACTTGTTGAAATATATATATATTATGGCTAATATAACCCCATAACTACAATATGGGACCTGGTGATCAATTTTTAAGCAGCTGATCTCTATTTTGCCACAACAGCATTGTTTTGTCTGTCTGTCTCTTAGCAACATTACTCCAAAATTTATGAACTGATTTTGATGAAATTTTCAAGAAAGGTGTGTAATGGCATGGGGAACAGATGATTACATTTTTGTGGTGATCTGAATCGCCACCTGGATCCAGAAATTTTTAAGAATCAACTTGCTTAAATTTTACTTTTGCTGGTACAAGAGAATTTCTGTAGATGTTAACTAATACTATTTATTTGTTATTTCAATAAATCTTATAGAAGGAAACTTGAATTACTTTTTTTGTGTACTTTATTGAGCCCCAGTGGGGAAATTCAGGGCATCCATGGTACGGCACCATCCCTTCACCATTCACACCTAGGGCCACTTTAGAGTCTCCAATTAACCTAACTTGCATGTTTTTGACCTGTGGGAGAAAACCGGAGTACCCAGGGTAAACCCACGCAGACACGGACAGAACATGCAAACTCCACACAGAAGGGTCACTGATGGTCAGGGGGTGGGATCGAATCCATGACCTTCTTACTGTGCCACCACTGTGCTAATCACTGCGCCACCATGCTGCCCTATTAGTATTTTTCATCAATATCAAATGTAGACTTGTTGCATTTAGAAAACTGCTGCATTTCTAACTAGAAAAGCACTTGGGAGAGCGCAGACCTCCGCCAAGCGCCACAGTTCCCCCCATACAGTGTTTGTGTGTATGTTTTCAGATTCATTGACCATGAAAACATATGACTAGCAATTGGATTCACAATGATAGGATTAGTGGTTCAGTAGTTATTGACGAAAATGGCATTTTGCGTAATGGCAGTTTTCTTCTGGACGGTGATCCGGATCACCACCAAAATGTAATCATCTGTAGGATACCCCATTTCTGACAATCTGTGAAAGTTTCATGAAAATCCGTCCATAACTTTTTGAGTTATCTTGCTAACAAACAAACAGACAGACAGACAGACAAACCAACGCCGATGAAAACATAACCTCCTTGGTGGAGGTAACAATGTCATTTGGGGGAAATGAGCTGCTTGGTGGAGGTCTGCGCTCTCCGAGTGCTTTTCTAGTTCATTTTATTATTCAGCTTATGAAAATAAGTGAAATGAATATATATATGAATTTCTAATACTGTGGGGGTCCTCCCTACAGTTGATAGTGCTATGAGATGACTGTTGTTGTGAAATGGCGCTATTTAAATAAAGTTGAATTGAATTGAATTGAATTAATAAAATGTAATTAAAACCAAATTTTAAAGGACATTCAGTACACAAAATATGTATCGTGATATGTATCGTGTATTGTGATAAAGAAAAAATGTATCAAGATACTTTTTTTAACTATATCACCCAGCCCTACTGGGAGTTTGTGCAACATTATTGCAACATTTCTGAGACTGTGTAATTCCAAGTGAAAATTGTCACAAATTCTCAGATTTGTCTCACTTTTTTTTTTAATCTCCAACTAGTTGCGAGCTGTCTCAGTCCAGTGAAATACAGCCCTTAGAGTAAGAGCCACCTTTGGGTAAAATTCCATCGAAATCCATCCAGTAGTTTATGCGTAATCCTGCTAACAAACGGACAAATGCTGGCAAAAACATAACCTCCTTGGTGGAGGTAATAACATCTAGGAATGTGATATATGGTCAAGTGTTGGTAGATGATCCAACCAGGTGACTGAGTTATGTCTAGGAGAATCATAAGTGCTAGCTGAGCTTACCCAACTCAGCTAAGCCATTTGCTGGTGATTATTGGGTCATCCTGAACAAAATATAACGATACAGCTGCAAGCAGCAATCATCAGGTTCCAAGTAGGGCTGTGCGATATGACTAGGGCTGCAACTAAAGATTATTTTCATCATCATCATCATCATCATCATAGCAGTCTGTCAGGGGCAACAATGACCGTTTCATTTAGGTCTGATCAGATTCCTTCACACAGCTCTGTCCTTCGCCCTTTGCTGCCAGCAACTCCTTTTAGTCGTCGACTAATCTAATGACTATTTTTTTCCAACTAGTTGACTAATCGCATTTATTTTTCTCATGTCAACCATCTCTGCTTACTTGTTGGGGCTCTAGTCTAGTGCATATTTTACCTCAGCCGCTGTTTAATACCTCTTAATGTTCTGTCTTCCGTGGGCAGGAGGCATTTAAATGCCATTCTGTTTCAGCTGGACACAGTGTAACTAATATTCAGAATGAGGGTTAATATTAACAAAGATGAAAAAGAGATCATGACTCCTGTAATTCAGTCATTTACTGCATTCAACACATTAGCCATGACAGCTCAACCCTCAGCAACCACAGAGCTTATTGTCAAACAGCTAAGCTAACATTAACAGCACATACTGTACTAACAGTACTGTCATTTTTCTAAAGCTTGAAACAGTTGGCCATTGAAAATAAGCAGCGCTAACTTTCTTTACTCGCTAAAACTTACATAGCAGACGGTAATGTCACGGCTCCTGGGTGCCGTTGTTTCAGATGCTCATGCATCATTGTAGTACTGTGTAGTAAGAGAGGTCTGCCTTGCAAAGTCTGCATTTTACTTGTTTTGTTTTTTGTCTTCAGTAAAATGTTCCCAAACAACAGAAAGTTTGGGTCTGCTTTTTTTTTTATCCACTTCGACATTCGCCATACTCAGAGCCGTAAATGAGCTCCTCCTCTTCTTCACTGGAAATTGTTCACACATGCTGGACAACAAAGGCGCTACTGCCTTCAGCAGTTCCAGTCATGCATTGCAGTTACAACTGAACATTACTGCGGCATGCATATAACTTTGTAATTAAACGATTTGTCTACAATAAAAATCTTTGTTGACAAATTTTTATTGTTGGCGTTATCGACAATGTTGACTAATTGTTTCAGCCCTAGATATGACCCACACACCTGGTGCACTGCGGGGGAGAGGTGGGTGGTGATAGTAGAAACGGGATATGTGTCTTTTAAATCATATCGCACAGCCCTAGTTCCAAGCAGATGTAGACTTCAAGGTGTTATATTGTTTAGCAACAGCATTTAAAACCTAAGGTCTGCTTCACACTAGTTTTTTAAAGCAGCACTATGTAACTTTCTTGTTCCTTGTAGGAACACTTGAAAGACCACAACCACAGTAATCATGTCCCCAGTCCAACAGCCAACCACAGGGGCACTTTGTTGTTAGTGGCTAAAGTTGTGCCCTGTGACGCAGTGCTGGGACTGAAGCCACAGCTGCTGTCAACTCCGTGATCACAAAAAAAGATCTGTTGTAGGCAATGTGGGCCCACTCAGGCTATGGGGGAAGTGACATTCACTCTTTGACTGTCAAACATTGGTGTACCATCAAAATAATTTTGTAAATGTTATTGTGAGGTGACAATCTTACATAGTGTTGCTTTAAAATACACAAGAGAGGCATGCTGTATTTCAGTTGGTGTTCAGAAGAGTAAGGCCTCCCGAGCAGGAGTCAAACCTGGAACCTCCAGCATACCAAGCTATCACCTTAACTACAACAACACACAACTGCTTTAGCTTGTACTCTAAATTTCTCAAATGATAGACATTTGATTGAAAGGATTTCCAGCAGCACTATAGTTTTCAAATGCACAGAAGAGGTTAGCTGCACTTCAGAAGAATACATGTTGTTAGGAAGTTCTGAATCCAGGTCTCCAGCATGGCAGACAAGCATCTTAACCACTACACCACACAATTGTTTTGGGTCCCACACTGACTTTCTTACACACTAACAAAATGTTCAATTAAAGACACAAAGGCTGACAAACATTTCATAAACATGATTTTTGGAACATGAACAGAATTTCATGAAATTTGGTGTTTTGCTGAAGAACACTGTTGTGATTGTGAGTGTGAAGTCTCATCATGTTAAATCCGAAAATGCATGCCAAAGAAAAACTGTACAACTTGACTGGCCTAGAAAATCAAACTGGATCGACATTTTTAATAATTTTAACAACTTTTCATTCTCAATGTCTGTAGATGATCTCTGCTTAATTTCAAGGAATTTGGATGAATGTTGGGAGTTCATTTTGAGTTCACTTGCATATTTTTTTGAAAATACAGTGCAGAAAACTTCATTTTTAGAGCATAAGACTGGTGAAAAAAGCTGTGGAAGATTTCAGAGGATAGAATGATCAAAGAACTTTGAGTCTAGGCCCAGCTGCTCTTGAGATACTGTATTTGCAAAAATGTGAAACCGTAGTATAGCACTACCTACTGGTGCATTCCAAATAACCGTACATGTACGGGTATTTATTTCGCCCAAAAATGCAGCCCTATACGGTCTTATTTGGGTCTATACGCTTATTGGGATATGCCCTATGTCACCCTATACGGTTTTATTTGGGTCTATACGCTTATCAGAACGCATGGACCTGAACGTAGGTCCCAGTCGTGGGTGTTCTCCGGAGTTTCGCCTGGAAACTCTGCGTCGTAACTCTCCCTGAAGCGGAAGGGAGAGCAGATCAGTCAGGCTGCTGCGTTCGCTTGTCGTCGGAGAATCACCGCCGGGTGCTGCGTTCGTTGCCATCAGGACACCAGCGTGGCTGTCCAAACCAGAAGGTTGCGTTGCACAAAGCGTGTGCATTTTCGGGGTCCGCGCCAGCTTTGACATGAAGGACATTTTTTCGAGATTTATTCAAAGCTTTACTGATTGAAGTGTGGCACTTGTATGTATATATTTTTTCAAGTGTGTGTGTACTATGCAGCAGGCCCGCAGCCACTAAATCACTCCTCATAATTGGCTGAAAAAGCTGTCGGAGGCACTTCCTTTATTTCCGTATTATCTTGGCTGTGTTCGGCTGTGTTCGGGATACACGTGCCGGTTGTTTACAAAACAGTCTACATGTCGTCATGCCATGTGCCCGGGGCCATGCGCGGAGCAGCAGACGATGGCTTCTGAAGTGTCTGACCCGGTGTCTGACGGTTTTGATTTAAAGTTGAAGAAATACTCTATGAAACAGAAAGAGGAGTTGGGAAAGCAGGTTTAAGATAAGATAAGATAAGATAAGCCTTTATTAGTCCCACAACGGGGAAATTCCAGGATTGCAACAGCACAGGGATAGCAACACTCAGAGCAACAATCAGAAGGCAAGAAAAAAAACAAGCAAGCAAGAGCAGCTAATAAACATATGTACATATTACTATAAAATATATATATATACACACACACACAGACACACAGTGCAGAGCATTGTAGCTGGATGGAATAAATATATGAATATATGAACACACAGTGCAGAGCATTGTAGCTAGATGGAATAAATATGTAAATATATAAACACCCACAGTACGGAGCATTGCAGCTAGGTGGAATAAATATGCAAGTATATAAACACACACAGTGCGGAGCAATGTAACTAGATGGAATAATATGTAGATATATAAATATATAAACACCCACAGTACGGAGCATTGTAGCTAGATGGAATAAATATGCAAATATATAAACACACACAGTGCAGAGCATTGTTGCTAGATGGAATGAAACAGCATAACCGTCTACTTAGTTATCCTACATGGTATGATTATGTGCCCATACATATTCTCACCCTCCATAGCGACCGGTATGTTCCTAGTTGTATGCCGGAGAGGACCATTGTGTAAGTCTATTGCATCTTTTGCATTCAAAAAACTATTAGTTTGTTACGTCTTTTTGCTATCTCTGCGAGCAGCCCTGCTTAGGTTGTACAGTCTGACAGCCGTTGGTAGGAAGGACCTACGAAACCTCTCGGTTGTGCACCTGGGATGATGTAGTCTGCTGCTAAATGAGCTCCTCAGTGCATTCAGTATGTCCTGCATAGGGTGGAACTCGGACTCCAGCAGAGATGACAGTTTAGCCACCGTCCTTCTCTCTCCTATCTCCTCCATCGGATCAAGGCGCTGCCCCAGGACAGAGCTAGCTTTCTTAATCAGTTTGTTCAGTCTCTTCCTATCGGCTGCAGTAATGCCACTGCCCCAGCAGACCACTCCAAAAGTGATGGCTGATGCCACCACCGTGTCATAGAATGACTTCAGCAGCGCCCCTTGTACACCAAAAGACCTGAGTCTCCTCAGCAGGAACAGCCTGCGCTGTCCCTTCTTGTAGAGTGCATCAGTATTGTGTGACCAGTCTAGTTTATTGTTCAGATGAATACCCAGGTACTTATAGGATGTCACCATCTCGATGTCTGTTCCCTGTATATTTACTGGTACTGTGAGGGGCTGCCCATGCCTGCGGCAGTCCACCACCAGCTCCTTAGTTTTCCTCGCGTTGATCTGGAGGCAGTTCCGATGGCACCAGTCCACGAAGTCCTGGATAAGCCCTCTGTACTCAGCTTCATCTCCATTGGAGATGAGGCCAACGATCGCAGAGTCATCAGAGAACTTCTGTAGATGGCAGTGTGTTGTGTTGTGTGAGAAGTCCGCAGAATAAAGAGTGAACAGGAAGGGAGCCAGCACCGTTCCCTGGGGGGCCCCCGTGCTACTGATGATCGTGTCGGACACACAGTCCCGGGTTCTCACAAACTGAGGCCGGTTCGTGAGGTAGTCCAGGATCCATGATGACAGGTGCTGGTCCACCCCTGCGCGCAGCAGCTTGTCCTTCAGGATCATCGGTTGGATGGTGTTGAAAGCACTGGAGAAGTCAAAGAACATGATCCTCACCATATTCCCGGGCTTCTCCAGGTGGGACAGAGAACGGTGAAGGAGGAAGATCACCGCATCCTCCACCCCAATGCCATGCTGGTAGGCGAACTGGAGTGGATCCATCGCTGGTTCCACCAGGGGGCGGAGGTGAGCAAGGAGCAGTCTCTCCAGGGTCTTCATCAAGTGGGACGTCAAGGCCACCGGTCTGTAGCTGTTCAGGTCTTTGGGGTGGGAAGTTTTTGGTACAGGTACCACACAAGATGTTTTCCACAGCTGTGGTACCCTCCCCAGTTTCAGGCTCATGTTGAAGATATACGTCACAATCCCACACAGCTGGTCTGCACAGGACTTGAGGAGCTTTGCGCTGATGCCGTCCGGTCCCGGCGCCTTCCTCGCCTTGATCTTCCTCAGCTCCGTCCTCACCTGGGTCCTGGTCAGGGTCAGGATGGGGGGCTGTGTGTTGGGAGTGGGGGGGTGTTGGTAGAGTGGGGAGTGGGCAGCAGGACTTGATTTCTTTAGAGGCAGCAGTGGTTGTTGTGCAGTCAGGGGGGAGGGCGGTTGGTCAAATCTATTGAAAAACAGATTCAGGTTGTTCGCCCACTCCCTGCCCCCTGTGGCCTGGGGGGAGGTATTCTGGAGCCCCGAGATGGTTTTGAGGTTTCTCCAGACCCCGCTGATGTCGCTCTGTTGCAGCTTGTCCTCCATCTTCTTCCTGAAGCTGTCCTTGCCTTCTCTGATCTTTCTCCTCAGCTCCCTCTGTACGGACTTCAGCATCTCCCTGTTCCCCGACCTGAAGATCCTCTTCTTCTCTCTCAGAAGTGTTTTTATCTCAGGGTTGATCCAGGGTTTGTTGTTTGAGTGACGCCGTATGGTCTTGGTGGGAACGGATTTGTCCACACAGAAGCTGAGGTAGCCCGTGAAGGTGTGAATGAGGCCATCGATGTCCTCACCATGTGGATCGCAGAGCTGCTTCCAGGCGGTGGCTTCAAAACAGCCCTTTAGGGTGTCCATTGTCTCCTCAGACCATAACTCCACAGTGTGCATGGCCGGAGGTTGTCTGTGCACTAGGGGTTTGTACACCGGCCGGAGATGAACCAAGTTGTGATCCGATCTCCCGAGTGGGGGTAGTTGTGATGAGGTGTACGCCTCCTTAGTGTTTGCGTAGAATAAATCCAGTGTTTTATTGTCTCTAGTGTGGCATGTGACATACTGGGTGAACGTGGGTAGAATGGGAGACAGTGAAACATGGTTGAAATCGCCTGAGATGAGGAGAAGAGCATCTGGGTGTTCTGTCTGCAGCCTGCTGGTTACTGAATGGATGACGTCACGTGCTGTCCCAGCGTTCGCCGTCGGATTTGCATAAACAACAATGCAGATCACGTGTGAGTGTTCTCTCGGGAGATATGTAGGCCTCATGCTAACAGCTAGCAACTCAATGTCTTTGCTGCAGTGTCGTTGTTTAACAGTAATATGTCCCGGTCTGCACCAGTTGTTGTTAACATACATGATCACTCCACCGCCCCTAGCCTTGCCACTGTCTGGTGTTCGGTCAGCTCGTATCATGTGAAAACCCTCCAGCTCAATGTTAGCATCTGCTGCTAGTTCAGTTAGCCACGTCTCAGTAAACAAAAGGAGAGAGCACTCCCGGTATGTGCTATCATAACGGGAGATAGCCGCTAGCTCATCTAACTTTCCCAGTATCGACCGTACATTTCCCATGACAACAGATGGAAGGGAGGGTCTGTACCTTATATTTTTTGTCCTCCGCCTTACTCCAGCCCGGCAGCCGCGGCGTTTTCGCCTCAGTTCACTCGGTATGTCGAGTTTTTCCAATGGGACCGGGTGGCGGTTGAATGCTAGCAGCTGTTCTCTGCTGTATCGTATCCTGCTATAGACAGTGGCTCCGTCCACCGGCTCAGGAGACATTTAGGACGATCTGTGTGTCCGTGATATAAGTGGGGTGAAAAAAAAAGACGGATCAAAAGAGAGAGGAAGGGAAAAAGACTCGGAATCGAGCCGCTGTTGCAAAAGGCGGCCGACTCGTGTGGGGCCCTTATAAAAAAAAAAAAAAAAAAAAAAAAAAGCTGATTTGCAATATTATGAATATACTGGTACATTTGTTGTATTATTTTTTTTTCAAATGTTTAAACTTCACCATTAAATTTGGTAAATTTTAAATTGCTATTAATGTTCCTCTGATAAATTGTTCATACAATATTTTCAAAAGAAATAAAACCAATTCAGAAGGTGGTTTCTTTTAATTTTGTTGATATTTCAATATCTCAGGCATAATTATGAACATCATTTAACTTTGTATGTATTGTGCGTCCCTATACTATTATTGCGCACCTATACTTTTATTGAAATTTTTACAAATTTCCAGCCTATACTATTATTACGCCCTATACTCTTATTAAAATTTTCAGTTTTTTCCACCCTATACTATTATTCCTACCTATACTCTTATTTGGAATGCACCAGTAATGTACACAGTGCCTTGATTTTTGGTCTCTAGAGTAGTGGGGAGAATTTCTGATCAGACTGTACAATTTCATTTTCTACTCATTACCATTTTTGCTCCCCATGTACTTTTAGTGGCAAAAAAATAAGAAGAATCAGAAGAAAAAGAATCAAGATTATTTACAACAGGTTTCCTGCAGCACAGCTGCTTGGAACCCTAAAAATAAAGACAGAATAAGGCTGTGTGTCCACCAAACGTGTTTTTTGTCACCCCACCACCCTGAACGTCTTTTTTTTCAGCATTTGTGCACTGCGCTTTGGAAATAAAGTCTGTGCCCTGTATCCCAGCAACAGCTTAACACTCTCAGCTCAGCACTTCTGCTTTTCCTATGGTCAGACTTTCTACTTATTTTTTAATAGCAGTCTCTAAATAACAATAGACAGGAAACGTATTCTAGCATTGGTAACAGCTATGGATGCAAAATATGATTACATGGAAAACAGGAGTCTGAGTAGAGACTGTATCGATGTTCCATGTCCCGCCCTTCCTTAATTCTGATTGGCTGCTTAGAAAGGTCTGACACTGACGAGCTCAGCTGCACTCTGAAAAGTTTAACTTTTTTCAACGCTGAGCGTCCTGAGTGCCGCGACAAAAAACGGCCAACACTCAAAGCGTTTCAGCACCGAGGGAGCTCAATGCTGTAAACGCTGGACTACAGAGAATGAATAGAAAACCGTCGCCCAGCGTGGAAAAACGCGTTTGGTGGACACGCAGCCTGCAAGCAATGAACCAGCTGGGAACACTGATGTCTAGTGAGGCAAGTAGAATATTTACAGAGCAGTCTTAAAGACATGCTCGCTAGGGGAGACTAGCTACATTGTCTCAGTTTTATTTTGGGTGGTCAAGGGCACACTACTAACCTCACAGTCAATAAAAGTGGGTGGAGATAAGGATGGAGGGGTGGTATCATTCCAGTGAGCTGGTTCTTATAGAAGAACTGGAGGCAAATCTGAGCAATTCACTGAATGAGACTAAGGTGGACCATAACAAAGTGACACGACATCTTACATCACACATCTGCACATTATTTGTGTACCATTTTTGCACAATGACTCTTTTTTGCATTGTTTGCCTATACATGTTGACACATAGTTGGCTTTTTTTTGCACCTTTTCATATTGTTTGACTGCTGGTTGTTTACACATGGCACATCTGAGCTCTTTTTTTGCATGTTTTTTTGTTTTCCCAAATGTCTCCATGTTGTTCATACTGTTTGCATGATGAGTCATATGTTTTTATGCTTTAAATTTGCATATTTTGACCCAAATGGCTTGCCATACAAAATGGATTCGAAACCACTATCAGGCCTTAAAAAACCCAAAATAATCAACCATAAAAGATAGAACCTTCCTTTTTTGCCATTAAAACCCACATTTTATGCCCACTGTTCCGACAAAACATGAACTCTGTAGATACATTAGCCTTCAACTGATGCTCTGGACAGACACACACATTCACACACTGCTTATGCTATTAATATATAGATGGGCTTACCTTGTATGTCCCAAAGAAGCAATATCGTTTACGTCAAATACAATAATCACAACTGGATGAAAAAAAGGATCAATTTACCATCTTAGTGAACAACATAAAAACAGTTATATGAACAAAGGCATAATCATAAATAAGTAAAAAATAAAAGTAAATTAAATCATTTATGTGATTTATTGTTCCTGTTAATGTTTTAATATTTTAATTAAGAAAAAAAATCAGGTGGAAACTTACTCTGGGCTCCTCTGTAGTATGTAGAAGCAATGCACTTGAATCTCTCTTGGCCTGCCGTGTCCCACCTTTATCACCCACAAATGGAAAATGGTGAGAAACGTTAAATTATTACACTGGCTTTGTTTTATCTGTAATAGCGTCAGGTTTAGACTTACAGCTGCAGGCTGAAAGGAACGCCCAGCACCTCAAAGCGCTCCATCTCAAAGTCAACACCAATTGTGGCCTTGTAGTTCTTATCGAAGGCATCTTTGCAAAATCTGAAAACAACAAACAGCTGACTTTGGTCTGCAGTCAAGATATAAATGGAGTTCTGTTGAAGTTCAGACTCCATCCATGCATCCATCTTCTAACCGCTTTTCTGGAGGTCCAGGTCACGGAGTCAGCAGTTCAAGCAGAGAAGCCCAAACTTCCCTCTCCCCAGCCACCTGCTCCAGCTCTTCAGAGAGGATACCAAGGCGTTCCCCGACCAACTGGGAGACGTAGTCTCTCCAGCGAGTCCTGGGTCTGCCCCAGGGTCTCCTCCCAGTGGGATGTGCCCGAAACACCTCAAGTGGGAGTCATCCAGGAGGCCTCCTGATCAGATGCCCAAACCATCTCAGCTGGCTCCTTTCAATGTGGAGTGAGCCTCTCCCGGATGACTGAGCTCCTCACCCCATCTCTAAGGGTGAGTCCAGCAATCCTATGAAGACAGCTCATTTCAGCCGCTTGTATCCGCGATCTCATTCTTTGGGTTATTACCCAAAGCTCATGACCATAGGTGAGGGGAGGAATGTAGACTGACCAGTAAATCGACAGCTTTGCCTTAGAGCTTAACTCCCACTTCACCATAATGGACCGATATAACATCGGCATCACTGCAGATGCTGCTCCGAGCCGTCTGTCAATCTCTTGCTCCATTCTCCCCTTACTCGTCAGAATGACGAAGGCTGCAGTGAACAGCCGAAACATGTAAAGAAGGTAAAAACATCTCCTTTCAAATTTTTGTCTTTAATAAGAACAAAAGGTAAATAACATGCTCCAAGAACAAATTAAAATATGAGAACACTGAATACCTTCTTTTATTTGGTTATTTGCAAAGGGCCAAGTACTGTAGGTCACTCATCAATGTGCCTACATACAGTAGCACCAGCTCGTAACAGTCATCTCAATGTGATTTTAAAGCCTTAACATAAAAATATGCCAGTCATTTCTGATTTTTAATAAACCATTTTGTACTGCATGTGTATCTGCATTCTACACTTTAATTTAAAAAAAGAATAATACTGCATATGTAAAAGATTGTACTTTCTTGAGGGAGTAAAACTTGAGTTTATCCCATTGAACTGCCTTGCATCATATATTAAACTAGAAAAGCACTCAGAGTGTATACCTCCACCAAGGTTCCTTCTGTCCCTCATGGATCGCCTCCAAAATGTAATGGGTTCATGTGTAGGCCACGAGCCAGTTCTGGTGAAAGTTGCAGCGAAGTCTATCCAGTAGTTTGGAGGATTCTTGCTAACACACTGTGAGAAGATAAGAGCCTTGGTGGAGGTATGCATTCTCAGATCATCACTAAAATGTAACGGGCTCCTCTCTAGGCCAAGGACCACCTCTGGTGAAAATTTCATCCAAATGCATCCAGTAGTTTTTGTGTAATCCTGCTGCAAAAATACAAACAAGGGCCTTGGTGGAGGTATGCACTCTCAGATCATCACCAAATGTAATAGGTTCATCCATTTCACAAGGGCTACCTGTGATGAAAATTTCATCAAAATCCATCCAGTAGTTTTTGTGTAATCCTGCTAACAAACAGACAAACACAAACCACCCCGATTACATTAGCTCCTTGGTGGAGGTAATGACTCAGTTTAGTTTACCTATTAATCAGGCAGGTTTTCCCCACAGCCAGATCCCCCACAACGATGACCTTCGAGATTTTAAATCTACTGAGAAGAGCAAAGGAAAAGCAGCAAGTGAGTATGAGCCACATGAGCAGGACCACAGAACCTAATACAGCGTTAGTTAACTTGCCCCACGGTGCCAGTCCGCTGCTCCTGGCAGGCCGTCTTCACCTTGTTGTTAAAATCGTTCTTGGTGTGAAGAGCTGCATCTTTTATGAAAGGCTGAAGGAAGGAGAGCAGATTCATGAGGTCATAAACTAGTTAAAAAAAAGAACCAGGCAAAAGCAGAGGAGAGAGGTTTCACCTGAGGCAGCTGAGCAATGATTCGGTCCCGTCGAACTGGAGGGAAAACACTCATGGCTGAAACTCTGAGAGACATGAGAACTCAAATGAAGCAAAGCTGGAGACAGGCAAAGAGAGGAGGAAAAAAATGTGTTATTTACACTGTTTTAAGCTGCTGCTTCAGGGGTTTTAAAACCATTAACTATTAGATAGGCAAAACTTTTCCTAAAATGAATTATTACGTTGATTAATTATTAAAGGTTAGCACCTTTGGGACTAACCAGTGACATGGTAGAAGACAAGAATGAATGAAGATAATGAGAGCTGTTATTTAATAGTCTAACCTCCACAGAAGAGGGAACCAAAGGCTACGGTCACACTGCAGGTCTTGATGCTCAATTCCAATTTTTTTGCTGAGATCTGATTTTTTTTGTTGTTGGCATTCACATTACAACTTAAATGCGACCCCATCAGACCCCAGTGTGAACGGTCTACAGCTATGAAGTGACCTGCATGCGCAGAAGAAAATGAAACGTCAGACACAACGTTGTAGAACGACTGGGGGGGGACAGAACTTCTTAACCCTTATGCAGTGCAGCAAAATAAAATGTTAAAATCATAAATATGAGACCAGCTTCATTCCTCTGCAGGCCAGATGACCACTGTGATCAGCTCTGCTTTAACAGAACTGATCCATTAAACAGCCCTTAAATGTGCCGTTACTGTGTGCCTGTAATGTCTGACAGTTTCAGCCCCCCCGCCCCAAAATTTTGAAGTTATTGTACAGTCAGAACCGATAAAAATTACAATCCAGTGATAAAGGGAAGAAGATTGATTAAAAAGAGCACAAATCAGCTCTCTCTCCCATGCTGGCTGCATCGTCCACCGCAGAACTGTAGCATCTGTCTCGCTTCAATGAGGAAAAAGTCGGATGAAATGCGACACTGACCGTTCAGACAGAGGTCGCTTTGTAAAATATCAGATATGTATCCAAATTAGGACCACATATGAAAGTGGCCTGGGTCTGGTGTGAAAAAAATCGGATGTATGTTGTTCAGACTGTCATTAAAAAAAAAAATCAGATATGGGTCACATTTGTGCAAACAAATCAGAATTGAGCATTAAAACCTGCAGTGTGACCATAGCCAAAGACTCTAAACAGCATGATGATGAGTAACAAAAGTGAACAAGAGAAAAAAATATTTAAAAAGTCAAAACTGAAAAAACCTTGAGAAAAATATTTTATGCTTTCAGTGCTTTATATCATTACAGATCTTCATGAAATTACTACATTTTAAAAATAAGCATGGTAGGACATGCTTATTACTAATAGTTATTACTAGGGCTGTGAAATATGACAGTATACACGACTCACAAAAAGTTAGGGATATTCAGCTTTCGGGTGAAATTTCAGGATGCACCTAAAGTGCACTATAACCTTTACAGGTGAACTTAATTTGATCTTCTCTAACCTTGTGAATGCACATGTCTAACTGTTCAGTGTTTCAGTACTTTTTGCATAACTTGCTGTTCTTTAACAAGGTGCTTAATGGCAAAATGCACAACAGGTGTTTGATCCATGAATCGACCAATAAATTTTCTGGTTCAATTAAAATTAGTATTTAAACAGTCCTCTTCATCATGCTGTTCACATTTTGACATCATGAGACCAAGACAACACCTCACAATTGATCAACAGCACCTTGCCATTGCGAGGCTTCAAACAAGATGTTCTCAGAGGGAAGTGGCCACTGAGCTTAGAGCAGGGGTGGGCAGTGAGGGCCATTCCACTGCAGGTTTTCTGTTCCACTCAGTCCCTTCAGCAGGTGTTTGCTCTGATCAGCTTCAAGGATTGCTAATCATTGGAAACACCTGATAAAGGGACTGGGTGGAACAGAAAAACTGCAGTGGAATGGCCCTCCATGGCATATGATTGCCCACCCCTGGCTTAGAGTGTCACAGAGTGTCATCAGCCGGTTGCAACAGAGATAGAGAGAGACTGGAAGAGTCACAGAAAGGCATAGAAGTGGACATCCTCTGGCCACATACCACGCTGATGACCGCTTCATCGTGAACAGTGTCCTGCGGAACCAGATGATGAATGCCACTCAACTCCAGGCACATTTAAGGGAGGTGAGAGCCACCCAAGTGTCCCGTCAGACCATTTGAAACTGTTTACATCAGCGTGGTCTGTGTGTAGATGACCTGCAAGAGCACTTGACCACACCACGAGGCAAAGGGGTCATTGTCTTCAGGTTCAGGTTACTTTATTTGTACCCGTAGGTAGATTTGTTTTGCAGTCAGGTGACATCCATATTTACAAACCACAATTACATTCAGCATAAACACAAACACAGGCACACATGAAGCTGACTATAAACATGATAAAAATACTCAAGGCTCCATCAATCAGGATATACGACAAAGAGATGAGAGAAAAACCAGCGATAAGAGAGAAGGGTCATATTAAAAAGTTAAAGACTAGTCAAATAGGTTAAAAACTCAAAAGTCTAAAACCCAATAAAAGATTTAGAACCCAAATAAAAAACCTACAAAAATAAGTAAATATAAAATGAAATCAATAAATAGGTAACTAAATTATGTGCAATATATTGTTACAACTTGTTCAACTCTTTTGACAGCAGCAGGAACAAAGCTGTTTTTGTAGCGCTGGGTTTTACTTTTTGGGACAGCAAACCTCCGTCTTGAGGGAAGAAGCTGAAAGTGGCAGTACAAAGGGTGGGAGTCATCATTTAAAATGGAGGTAGCAATCCTCTGTACCTGTCTGGTGTACAGGGATGTCAGGCTCAGCTGTGACTCACCAAGCCAACGACTGGACCATCTACCTACCTGATCCAAGGATTTCCTCTGTTTCAGTTTTATCTGACCAAACCAGGACACTAAAAAGGATAAAACAGATTCAATAAAAGCCCAATAAAACATTGTCATTATGGTTTGGTCAGTTTGGAAGCGTGCAAGTTTCCTTAAACAATGCAAATGTTGCTGACCCTTTTTGTACACCCTTTCACAGTTCTCTTCAAAGTTTAAATTACTATCAATAATCGTCCCAAGATATTTGTAGGATTGTACACATTCAGTGGTCTGGCCTTTTAGTACTGTGACTTCGTGCCTGGTAGTTTTCCTCCTAAAGTCAATAATCATATCTTTAGTTTTTGTCATATTCAGCTGCAGGTAGGAATCCTCACACCAGTGAACAAAATCATCAACTACTGGGCCGTGGCCACTCTCACCATCCTGGAGGAGACTGACAATAACTGAATCATCAGCATACTTTATAATGTGTCTGTTGTCATGTCTGCTCCGACACATGTTTGTGTACAGGATGAAGAGTAGTGGTGACAACACACACCCCTGAGGAGAGCCAGTAGAAGAGCACTTTTGGTCAGACAATGTACCATTGACCCCTTACTCTCTGTGTCCTGTTGGTTAAAAAATCCAGAATCCAACCCACCAGATTATTGCTCAAATCAAATTGTTGCAGGAGCCTTTCAACTAAAATATGAGGTTGGATTGTATTAAAGGCGGAAGAAAAGTCCACAAATAAAAGCCTGGCGTGTGACCCGTTAAAATCCAGATGTTTAAAAAGCATGTTAAACAGAGTGACAGTGGCATCCTCCACTCCTCTGTGAGGCCTATAGGCAAACTGCAGAGGAGCCAATGTATGCTCAGTCTGCTTTAGGACCTCAAATCTGACCAGTTTTTCAAAAATTTTCATTACAATTGAAGTCAAAGCAACTGGTCTAAAGTCGTTTACCGTTTTAGGACAGGTGGATTTTGGAACGGGGACAACCATGGCATCTTTCCAGATCTTAGGCACATGTTGAGTCTGTAAGGACTTATTGAAAATGTAGTGAAATACAGGACTCAATTCATGTGCACAGGACTTTACCAAGTGCCCACATATATTATCAGGGCCCTGACTTTTGCTCAGTTGCAAACGATTGGACCAATCAAATGGCTTGTTGTGTGCTTTGTCAAAAATTCATGGTGGCGTGTTTGTGTTGGAATTCTGAGCTTTCGGTATCGTTTTCAGGGGAATTATGAGATTTTTATCGAAGGATCAGGAGTCATCAGTGCTAGAAATAGACAAAAGTGTTAAAAATAAGTTCCGATGGAATTGGCTTGAGAGAAAAGTGACGGTAAAGGTGAAAATTGGCTCAAAGCTGGAAAAGCAGACTACATCATCCCAGGTGCACAACCGAGAGGTTTCGTAGGTCCTTCCTACCAACGGCTGTCAGACTGTACAACCTAAGCAGGGCTGCTCGCAGAGATAGCAAAAAGACGTAACAAACTAATAGTTTTTTTTTTTTTTTTTTGAATGCAAAAGATGCAATAGACTTACACAATGGTCCTCTCCGGCATACAACTAGGAACATACCGGTCGCTATGGAGGGTGAGAATATGTATGGGCACATAATCATACCATGTAGGATAACTAAATAGACGGTTATGCTGTTTCATCCCACCTAGCAACAATGCTCTGCACTGTGTGTGTTTATATATTTACATATTTATTCCATCTAGCTACAATGCTCAGCACTGGGTGTGTTTATATTTATATATCTATATATTTATTCCATCTAGCTACAATGCTCCGCACTGTGTTTTTATATATCTACATATTATTCCATCTAGCTACATTGCTCCGCACTGTGTGTGTTTATATACTTGCATATTTATTCCACCTAGCTGCAATGCTCCGTACTGTGGGTGTTTATATATTTACATATTTATTCCATCTAGCTACAATGCTCTGCACTGTGTGTCTGTGTGTGTGTGTGTGTGTGTGTGTATATATATTTTATAGTAATATGTACATATGTATATTAGCTGCTCTTGCTTGCTTGTTTTTTTTCTTGCCTTCTGATTGTTGCTCTGAGTGTTGCTATCTCTGTGCTGTTGCAATCCTGGAATTTCCCCGTTGTGGGACTAATAAAGGCTTATCTTATCTTATCTTAAAGTTCGACGAGGTAACAGAAACACTCGGACAATTTCTGAAGAAATCAGACGTGGCCGGAAAAGCTTTTTGTGTGTATTGTAAAGACTTGATTAACTACGGATCGCGTGTATGTGTCAAATTTTAGCACAGAAACCCAAGATTTGAAACAGAAACTCAAAGACAATCAGCACTTTAATACTGAGGTGCAGGATATTAAAAGGGCGTTCTGTGCTGTCGAACTTTGAGCCAATTTTCACCTTTACCGTCACTTTTCTCTCAAGCCAATTCCATCGGAACTTATTTTTGACACTTTTGTCTATTTCTAGCACTGATGACTCCTGATCCTTCGATAAAAATCTCATAATTCTGCTGAAAACGATACCGAAAGCTCAGAATTCCAACACAAACACGCCACCATGAATTTTTGACAAAGCACACAACGAGCCATTTGATTGGTCCAATCGTTTGCAACTATCCAATTGCAGGGCCGTTTACAATACAACAGTAGCTTGAGTACAAAACATCCGGGTTATCGCGGGAGACCTGACCCGGGGAAGTGCCGAGCGCTTATGTAATCGTGTTGATTTTCGCTAAAATCGGTAACAGTAAGGTACCTTACCCCCCTAAAATTTTCTCAACGGATTTAGACGATTCACAGAAATGATCAATTTGAAAATAAATCGGAGGAAAATTGCCATCCCTGCCCCTGCCATCGGATCCAACTCACTACCAGGTGGTGATCAGTTATAGCTCTGCACCTCTCTTTACCCGGGTGTCCAAGACATACGGTCGCAGGTCTGATGACATGATAACAAAATCGATCGTCGACCTGCGACCTAGGGTGTCCTGGTGCCAGGTGCACATATGGACACCCTTATGCTTGAACATGGTGTTCGTTATGGACAAACTATGGTTAGCACAGAAGTCCAATAACTGAACACCACTCGGGTTCAGATCGGGCAGGTGCTATGTGGATTAGGTGGCGGTCAAAGGCAGAGACCTTGGCGGACTGATCTATCATGATATATATCTATATCTATAAAAATATATCTATATCTATATCTATAAATATATATATATATATATATTTATTTTTTTTTTTTTCTCCTGGCGCCACACGAGTAGGCTGCCCTTTGCAACAGCGGCTCGATTCCGAGTCTTTTTCCCTTCCTCTCTCTTTATGATCCGTCTTTTTTCACTCCACTTATATCACGGACACACAGATCGTCCCAAATGTCTCCTGAGCCGGTGGACGGAGCCACTGTTTATAGCAGGATACAATACAGCAGGGAAGAGCTGCTAGCATTCAACCGCCACCCGGTCCCATTGGAAAAACTCGACATACCGAGAGAACTGAGGCGAAAACGCCGCGGCTGCCGGGCTGGAGTAAGGCGGAGGACAAAAAATATAAGGTACAGACCCTCGCTTCCATCTATTGTCATGGGAAATGTACGGTTGATACTGGGAAAGGTAGATGAGCTAGCGGCTATCTCCCGTTACGATAGCACATATCGGGAGTGCTCTCTCCTTTTGTTTACTGAGACGTGGCTAACTGAACTAGCAGCAGATGCTAACATTGAGCTGGAGGGTTTTCACATGATACGGGCTGACCGAACACCAGACAGTGGCAAAGCAAGGGGCGGTGGAGTGATAATGTATGTTAACAACAACTGGTGCAGACCGGGACATATCACTGTTAAACAATGACACTGCAGCAAAGACATTGAGTTGCTAGCTGTTAGCATGAGGCCTACATATCTCCCGAGAGAACACTCACACGTGATCTGCATTGTTGTTTATGCAAATCTGACGGCGAACGCTGGGACAGCGCGTGACGTCATCCATTCAGTAACCAGCAGGCTGCAGACTGAACACCCAGATGCTCTTCTCCTCATCTCAGGCGATTTCAACCATGTTTCACTATCTCCCATTCTACCCACGTTCACCCAGTATGTCACATGCCACACTAGAGACAATAAAACACTGGACTTATTCTACGCAAACACTAAGGAGGCGTACACCTCATCACAACTCCCCCCACTCGGGAGATCGGATCACAACTTGGTTCATCTCCGGCCGGTGTACAAACCCCGTAGTGCACAGACAACCTCCGGCCATGCACACTGTGGAGTTATGGTCTGAGGAGACAATGGACACTCTAAAGGGCTGTTTTGAAGCCACCGCCTGGAAGCAGCTCTGCGATCCACATGGTGAGGACATCGATGGCCTCACTCACACCTTCACGGACTACCTCAGCTTCTGTGTGGACAAATCCGTTCCCACCAAGACCATACGGTGTCACTCAAACAACAAACCCTGGATCAACCCTGAGATAAAAACACTTCTGAGAGAGAAGAAGAGGATCTTCAGGTCGGGGAATAGGGAGATGCTGAAGTCCGTACAGAGGGAGCTGAGGAGAAAGATCAGAGTAGGCAAGGACAGCTTCAGGAAGAAGATGGAGGACAAGCTGCAACAGAGCGACATCAGCGGGGTCTGGAGAAACCTCAAAACCATCTCTGGGCTCCAGAATACCTCCCCCCAGGCCACGGGGGGCAGGGAGTGGGCGAACAACTTGAATCTGTTTTTCAATAGGTTTGACCAACCGCCCTCCCCCCTGTCTGCACAACAACCACTGCTGCCTCTAAAGAAATCAAGTCCTGCTGCCCACTCCCCACTCCACCAACACCCCCCCCACTCCCAACACACAGCCCCCATCCTGACCCTGACCAGGACCCAGGTGAGGACGGAGCTGAGGAAGATCAAGGCGAGGAAGGCGTCGGGACCGGACGGCATCAGCGCAAAGCTCCTCAAGTCCTGTGCAGACCAGCTGTGTGGGATTGTGACGTATATCTTCAACCTGAGCCTGAAACTGGGGAGGGTACCACAGCTGTGGAAAACATCTTGTGTGGTACCTGTACCAAAAACTTCCCACCCCAAAGACCTGAACAGCTACAGACCGGTGGCCTTGACGTCCCACTTGATGAAGACCCTGGAGAGACTGCTCCTTGCTCACCTCCGCCCCCTGGTGGAACCAGTGATGGATCCACTCCAGTTCGCCTACCAGCATGGCATTGGGGTGGAGGATGCAGTGATCTTCCTCCTTCACCGTTCTCTGTCCCACCTGGAGAAGCCCGGGAATATGGTGAGGATCATGTTCTTTGACTTCTCCAGTGCTTTCAACACCATCCAACCGATGATCCTGAAGGACAAGCTGCTGCGCGCAGGGGTGGACCAGCACCTGTCATCATGGATCCTGGACTACCTCACGAACCGGCCTCAGTTTGTGAGAACCCGGGACTGTGTGTCCGACACGATCATCAGTAGCACGGGGGCCCCCCAGGGAACGGTGCTGGCTCCTTTCCTGTTCACTCTTTATACTGCGGACTTCTCACACAACACAACACACTGCCATCTACAGAAGTTCTCTGATGACTCTGCGATCGTTGGCCTCATCTCCAATGGAGATGAAGCTGAGTACAGAGGGCTTATCCAGGACTTCGTGGACTGGTGCCATCGGAACTGCCTCCAAATCAACGCGAGGAAAACTAAGGAGCTGGTGGTGGACTGCCGCAGGCAAGGACAACCCCTCACAGCACCAGTAAATATACAGGGAACAGACATCGAGATGGTGACAGCCTATAAGTACCTGGGTGTTCATCTGAACAATAAACTAGACTGGTCACACAATACTGACGCACTCTACAAGAAGGGACAGCGCAGGCTGTTCCTGCTGAGGAGACTCAGGTCTTTTGGTGTACAAGGCGCGCTGCTGAAGACATTCTATGACACGGTGGTGGCATCAGCCATCACTTTTGGAGTGGTCTGCTGGGGCAGTGGCATTACTGCAGCCGATAGGAAGAGACTGAACAAACTGACCAAGAAAGCTAGCTCTGTCCTGGGGCAGCGCCTTGATCCGGTGGAGGAGATAGGAGAGAGAAGGACGGTGGCTAAACTGTCATCTCTGCTGGAGTCCGAGTTCCACCCTATGCAGGACATACTGAATGCACTGAGGAGCTCATTTAGCAGCAGACTACATCATCCCAGGTGCACAACCGAGAGGTTTCGCAGGTGCTTCCTACCAACGGCTGTCAGACTGTACAACCTAAGCAGGGCTGCTCGCAGAGATAGCAAAAAGACATAACAAACTAATAGTTTTTTGAATGCAAAAGATGCAATAGACTTACACAATGGTCCTCTCCGGCATACAACTAGGAAAATACCGGTCGCTATGGAGAGTGAGAATATGTATGGGCACATAATCATACCATGTAGGATAACTAAGTAGACGGTTGTGCTGTTTCATCCCATCTAGCAACAATGCTCTGCACTGTGTGTGTTTATATATTTACATATTTATTCCATCTAGCAACAATGCTCCGCACTGGGTGTGTTTATATTTATATATCTATACATTTATTCCATCTAGCTACAATGCTCCGCACTGTGTGTTTATATATCTACATATTATTCCATCTAGCTACAATGCTCCGCACTGTGTGTTTACATATTCATATATTTATTCCATCCAGCTACAATGCTCTGCACTGTGTGTCTGTGTGTGTGTATATATATATTTTATAGTAATTTGTACATATGTATATTAGCTGCTCTTGCTTGTTTTTTTTTCTTGCCTTCTGATTGTTGCTCTGAGTGTTGCTATCCCTGTGCTGTTGCAATCCTGGAATTTCCCCATTGTGGGACTAATAAAGGCTTATCTTATCTTATCCTTATTGTCAAATAAGATTACTTATATCGTGATATGAAATTTTGGCCATATCGCACAGCCCTAGTTATTATATCAAATAAGTAGACCCCTCCATGGATTGCCACCTTATCCTGGTGGAGGAGTTTGTGTGCCCTAATGATCAAAGGAGCTATGTTGTCAGGAAAGGGCTATACACACGACACTGTTACAATGAGAGCAAGTTTTTAGCCAAAGTCAAATTCCTTGTATGTGTTGTGCATACTTGGCCAATAAAGCTGATTCTGATTCTGATTCTGTGTATATAAAGATCCTTTGTACATGACGTTGTGTATATTGCACGGTATGTAAACGACAGGTCTTTTTCTCATTGTGTATATTATTTGCAATATGCACGAAATCTAAGCCCAACCCTAACCAATCAACATGCAGGAGCCATGTCGTGTACGTAATCAACATGCACGACCATCATGTACACAGCCGATGCAATGTTGTTAGGGGCATCTCGCCCCTGGTAGGGTCTCCCAAGGCAAACTGACCCGTAGTGAAGGGCAGTCCAGTGGATCTCTATGAAAAAAAAGTTACAAGGACTCATTAGCCACAGTTACATGTGTAAAATTTCTTCAGTCTGATTACAATTCAGATTAGAACTTTACTGTTTACATGAATCCTGAAAAAGTTGATCCGATTAGGACGTGCGTTTCCATGTGTCACACATTTGAACGGACTAAATCATTTTGACATGTGCACAATTATCTGACATTCCGAAAATAGTAGGAGAAGAAGCAACTTCTGATGTAAACAAACCCCACTTTGTGTCTTTCTCTTTTTGAAATGGACCTGTATTGTGTTGTTCAGACTGTACTTTTGCTTCTGCTGGTCTCCGTAATGAAGCTACAAGCCCAGCAGTACATACTTCTGCATATGACGAACAGAGGGAGACAGCAGGACGATACAGACCAGTTTTGTGTTACTCCCGCCATATCTTCCGCTAGCTGCTGTAAAGGCGGAAATACGTCATGTCGACGTGTGGCTGATGTACAGATATGCGCAGTAAACATATTTTCTACCCAAACTTTGGAATAAGTGTTTATATGCACACCAATCAATTAACAATTGGCATAACCCACCCGTCTCAATCTGAAGGAAATTTTGATGCGAATGAGTATGATCGGGTCAGAATATTCAGATTGGCGTGTTTACATGAAGCATTTTTATTCCGATCAGGCTTTTAATCTGGTTACTTGTGTCCATGTAAACATGGCTAGTGTCAAAGGAGGCACATGGGTCCATCCTCCAGTGTGCTCACCACCTTCAGGAGGGTTCATGGAGATCATGGTACTACGTGAACTGGGTGGCAACTGGGCTGCTCTTTTTGGACTGCTGCCCCAATGACCTGGACCCCTGGGATCAGCAGAAAAGGATGGATAGATGGATACAGTTATTAATAAAGCTGCTACAATGTTGTTCACCTAATGTTAAAATATGAATATTAAAAGTATTAAATGATTTTCACACATATTAGAGAAAAAAATATGTAAAATACATCAAATCGTGTTTAATATTCAAAAATAGTTATTTATAAAAATCAGGTTCGGTACTAAAGTGTGACCATTGGTTAGTTTTGCACTGTTGCTTGGACTCAAAAGGCAATCTGAGTCCCCATCTTGATTCTAGAAATATTAGCGGGTATTTTAATTATTAATGATAGCTAAAAGAACTGGATGAAATTAATTAATCTGGTAGAGCAATTAAGATCTTAATGGAACCAAACAGACTATAGTTAAGCTACTTTATTAACATTCCCTCAAAAAAAAAAAATGCATATCCTAACCAAGACACGGTACCTGAGACATGACTTTCATTTGTGGTTTTACTCGGTAACTCGTCCCACCAGAACATAGACTGTACCCCACAGTAGAGTCACAGCATTTCTGCTGACAGACAATTCACCCGTGAAATAGACGGAGTTACCACGAGGAGACCATTTAATCCTAAAGCAGATGGTTTTATCAGCGACAATAAAGCCAGACTTTACTGTGCAGATCACATTTAATCCTATTGTTCATCAAAGCTGCTGGAAAAGAACAAGTCGCCTAATTTATTTAATAGATCTGGGTTTTGCTCGACACACAACCCAAAACAGGAAAAATCTAATTTAACACCTAACCGTAGCGTTACACTAACAGCTATAGTTACACTGGAAAAAACACACAGCAACTCACCTAGTAAACTTTAAAAAGCAGCGGAGATGTAACAGGATACCTCAGGATGGTCTCCTCTTCCTCCGCTCCTCTTTTCCTCCTTTAATCTCCCTACAAAAGTCGTTTCTTACAGCACCGTAAATCTACTCGGCTCCATGTTTAACCGTAAAGGTGTTCCAAATGAAGCAGCAGAGCCACGGAAATGTTGAGCAGACTGTTCTCTGCTGCTGACTCAGATCCTTCCCTGGATTTTTGTTCTTTCTTCACTTCTACATTTCCTCTGTCCCGACCCCTGCTGGAGGAAATGAGGAATGATCGGAAGCAACATCTCTACTACCCACTACTGAGGTCACTGGTGCAGAGGTGTAGCACATAATTTACCTCAAACACAAACCGCAGTTTGAATTTTACATTCCAAGGTTTAAGATGGGGCCGTTTCCCTTAAAAGACTTGGTTAGTAAGCTCCACTGTTATGGACAATTTGATGCTAGTATATGATTTGTTTATCTGTATTTAAGAATAGATTTACTGTCATCAGTATTTCCAAACCTCTTTGTCTATAATGCACTTTTGAGAATGGATCTGTAGTATTCTTCATTTACACACTTATTTATTTATATTTTATCTTCTATTCCATTGGTCTTATTCTTTTGTATACTTCCAATTTTTGGCTAGTACAACATCTTTAACAAACCTAGTTTCCAATTGAGATCAATATACTGTGATGTGTGTAGAGTGTGTGTGCTTAGGGCTTGTCGTAGCCGCCCTGTGTGGTGTGATGTCAGGCGGGCTACGGCACCACTGTATATAGTTCTGTGAGTGTTCAATAAAGGAAGAATTCACTGCATGGCATAAGACAGACTCCAGACTCTGATTACCGACAACATTTTGGCAACGAGAGAAAACCATGGAGGCATATGGGCTACCTCCACCTCTGCCGTTGTTTCTGGAGTGTCCAGGAGAGCCAGCGATCCTGTGGCCGGACTGGATGGCCATGCTTGGGGGATACATCGCTGGGCTGGGCCTGGGTAGACTCAACGGAGACTGAGGAGCGCCTCCTGGTCCATCGTCTCGGCGTGGAGGGTCGAAGAATTCTCGGCATGTTGGGAGAGATGGAGCTTTATGCGGCTGCTGTTGGGCGGCTGGCTGGAGATTTTGCCGAACGTACAAGAGACACGAAATGGTGGGTAGTGAGGCTGTTGGCGCCAAGAGAAGGTGCGCGCCAGAACCAAGCTACACGCTACCAGCTAGGTTTCAAGGGGGGACTGAAGCCACGAGTGGGGGAGCCCCCAGTCACCAAGAGCGGCAAGCCAGCCAAGGAGCTCAACACAGTGTGTGACCGTAGCGCTGGTGGTCATGACGGTGTGGCGAGCAATGGCAGCATGGAGGGACAGCAGCAACCGGACTCAACTGAGTCTTCCCCGCAGCTGGAGTCCGGGCAGCGAGAGAGCGGGATCAAGCATGCTGAAAGCCCCAGGAAATAACAGCGACAGCCAGGCGCAGAGGCAGCGCAGTGGAGCGCCTTGGACGAGGTGCTGGGCGCAGTGGCGAGGCGCCTGGGTCGACGAATGACACCAATGAGAGTGACGCTGAGAGCCCCGGGAGAGAGCAGCGACAGCCGGGTGCAGAGGCAGTGCAGCAGAGCGGTAAGGGTGCTGGGCGCAGCGGCGAGGCACCTGGGTTGAAGAGCGACGCCGATGAGCGGGCTACAGTCTTCCCCAGAGTTCGGCCACAGGGGGACGGAGTGTCTGGGGCTACAATGGCGGCAGCTGTAGTGGTTCCGAAAACGGTTGGGGACGGCCCGACAGGCATGGAGGGCCTGCGTGCCGGACAGCAGCACTGCGGGTCCAGACGAGAGAAGCGGTAATTTGTGTTTGCTTGTCAAACTGATATTTCTTAGCAAAACTATCACCTTCTGCCAATGGCAGGTCTTTCACATGTATAAAGTAGATCATAACGTGACTTGTTCCTCTTGTCGTTTTGTCTGCTGTCTCTGTTGCCAGTTTGTAAGCTTTCTGTAAATCTTGCCTCATTTGGGTCACATACTGTTGATAGGATAATTCATTCTCTCCATCAGGTGAGGTGCCAAAACAAATGTCAACTGGTAACCTAGCATTTCTCCCAAACATTAGGAAGTATGCGGAGTAGCCTGTAGCTTCATTTTTAGTGCAGTTGTAGGCATGTACTAACCGACTGATATGTTGGCTCCAGTTACTTTTTACAGTGTCCAGGGTACCAAGCATTGATAGAAGCTTTCGGTTGAAATGCTGTGGTTGGGCATCACCTTGGGGATGATAAGGAGAGGTACGGGATTTACGAATCCCAAGCATGGAGACAAGTTCCTTAATTAAACGGCTCTAAAAATCTCTTTCTTGGTCTGAGTGTATTCTTGCTGGTAAGTCCATTATGCACAAAGTATTTGTCCCATAAAATTTTGTTATGGCCTTTTGATCTTTGGTAGGGAAAGCTTGTGCATACCTTGTGAAATGATCAGTCACAACTAAGACATTTCTGATTCCTTTGGAGTCTGGTTCAATCTGCAAGAAGTCAATACAGACTAAATCCAAAGGACCATTGCTAGTTAGAATCAGAATCAGAATCAGAATCAGCTTTATTGCCAAGTATATTTACAAGTAAACACACAAGGAATTTGACTTGACATTAGACGCGCACGTTAGGCGCATCCAATGACGCGTCGCCATACAAGGCGCCTGTCAACAGTGGAGGTAAAGAGGGGAGAGGAGGGGGAGGAAAACACAATAGGAGAGAGAAAAAACATAGTAATCAGAATAAACGCTCATATGTGAGCCAAATTTTGACTACACAGAAAAAAACCCTCATGCATTAGCATACAATAGAATTCACAAGACACAAGAGAGCAGTGTACAGTATCTTTAATCAGTTCATGAATCAATGTGTGTGCGGTGTTGAGCAGTGTTGATGATAATAAGAGAGACCCAAGGACCCTTGGCAGAAGATGTTTTGTCTGTCTGGCGCCCAGTCTTATCTGGCGCTGCAGCTGGCTGTCCAAGGCCTTGTGCTCATGATTTTGAAAAAAACACAGTCTGCAGACAGCCAGGAGGAATTTTCATGGGGAATAATAATGCCAAATAGGACTGATCACAGAGAAGACTTGTATTTCTTCTGTAGATTCAGTACATTAATCCTTCATTGCGCAGCTTTGAATTCGTCGTGGAAAGACCTGAGCGAACCCATGATGTAATCCACCTTACGAGACAGTTCTCCAGTAGTCGCTATCATGGTCTTCTCCAGTTTCTCAATTTGTTGGATGCACCTCGCCTGGCCAGCATTTTGATAGGTTGAATCCATCTTCAGCAATTTGCGGTAAACCAAGACAATTCCCGTCCCAATCAGAATTATCCCAATCACCAAGATTACGAAGATAAACAAATCTTCAATATCTTCGATAGAAAGATTAGAGAGACACAGCATTTTCCAATTACCCGTGTCACATAGATAGCCCACTGGAGCCGTTCCAGCGGGGCAGACAGCTTCCCCCGGAGCACTTTTCCTTGTTGAAAAAATAGTGTCAATTGTGTTCAAAGCCCAGCTTATTAACTCCATAATTTCTTTTCGGCGGTCGCAGTTAGACGCAGGCAGACAACAGCAAGCTGGGATCTAGTAACAGGAGGGGAGGAAAAAATCAGCAGGAGAGAAGAAAAAAGCGTCTGCTCTCTTGGGAGGGCGGAAGTGAGAGAGCAAGTTAGTTCATTTAGTGGGGCTGCTCATTGTGGAATTGTTTTCCTGGAAATACATCTCCCACAATTTCTTTCTTTCTTTCTTTCTTTTATTTAATATGGACATAACAAATTACATTAGTACAATCACATGGACAGACCAGATGTTTTGCATAAGTGTATATAGCACAAGTGCTAATTCTCAACACCAGTCCATAGGTGGCTTATATGTCATAAATTAGGCTGTACAAACAAAATTTACAAGTTAATTAAAATTACAAATACATTACAAATTATAAATAGAGCAAGAGATCCATGATCACAACAAACACAATTCAGACTAGACATGCACACATTTCTGATGTATTCTTCAATCTCAGCAGTCATGCGTGGCCAATAAAACCTATCTTTGATCAGCTCAGAAGTTTTTTCAACTCCTAAATGCCCACACTCATCATGAAGGGATCTCATCACAATGGGTCGGTATGGCTCTGATAATACTAACTGTCTAATCTCTTTACCAGACAGTGTTTTCCTCACTCTGTACAGAAGTCCATTTGTTGACTCAAGTTTAGTGCACTCTCTGATCAGGACTTTAACATCATGAGATGCATTTTTATCATGAACAGGTGTTTGCTGAGATTCAATAGCCTGTTTTGTTATGATCCGAGCACCGATTTTTTTTAATTTTTTTTTTTCCCAACACGGACGCTGCTGGTGGCGCTGCTCTGCTGCGACCTGGGCTACCCTGTGCTGCTACTGTGTGTGTATGTCTGTAGTACTTAGTTTTTAGTGCTCAGTTTTAAGTGTCATAATGACGTTTTTGCTGAAGGGACTGCTTGTGATCTGGTTGCTCGGGATAATATGCCACTGTACCCAAGTGGATTGGGACATGAGGCCGACCACGCTCCTGAACTATACTCGAGACCAGCTCCTGCTTCTTCGTTCCAGCCACGTCTCAGCACCCCTCCTGCTCAGGGAGCTCTTACGAAATCCGACGGGAGGACGTAGAAGCCGGTCACGGAGGAGAGGGAAACGTGGTGGAGTACGACAGAGACTGCGGAGGAGAGAGAACAGGCCGCCACTGCCATCCATGTTGCTCTGTAATGTCCGCTCGCTGAAGAGCAAGATGGAGGAACTCAGAATCAACGCCAGTTTTCTATACGAGTACCGGGAGTCATGCCTGCTCGTTTTCACAGAATCATGGCTTCAGGAGGACGTGCCCGACTCGCCCCTATCCGTGGACGGCTTCTCCCTAGTGCAGCAGGACAGGGACGTGCTCTCCGGTAAGATCAAAGGAGGAGGCATTTGTGTGTACGTTAAAAACAAATGGTGTTCACAGTTCACTACGAGAGAGTCGCTTTGTACCCCGGACATAGAACTGCTGTCCTTAAGCCTGAGGCCTTTTCATCTCCCCCGCGAATTTGGAAACATTTTATTATGCACCGTTTATATCCCGCCCAGCGGGAACGCTTTCAACGCGGCGAATGCTATCGTGGACTGTGTACACAGACAACTGGAACGCACTCCTGAAGCACCTTGTTTGATTTTAGGGGATTTTAATCACTGCAAACTGGATGCGGCACTGCCTGGCTTCAGCCAATATGTGAACTGCAGTACACGGGGGAAAAATATTTTGGACAAATACTATGGGAACGTCAAAAATGCCTATATAGCAAGGGTTAAGCCCCCCCTGGGGTCCTCAGACCATAATGCTGTTCATCTGATTCCTACTTACAAGTCCTTGCTTAAAAGCAGCAAACCATAGACAAAGACAATCTTCATATGGGACAATGAAGGCATAGAAACTTTGAGAGGTTGTTTTTCTTGTACCGACTGGGGACTCTTCCATAACTTGGGAGTTGGAGGAGGCCACAGATACCATAACTGAGTACATAAAATTCTGTAAAGAAAATGTTTTACCTCAGAAAGTAATCACTATGTACCCCAATAACGTCTTATATTTCCAAGGAATTAAAATGGTGCATAGTACAGAAAAAGATTGCTTTTAAGAATGGGGACATGTTAAGTGTGAAAAATATACAGAAAGAAATTAATTACAAACTAAGAACAGCTAGAGATGAGACGAGGAAGAAATTTGAATCTGAATGCCTAGGAAAAAGTTCTAGGAAACTGTGGGACTCAGTTAAAAGTAATGACAAAGATGACTCCATCCAAAACCTGCATTAATGTAATGAATGAGGAAGAAAAGGCAAACGAGTTGAATAATTTCTTTTGCAGATTTGAGACTAGAGATTTTTCTCATTAACAAAAAGCTGCTCTGGACGCTATATCAGTATTAGGCTCCGAAAAAATTATAGTTGACCAGCATGTTGTGGAAAGATTTTTCTCACGTATGTGCCCCAGGAAGGCATCTGGACCTGACGGGATCTCTGGACGCTTACTGAAGTCATGTAGTGAGGAGCTAGCAGAAGCCTGGAGTCCCATCTACCAGAAGTCTTTAGATACGTGTTCTGTCCCAGTAATTTGGAAAAGCTCTATTATAATTCCTGTACCAAAAAAAGCAAGCTGTAAAGAGAATAATGACTATCGTCCTGTTGCACTGACCTCACTGGTAATTAAGTGCCTCGAGAAGATTGTCATTGACATTCTGAAAACTGATTTTGGAGGACTTTTGGATCCTCTGCAGTTTGCTTATAAAAATAATAGAAGTACAGAGGATGCCATTTTAACCTTAACTCATTCTGTGTTTAAACATTTGGAGGAGACAACCTCATATGCACGTCTTTTATTGGTTGATTTTAGTTCAGCTTTTAACACACTGCAGCCACACCTTTTAATTAAGAGGTTAAATGATTTTAAAGTGCATCCTGTCATTATTAAATGGTACCACTCATTTTTAACTTATCGTAAACAGCAAGTTAGTGTAAATGGAACTTTATCTAAATCCAGAACCCTCAGCACAGGAGCTCCCCAAGGCTGTGTTAGTTCACCATTTTTGTTCACCTTGTACACTGATGAGTGCAGAAGTGTCTATCCAGGCAATCAAATTATTAAATTTTCTGATGACACTGCTATTTTATCACTACTTCAAAAGACTCATGATCTGTCAAGCTATTTTATAGAAATTCAGAGGTTTGTCAATTGGTGTGATGACAGTCATCTCATTTTGAATACTGATAAAACAAAGGAGATGGTGTTTGACCCTCGGGGAGTTGGTGACCACAGGCCTGTGGTCATCCACAACCACACTATAACACAGGTTAGTTCCTATAAATATTTGGGAGTATTTATTGACAATTCATTAACCTGGAGCACACATATTGATTACCTCTGCAGTAGAATACAACAGCGGCTGCATTTCTTGCGTAGATTAAGATTACATGGTGTTGATAAAAGGATTATGCTAATATTTTACCAGGCTGTGTTGGAGAGCTGTATTAGATACAGCATTACAGCTTGGTTTGGCAACCTCTCTGTGAAACTTAAGAACAGAGTGTTGCGTTTAATTCATACAGCATGGAAAATTATTGGAGTTAAAAGAGTATTTACCCATGCAGATCTTACACGACCAGGCAGCCTGTAGACAAGCTCAAAAAATAATCAGTGACATGAGCCATGTACTAAACAATGAATATGTGCGGCTGCCCTCAGGGAGGCGATACAGAGTCCCCAAGTGCAGGTTCAATAGATACAAGAACTCATTTATCCCGACGTCAGTAAAACTTTTAAACTCAGATAAATAGGTCAGGGACACTTTATAACTCCTGTTCTTAATGACTGCTGTTATATATTTATGTATGTATGTACTTGTATTATTTATTGGGTTTTATTTCATTCATTATGTACTACATCCATTGTGTATGTGTGGATTGTGTGGTTGCAGCACGGGTGACAAGCCCAAGACAAATTTCCCCTTGAGGGACAATAAAGTTTATCTTATCTCGTCCGCACTCGGGTCATAAATCATCTCCTTCAGGCTTGCCAGCAGTGTTTACCTTCTGGCTCCCCGGGCTCTTATTGTGACAGCGCTCGGAGGAGCTTCCTGCTGTCAAAGCCGAACAGCTGTGCTGCATTTGTGGCTCATCAGTGGACAGGCTTTTAAGCGGACGCTGAATGCAGCCCAATGCAGCAGCCTCGTCAAACATTCCTGTGTTTAGACATCGAGCGAGCGTTCCTTGTCTCAGGCGTCAGTATGCCTTATTGATTCCTTGTCTACGATCGTCCCTCATCCTAATCCTTGAATCGTAAGTGTGCTTGATCAGCCTTACAGCTTCTGTTCCTAGTGTAGTGTGTTTTAGCCCTTCGGGGCTTTGTTACTTTGTGTCATCCCTTATCCTTAATAAACATCATTGCAAACTCATCGGTGACTTGTGGCGTCTTATGGTGGCTCGCGAGGGCCACCCCTGACACGTTTTACTGATCCTATGACTGGATCTAACTCTTGAGCTGTTTTTAGATCTTTGGGGCTCATCTGATCTACTGGATTTGTGCCAAGGCTTACAGGACTAAAGGGGCTTTTCCATTAGCCCCGCTTAGCCTCGATTTGAGAACACGACTCGTTTCACAACGACTTGATTCGGCCTTGATTGCGTTTCGACATTACTGCTGACACGCCTGGGGTGGGTGGAATTTCTTGAACAGCAAGGTGGCGCCACACTCTCGTGATGTGAAGCGCACGACCCAAGCAAACATAACATGGCTGCTCTACAAGGCGAATCCTCGGTCTGTGGCTTTTTTCACCGTAAATACCAAAAAGGACCGCCAGATAAGGGTACAGGCAGCGAGACAAAACACTCTGGAATAGTTCAGCAGCTTCTGGGAGAGCCGAAGACATGAGGATACAAACTAGGTCATATATGACGGTAAGCTAATGGTTGCTAATGCTAGTTTGCTGTAAGTACGTCGTGCTACACTGTAATGTCTGCAAGTTAGGTACTAAAATATGTATGCTGTGTGTGTGTTTCAGATGGCTCTGTTGTTGGGAAATTACCTCTTCAAACTGTCGGTCTGGCGTTCAGCACAGCCTCTCACTGATGTCATCCGCCTGTCACTGATGTCAGCACAGCTTCACCAACGATCAGTGGTTATAGAGCTTAAGAATGTCTGTAGAAACGTTTATTTCCTGTACAACAAATTGCTCTGCTCTGCGTGAAAATCATGGAGCGACTGTTCAGACATCATGGACGTACCTGCTTCTGCAGCAGAGTCTGAGGTGGTGTCATAGAAAAAAATGATCAGCTGACACAACTTGATCGCCAGTTTAATAACTATATTAGCCACAAAATATGTATTCAAAAAGTAAACAGTACTGAGTTACGTATAATAAGATATATTTGATAGTTATGATGTATTTTAGGCCAAAACAAACTTGATCTAGGATTAAAGGCAATTAAAATAATGCAGTCACAAGGTTACATGGAAAATAATTGATTTACTAGATACATGTACTGTAGAAATATATGTATATTCTCTGCATCAACAACGTACTATACATGCATTCATGTATTGCACTGGGAATTGCACTGACAATAAACCTGTGAAGTTTTTGCAGACGTCTCTTTTTTATATATGTGAAGGTTACCACCATGTGGCACAAATTAAATACTGAAAGATTGGAAAAGCTGTCTAAGAACAATCCAGCAGTTTGAGAAATCACTTTTGGTTTGGTGCAAGTCTGTCAACAAAATTATGAACCATAAAGCAGTTTGTGTTAAAAATGTTAAATCCCATTAAACCTAATCCGGGGGCTTCCAATCATGTGTCATGGGGGGCCAAGACCCTGCAGGTTCTCTCTTCTACCCAGTCTCTTCAGCAGGTGTTGTCACTGATCTGCAGTCAGTGGAAGAAGTTCAGTGGAATCTGCTGTTGAAGACACTGGTTGGAGGTAAAGCCTGCAGGGTCTTGGCCCTCCATGGCACATGATTGGACACCCCTGCCCAAACTCATTATGATGAAGAGCAGATGCTAATATGACCCAGAATTCCTCTATATACATCCAACAATACAGTCTTCAGTTAATAAAATAATTGTTTTGGTTACTTTTTTCTTAAAAATGAGCCATTATTTTCAAGGTCACCGATAAATCCTTTGTACAGTTGACTCTTTTCCCACCGGTGTCTTAACAGACAAAATGGAAAATCATGATGCAAACACTTAAGTCACTAAATTGTTTATTACAATCAGCAGCAAATTCCAGATTATTCAGAATGTGCAAAATTCAAACTGTAAAAAAGAATAAAACTGGAATGGGTCACACACGGCTGCCACGCTCCCTCACTGAGAAGCAACTGGATCGGCCCCTGGTACTGGTCCAGCAGATCTTCAGCCTGCATCTCTGTAAATAGTGAGGCAAGGTCCAGTTGGGGTGGAAATTTTCCCTCTTGCATAGACAAAAGACAAATGGGTAGTGGTTAGTTAAAGCAAGTGTAAAACATATTTGGGAAATACACTTGTTGCTAAAAGCCAGTGGTGGAATGTGAATTAATGAATGAATCTTTATTTCGGATTGATTAAATGTAAAGATTAAAAGAAAATAGAATAATATAACAAAGGGGAAAAAATCTAACAAGGTCAAATTAAACAATAACTCCTCTGATTATACAGTTCAACATAGGTTATCTGAAATGGGTGATGGCTGAAGCCGCAGCTTATATTGCCCACCATATTCCATCCAAGAATTCAAAAGAAAAACAAAACAGGAGGGATTACAATTTGAATGTGACAATAAAGTACTTCGTTGTTGTATTTAACCACAATTTTCATGTAGCTGCGCTTCACTAGATTTTACAAGGGCTGGGTTACATTTAAAATCATTTGCTTTTACTGTGGCTTCAGCAATCAGAATGAATTAATACATTCACTTGAATGGAATCTAGTACTTTAACTGATGGTGTGAATCACCGAGTATGGAGTCACTCAGTCAAAATATGAAGTTTTTATCATTAAAAGTTTGTCTTGTCTGTAAAAGTGTCTCTTCTTGCCCTGGCTTCAAGTGTGGGCGGTGTTTTGTACTAGCATTGCTAAAATATAAAAGGAAGCACTACAATGGGTCTCAAATATTTGTAATGTGTCCTGTTACTGCATGAGTTTATTGATGATCGACTATAAACTACACATATAAGTAAATTATATTGACGACTGAACATCTCACATTCGCCAAAACATACAGTTATGAACATAACTCACAAAGGATCACACAAGTGATCTGACAAAAAAATAAATACATTAACAAGCGGTTTATTTTACAGTTGATGTGCCATATTCACACAATCAAATAAATCTCATTTCAGTCCCTTTTATATTAAGTGGAAATTGTGCTTTTGACACTTTACCTATAAAAGCAAAGGATTTCAGTACTTTCCACAGTGGCGAGGTAGGTTGTGGGGCGGCTGATTTCGTCTTGCCTAGACAAACGACAGAAATGGATGTTGGTTAGTTTCAAGCAAGTTCAATACATATACAGGCACATCTCAAAAATTAGAATACCATGAAAAAATTCAATATTTTTGTCACTCATTTCAGAAAGTGAAACCCATATATAGATTCATTACAGGAACAGTGTGGTCTATATTAATCATATATTCCATAACCTACATATGTTGAAGCATGTGAGAATGTTTGGTGATTACATATGTAAGGCGACTTCACACCTCAGAACAGGACAAAGAGTCTCAACCGCCAGTGAAGATCAAAGAGCTTCCCAGGCACTGCGGTGGAGACCGGATGGGTTGCCCTGACCCCCCAGGGCCAAGAGGAGGAGTACGAAGACAATGGGGGGATTAAAGTAGAACTGAACTGAACGGCATTGAATGGCACTGGGTGATAGTACATACAATTATAAAGATAATTTATCATTGGCACCCCCTCCACAAATCCCGGAATGTTGGAGAAAATCGCGATTTAGAATTTCCCGCCCTGAAAAATCAGACAAATCCGCTGAAGCGCAGCCGGAGTTCCGCATGATGTCACAAGTGTGACCCAGTCCTCATGTTTACCATTGCGAGCACATCGACACTGGTTGTTTTTGGTGCATTTTGTCGTGATAGTCGACTACAAAACACTTCCAACACCTGGGAAGATCTGTTCAGTGGCCAAGGAAAGCTGTCATGGCGACGAAAGAAAAGAAAGGGAGAGGAAAAGCGACCGGGAAGCGATGCGTTTCTAGATATACAGTGATCACTCACTTATCGCGTTTAATGGGGACCAGAACCGACCGCGAAAAGTGAAAAACCGCAAAGTAGCATCACCCCCCCCCACCCCAAGGGCGTCACAAGCACTATTTTGCACAAAAAGGCACAAGAGAACAGCGAAAAGTGCCACTAAGCAACACAAGCGATAAAGAACAATGAATGCGGTCTTCCTTCGCTGGGTAAAACGTCTCGGCCAATCAGCTTGCGAGGTAAAACGTCTCGGTCAATCAGCTTGCGAGATTCCCGAGCGGTGAAGAGGTGGGCGGAGAGGAGTGGAGCGGTGGTCAGAGAGGTAGATTTTGAGCTGTGCGGGCTCTCCATGTTGATACCTGATGTTCTAATGAGAAGGCAGGGAGACTACATTAGAACATCAGGTATCAACACGGAGAGCCCGCTCTCCCCGGCTCCCCAGCCCGCTCGGGAATCTCGCAAGCTGATTGGCCAAGACGTTTTACCTCGCAAGCTGATTGGCCGAGACGTTTTATCTCGCAAGCTGATTGGCGGAGAAGTTTTACCCAGCTTCGCTCCCTGCCGAGCGCCTATACCCAGCGAAGGAAGACCGCATTAAACGCGATAAGTGAGGGATAACTGTAATAAGTTGGAAAAATGCTGATGTTTTTTTTCCCCTTTCTTTTTTATTGTTAATTTTCCTTATCCTGACACCCCAAACATGCCAAAGTAAAGACTCACCATTCTGTATTCAATAAGCAACTCTCCTCCCCATCACTGCTGCGGTCTGAGTCGGTGCTGGAATCCCCCGAAAATTCTGGCTCTAATCTGTACGGTTCGATGCCTCCCTCGCTCTCTTCCTGTTCACTTGACACTCCTGCATCCTCCTCTGTCTTGTCACCGATCCTGAATGCCTCTTCACTCTGAAAACTCTGGTGTTCTTGACTGCTGGAACTGCTATCATCTGCCATTGTTGTTTTGATAAGGGTCACACTCGTGACGTCACGCAGCGTCGTCTGCACTACTTCCGGTTTGTTTGGCACTGCCAGCCAGAGGCAAAAGTTTATCGGCTTATAGCTTGGCCATTGCACAGCCTAAAAATTTCTTTTATGTGTTGAAAAATACAATAGGTAATAAGGAATTAATCTGCTATTCTACTTTTTTGGCAAAAAGGTGAGTTCAGTTCTACTTTAAGATAATGAGGGATGTCAGCTTTGGATATGCATGTCTTTTGTTAAGTGCTAGTATAAGTTCATAGAGCCGAAGGTGTTCGGTCTCTTACTTCTTCTGCTGCTGCACCTAGATGAGACTTGTTAGAGGAGCTGATAATAAACTTTGGTTTATGAATCACATCGCCTCGTTATTTCAAGCTCCTCTACAACAGTGATATATTGAAAGTGTTTATTTTAATATTGATGATTACGGCTACAGCCCGTATTAACCAACACCTCAACGGCCAACATTTATATTTAAAAACTATTTTTTAACATTAATTTTATGTAATATTAAAAATTTTTGCAAAATAGAATTTGGGGTTTTCAGGGGCTGTAAGCCGTAATCAGCAAAATTAAAATAAATAAACGCTTCAAATATATCACTGGCTGTGTAATGAATCTATATAATATACGGATTTCTCTTTCTGAAATGAGTCAGTGGTGGGATGTGACAAAAATGCTTCGTTTCCCTGACAAGCACTGCAGGATCCACAGAATAGGTGTGTGGGTCTATTCTGACGCTTTAGAAAATTATATGAATGACTTTATAAATCACTGGTTTGAAAAAGCAATTTTAATATGACGAGATTTCGGCTCCTGTGGTCCATTTCACCAGTATCACAATATAAACAGGGAGGCTATAACGCCTGGCATGTGGAAACACATTCTAGCATTATACCAAAGTGAAACACAAAACACAAACCAGGACTTTAACCAGGATTAACATATTCCATCGTTTTGCTCTCACAAGCGAATATTTAGGAGAAAACAAGCGCGATTCAGCAGTTGGTACTAGCTAGCTACTAGCAAAAAAAAAAACGTTAGCTAAAAAACGTTAGCCAGCACAGAACAGCGCTGTATGGCTCAAAAAAAGTGAGCTTACCACCAACAGGATAAATAAGCAAACAGATGCACATTATTACAAATCACTCACCATTGATGGTTCTCTCACGTTCGTCTTCAGCTTGTCCATAGTCCGGTTTCTATGCTGTGCAGCCTTAATATAGGTCTGGGTCACTCCTCACTGTGGATCTGCCACAAAGCAGAGAAAACTCCGCACCTCTTCGTTGGACCACAGTGTAGAGTTCCGCAAAACCTACAACGCTGTCTGTATTAATATCGTATTTACTCCGTGACCGAGTTAGTCCATGACAATATTGCAAATGGCGGTCATCAGAAGACGGCAAAGACGGTCGCTTTCGTGACGTTACGACCTGACCAATCAGCGGCGAGCAGTCTGTTGACGTCACATCACGGCCCGACTCGGCTCGAATGGACCCTGCCCTAGACCAGTTACGAAAATAGCGCCTGCTAACCGGTGCTGGGGCTAATGGAAAATGCTCAAATGCGGGCTGAGTGGTGCTGTGTTGGGCTAAGCGGGGCTAATGGAAAAGCCCTATAACATAGACCTCAGGGATCGCTGTTGGTGCTGCTCTTAACTGGTCCACAAGTCTAATTGGAGCACTAGGGATTTCAAGGACACAGGCTTGCTTGCAAATAGCTTTAATGTCTGAATGTGAAATATCCGTCCAGGGCAGGGTGTCTTCCCTATCATTCTGTCTTGACAGCAGGTCTGCATCAATGTTGTGACGTCCAGGACAATACTGAATGTTGAAGTCATAGGTGGCCAAGGCAGCTAACCATCGATGGCCTGTAGCATTCAGTCTTGCGGAGGTAAGTACATATGCCAAAGGGGTTATTATCGGTTCTTACTGTGAACTTTGCTCCATACAGGTAGTCGTGAAACTTGTCCACTATAGCCCATTTTAATGCTAGGAATTCTAGCTGATGGACAGGATATCTCTGTTCAGAGGTGCTAAGCTTTCAACTCACAAAGGCAACAGGTCTAAGGCCTTCTGGATAGTCTTGATTTAGTATAGCACCTAAGCCATGCATGCTGGCGTCAACATGTAGTATGTATGGTTTTGTTGGGTCAGCAAAAGCCAACACAGGAGCATTTATGAGACAGTCAATGATTTTATGGAATGCATCCTTACAGCTCTCATTCCAATGATCTCCAAATGGCTCCGATGTTTTTCTTGACTGAACCTTTACTTTGTAACCTCCTTTTCTGCTGAGTAGGGGGATAGCCTTTTGTGAGTTCTGTCAATGGACGCACAATGGAGGAGTAGGTACCAATGAATCTCCTATAATATCCACAAAATTCAAGGAATGACTTCAGTGACTAGATCTGTGGACTCTTTCCAGTTTTTCCACAACTTTGACTTTTTCTGGATCAGTTGCAATTCCTGACTCTGACACAATGTGACCTACATACTTGACTCTGGGCTGACAGAATTGACACTTGTTGATGGACACTTTGAGACCCACTTCTTCCAGTCTATCAAGAACTTTCAGTAGACAGTGTTCATGCTCTTCAACACTTCTCCCAAATACAATAATGTCATCTAGATAGATGATGACTTGAAGAAGGTGCATGTCTCCAACAGCTTTCTCCATAAGCCGTTGAAAAGTTGCTGGTGCTCCAGTAATACCTTGCGGCATTCTCTCAAATTGGTAAAAGCCAAGGGGGCAGATAAATGCTGTTTTTTCTTTATCTTCCTCAGCCATGGCTATTTGGTAGTAACCGCTTCGAAGATCAAGCACTGAAAACCACTTACTGCCTGACAGACAATCAAGGGCATCCTCAATGCGTGGCATGGTATAGTGGTCTGGAATGGTACGACTGTTAAGAGTTCGATAATCAACACACATCCTGATGCTGCCGTCCTTTTTACGAAGAACTGCAATAGAAGATGCATATGGACTGCGAGACTCCTTCACAATTCCAACCGTAAGCAGTTGCTGAATGTGTTTTCATACATCGTCTATGTCAGCAGGTGCCAATCTGCGAGATCTCTCTCTGAATGGTTTTGGGTCATTTAGCTTTATGTGATGTTGCACACCTTCTGCTAACCCTACATTCCACTCATGTAAGGAGAACACCTTTTTCTTTTTAGCTAACTTTTGACGTAATCTGTTCTTCCAGTGTTCAGGTACTGGGGAGTCTCCAAAATCAAATAGCTCCAGATCTGAGCTCTCGGAGGGATGGTTGTTTGGCTGTGGGAGAGTAACTGTTTCAACAGCATACATTTCTGCAATGACAGTGCCAGCTGGTATAGAGGCAGATTTTTGGGACTCATTCTGTAGTAGCACTGTGAAATTATCAGCATCTATTTCATTGCTGGGGAGTACACTGGTCTGCAGTAGTAAACCACCAGGAAGTGACTGCATTGCAGGTTTATCTACAAGAACAATTTCTTTGGGCAAAGGCATTTGTGGTTCTACTTTACAGGTGACATAACGCCCCTCACCTGGGGCCATTGAAAGGTTACTAGGACCTTGCCACCTGACATGTCCAATAATTTCATCCACTCTTTCTGACTGAATGTTGGCTTGGATTTGGTCATACACAGCCTATATTCTCATGGAGCACAGTTTAGCTTGGTTACTATTTTCATTTGAAAGTTCCCATAATGGGAACAAAACAGCATTTGTTCCCATAATAACAGGTACTTGGCGGCAATGTTGTGGCTATGGGCAAATGAGAACTAAAACATTAATGGGTCCTTTAACTCCTGCCATGTCTTCTAGGAATTCCATCTCCACTATAACATTGCCTCGGTAAGGGTATGCACTTTCTGCTAATCCCTAAATTGCTAGAGATAAAATAGGCTGAATGGAAACATGGGGCAAGTGCATTTTGTACCAGTCTTCAAAGATTACAGTCACATTTGACCCTGAATCTGTAAGAGCTTCACATGGCATTTCATTGACTTTGGGTGCTGTAACACATGCAGGCTTTAGTACGTTTCAATCGAACTCAAGTTTGTTTTCTCCGTTAGTGCGGTTTGTTTTGTCTGGTGACAACATGGTAATCACACTCAAGTGCATACCAAAACAACTGTACCGAATTAAACTGTCGAATTAGATGGCAAACTCTGGTGTGGCCCTGCAGGTGAGAAAGCAACCACACTAAAACGGGACCAGCGGCAAATGGTAAAACATTTTACAGTGGGGTCAAAAAGTATTTAGTCAGCTACCAGTTGTGCAAGTTCTCCCACTTAAAAGATGAGAGAGGTCTCCAATTTTCATCTTAGGTATACCTCAACTATGAGAGACAAAATGAGAAAAAAAAATCCAGAAAATCACATTGTGTGGCGGTTCGTTTTAACCCCACAACAGACTAAGGACACTCAGCCCTCTTTTCTCTGTTTTCCTGCTACACTACTGAGAAGCAATGTGCCATTCATGTATTTGTGATGCAAACATGCATGTGTTGTGATGTAATGCGCCATTCTATATAGTGTGCATATGGCTTGTCCTTACTGTGCTTTTTCTGAGCATCTTAGATGTGCTTTGGTGTATTAATGTCTACAGGTAGACGAGTTTCTTCTGTCTCACCTATGTGATGTTAATCGATGCCTTTCATCCTTTGTATTCATGCATTTTGCCCTTACTGTGACCTAGAGACTCAGATCAATATGTAGATGTGCTTGTTAGCCTCTTTGTCTGACACTTGGAGCGAGGTCTAGCTAATCTGCCCATTGTGATGTATGTCTTACAAATGCAAATACCTCCTGCCTGTTCGGTTGTCCCTTTGATCATTCTAAACTGTGGGGTACGTCTCTTTGATGTATTGTTATGATCAAGTATTTAAGGTGCAACTCTGTAACGCATTCTCTCTCTTACTCTTCTTCTCTCACTCTGATCCTGCAACTGGTAGACACACACGTGTCCTCCTCTCCTTCTCTGAGAGCTTAGGGATCCCGCTCCGGGCTGCTCCACTATGCACCGGAGAGGGGATCCCGTGAAGGCGACATGATATAATAAAACCTGCTTAAAACCACAGCACTGGCTGCTTATTTTTCCATGACGCCTCACTGGTGACCCCTCCAACACGCACACGTTTTGTGCGAAAGCAACCTTCCGAGCTGGACAGCCACACAGCTGCGTTGGTGGCCCCTTGAAGACGCACACGTTTTGTGCAACGCAGCCTTCTGTTTTGGATGGCCACGCTGGCGAACCGACGCTGAAAAAAACGAGCGGCCAGCGAACGCAACACCCGGGCATGAATGCTCCGTCGCCTGAGATCTGCACAACCACGCTGGACCGGCCGCTCTCACTGAGAGCGCACGCACCTCGTCCGCTCTCCACGACGGCAACCTCCAGGGCCGACGGGGAGTGCAGCGCGTGGAACTGAACGCACCATGGCCGCACGAGCGACAACGATCGTCCACTTCCTCACACCGCGCCAACGCAGCTGCATGAGCCTGAGGAACAAAAGATCGTCTATTCCCTCCCGCCGCTCCAACGCCTCTGCACGGGCCTGAGGGACTAAAGATCGTCTATTTCCTCTCAACGCTCCAACGCACCATGGCCAAATCTACAGCAACAGCTCAACCTGGATTTTATTGGCGCCGTCTGCGCTGATCTCCGCCAAGTTTCTGCACCCTGACTCACCACTCCAGCGGCCCACCCACGCACTGAACCCCCGCGCACGCACCGGGGAGTTACAAGGACGGCGCATCACGCATGGGACAAGTAACGGCTCCACAGACTGCCTTCCTCCTTCGCCGCTGCCTTTCAGGGCTGCTCGCTCACCTGAGGTACGCATACAGCATACTGGAAGGATTTGTTAACAGTCTCAGCCACGCCACAGACCGCCATCGTCCTCCGCCGCTGCCCTCAGAACCTTCAGGGTTGCTCGTTCACCTGAAGCAAGCACGCAGCTCGCCACTGGATTTTTTAATGGTCTTAGCCACGGCACAATGGGATTTCAGCCGTCAGCTGTTCCCGGGAGCTTTGGGGTTGCTTCAGCACCCAAAACCAACAGTCCCCCTGCTTTGTTTACTTTCTCTCTTACAGCCGCTCCTGCTTTTCTTCATGGCCACGAGAGGAGTCAGAGACTAATTTTTCTTCTTGTGGACCGCTGCACGTTCAACGGGACCAGCCCTTCGACATTGCGGACCCACAAGCAATTTTTGCGCGGCTCAGGACGATTTCACAGCTCCTGCCGGCACTTACTACCCCTCCCCTCCCTCCCCCTCCGCCTGCAGCGAGCTTCTCCCACAGCTCGCTCACACAGATGGATTATCGAGGTCGCGACCCCCTGCCGCGTCCTCTGGGGGGGAGCGTGTGTGGCGGTTCGTTTTAACCCCACAACAGACTAAGGACACTCAGCCCTCTTTTCTCTGTTTTCCTGCTACACTACTGAGAAGCAATGTGCCATTCATGTATTTGTGATGCAAACATGCATGTGTTGTGATGTAATGCGCCATTCTATATAGTGTGCATATGGCTTGTCCTTACTGTGCTTTTTCTGAGCATCTTAGATGTGCTTTGGTGTATTAATGTCTACAGGTAGACGAGTTTCTTCTGTCTCACCTATGTGATGTTAATCGATGCCTTTCATCCTTTGTATTCATGCATTTTGCCCTTACTGTGACCTAGAGACTCAGATCAATATGTAGATGTGCTTGTTAGCCTCTTTGTCTGACACTTGGAGCGAGGTCTAGCTAATCTGCCCATTGTGATGTATGTCTTACAAATGCAAATACCTCCTGCCTGTTCGGTTGTCCCTTTGATCATTCTAAACTGTGGGGTACGTCTCTTTGATGTATTGTTATGATCAAGTATTTAAGGTGCAACTCTGTAACGCATTCTCTCTCTTACTCTTCTTCTCTCACTCTGATCCTGCAACTGGTAGACACACACGTGTCCTCCTCTCCTTCTCTGAGAGCTTAGGGATCCCGCTCCGGGCTGCTCCACTATGCACCGGAGAGGGGATCCCGTGAAGGCGACATGATATAATAAAACCTGCTTAAAACCACAGCACTGGCTGCTTATTTTTCCATGACGCCTCAATTGAAGGATTTTTAATGAATTAATTGGTAAATTCCTTGGTAAAATAAGTATTTGGTCAATAACAAAAGTTAATTTCAATACTTTGTTATATACCCTTTGTTGGCAATGACAGAGGTCAAACGCTTTCTGTAAGTCTTCACAAGGTTTTCACACACTGTTGCTGGTATTTTGGCCCATTCCTCCATGCAGATCTCCTCTAGAGCAGTGATGTTTTGGGGCTGTCGCTGGGCAACATGGACTTTCAACTCCCTCCAAAGATTTTCTATGGGGTTGAGATCTGGAGACTAGCTAGGCCACTCCAGGAACTTGAAATGCTTCTTACGAAGCCACTCCTTCGTTGCCCGGGTGGTGTGTTTGAGATCATTGTCATGCTGAAAGACCCAGCCACGTTTCATCTTCAATGCCCTTGCTGGTGGAAGGAGGTTTTCACTCAAAATCTCACGATACATGGTCCCATTCATTCTTTCCTTTACACAGATCAGTCGTCCTGGTCCCTTTGCAGAAAAACAGCCCCAAAGTATGATGTTTCCACCCCCATGCTTCACAGTAGGTATGGTGTTCTTTCTCCTCCAAACACGACAAGTTGAGTTTTTACCAAAAAGTTCTATTTTGGTTTCATCTGACCATATGACATTCTCCCAGTCCTCTTTTGGATCATCCAAATGCTCTCTAGTAAACTTCAGACAGGCCTGGACATGTACTGGCTTAAGCAGGGGGACACGTCTGGCACTGCAGGATTTGAGTCTCTGGCGGCGTAGTGTGTTTCTGATGTAACCTTTGTTACTTTGGTCCCAGCTCTCTGCAGGTCATTCACTAGGTCCCCCCATGTGGTTCTGGAATTTTTGCTCACCGTTCTCATGATCATTTTGACCCCACGGGGTGAGATCTTGCGTGGAGCCCCAGATCGAGGGAGATTATCAGTGGTCTTGTATGTCTTCCATTTTCTAATAATTGCTCCCACAGTTGATTTTTTCACACCAAGCTGCTTACCTATTGCAGATTCAGTCTTCCCAGCCTGGTGCAGGTCTACAATTTTGTTTCTGGTGTCCTTTGACAGCTCTTTGGTCTTGGCCATAGTGGAGTTTGGATTCTGACTGTTTGAGATTGTGGACAGGTGTCTTTTATACTCATAACGAGTTCAAACAGGTGCCATTAATACAGGTAACGAGTGGAGGACAGAGGAGCCTCTTAAAGAAGAAGTTACAGGTCTGTGAGAGCCAGAAATCTTGCTTGTTTGTAGGTGACCAAATATTTATTTTACTGAGGAATTTACCAATTAATTCATTAAAAATCCTTCAATGTGATTTTCTGGATTTTTTTTTCCTCATTTTGTCTCTCATAGTTGAGGTATACCTATGATGAAAATTGGAGACCTCTCTCATCTTTTAAGTGGGAGAACTTGCACAATTGGTGGCTGACTAAATACTTTTTTGCCCCACTGTATGTCACTGTACATACCTGAAAGATCTTTGAAAATATCTATGGCTGAGCACGTCATGGTTCTGAAGGATTAATGGATGTTAACATGTTACTTCCCATCCATAGCAGCGCTTCATTTTCAAACTGTACTATTTGCCAAAAGTGGTATATGCACATATGTAATAAATGATAACCAGGGTGATGAAAAGCCCCCATAGATTACACTACGATTTGTATTATTTTCTCCCAGAAATGCATAAAGACACGGTAGTCATCCTACTTCCTTGTATTTTACCTTTCCTGTTCTCGCGGCAAAAAAATCTGACCAAAAAGAAAAGAGAATGTTCTGACGCAAGTCTCACGGTATTTAACGTGACACAGTTTGGTCTGCTTATGGTCTGCCTCAATTTTTGCCTGTGTGAAAGGGGACCAAACCCAGGAGAAAATGATACAAAGTAACAAACTTGTCAACTGATTCAGACCAAATTAAACAAATTTAGGTGTGAAAGTACCCTTTGATGGCAAAAACTGTTGAAGGACCTGTTGTGTCCGTAACTCAGGCAATAACGACAGAGTGGGAGTACCATTAATGGAGCTTTAGTAACCCCTTGCACTCGAGTCAATTTCCCTAAAAACGCCAAAAAATAACGTACCCAAAGTAAATCAAAAGCTGTTCTTCAACCATTTGCAGCATCTTCATGGGGTTGGTCTCATTTAAAAGAAAACACTTTGAATTTTTTGGCAGAACAGTCATAATCTCTCTAAGTGCTCCTGCCACTGAGTAACAGTCATCTAAACCTACTGGACTTGAAGAAAATAAATTTCGCCTGGGTGTTTTTTTGGATACAAATGCTTGCAAATAACACATAGCTTCAGATCTGGGCTGGAAAATGCAACAGAAATGTAGAACCAAGTGTTATCCAGCTGAGGTCAAAATTTTATAACAATACCACAAAAAATGAATATATTACACAGCTTTTTTTCTTAGGTTGTTCCCAGGCGTTTTTGAACTGTGCCAAATTGTGCCAAATGGCACAGTTTGGAAAAACGTCTGTAACTTTTCAATGATTCAATATAGAAGCTTCATCTTGGGCTCTAATGAAAGGTGAAAGGCTGTGAGTGTGTGTGTGTGTGGGGGGGGGGGGGTTGTTTATTCATTCATGAATGAATGAATGAACAAACAAGTCCCCACACACAAAGAAGCATGCCACGTAAAAAATGTGTGGGGTTTTTTTACAAGAAAAAATAACCTACAGTGCACTAAAAATTATACTACAATATCTGTAATGTAGAAGATAACACCCCCCCCCCCCCGCTACAGAGGACGGACATCGCCCATCGCTACATGAAAGCGGTGACGGTGCGCCGCGGTCTAATACGCACAGTTGCACTAAAATATCTGCAATATATCTGCAATCCGCTACAGAAGAGTAGCGAGGGGGGGGGGGCGCGTTCACAACATGACGGAGGGGCCGTTCGTAATATGACGGACCCGGACCGATCGGTCAAAAGTCATTTGGATTACAATTTTCAGGGATAAAGAATAATTTAGCTTATAACACTTACCTGTCCACAACAGCAGTGTCGCTGGCAAACTTCCTCATTGTCAGACGAACGTGACGCTGGTCCGCTTGTTACGGATTCGTGGTTCTGGTCACATGACCCGGTCAAACCATAATTCCATTATTGCGGTTTTGCACTTCCATGATTGCGGTTTTGGAGAACGATTTTTCAAAACAAATAAGAACAGTAGTTAGAAAAAAAGACTGGCGAATGCCTGTGTGTCACCCAGCCTTACACAAAACAGCTTTCGAACTTCTGTGCTTCAATTGGCTCGCTGTATTCGCAGCCGTTGGTAGGCGGGTCCTTCTTGCTAGGTTTTCAGTCATTGGCTCCTCAAGGTTTCAGAAACCCAATTCAAGGCTCTTATTAGTCGAATGAGAGGTCAATCACAAAATCAAAGCCAATCAAAGGACTCCTTTGGCTTTCTGTTCGCGGCTGTGTCTGTAGTGGAAGAACGGAAATGCAGCTTTTTTTTTCAGGGCGCTCTAGGACGCAGCGCCCTCGTGCGCCCTAGGACGCAGAGACATGTCCGCCCGCGGTACACCGGAGTGCAACAGGTTAACAGAACTCACAGACAAGACCGTACAGACTTTTGGCGCTCTCCTGAAGCCAGGGCGTCTACTAGGCGAAGAGGGTGAACCCCTTCCGCCCGTGCCTTTTATACTCTGGGGTGGCGCCACTACCGGAACCGGCAGTTCACCACTCCCATCTATTCCTCGGCCAACCCTGCCGCCATCTTGCTACTACTAACTATTTTCATATGTAACATTTCTCCCCCTTAAAAAAAATTGCAAGCACATGGGTTAGCCCACCCCAATTTATCTCCCGACTCACACTCTAGCAATAAAATGTATGTAAAAAAAAAAAATAAACACCTATCCATTCACACAACTAAGGCTGGGGACACTGGGTAGACTACCAGCGCCCCCTACATGGCCAGGCGGATTATTCTGCCGCCTCATCCTTAACAGTCCAGTAAAGTAAAAGAAGCTGTGTCTCTAAACGAAAATTAATCTCAGAACAATCATACTATATAAAAAAAAAACAGTGAACAATTAACAACATACACATAAACACATCTAACCCCCTATTGGCGACCCCCACCCCAACACAATCACCCCACACTTAGGCATATACCAATCATACCGGTGTTGGGCAGCTCCTATATGAGCAACAATATTCACTAATCTTTCAAAATCGAATTCCAACATTTGCACATCCAGATCAAACAGTACAGAATTTTCTTTTCCCTTATCAACATTCACATGAATTAATCAAGTAGTGACATTCAAACATACTCTTTCCTTTTACATAATACAACCAACAAAACAAATCCATAAGTTACTTTTGGCATTTCTCATCCAATCTCTTTTCTCTTTTTTAAATCAATTACATAATTTCTAAATATTACCAATGTCTCTTAAGATGTAGCAGTCAATTTATAAAATATTATACACCCAGGGCCTACACCAATAAGACTAAAACTATGTACAACATGACACAGGAGCATTAAACTTAAACACACTAAACAAACATACCCCCCAGTCATTTAATATATCCCGTAGAGCGCCCTCCCCCCTGGATTGCCGTCTCGTGGTTCCCATCCAGAGCGCCTCCTCTTCCTGGCCTCTGGGGTTGAACTGCGGTGGGGTGTGGGGTGCCTCCACATCTTACCCGATAGGCCAACAAGCCCATCAGCCCGGGCAGCCTTCACCTGGAGCCGCCCCTGATCCTCCCTTTGTTTGCGTGCCCTGTGTGTCATCTCTGACGAGCTTCAACCCTCGGGCGAACCTTAATATTCATCTGCCGGGGAGCTCGGTCGTGCTTCCTCAGGTCACCACGGTGTAAGCGAGCCTCCTCCTTGAAACTGGTCATCTCGCGGGTCCGGTTCGAAGCCCCCTTGGGAGGCCATCGCTTGGAGTGCTTTAATGCTGAGCTCTATGGTCTCGCTCCATCAGTCCTCAGCGCAGGCGCCTTGAGCTTATAGGCCACCCCGGGGGTCCCCTTGTGCCGTCCGGCATCAGGTCCATCCCAGGACGTTGACGCATGGTGACAGGTGTGCTCTCCTCCGGAGACGCTGGGCCAATCAGGATCCCACACCTCTTCTTTATGGATACCGTGGTGGGGAAACAGACTCTTCACAGTCACTAAGCTCAAGATGGAGGTCTCCGCTCCCGTGTTCACCAAAAGCGGCACCTGGACGCCATTCAGCGACGCAATGTAACTGATACGTCCATTCATCTCTGGGGAAACCGTATGGGCTATTGTCGGAGTCTTCAGCTGGGGATCCGCCTCACGCTGTCGATCCCTCCGCTCAAAATTTATACAGGTCCTGACAAAGTGGTTCAGTAAGCCACACCGCCCACAACGCTTGCTCTCCGCTGGACACTCCCTGGACTTTTAGTGGCGTTTAGGGAACCCACAGCCAAAACACCTGGGCATTCCTGGGGCAGACCTAATCTTCACCACGGAGGTATACTCTTCATCTCCACTATCATCATCCTCAGGATCCAAATCCAGCGCCCTCAAGCAAGGCTCGTCCTGGGTCGGGGAGGTTCTCTCATGGAGGTCTCTCGCTATTGGCTCAGCTGCCTCAAATTGCTGAACTAGCTCAATAGCAGAGGTCAATGTCAGCTCACCTGGGTGGGTTAGAAGCCTTGACCAGGCAGCAGGACACTGGACATGTTCCACTAGCTGGTCCCGGACCATTTCGTCCTCCAGGTTTCAAAACTTGGCATTCCCTCACCAGCTCATGGAGGTCTGCAATGAATTTTCTCACAGATTCTCCCGTCCGCTGGTGGCGCTGTCGAAATTGAATGCGTTGGGACAATGACGTTCTATCGGCTCCTCCCAAGTTTTCCAAAATCCTCTGCTCTTCCATGCCAAAATTATGGACTAATATTGCCTTCTCATGAAGCTTTTCCAGCTCGCCGAGGTTCAGAGCCACCAAATAGTTTGTAAATGCGGCGAACCACTGAGACCATGCCACGGGCAGCTTGCCTGGTGTCTCCAAAAATGGCCGAAAATTGGCAACAGACCTCTCCATAACTGCTTTTACCTCGTCGCCAAATGTTGTGTCCATAACTCAGGCAAAAACAGAGCGGCAGTACTGTTAACAGAGCTTTATTAACAGAACTCACAGACAAGACCGTACAGACTTTCGGCGCTCTCCTGCAGGCCAGGGCAGGGTGTCTACTAGCCGAAGAGGGTGAACACGTTCCGCCTGTGCCCTTTATACTCTGGGTGGCGTCACAACCGGAACTGGCAGTTCACCACCCCCATGTATTCCGCCAACCCTGCCGTCATCTTGCTACTACTAACTATTTTCATATGTAACAGGACCCACTAAAGGCTCTTTTCCACTAGACCCAGTCGGCCTTACTCTACACTACTCGCCACTACTCGGTTTGGCTCGGTTGTGTTTCCATTGCAACTGGGTACGCCTGGGGTGGGCGGGATTTTTTTACAGCAAGGCGGCGCCACACTCCCGTGACGTAAAACACACGATCCAAGCGAAACATAATATTGCGGCTGTACAAGGCGACTCCTCGGTCTGTGGCTTTTTGTCACTGTAAAGGCCAAAAAGGACCACCAGACAAGGGGACAGGCAGCGAGACGAAACACTCTGTAAAAGTACTGCAGCTTCTGGGAAGCCATAGAGCCTAAGACGTGAGGATATGAAGTAGATCATATATGACGGTAAGCTAATGATTGCTAATGCTAGTTTGCTTTAAGTACGTCGTACTACACTGTAATGTCTGCAAGTTATCGCTATTAGGTACTAAAACATGTATGCTGTGTGTGTGTGTTTCAGATGGCTGTGTTGTGGGAAAATTGTCGCTTCAAACGGTCGGTCTGGCGTTCAACACAGCCTCTCACTGATGTCACCCCAGCTTCACAAACGATCAGTGGTTATAGAGCCTAAGCATGTCTGTAGAAACGTTTAGCTTCCTGTGCTTCTGATCTGTGTGAAAATCATGGAGAGACTGTTGAGACATCATGGGATGTACCTGCTCCAGCAGCACTGAGTCTGTGGTGGTGTCAGAGCAAAAAGTGATCAGCTGACACAACTTGATCGCCAGGTTGTAGTTATGGGGTTATATTAACCACAAAATATATATTCAAAAAGTAAACAGTACTGAGTTAGGTATAATAAGATATATTTGACAACTATGATGCATTTTAGGCCAAAACAAACTTGATCTAGGATTAAACGCAATTAAAATAATGCAGTCACAAGGTTACTTGGAAAATACTTGATTTACTAGATACATGTACTGTAGAAATATATATTCTCTGCATCAACAATGTACTATACATGTAGTATTGCACTGGGAATTGCGCTGACAATAAACCTTTGAAGTTTTTGCTGATGTCTCTTTTTGTATATGTGAAGGTTACCACCAAGTGACATAAATACTGAAAGATTGGAAAAGCTGTCTAAGAACAATCCAGCAGTTTGAGAAATCACTTTTGGTTTGGTGTAAGTCTGCCAACAGAATTATGAACCATAAAGCAGTTTGTGTTAAAATGTTAAATCCCATTAAACCCTTTCTCAGGGGTGTCCAATCATGTGCCATGGAGGGCCAAGACCCTGCAGGTTCTCTCTTCTACCCAGTCTCTTCAGCAAATGTTCACTGATCAGCAGTCAGTAGAAGAAATTCAGTGGAATCTGCTGTTGAAGACACTGGTTGGAGGTAAAGCCTGCAGGGTCTTGGCCCTCCATGGCACATGATTGGACACCTCTGCCCAAACCCATTATGATAAAATACAGATGCTGATATGGCCCAGAATTCCTCCATACACTGGTACTATCACTAAAGTGTGCAGGGTCTTCTGCGGTGGCACATCCAGCAATACAGTCTTCAGTTAATAAAATAATTGTTTTGGTTACTTTTTCTTAATAATGAGCTGTGGCGGTTCGTTTTAACCCCACAACAGACTAAGGACACTCAGCCCTCTTTTCTGTTTTTCTGCTGCATTACTGAGAAGCAATGTGCCATTCATGTATTTGTGATGCAAACATGCATGTGTTGTGATGTAATGCGCCATTCTGTATAGTGTGCATATGGCTTGTCCTTACTATGCTTTTTCTGAGCATCTTAGATGTGCTTTGGTGTATTAATGTCTACAGGTAGACGAGTTTCTTCTGTCTCACCTATGTGATGTTAATCGATGCCTTTCATCCTTTGTACTCATGCATCCTGTCCTTACTGTGACCTAGAGACTCAGATCAATATGTAGATGTGCTTGTTAGCCTCTTTGTCTTGCACTTAGAGCGAGGTCTAGCTAATCTGCCCATTGTGATGTATGGCTTACAAATGCAAATACCTCCTGCCTGTTCTGTTGTCCCTTTGATCATTCTAGACTGTGGGGTATGTCTTTTTGATGTATTGTTATGATCAAGTATTTAAGGTGCAACTCTGTAACGCAATCTCTCTCTTCCTCTCTCAATCTGACTTCAACCCTGCTGCAGGACACAGATTTTGTGTCCCCTCTTCACTGAGAGCCTGAGGAATTCGGCTTCAGCCTGCTCACGCTATGGCTGGAGCCGAGTTCCCGTGACGGCGGTATGATTAATAAAACCTGCTTAAAACCACAGCACTGCTGCTTATTTTTCCATGCCGCCTCACTGGTGACCCCGACGTGATCGCACACGTTTTGTGCGAAAGCAACCTTCCGAGCTGGACAACCACACAGCTGTGTTGGTGGCCCCTTGAAGACGCACACGTTTTGTGCAACGCAGCCTTCTGTTTTGGATGGCCACGCTGGCGAACCGACGCTGAAAAAAACGAGCGGCCAGCGAACGCAACACCCGGGCATGAATGCTCCGTCGCCTGAGATCTGCACAACCACGCTGGACCGGCCGCTCTCACTGAGAGCGCACGCACCTCGTCCTCTCTCCACGACGGCAACCTCCAGGGCCGACGGGGAGCGCAGCGCGTGGAACTGAACGCACCATGGCCGCACGAGCGACAACGATCGTCTCCTCCCTCTCACCGCTCCAACACAGCTGCACGAGCCCGGGGCAGTAAGATCGTCTATTCCCTCCCGCCGCTCCAACGCCTCTGCACGGGCCTGAGGGACTAAAGATCGTCTATTTCCTCTCAACGCTCCAACGCACCATGGCCAAATCTACAGCAACAGCTCAACCTGGATTTTATTGGCGCCGTCTGCGCTGATCTCCGCCAAGTTTCTGCACCCTGACTCACCACTCCAGCGGCCCACCCACGCACTGAACCCCCGCGCACGCATCGGGGAGTTACAAGGACGGCGCATCACGCATGGGACAAGTAATGGCTCCACAGACTGCCTTCCTCCTTCGCCGCTGCCTTTCAGGGCTGCTCGCTCACCTGAGGCACGCATGCAGCATACTGGAAGGATTTGTTAACAGTCTCAGCCACGCCACAGACCGCCATCGTCCTCCGCCGCTGCCCACAGAACCTTCAGGGTTGCTCGTTCACCTGAAGCAAGCACGCAGCTCGCCACTGGATTTTTTAATGGTCTTAGCCACGGCACAACGGGATTTCAGCCGTCAGCTGTTCCCGGGAGCTTTGGGGTTGCTTCAGCACCCAAAGCCAACAGTCCCCCTGCTTTGTTTACTTTTTCTCTTACAGCCGCTCCTGCTTTTCTTCATGGCCACAAGAGGAGTCAGAGACTAATTTTTCTTCTTGTGATCTCCGCACGTGCAACGGGACAAGCCCTCGACGTCACGGAGCAGCAAGCAATTTTTGCACGGCTCAGGACGATTTCACAGCTCCTGCCGGCACTTACTACCCCTCCCCTCCCTCCCCCTCCGCCTGCAGCGAGCTTCTCCCACAGCTCGCTCACACAGATGGATTATCGAGGTCGCGACCCCCTGCCGCGTCCTCTGGGGGGGAGCGTGTGTGGCGGTTCGTTTTAACCCCACAACAGACTAAGGACACTCAGCCCTCTTTTCTGTTTTTCTGCTGCATTACTGAGAAGCAATGTGCCATTCATGTATTTGTGATGCAAACATGCATGTGTTGTGATGTAATGCGCCATTCTGTATAGTGTGCATATGGCTTGTCCTTACTATGCTTTTTCTGAGCATCTTAGATGTGCTTTGGTGTATTAATGTCTACAGGTAGACGAGTTTCTTCTGTCTCACCTATGTGATGTTAATCGATGCCTTTCATCCTTTGTACTCATGCATCCTGTCCTTACTGTGACCTAGAGACTCAGATCAATATGTAGATGTGCTTGTTAGCCTCTTTGTCTTGCACTTAGAGCGAGGTCTAGCTAATCTGCCCATTGTGATGTATGGCTTACAAATGCAAATACCTCCTGCCTGTTCTGTTGTCCCTTTGATCATTCTAGACTGTGGGGTATGTCTTTTTGATGTATTGTTATGATCAAGTATTTAAGGTGCAACTCTGTAACGCAATCTCTCTCTTCCTCTCTCAATCTGACTTCAACCCTGCTGCAGGACACAGATTTTGTGTCCCCTCTTCACTGAGAGCCTGAGGAATTCGGCTTCAGCCTGCTCACGCTATGGCTGGAGCCGAGTTCCCGTGACGGCGGTATGATTAATAAAACCTGCTTAAAACCACAGCACTGCTGCTTATTTTTCCATGCCGCCTCAGAGCCATTATTTTCAAAGTCACCGATAAATGGTTTGTACTGTTATAGACTCTTTTCCCACCAGTGCCTTAACAGACAAAATAGAAAATCATGATGCAAACACATAAGTCACTAAATTGTTTATTACAATCAACAGCAAATTCCAGATTATTCAGAATGTGCAAAATTCAAACTGTAAAAAAAAAAAAAAAACAGAATGGGTCACACACGCCGGCCACGCTGCCTCACTGAGAAGCTGCTGGGATGTGCCGCTCAAGCTGGTCCCAGTTCAGCAGATCTTCAGCCTGCATCTCTGTAAATAGTGAGGCAAGAGTCCGGTTTGGGGTGGATCGTTTCCCTCTTGCCTAGACAAAAGACAGAAATGGGTGGTGGTTAATTAATTTAAGTTTAAAACATATTTGGGAAATACACTTGTTGCTAAAAGCCAGTGGTGGAATGTGAATGAATGAATGAATCTTTATTTTGGATAGATTAAAAGTAAAGATTAAAAGAAAATAGAATAATATAACAAAGGGGGAAAAATCTAACAAGGTCAAATTAAACAATAACTCCTCTGATTATACAGTTCAACATAGGTTATCCGAAATGGGTGATGGCTGAAGCCGCATCTTATATTGCCCACCCATATTCCATCCAAGAACTCAAAAGAAAAACAAAACAGGAGCGATTACAATTTGAATGTGACAAAGTACTTCGTTGTTGTATTTAACCACAATTTTCATGTAGCTGCGCTTCAGTAAAGTAGATTTTACAAGGGCTGGGTTACACTTAAAATCATCTGTTTTTACTGTGGCCTCAGCAATCAGAATGAATCAATACATTCACTTGAATGGAATATAGTACTTAACGTAACTGAGGGTGTGCATCATCGAGAATGGAGTCGCTCAGTCAAAATATGGAATTTTTAATCAATAAAAGTTTAGCCACCGCTTTGTCACTGCTGTGTCTCTTCTTGCCCTGGCTTCAAGTGTAGGCGGTGTTTTGTACTTTTATTGCTAAAATATAAAAGGAAGCACTACAATGGGTCTCAAATATTTGTAATGTGTCCTGTTACTGCATGAGTTTATTGATGATAGACTATAAACTACATATATAAACTAAATTATATTGATGACTGAGCAACTCCCATTCCCCAAGTGCAACATACAGTTATGAACATAATTCACAAAGGATCACACAAGTGATCTGACCAAAAAAATAAATACATTAACAAGCAGTTTATTTTACAGTTGATGTGCCAGTCATTTTCAATTATTCTGTAATTAATATTCACACAATCAAATAAATCTCAGTTCAGTCCCTTTTATATTAAGTGGAAATTGTGCTACTTTGGTTTTGGCACTTTACCTATAAAAGCAAAGGATTTCAGTACTTTCCACAGTGGCAAGGTCCGCTGTGGGCTGGCTGCTTTTCCTTTCCTCTTGCCTAGACCAAAGACAGAAATGGATGGTGGTTAGTTCAAGCAAGTTCAAAACATATACAGGCACATCTCAAAAAGTTAAAATATCATGAAAAAGTTCAATATTTTTGTCACTCATTTCAGAAAGTGAAACATATATAGATTCATTACACGGACAGTGATGCAAGTGTTTATTTTAATTTTGATGATTATGGCTACAGCCCATGTTAACCAACATTTCAGCGGCCAACATTTCTATTTAAAAACTATTTTTTAAAAGTAATTTTATGTAATATTCTAATTTTTTGCCAAACTGAATTTGGGGTTTTCAGGGGCTGTAAGCCATAATCATTCAATCAAAAGAACCATTAACATCTAATTGCACTTGACTTTTGAATTGCTTTTCAGTGTAATATTCACAGTGGTTGTGAATATTATTGAAAAAGTGGTTATCAGGATCAATATCATTCTCCATCTCTTGTGGTTTATGTTCAGCATAATGGCATATTTTCAGAGTTTGAGTTTCCTCACTCTGTGTCAAATGACTTCCTCCAGCTGGGGATAATTGATGTCTACTCGAGTCGATCATAAGTTTTTGTTTATTTTGCTTATTTTTTTTAAAGTACTTTGGCATGGTGTATCAAAAGAACTATTCTTATCGTGTGTATGAATATGGATTATCATTGACTCATGATTTTTTTAATCGGTGTTCATCTATATTTAGGGAAACACTTAGGGAAACACACTTGTGAAAGTCAGTGGTGGAATGTGACAAAAATGCTGTTTCCCTGAGCAGTGAGCACCCCAGGAGCCATTCTGTACAGGTACAAGTACATTATCAATCCAGGGATTTATGGTGGAACAGCACAACAACACTGTTCCAACACCTTTTATGGAAAATCCACAGAATAGGTGTGTGGGTCTATTCTGACGCTTTAGAAAATTATATGAATCACTTTATAAATCACTGGTTTGAAAATGCACTTGTATGTTGAGATTTTGGATCCTGGGGTCCTCTTGACCTGTATCCACAATATAAACACAACATAAGATAAGATAAGATAAGGTAAGCCTTTATTAGTCCCACAATGGGGAAATTCCAGGATTGCAACAGCACAAGGATAGCAACACTCAGTAATTAAGATAAGAAAAATAAAAATAAGAGCTGTGAATATACTGTACATACGTACACATAAATATATACTACACACAGTGCAGAGCATTGTAGCTAGATGGAATAAACAGCATAACCGTATACTTAAGTTATCCTACATAGTATGAATATGTACCCATACATATTGTTACCCTCGTAGCGACTGATGTTGTCCTAGTTGTATACTGGAGGAGACCATTTGTGTAAGTCTATTGCGTCTTTTGCATTCAATACTATTAGGTTGTCACGTTTTTTTGCTATCTCCGTGAGCAGCCCTGCTTAGGTTATACAGTCTGACAGCCGTAGGTAGGAAGGACCTGCGAAACCTCTCGGTTGCGCACCTAGGATGATGTAGTCTACTGCTAAATGAGCTCCTCAGCATGTTCAGTATGTCCTGCATAGGGTGGGACTCAGACTCCAGCAGAGATGACAGTTTAGCCACTATCCTTCTCTCTCCTATCTCCTCCACTAGGTCAAGGCGTTGCCCCAGGACAGAGCTAGCTTTCTTGATCAGTTTGTTCAGTCTCTTCCTATCGGCTGCTGTAATGCCACTGCCCCAGCAGACCACTCCAAAAGTGATGGCTGATGCCACCACCGTGTCGTAGAATGTCTTCAGCAGTGCCCCTTGTACACCAAAAGACCTGAGCCTCCTCAGTAGGAACAGCCTGCGCTGTCCCTTCTTGTAGAGTGCGTCGGTATTGTGTGACCAGTCTAGTTTATTGTTCAGATGAACACCCAGGTACTTGTAGGATGTCACCATCTCAATATCTGTTCCCTGTATGTTTACTGGTGCTGTGAGGGGTTGTCCTTGCCTGCGGCAGTCCACCACCAGCTCCTTAATTTTCCTTGTGTTGATCTGGAGGCAGTTCCGATGGCACCAGTCCACAAAGTCCTGGATAAGTCCTTTGTACTCAGTTTCATCTCCGTTGGAGATGAGGCTGACGATCGCAGAGTCGTCAGAGAACTTCTGTAGATGGCAGTGTGTTGTGCTGTGTGAGAAGTCTGCAGTATAAAGGGTGAACAGGAAGGGAGCCAAAACCGTTCCCTGGGGGGCCCCCGTGCTACCGATGATCGTGTCGGACAGACAATCCCAGGTTCTCACAAACTGTGGCCGGTTAGTGAGGTAGTCCAAGATCCATGATGACAGGTGCTGGTCCACCCCTGCGCACAGCATCTTGTCCTTCAGGATCATCAGTTGGATGGTGTTGAAAGCACTGGAGAAGTCAAAGAACATGATCCTCACCGCATTCCAGGGCTTCTCCAGGTGGGACAGGGAATGGTGAAGGAGGAAGATCAGTGCATTCTCCACCCCAATGCCATGCTGGTAGGCGAAATGGAGTGGATCCATCGCTGGTCCCACCAGGGGGGCGGAGGTGAGCAAGGAGCAGTCTCTCCAGGGTCTTCATCATGTGAGACGTCAGGGCCACTGATCTGTAGCTGTTCAGGTCTTTGGGGTGGGAAGTCTTTGGTACAGGTACCACACAAGATGTTTTCCACAACTGTGGTATCCTCCCCAGCTTCAGGCTCAGGTTGAAGATGTGCTCCACAATCCCACACAGCTGGTCTGCACAGGACTTGAGGAGCTTCGCGCTGATGCCGACCGGTCCCGAGGCCTTCCTCGCCTTGATTCTTCCTCAGCTCCATCCTCACCTGGGTCTTAGTGAGGGTCAGGTTGGGGGGCTGTTGGTGGAGTGGGGTGTGGACAGCAGGTCTCGATGACTTTAGAGGCAGCAGTGGTTGTTGTGCAGTTGGGGGGGAGGGCGGTTGGTCAAACCTATTAAAAAACAGGTTCAGATTGTTCGCCCACTCCCTGCCCCCCGTGGCCTGGGAGGAGGTATTCTGGAGCCCAGAGATGGTTTTAAGGTTTCTCCAGACCCCACCGATGTTGCTCTGTTGCAGCTTGTCCTCCATCTTCTTCCTGAAGCTGTCCTTGCCTTCTCTGATCTTCCTCCCCAGCTCCCTCTGTACGGACTTCAGCATCTCCTTGTTCCCCGACCTGAAGATCCTCTTCTTCTCTCTCAGAAGTGTTTTTATCTCAGGGTTGATCCAGGGTTTGTTGTTCGAGCAACACTGTATGATCTTGGTGGGTACGGTGTTGTCCACACAGAAGATGATGTAGTCCGTGATGGTGTGAGTGAGGCCATCGATGTCCTCACCATGTGGATCGCAGAGCTGCTCCCAGGCAGTGGTTTCAAAACAGTCCTTTAGAGCGTCCATTGCCTGTACGTCCATAACTTCACTGTACGCATGACCGAAGGCTGTCTGTGTACTAGGGGTTTGTACACCGGCAGGAGATGAACCAAGTTGTGATCTGATCTCCCGAGTGGGGGGAGTGGTGATGGAGGTGTACGCCTCCTTAGTATTTGCATAGAATAAGCCCAGTGTTTTATTGTCTCTTAGTGTGGCATATGACATACTGGGTGAACATGGGTAGGATGGGGGACAGTGAAATATGGTTGAAATCACCTGAGATGAGGAGAAGAGCATCTGGGTGTTCTGTCAGCAGCCTACCAGTTACTGAGTGGATGACGTCACGCGCTGTCCCAGCGTTCGCCGTTGGATTTGCATAAATAACAATGCAGATCACGTGTGAGTATTCCCTCAGGAGATAGGTAGGCCGCATGCTAACAGCTAGCAACTCAAGTGTCTTTGTTGCAGTGTTGGTTGTTTAACCATGATATGTCCTGGTCTGCACCAGCTGTTATTGACATACATTATCAACATGCTGAGAGACGCGGACCCCCCTGGCAAGTGGAAACAGATTCTAGAAAGAAATTACACACAACTTAATGCACAGCACCAAAGTGCAACACGTACACAAACCAGGACTTTAACCAGGATTAACATATTTCATCGTTTTGCTCTCACAAGCGAAGACTTCGGACAAAGCTACTAGCTAGCTAGCTACTAGCTAACACTTGTTAGCCAGCACAGGACAACGTTGTATTGCTCACAAAAAGTGAGCTTACCACCAACAGGATAAATAAGCGAAAAGATGCACAATATCACAAATCACTCACCATCGATGGTTCTCTCACTTTCATCTTCAGCTTGTCCGTAGTCTGGTTCTATGCTGGGCTATCATCTGTATTGGTGTGGGTCGCTCCTCACACGGTCGATCTGCCACCAAGCACAGAAAACTCTGCACCTCTTTGTTGGACCAAGGTGTAGATTTCCGCGAAACCTACAACGCCATCTCTATTAATATCGTATTTACTCGGTGACCGAGTTTAGTCCGTGAACTATTGCAAATGGTGGTCGTGTAGATTCCACAGAAGACGGACGCTTTCGTGACGTTACACCCTGACCAATCAGCGGCTTGCAGTCTGTTGACGTCACATTTTCGGCTCGACTCAGCATGGGTGTACCCTGGCCTTGAATAGGTACAAAAATAGGAACTCTTAACCGGTGCTGGGTATAATGGAAAAGGCTACAAACTGGGCCGAGTCGAACCGAGTTGGGCCGAGTGGGTACTAGTGGAAAAGGGCCTTCAGGCTGTGTTCACACAGCCACTGTTTGGTCCGGACTAAAGGACCAAAGTGTGTATTCCATGGACAGTTCAGTACGTTTGGCGCTGTCTGAATGCGGCTGGAACTCTAGGGCAGCGTCAAACAAGTGAACTCTGGTCCCCCTGAAGGGGGGGGGGGGGGGTCGGTTCGCTTGCAAACGCAGTCTGGTGTGCTTTGCTTGCCGTGTGAATGCAAATGGAGTATCCAGCGGACCAAAGGGCGGACATGCCCCTCTGCGTTTTTGTAACCACAGCAACACACAGTAGCCATGTTTACATGGACATAAGTAACCGGATTAAAAGCCTGATCAGAATAATGCTTCATGTAAACATGCCAATCTGAATATTCTGACCCGATCACACTCATTTGGATCAAAATTTCCTTCCGATTGAGACAGGTGGGTTATGCCGATTGTTAACCCGATTGGTGCGCACGAAAACACTCCTAAGTTTGGGTAGAAAATATGTTTACTGCGCATGTCTGTATGTCAGCCACACGCCGCCGTGATGTATTTCAGCCTTTACAGCAGCTAGCGGAAGACATGGCAGGAGTAAAACAAAACTGGTATGTATCGTCCTCCTGTCTCCCTCTGTTCGTCATATGCAGAAGTATGTACTTGTAGCTTCATTACGGAGACCAGCAGAAGCAAAAGTACAGTCAGAATAACACAATACAGGTCCATTTCAAAAAGAGAAAGACACAAAGCGGAGTTTGTTTACATCGGAAGTTGCCTCTTCTACTATTTCCGGAATGTCAGATAATTGTGTGCATGTCAAAATGATTTAGTCCGTTCAAACGGGTGGCACATGAAAACGCACGTCCTAATCAGATCCAACTTTTTTTCAGGATCCATGTAAACATTAAAGTTCTAATCTGAATTGTAATCAGATTGAATAAATTTTGCCCATGTAACCGTGGCTTGTGAGAAGAGAAAGTAGCATTTAAGGTAAAGGTGCCTTCACATCAAACGCGAACGGGCGAATTTTTTCGCGCAGCACAATTACATTATAACTCAATGTAAATACATGAAAAGACATTAATTCATATCTGGGTGAGATGCAGACAGGCGAAGTTCCCACTCACCTGAAAAAGTTGTCCCTGTTGAAAACGTGATGTGTTTCCGTGGCAGCACGTCTGTGGTAAGAATCCATGGATAAATCAATTCAGCATCCCGACTCAGCGGTAATGCACCTGTAAGCTGGTTGCTAACCGTCAATCAAATCTGAAAGAAGAAGCTGAAGAGCTGCTGGGTCTTCAGCCTCCATTTTGGGTAGAAAATAATAAAGTCAACCGTGCGGATCCAAGAAGTACTTTTACCAGAGAAAACCGAGGAGAAAACTTTAAAAAAATGTCTTGGGAGTAGTGGCAACTAAGGAGTGAGATACAGGCTCTGGTAAATATTTGGTCTGAGAACCAGATTTCGCAGCTGCTTGTGGCTACACATAAGAATACCGATGTTTTTAAAATGTTTAGTGACATGATGGCGGCACGGAGAGTTTATACAGACAGCAGAGCTTTCCATTTTTATTAGTTTGTGGCGCATAAACCCCTGAATTCATGCTACACCTCTGCTGTCTGCGTACGTGTAACCGGAAACCTCGTGTGACGAACTTTACGTCATCGTCTCCACTCCGCTAGTGTCCGCAGTGCTCGACCGCGGACGAGCGTGTGCAGCCCAAATTTTGTGACCGCGTCGCCTGCCCACCGCCTGAACGCGTTGAAAAGCGCATGCGCAATACTGAACGTCCCATTCACGAGGTGGCGATATCGGCACAGAATACCAAGCTTTTAAAGTAGACGAGGAAGACAACGAGGAAGTGGAAGACGAGAATAAACATACAGGAATCATACATAAATACTTCAGCAGCAGCATTAGCATCTTCGTGGAAAAGGAGTGAAAACCGGGAAGTCAAGCAGCAGAAAGGAAGCAGTGTTCCTTCGTTGGTAAAAGTTCTGGCGCTGCTCGGCAAGAACGGACTAGAGGAAATGCAGCATGAATAAGGCTTATCCATGCTGCTCTTCCCTCTAGTCGGCTTTTTCCCATCTACCCAGGCGGAGCAGTTGACGCATGCGCACAACCATCATTTGTAGTTTCACTCCCGCCCGATAGGTATCGCCAATGCGCTGACGCGCCAGGATTTTCACCAACGAAGAAACGCTGCTTGCTTTCTGCTGCTTGACTTCCCGGTTTTCACTCCTTTTCCAAGATGCTGCTGCTCTTTTTTAACTTTATCAGGAGTTCCTGGTAGCGGAGGGTGAAGAGCAGAGCTGTGTGGAGGAATCTGATCAGACCTACATGAAACAGTCCTTGTCGCCCCCGACAGACTGCTATGATGATGATGATGATGATTTAAATTATACAAGTATAAACATCCTTTGCCAGGGTATCATTAAGTAATTAAATATTGAAAAGAAAAAATAAAAGTGAAGATATACACCAATAAAAACAAATTACAAAAAATCAATTCAGATGAAATTTATCTGATTGCCTTCTTGTTTTCAAAGTGTGATGCTGTACTGTAGAAGTTCATTTCGGAAATGTTTGAAGTTTGGTTTGGAATCTGTCATCTTTTTTTATGAATGTGAAATTTTCCCAGGAGCAGTATCAGTTGAATAAAGACGGTGTCTTTGTTCATGTCCTTTTTTTTTTTCTTCAAATTATAATGTAGCAGAGACAAAATGCATATTGTAGAGACTAGGGTGAGTCAGCAGACACGGGCGTCTCAGTCAGGATGCAGTGGTTAAACATAGGAGGACAATAGTCAGGGACGTCATGGCGAGTTGGCAAGAGGAAGGAGCCGGGGGTTTAAGGGGAATGTTTTGTGATGTTAAATGTCATGCAGTGTGATGTGAAATGTCATGCAGATGTGAGATGATCTGTTGGGTTTATAAGGAGAAACCGTGCTTGGCTGTATCAGGTTCAGGTTACTTTATTTGTACCCGTAGGTAGATTTGTTTTGCAGTCTGGTGACATCCATATTTACAAACCACAATTACATTTAACATAAACACAAACACAGGCACACATGAAGCTGACTATAAACATGATAAATACTCAAGGCTCCATCAATCAGGATATAAAGACAACAAGATGAAAGAAAAACCAGAGATAAAGAGAGAAGGGTCATATTAAAAAGTTAAAAAGACTAGACTTTTCTGCGTATGACTGATGTGAGAGTGTTAATAAACTTCCGTCTGTTTGTAAACCTGCCTCCTCATTTCCCACACTCCACAATAACATCTTTTTTTTGGAGTTGAATTGTTTGGTGACATTTCCTTCTGATAAAAAGTTCCACATCAGTCCAAAACATTCTGGTATGCATGCATTGATAAAACAAATGACAAATTGTTTCCATATTGAGCCCACAAAACGTACAGGAATATTCAATATCAAGTCTAAATCTCTCGAGTTTTTTTTTAAACCGGATATACTGTATATTGTGCAGTATTTTATAAGACACTTCTTTAGCTTTATTGTTCACACAGAATTTCCCTCCATTTAACCAAGTTTTGTCCCACTTAATTTCTCCATACAAAGAAGACCAGGAAGACCTCCCGCAGGGTCACCATCTGTAGTAATGTTCTAGCAGATTTATTGGAACACTTTTTTGGTAATGTCCACTTCAATGAATATATCACTACTGAGTGATAACTCATCTTGCAAGTTGGCTGTTGTGCCTCTAAAAAGCTGCAGCACACCTCTTGGTAAAGCATCAAATACCACTGCCTATTCTTTGGAGGTAATAGGGAAACTAAATTTGGATAGGAATTCAGTATAGGTTAATAGGAGCCCATCGGTATTAAAAAGCTGTTTAAGAGGATACCATTATCCTGTAAGCTGGTTGCCAACCGCCAATCAAACCTAAAAGGATATCATTATCTGCCCATTTCTTGTAATAAAGAGATTTGTTCTTGTGCTGAATATTCCTATTATTCCATATATAATAAATTAGCTGGAGAAAACTTATGTTTGTAGATGAGTTTCCATGCCAGCAGAGCCTGTTTATGAAAATTGGGACAGCTTTGCAGGTAGCTTTTCAATTGCATAATCACATTTAATAATTTAGCCCCGCCCATCAAAAATATGTTTGGAGAAGGTATTTCAAATAGTATCTTTCCCATTAATTTGGTCGATTAACCATTTTATTTAAAATGACGTATTTAACATTTCAAAACTTAAAAACTTCCAGACCCCCCCAATTTTTTTTTTACCATTACACAGTATATCCTTTTTTAAATAATGGTTTTTATTCCTCCATAGGAAACTAAGATTTTATCTAATTTATTTATATTTCTATAGGCATTTCTAGTGATAAGGACACAAACAGATCTGGAAATTCCTTCAGCTTTAGATCATAGTACTCTTACCATTTAGAGACATATCTCTCATCAACCACATATTAATTTTTTGGGTTATTTGTTCTACTAGTACATACCCGTCCATGCCCGTAGAAACCAAGTATAAACATGTATTTCTGCATGCCCGTTGCTGAACGGTCTCCTCCTGTCTCAGACGGCTGTGTTGTTCACAGTCATGCCTGCGGCATACTGCTGGAACCGGAGGTGTTTCATGACATGCAGCAGTTCTCATTCTATTGCTCTCCATCTAGTGGGTCTTCTTCTTCTTCATTAAGACCACTGGTTGAGGGATAGGTGCGTCGTAATTCTAGTTCGTGGGCAGGATCATAAAAATACATCTGAGCAAAAAGTGGCTTTCGACCCTGTTCAGGAAGGCCCATGCATGGTCTATATGACATCATAAAGACACATTTGTCTATGTGCCATCATATAGACATCATATCTTTATGATGGCATCGTGAGTCCCATGATGCCTGAGACACACGCGATCTGTCTTTATGATGTCATATAGACATCATATCTTTATGATGGCATCGTGAGTCCTATGATGCCTGAGACACACACAAAGACACATTAGTCTAGGCATCGTGAGTGATGGTCTATATGACATCATAAAGACACATTTGTCTATGTGCCATCATATAGACATCATATCTTTATGATGGCATCGTGAGTCCCATGATGCCTGAGACACACGCGATCTGTCTTTATGATGTCATATAGACATCATATCTTTATGATGGCATCGTGAGTCCTATGATGCCTGAGACACACACAAAGACACATTAGTCTAGGCATTGTGAGTGATGGTCTATATCACATCATAAAGACATATGCCTATGTGCCGTCATATAGACATACGTATCTTTATGATGGACATACATATCTTTATGATGGCATCGTGAGTCCTATGATGCCTGAGACATACACAAAGACACATTAGTCTAGGCATCGTGAGTGATGGTCTATATGACATCATAAAGACACATTTGTCTATGTGCCATCATATAGACATCATATCTTTATAACGGCATTGCGAGTCCCATGATGCCTGAGACGCTCACGATCTGTCTTTATGATGTCATATACTGTAGACATCATATCTTTATGATGGCATTGTGAGTCCTATGATGCCTGAGACACACACAAAGACACATTAGTCTAGGCATCATGAGTGATGGTCTATATGACATCATAAAGACACATTTGTCTATGTGCCGTCATATAGACATATCTTTATGATGGCATCACGAGTCCTATGATGCCTGAGACACACACAATCGCGAGTCCTATGATGCCTGAGACACACACGATCTGTCTTTATGATGTCACATAGACATCATATCTTTATGACGGCATCGCAAGTCCTATGATGCCTGAGGCACACACATGATCTGTCTTTATGATGTCATATAGACATCATATCTTTATGACGGCATCGCAAGTCCTATGATGCCTGAGTTCACAGGACGTCCTATGATGATCAGGCAGAGATCATAAGCCGTCCTATAAACATGACAGACACACAGAGCTTAAGAGAGCTTTGCAAGATAGTGGATACACAGCTCCAGGATATGATCAGTTAAGCTATGCTATGTTCTGGCAGTTGCCTAGGCAATCATTGCAACTGGTGCTGAAATTGTTATAACAGGATATGGAAGGAGGGGGTTAACCCAAGTGGGTGGAAAAAGGCTGTAATTTTACCATTTAATAAGCCAGGGAAAGATCTAGCTCATCCAGGCAACTACAGGCCAATGGCATTAACGTCACATTTAGGGAAATGGATGAAGAAGGTGTTAGTTTACAGACGTCTCATATGTATTATAGCAAAAACAATTAATAAACGATTATCAGAATGGTTTTAGAAGAGGAAGATCCACAGTGGATGCTCTAGTTAGGGTAAGTAATGATATTGAAAAGACCCTCAAAATGAAAGAAGTAATGGTTATAGTTTAAACTTCTTGCAGCTCTATACTGATGGTTCAAAGAATAAAGAGGCTCTGTTGGAGTTGGGAGTATACAGTGGGGTAAAAAAGTATTTAGTCAGCCACCAATTGTGCAAGTTCTCCCACTTAAAAGATGAGCGAGGTCTCCAATTTTCATCATAGGTATACCTCAACTATGAGAGACAAAATGAGAAAAAAAAAATCCAGAAAATCACATTGAAGGATTTTTAAAGAATTTATTTGCAAATCATGGTGAAAAATAAGTATTTGGTCAATAACAAAAGTTCATCTCAATACTTTGTTATATACCCTTTATTGGCAATGACAGAGGTCAAATGTTTTCTGTAAGTCTTCACAAGGTTTTCACACACTGTTGCTGGTATTTTGGCCCATTCCTCCATGCAGATCTCCTCTAGAGCAGTGATGTTTTGGGGCTGTCGCTGGGCAACACGGACTTTCAACTCCCTCCAAAGATTTTCTATGGGGTTGAGATCTGGAGACTGGCTAGGCCACTCCAGGACCTTGAAATGCTTCTTACGAAGCCACTCCTTCGTTGCCTGGGCGGTGTGTTTGGGATCATTGTCATGCTGAAAGACCCAGCCACGTTTCATCTTCAATGCCCTTGCTGATGGAAGGAGGTTTTCACTCAAAATCTCACGATACATGGCCCCATTCATTCTTTCCTTTACACGGATCAGTCGTCCTGGTCCCTTTGCAGAAAAACAGCCCCAAAGCATCATGTTTCCACCCCCATGCTTCACAGTAGATATGGTGTTTTTTCTCCTCCAAACACGACAAGTTGAGTTTTTACCAAAAAGTTCTATTTTGGTTTCATCTGACCATATGACATTCTCCCAATCCTCTTCTGGATCATCCAAATGCTCTCTAGCAAACTTCAGACGGGCCTGGACATGTACTGGCTTAAGCAGGGGGACACGTCTGGCACTGCAGGATTTGAGTCCCTGGCGGCGTAGTGTGTTACTGATGGTAGCCTTTGTTACTTTGGTCCCAGCTCCCTGCAGGTCATTCACTAGGTCCCCCCGTGTGGTTCTGGGATTTTTGCTCATCGTTCTTGTGATCATTTTGACCCCACGGGGTGAGATCTTGCGTGGAGCCCCAGATCGAGGGAGATTATCAGTGGTCTTGTATGTCTTCCATTTTCTAATAATTGCTCCCACAGTTGATTTTTTCACACCAAGCTGCTTACCTATTGCAGATTCAGTCTTCCCAGCCTGGTGCAGGTCTACAATTTTGTTTCTGGTGTCCTTTGACAGCTCTTTGGTCTTGGCCATAGTGGAGTTTGGAGTCTGACTGTTTGAGGTTGTGGACAGGTGTCTTTTATACTGATAATGAGTTCAAACAGGTGCCATTAATACAGGTAACGAGTGGAGGACAGAGGAGCCTCTTAAAGAAGAAGTTACAGGTCTGTGAGAGCCAGAAATCTTGCTTGTTTGTAGGTGACCAAATACTTATTTTCCACCATAATTTGCAAATAAATTCTTTAAAAATCCTTCAATATGATTTTCTGGATTTTTTTTCTCATTTTGTCTCTCATAGTTGAGGTATACCTATGATGAAAATTGGAGACCTCTCTCATCTTTTAACTGGGAGAACTTGCACAATTGTGGCTGACTAAATACTTTTTTGCCCCACTGTACATCCCAGAATTTAAATTGACCATCGCAAAAAGACTCTCCAACAATACATCCGTGTTTACAGCAGAAATGGTGGCAATAATTAGGGCTGCACGGTGGCGCAGTGGTTAGCACTGCGGCAGCACAGTTTACCCTTGGCCGGGGGATCGTGGGGATCATGGGTTCGATCCCAGCCCCCGACCAACAGTGATCTGTGTGAGTTTGCACGTTCTCCCTGTGTTTGCGTGGGTTTACTCCAGGATTTCTCCGGTTTCCTCCCACATGCCAAAAACATGCAGGTTAGGTTAATTGGAGACTCTAAAGTGGCCCTAGGTGTGAATGTGTGTGTGAATGGTTAAGGGATAGCGCTGTATCGTGGCTGCTTCATCCATCCAGGTGGTGGATGCCCTCAATTTCCCCTCTGGGGATCAATAAAGTATACTAAATCTAAAACAAAAAAAATCTAATTACTGCTTTGCAGTGGGTGGAGGAGGTCAGGCCAATGGCATTAACGTCACATTTAGGGAAATGGATGGAGAAAGGTGTTAGTTTACAGACTCTCATATGTATTAGAGCAAAAACAATTAATAAACGACTATCAGAATGGTTTTAGAAGAGGAAGATCCACAGTGGATGCTCTAGTTAGGGTAAGTAATGATATTGAAAAGACCCTCAAAATGAAAGAAGTAATGGTTAGTTTATCTGGATATTGAAAAGGCTTATGACTCACTGTGGAGGGACGGTCTTCTTATGAAACTGAATAAAATGGACATCGGTGGTAGGATGTATAATTGGATAATGAATTTTTTAACACACATGCCATTTAGGGTTAAAGTAGAATTGTGGAGAATGGGGAAAGATGAGGCTGAGTTTATTTCTCAGGTCAGATTTATTTACATTCTCCAACATCATCCAACACAGAAAAGGCAAAAGGGAATGAATCTTCCAACATCTGTCCCTTTTATACCAGGACATCAAACATACAGTCACATGGTACTTAATCCCAGTCACAATGTAACTTCCCCCCGATCTTAACACACTCCACCTCTCAGTCTCTGGCCACTGGGCGAAATCCCCCAAGGCTGTCTCTTTGCATGCCAAAGACTAAACTTCACACCCTCGTGTTATCTCCAGAGCGGCTCAGTCCTTTGTTCCGTCTCAGATGTGAAGCCTAAGGTGGCATACGTATGAATCATGCAGTCATATACCTATGTGCATATATGTGCCCCACATGACACCCCCCCCAAACGTCTAAGATGGAACAACCGTAATAACAGTCTGCAAGTCATGGTAAAATTATTACACATCAGTCCACATGTCGCTTGGGCCTCAGTCGCCTCCCATATCTGCTGTAAGCGGGCTTTACCTCTCTCGTGGCGCCCTCCTGCTGGGGAGCTGCTGCCTGAGGATTAGAACTGTTAGTCAATCCCTGTGGGTGTCCTGATGAATGCTCCTTAGGGGGTCTGCCGTGCCGAGGAGCCGTAGCCAACAGCACATTTTTGTTGGCCAACACAAAGGCGGGTTTGAGTCTGTTTATGCCAATTTGTTCTTCCCTGCCCCCCAAATCTAGCAAAAAATGCTTATCCCCTGTTTCCAGCACTCTAAAAGGTCCATCGTAAGGTGGCCGCAATGGGAGACGATGCACATTGTGTCTGACAAAAACAAACTCCGCATTTTTTAAGGCCTTAGGCACAAAAACGCGCGGAAAACTGTGATGAATGGGGCCAGGAAGCATGCTCGATCCCGTGTCGCTCTGCAACCGCTGAGCAGGGGGGCACTCTGGCGCAGGATTATCTGGGAGAAATACCCTGGGCAGCCGGAGTGGCTGTGCAAAAACTAACTCAGCTGGGGAGGCTTTTAAATCCTCTTTAGGTGCAGAACGCAACCCCAATAAAACCCATGGTAGCCTGTCCACCCAATTTGCATCCGTAAGCGACGCTCTGAGGGCTGCTTTCAATGACCTATGGAAATGTTCGCATAAACCATTAGCCTGCGGGTTGTACGCGGTAGTGTGGTGGATCGTTACCCCCAGGCTGCGGGCCATCGCTGACCAAAGCTCGGAAACAAATTGAGGACCTCTGTCGGACGTAATGTCCGACGGAACTCCAAAACGCGCTACCCATGCCGTTAAAAACGCGCGCGCTACCTCCTCGGCTGTGGTTGATGCCAGTGGGACCACTTCCAGCCAACGCGTGGTGCGGTCCACCATTGTCAAAAGGTGTGTGCACCCCTGTGACGGCGGGAGGGGGCCTACGAGGTCGACATGCACATGATCGAACCTCTTAGCCGGGATGTGAAATGGCTCCAAGGGAGCTCTAGTGTGTTTGTGTATTTTGGCTCGTTGACAAGCTACGCAGGCTGCTGCCCATTCTTTAACTTGCTTGCGCAGGCTCGGCCATACAAATTTCTCTCCTACCATTTTGACCGATGCGCGCACCCCCAGGTGCGCCAGAGAATGAATCAAGTCAAAAACGCGGCGGCGCCACGCGGTCAGTACCACCGGGCGCGGTCGACCCGTGGAGACATCGCAGATTGGGGGGGGCATACCATCTTGTAACACCCTGTTCTCCAGCCTTAACCCTGTTGGTCCAGACTGGAGCGTGCGCACGTCCGCGCCACTAACCTGATCCGCGGCCATGGCTGCACAATCTTATCACTGTGCGGACTGCGGCGGTGCGCACCTCCGCGTCGCTAGCCTGGTCCGCGGCCATGGTTGCACAATCTACCCCTACGTGGATTGGGGCCGCTACAGCTCGCGAGAGACAGTCTGCCACCACATTAAGTTTACCCGCTACGTGCTGAATATCGGTAGTAAACTCTGAGATTGCAGCCAGCTGCCTCTGCTGCCGGCCCGACCACGGTTCTGAAACCTTGGCCATCGTGAAAGTAAGCGGCTTGTGGTCAACGAACGCGGTGAAACGCGTCCCTCCAGCCAGAACTGGAAGTGGCGAATGGCTAAGTGGAGAGCTAACAACTCCCTGTCGAATGCGCTGTATTTTCGCTCACTATCGCGCAACGTCCTGCTGAAAAAGGCGAGCGGCTGCCAAACCCCGGTGACCTGCTGCTCTACGACCGCTCCTATGGCCACATCTGACGCGTCAGTAGTGAGCGCTATGCGGGCCGTGGGGTCTGGATGTGCTAACAACGCAGCGTTTGCTAGGGCTGTTTTGACCTCCGCGAATGCGCGCTCCCGCTCAGGGGACCATTCGATTTTGCTTGTGGGTTTTTGTTTTTTTAGCCCGGCATACAATGGTTGCATGAGCTGCGCTGCGCGGGGGAGGAAACAGTTATAAAAATTTACCATTCCCAAAAACTCCTGTTGTAGAGGATGTGTTCAATGATGAGGCTGGGTTTATTTCTCAGGTTCAGTTTTATTATCAGAACACATTCTCTATCAACCTCCAAGCAAGAAAAGAGACAGATCACAGTCACATCACTCTTTTACTCCGGAACATCGAAACTCAAGTCACATGGTGTCTGAGCAAACATACAGTCACATTGTAACCCCTTTGATCCTCCACCATTATCTCTCAGCCTTCGATGGTCCGGAAATCCCTCCAGGGCCTCTCTCTGAGACAAAGGACAAATCTCACACCTCCTCGATACCTCCTGCAGGATCAGTCCTTTTGTCCCTCGAGACGTGAAGCACACAACAAACATTCAGCAATACATTTGTGGAAAATATGTACCCAACATATGTGCCACATAACCCCCCCCCCCAAATGTCTAATATGGGACAACATAATCAGAGATGCATGGCATAAAAAAAATATCACCACATAACAAAAATTCAATCCACCAGTTGCCTAGGTCTAAACCTCCTGCCGTATCTGCTGTAAGCTGGCCTTGCTGCTTCTGTAGTGTCTTCCTGCACCTGTGGATTAGAACTGTTAGCCAAACTCTGTGGGGGTTCTGGAGAAAGCCTTCTCGGTGGTCTACCGTGACGGGGGACCCTCGCCAACTGCACGTGTTCATCAGCCAAAACGAAAGCAGGTTTGAGTCTCTTTATACAAATCAACTCCCTCCTGTCTCCCAAATCTAGCAAAAAATGCTTCTCTCCTGTCTCCAGCACTCTGAAAGGTCCATCATAAGGTGGCCGCAAATTTGGGCGATGAGCATCATGTCTAACAAAAACAAACTCTGCATTTTTTAAAGCCTTCAGCACAAAAACGCGTGGGAAACTGTGATGAACCGGGCCAGGAAGTGTGTTTGATCCTGTGTCGCTCTGCAACAGCTGAGCGGGGGGGCAATTTGGTGCAGGGTTGTCAGGGAGAAAATCACCAGGTAAACGGAGAGGTTGTGTAAAAACTAACTCAGCTGGGGAGGCCTGCAAATCCTCCTTAGGTGCAGAACGCAACCCCAATAAAACCCATGGAAGTTTGTCAACCCAATTTGTATCCGTAAGCGACGCTCTGAGGGCCGCTTTCAATGACCTATGAAAACGTTCGCATAAACCGTTAGCTTGGAGGTTATACGCGGTAGTGCGATGAATCTTCACCCCTAGGCTGCGGGCCATTTAATGACCAGAGTTCGGAAACAAATTGAGGACCCCTATCGGACGTTATGTCCGACGGAACTCCAAAACGCGCAACCCAAGCTGTTAAAAACGCGCGTGCAACTTCTTCCGCAGTGGTGGATGCCAGAGGAACCGCTTCTGGCCAACGCGTGGTGCGATCCACCATCGTCAAAAGGTGTGTGCACCCCTGTGACAACGGAAGGGGGCCCACCAAGTCGACATGCACATGATCAAAGCGCTTAGCCGGGATGTGAAAAGGCTCAAAAGGAGCTCTAGTGTGCTTGTGTATTTTGGCTCGCTGACACGCTACGCAGGTTGCCGCCCATTCCTTGACCTGTTTACGCAACCCCGGCCAAACAAATTTCTCCCCCACCATCTTGATCGATGCGCCAGGGAATGGACCGAGTCAAAAACGCGGCGGCGCCACGCGGCTGGTACCACAGGACGTGGCCGTCCTGTGGAGACATCACAGATTAGGGGAGGCATACCCATTTGCAGCACTCTGTCCTCCAGCCTTAACCCTGTTGGTCCAGACTGGAGCGCGCGCACATCCGCATCGCTAACCTGCTCCGCGGCCATGGCTGCATAATCTAAACCTATGCGGACCGGGGCTGCATGCGCTTCCGCGCCACTACTTTGGCCCGCGGCCACAGCTGCGGAGTCTGCCCCCATGGGGCCTGGCGCCACCACAGCACGCGAGAGACAATCTGCCACTACATTATGTTTACCTGCGACATGCTGGATATCGGTGGTGAACTCCGATATCGCGGCCAGCTGTCTTTGCTGCCGGCCCGACCAAGGTTCTGAAATCTTGGCCATCACAAACGTTAGCGGCTTGTGGTCCACAAACGCGGTGAAACGGCGCCCTTCCAACCAGAACTGGAAATGGCGAATGGCCAAGTGTAGGGCCAAAAGCTCCCTGTTGAACGCGCTTTATTTTCGCTCGCTATCGCGCAAGGTTTTGCTGAAAAACACGAGCGGCTGCCAGGTCCCTGCTACAAACTGTTCAACGACCGCCCCCACCGCTAAATCGGAAGCGTCAGTGGTGAGCGCCATGCGGGCCGTTGTGACTGGGTGTGCCAACAAAACTGCATTTGCCAGGGCTGTTTTGACTTGGGAGAATGCGCGCTCCCGATCCGGAGACCATTCGATTTTATTTGTGGGTTTTTGCTTCTTTAGTGCAGCATACAATGGTTGCATGAGCTGCGCCGCGCTTGGGAGGAAACGGTTGTAAAAATGAACCATTCCCAAAAACTCCTGTAACGCTTTAACCGTTTGAGGTCGGGGAAAATCCGTTGTTGCGCGTACTTTATCGGGCAGAGGGACCGCTCCTTCTGGTGAAACGCGATGCCCCAAAAAATCAATTTGCGCCACCCCAAACTGGCACTTCGCTGGGTTAATTATTAACCCGTGCTCTGCCAGCCTCCGAAAAACCTCTGTGAGGTGGCTTTCGTGCTCGTCCTCGGACGTGCTGGCTACCAAAATGTCATCCAGGTAGACGAACACGTTCCAGGTTCCAAGGTTGACATAGCCAGGAGCGGTACTGGGGTTAAGCTCCCAGTGCTCATAAAATGCTCCTTACGGCGTGCGTCTCAAAAAGCCTCTGACAGCTAAGTCCAACTCCTAGCCTGCCCGTGTGGTTTAGTCTCTAAGCCCGGCGGAACTGCTTTTACTAATAGGAGAAGGGGCGAGGGCGGATCTCTGGCGCCTTAAAACCAGATGCTTCGGGTAGATGGTGGCTCGTCAACCTGGGAAGGTAGCCCATCTAGGGGAAGGTAAACCCTGATTTCAAACCTCCGCTGCCTTGCGGCACACCCGGTCACGAGAAAGGCTTCGGGAGTCAACCCTGAGGAAAAAATCCGGAGTCGGAGCCCCTAAGGCAGTTCTCTGTTGTGCTCAACATCGTTCTGGCAGCTCCTGCGACGGCGCTGGTGCCAAACTATAGCAGCCCTGCTGTTCCTTTGGATTCATCAGTGACGTGGAGAGGGGGGACATGCTGCATGGGTAGCATCTTGTCCTCCATATTTTCCTGCCCAGGCTTGAATCCTACCAACGCCCAATGCTGGAAGGTAGAACACCGGTGCGCATTGGCCTGTTCAGCCACAGGCGGTGCTGTTCCAGTAGAGTAGACGTTTAGGATTCTCTTCCATGGTCATCATAGACCGACGGAGGCCGACGAGAGACGAACACGAAAGGAAGATCGCGTAGAACCGCGTCCATCATACGCTGGAACGTCTGCGCGGCGCCCTTTAATCCAAAAGGCATGCGCAAAAACTCAAAAAGCCCAAAAGGAGTTATTACCGCAGTTTTGGGTATATCTTGAGCGCGCACTGGGACCTGGTGGTAGCCACGCACCAAGTCTATTTTAGAAAAAATGTGCGCCCCCGCCAAATGAACCGAAAAATCTTGGATGTGCGGGATCGGGTAGCAGTCGTGCGCTGAGGCGTTATTCAACCTTCGGAAATCACCACAAGGTCGCCACGAACCATCAGCCTTTGGGACCATGTGTAGCGGTGAAGCCCAGGGGCTTTTAGAATGTCTAATGATGCCCAGTTTTTCCAAGTTGGCGAACTCCTCGCGCGCTATGGCCAGTTTAGCTGAGTCCAAGCGCCGAGCTTTTGCAAAAACGGGTGGCCCGGTGGTATTGATAAAATGTTCCACCCCATGTTTAACCACTGTCACTGAAAACGTTGGGACTGTGAGTGCTGGGAACTGAGTGAGCAGTGCGTGAAACTTACCACCTGCGGCTATGACGTTGGCCTGTGCAGTCGGCGGAGCCACCCGGGCTGTGCAGGAAATAGAGTGAAAAGACAGTGCATTAACCAGACGTCTATTAGCAAGATCAACCAATAAACCATGTGAGCATAAAAAATCAGCACCTAACATGTTGAAACTGACTGCTGCTATGACAAAAGTCCACTCGAATGTTCGGCCGTGTAGAGACAGGAGCAGAGTCTTCTCCCCGAAGGTCTTAATCACTGAGCCGTTCGCCGCCGACACCAGGGGACCACTGGAAGGCGCCAGCCGGTCAGCGTAGGAGGGTGTGATGAAACTCAGCTGGGAGCCTGTGTCCACCAGGAAGTGCCTCCCTGATCGCTTGTCCCTCAGGTAGAGCAGCTTGTTCTCTTCGCCGAGAGCCGCAGCTGCTACCGACTCCCGGTCTTGGCGTGTCCCGAGCGCTTGAACTGGCACGGTGGAATGCACTTGCATGCTCTCTCAGCGAAACGACGATGGTAAAAGCAAACGACGTCGCCCGCTCCGCGTCTCCTGGCCTCCGCCGCTGCCGTCGTCAGTGAGTCTGGTGCTGCAGCCTCTGGCCCCCTGCCATCTCCGGGTGTTGCACTCAGCTCTGCTGCTGCGGCCGTGGCCGTGGCCGTGTGTCGTCTATGAGCGTCGACGAGCCGCTGCGCCTCCTGGCCCAGCTCGTGGTAATCTCGTTGGGCCAGCAGCTGTGAACTGGCCAGGGTAACTCTCACCGCTGACGGCAGTGTCCTGAGGAAAAGGTGGGCAAAAATAAAACCATCATCTTCGGAGTCTCTCAAACTCAGCATCCTCGCCATCAGGTCTGCAGGTCTCTCGGCCTCGACTTCAGTCAACGCCAGGAGCTTCTCTGCTCGCTCTCCCAGTGAGGGGGTGAAAGAACGGATGAGAGCCGCTTTCAATGCGCCGTACTTGTCGTCGTCTGGCGGGTGGTTAATCAGGCTCTCTACCCACTGGGCTGTGTGGCTGTCCAGCTTTGCAACCACATGGTAGAATTTCGTGGCATCTGCCGAAATTCCCCGAAGATGGAACTGTGCCTCGACTGTGTTAAACCAGGAGCGCGGGATATGCTGCCAGAAATCAGGTAGCTGGACTGTGGTAGCTGCATTAGCCTGGCTGGCTCCTGATGAGTCCAGTGCAGAAGAATCGTCACCGGCCATAATTCGTCATAGGGTCACCAGTGTAGAGGATGTGTTCAATGATGAGGCTGGGTTTATTTCTCAGGTTCAGTTTTATTATCAGAACACATTCTCTATCAACCTCCAAGCAAGAAAAGAGACAGATCACAGTCACATCACTCTCTTATACTCCGGAACATCGAAACTCAAGTCACATGGTGTCTGAGCAAACATACAGTCACATTGTAACCCCTTTGATCCGCCACCATTGTCTCTCAGCCTTCGATGGTCCGGAAATCCCTCCAGGGCCTCTCTCTGAGACAAAGGACAAATCTCACACCTCCTCGATACCTCCTGCAGGATCAGTCCTTTTGTCCCTCGAGACGTGAAGCACACAACAAACATTCAGCAATACATTTGTGGAAAATATGTACCCAACATACAGTATGTGCCACACTGTAACGCTTTGACAGTTTGTGGCTGGGGAAAATTTGTTACTGCGCGCACTTTGTCAGGCAGAGGGACGGCTCCTTCTGGAGAGACGCGATGCCCCAAAAAATCAATCTGCGTCACCCCGAACTGACACTTCGCTGGGTTGATTATTAACCCGTGCTCCCCCAACCTCCGGAAAACTGCCGTGAGGTGATTTTCGTGTTCGTCTTCGGACGAGCTGGCTACCAAAATGTCGTCCAGGTAGACGAACACGAAAGGGAGATCACGCAACACCGCGTCCATCATGCGCTGGAACGTCTGCGCGGCGCCTTTAAGCCCAAACGGCATGCGCAAAAACTCGAAAAGGCCAAACGGAGTTATCACCGCCGTTTTGGGGATGTCCTCAGCACATACTGGAACTTGATGGTACCCGCGGACCAAGTCTATTTTAGAAAAAATGCGCGCCCCCCACCAAATGAACGGAAAAATCTTGGATATGCGGGATTGGGTAGCGGTCGTGCGCTGTAGCGTTGTTCAGCCTGCGGAAATCTCCGCAAGGATGCCATGAGCCGTCGGCTTTAGGGACCATGTGAAGCGGGGAAGCCCATGGGCTCTTAGAACGTCTGATGATGCCCAACTTTTCAAGGCTGGTGAACTCCTCGCGCGCTATGAATAGTTTAGCTGCATCCAAGCGCCGAGCTTTTGCAAAAACGGGCGGTCCGGTGGTAGTAATAAAGTGCTCCACTCCGTGTTTAGCGACCACTGCTGAAAATGTGGGAACCGTGAGTGCTGGGAACTGAGTGAGCAGTGTGTGAAACTTATCACCTGCTGTTGCAACATTGGCTTGTGCTGTAGGCGGGGTCACTCGGGCTGCACAGGGAATTGAATAAAAAGAAAGTGCATTAACCAGGCGCCTATTAGCAAGATCAACCAACAAACCATGTGAGCACAGAAAATCAGCCCCTAACATATTGAAGTTCACTTCAGCTATAATAAAAGTCCACTCAAATGTACGGCCGTGTAGGGACAGAAGCAGAGCCTTCTCACCAAAGGTCTTAATCCTCGAGCCGTTCGCTGCTGACGCTCCATGAATTCCGGGACCCGCTAGCCGGTCAGCGTATGTAGGCATGATGAAGCTCACTTGGGAGCCTGTGTCCACGAGGAATTGCCTCCCCGATTGCGCATCCGTCAAGTAGAGCAGCTTGTTCTCCTCCCCGAGGGCCGCAGCTGCTATCGACCCCCGGTCTTGGCGTTTCCCGAGCTCCTGAACTGGCACGGTGGTATGCATTTGCGTACCCTCTCTGCGAAGCGGCGATGGTAAAAACAGAGGTCGTCTCCTCCGCGATCCCTGGCCCTCACCGCCGCCATTGTCAGTGGGTCTGCTACCGCCGCCTCTGGCCCCCTGTCGTCTCCGGCCGCCGCGCCGAGCTCCGTCGCTGCTGCGGTGGCCGCGTGCTGTCTGCTGGCATTGAGAATCCGTTGTGCCTCCTGGGCCAGCGCACGGAAGTCCGGCTGGGCCATCAACGGTGAACCGGCCAGGGTCGCTCTCGTGGCCGACGGTAGGGGTTCTCAGGAAAATGTGGGTGAAGAGGAAGTCGTCGCCGTCTGAGCCTCTCAGCCTCAGCATGTCTTCCATCAGGTCGACGGGCGTGCTATCTCCCAAGTTGTTCAGGGCCAGGAGTCTCTCCGCTCTCTCCTGGGCTGAGGGAGTGAAACGCTGGATGAGCGCAGCCTTCAACCCGCCGTATTTGTCGTCGGCCGGTGGGCGCTCCAAAAAGCTCTGCACATATCGAGCCGTGCGGTTGTTGAGCTTGGAAATAACGTGGTAGAATTTGGTGTCATCTACCATTATCCACCGGAGGGCAAACTGTGCCTCGACCAAGTGGAACCAGGAGCACGGATTGTCTTCCAGAAGTCTGGTAATTTGACCGTGGCTGCGTTCGCCTGGCTGGCTCCTGACGAGTCCGGCTCGGGGGAATTACTTCTGCTCATGATACGTCATAGGGTCACCAGTGTGGAGAATGGGGAAAGATGAGGCTGAGTTTATTTCTCAAGTCAGATTTATTTACATTCCCCAACATCATCCAACACAGAAAAGGCAAAAGGGAATGAATCTTCCAACATCTGTCCCTTTTATACCAGGACATCAAACATACAGTCACATGGTACTTAATCCCAGTCACAAAGTAACTTCCCCCCAATCTTAACACACTCCACCTCTCAGTCTCTGGCCGCTGGGCGAAATCCCCCAAGGCTGTCTCTTTGCATGCCAAAGACTAAACTTCACACCCTCGTGTTATCTCCAGAGCAGCTCAGTCCTTTGTTCTGTCTCATATGTGAAGCCTAAGGTGGCATACGTATGAATCATGCAGTCATATACCTATGTGCATATACGTACGTATGTGCCCCACAGGATCAGAAATTTCTAATGACTGAAATAGAAAATGGTGTTCCTCAGGGGAGTGTGATAAGCCCTGTTTTATTCAATATAATGATTAATGACATGTTTGAGAATCAAGAGGGATCCATCAAAACAGCATTATATGCAGATGATGGAGCCATAAGGACGAGGGTTAGAAATGAGAAATTTGTGTTCAAAAACATCAGGAAAGCAATGGAGAAAGTGGAAAAGTGGTCATATGACTGGAGATTTAAATTTTCAAACAGTAAAACCTGCTATATGACTTTCACAAAAAAACAAAACAAAAAACAAACAAACGCAGAACTGGTACAGAACCATTAACATTATATAATCAACCAATAGAGAAAGTCAGTGAGTTCAAATATGTACCTAGGACTGTGGTTTGATAGTGCATACACATGGAGTGTTCATGTTGAAAATCTGGAGACAAAATGCAAAAAAGTCATTAATTTCATAAAAGCTGTAGCTGGACACGTATGGGGTGCAGATAAACAGGCATTAATTGACATTTACAGAGCACTAATGCGATCGACAATAAACTACGAATACATGATTTATGGAGCAGCGGCAAAGACGACTCTGGAAAAAATAGACAAAATGCAGCATAGAGCGCTTCGCCTGTGCATTGGAGCCGTCAAAACAACACCAAACAATGCAGTTTTAATAGAAGCAGGAGAAATGCCACTGGATTTGAGAGGCGATAAACTTTCATTATCATACTGGGTCAAGCTGAAAGGAAGTGACGAAGAAAATATTTCAAAAACAACACTACAAGACTGCTGGGAATACTCTAATTTCCAGGAACATGGGTTTGGGTGGACAATTGAAAGAAGGACCAGAATGTATGGGCTGCACACTATTGATATAGCTAACACCAGTCCAGTGAGTAATATTCCCCCTTGGCTGTTTCCAGGAATAGAAGTAGACGCTAGTCTGCTAATGAGGAAAAAGGATTGGCAAATGAGTGAAGTTGGTGTTAAAACAAGCATTTACCTCAGGAACAACTACTATAACTTCTTGCAGCTCTATACTGATGGTTCAAAGAATAAAAAGGGCTCTGTTGGAGTTGGAGTATACATCCCAGAATTTAAATTGACCATTGCAAAAAGACTCTCCAACAATACATCCGTGTTTACAGCAGAAATGGTGGCAATAATTATTGCTTTGCAGTGGGTGGAGGAGGTCAAACCGGACCGGGTGGTGGTGTGCACGGACTCACTTGCAGTGCTAAAAACCATACAGACACTAAAATCTACAAGGGAAGACGTGGTGATTGAGCTACATCACAGTTTATTTAGGGTACACAGGGGTGGTGGAGAAGTTCAGTTTTGTTGGGTTTCTGCACATGAAGGATTGAAAGGGAATGACTGTGCAGACAAATTAGCAAAAAGTGCTCTTGGAAAAGAAATAACTATACCATTGTCTCTTGGGAAAGGTGAAGGGAAAGCAGTAATCAAGAAAAAAGGAACTGAGCTATGGCAAAAAAAGATGGGATAAAGATCATAAAGGTAGATCGTATTACAAAATATAAAAATCTATTGCAATAAAGAATTTCCTAACAACCAAAAGGAGGGAAGACATCATTATGGCAAGACTCAGACTGGATCACACACGTTTAAATGGCACTTTATTCACCATGGGGAAAAGCGAAAGTGACAAATGTAGGGAATGTGGAGTAAAAGAAAATGCCGAGCACATCTTATTACACTGTCACAAATACGGAAATGAAAGACAGATAATGGAAAATGAAGTTTGAGAAGCCGGTAGGGAATGGGATTTAAATGGGATTCTGGGAACAGATGGAGAGGCAATAAGAATCACAAGGAGGGCTCTTCTCTCTTTTTTAAATAACACAGGATTAAGTCATAGAATTTAGGGGTCGGGCTCAGATGACATAATGTTACACACTCTTGTACAGTAGGTGGCGGTATGCACCTTTCAGTTGTTTGCTATCCGCCAGTAACTGAGAGAAGAAGAAGAAGAAGAAGAAGAAGAAGACAGACACACACACACACAGAGATTTCTTGCTTTAATAAAGTGATTATTATAGGGTAGAAATTTGAAAGGCTGCGTAAATCTGGAAATCTTAAGGAATAGCACTCTGGAGGACTTTTAAGATTTGAAGAAGAGGAGAACTCCTGAGGAAAGGTGCCAAAGAAGAAGAACATTGGGACTGCATATACATCTGTGTTCGGCTGGTGGTAGGGTTGATTTGTTTGTGGCGGATAGCAAAAACTGTGCGCAGTCTGTAACATTATGAAATCTAGCTCTGACGGGTACGACCAAGATGAGGTGGGCTGGACATTATCCAGGCCTGGGGGCCACCAAAACTTAGAAGTGGCTCAGATGACAGTGATGTGGGAGGAAGTAACAATGCAAAGAAAACACGAACTGGCCAAAATGGATGGCAGTTTGAGGATGTAGGGAATGACTGCAAGGTTGTCATTGAGTTCAAACAGGGTGGGGGGCACTATCACCCAGTTAAGCTAACAAAAGCAATTGAGAAAGAAATTGGGAGAGTTAAGTTTGCAAAGTTCTTGAAGAATAACCGGCTGTTAATTCATGCCATGTGGAGTGTGTAAATGAAGAGGCATATTCATTTCAGACGATTTATTACACACTCACATCTCACAAGCAAAGAACAGACTGACTGGTCACATCAAGCATTCTCTATATCAAGTCACACTTCACAAGGATCAAGGCACTTCCTCATCACAGCATGACATAAACACTACGCTTCATTCAACCCCCTCTCACCCACTTGGGCATTGTTCTCCCATATGTATTCATTGTCTCTGTCTAAGGTGTGAAATAACCTGAGGCCTATACCGCCCCCCCAGCATCTTAGATAGAACAATAGAACATCAGTCCACATGCTGTTTCGGCTTCAGTCTCCTCCCATATCTGCTGTAACTGGGGTTTACTGCCTCTGTGGTGCTGCTGTGCCGGTGGGAGGCTGCTGGGAGTGTGTCAGACTGCGGGTGAGCCGTGGAGGGGGGGGTTCACTCTGTCCGTGTGGCTGCTCTGATGAATCGTTCCCCTGGGGAGGTCTCCGTGGGGGTCTTCCACGCCGAGGGACCCTCGCCAACAGCACTTGCTCATCCGCCACTACAAAAGCTGGTTTGAGTCTGTCTATGCCAATTCTGTCCTGTCTACCCCCCAAGTCTAGCACAAAATGCTTATCCCGTTTCCAACACTCTGAACGGTCCATCATAGGGTGGGCGCAATGGAGGGCGGTGGGCGTCGTGTCTGATGAACACAAACTCCGCGTTCTTCAAAGTTTTAGGCACGAAGGCACGCGGAAAACTGATGGGCAGTGCCCAGCAGCGTGCCTGTGTTTGCACTATGCTGCAAAAGCTGAGACGGGGAGCTGCCTGGCGCGGGATTGTCCGATAGAAATTCCCCGGGCAGCCGTAGGGGCTGCGCAAAAACGAGCTCTGCCGGGGAAGCTTCCAAATCCTCTTTTGGCGCGGAGCGCAACCCCAATAAAACCCACAGCAGCCTGTCTACCCAATTTGCATCTGTCAGTGAAGCCCTGAGTGCTGCTTTCAGTGATCTATGAAAACGCTCGCATAAACCATTGGCCTGTGGGTTGTACGTGGTTGTGCGATGAATTGCAGCACCCAGGCTGTTGGCCATCGTGGACCAGAGGTCGGAAACAAATTGCGGGCCCCTGTCGGACGTAATGTCCGACGGGACTCCAAAACGCGCCACCCATGTTGTTAAAAAAGCACGTGCTACGTCCGCGGACGTGGTTGCTGCCAGTGGGACTGCTTCTGGCCAGCGCGTGGTGCGGTCTACCACTGTCAGGAGGTGCGTGCACCCCTGTGATGGCGGGAGGGGGCCCATGAGGTCCACGTGAACGTGGTCGAACCTCTTAGCCGGTACTGGAAACGGCTCCAAGGGAGCCTTCGTGTGTCTGTGTACCTTGGCTCGCTGGCACGCCACGCAGGCTGCAGCCCACTCTTACTTGTTTGCGTAGGCTCGGCCACACAAACTTCTGTCCCACCATTTTGACAGACGCACGCACTCCTGGGTGCGCCAGAGTGTGAACCGACTCAAACACGCGGCAGCGCCACGCGACCGGGACTACCGGACGCAGGCGTCCCGTGGAGACATCGCAGATTGTGGGGGGGGCCACCATCTTGCAGCAGCCTGCTCTCCAGCCTTAACCCTGTTGGTCCAGACTGGAGCACGCGCACATCTGCATCGCTAATCTGCTCCGCGGCCATGGCTGCGTAATCTATCCCCACGTAGACTGGGGCCACCACGGCGCGCAAGAGGCAGTCCGCCACCACATTCAGTTTACCCGACACATGCTGAATATCGGTAGTAAACTCTGAGATCGTGGCCAGCTGTCTCTGCTGTCGGCCCGACCACGGTTCTGAAACCTTGCCCATCATGAACGTTAGTGGCTTGTGGTCTACGAACGCGGTGAAGTTGCGCCCTTCCAGCCAGAACTGTGAGTGGCATATGGCCAGATGGAGAGCCAGCAACTCTGTCGAACGCGCTGTATTTACGTTCGCTGTCGCGCAAAGTTCTGCTGAAAAATGCGAGTGGCTGCCAAGCCCCGGCTACACGCTGCTCCACGACCGCCCCTATGGCCACGTCTGAAGCGTCGGAGGTGAGCGCTATGCGGGCCGTTGGGTCCGGATGTGCCAGCAGTGCGGCGTTTGCCAGGGCTGCTTTAACTTCCGAGAACGCCCTCTCTCACTCCGGGGTCCATTTGACTCCATCTGCGGGTTTCTGTCTCTTGAGCGTGGCGTACAATGGTTGCATGAGCCGTGCTGCGCAGGGAAGGAAACGGTTATAAAAATTCACCATCCCCAAAAATTCCTGCAGCGCCCTGACCGTCTGAGGCCGGGGAAAATCTGCCACGGCGCGCACTTTATCGGGCAATGGGAATGCTCCTTCCGGAGAAACGCAGTGCCCCAAAAAATCAATCTCCGCCACACCGAGCTGGCATTTCGTCGGGTTGATTATTAACCCGTGCTTCTCCAACCTCCTGAAAACCGTCCTGAGGTGGGTTTCGCGTTCGTCTTCGGACGTACTGGCTACCAGGATATCGTCCAGGTAGACGAACATGAACAGGAGGTCACGCAGCACTGCATCCATCATGTGCTGGAACGTCTGTGCTGCACCTTTTAACCCAAATGACATGCGCAGGAACTCGAACAAACTGAACGGAGTTATTACCGCTGTTTTGGGTATGTCCTCTGCGCGCACTGGGACTTGGTGGTATCCGCGGACCAGGTCTATTTTAGAAAAAACGCGCGCTCCGGCGAGGTGAACGGAAAAATCCTGTATGTGGGGAATTGGGTAGCGGTCGTGTGCTGTGGTGTTGTTCAACCTGCGGAAATCACCGCACGATCGCCACACTCCCTCAGCCTTAGGGACCATGTGTAGCGAGGATGCCCATGGGCTGTTTGATCGCCTGATGATGCCCAACCTTTCCAGGTTGGCGAACTCCTCGCGCGCTATGGCCAGTTTAGCTGCGTCCAAGCGCCAAGGTCTTGCAAAAACGGGCGGCCCGGTGGTGGTGATAAAGTGCTCCACCCCGTGTTTAGAATCCGAATCAGAATCAGAAAAAGATTTATTGCCAAGCACATTTACAAGTAAATAACAGGTAAATATACAAGGGATTTGACTTGACACTGAGAACGTCATGAATGACATTATCAATGACACGGCAGCCATGGAGGCGCCTGTCAGCAGGAGGGGAACAGAAGCAATGGGGGAAAAGGGGGGGGGGTAAACACAATAGGAGAGAGAAAAAAGCATTGTTTATCAGAATATAGTTCATATATGACCGATATTATGATTACAAGAAAAAAACTCTCAATGCACAATTAGCTGACAATAGAATCCACACAATGACACAAAGAGAGCAGTGAATGAATATCTTCAAGTCAGTATAGTGTATCAGTTGTGTGTGTGTGTGTGTGTGTGAGTTGGGTGCAATCAGTGGCAATCAGTTGGAGGACAACAAAAGTCTAGTTTAGCGATGGCCACCGAAAATGTCAGGACCGTGAGTGCTGGGAACTGAGTGAGCAGTGCGTGGAACTTACCGCCTGGAGTTGTGGCGCTGGCTTGTGCTGTTGGCCGGGTCCGTCGAGCTATACAGGGGAGAGATTCAAAGGACAGTGCATTAACCAGGCGCCTGTTAGCAACATCCACAAGTAAACCATGTGCACACAGAAAATCAGCGCCCAGGAGCGGGCAACACAGTGCTGCTATGATAAAAGTCCACGCATACGAGCGGCCATGTAGAGATAAGGTCAGTGTTCTCTCACCGAACGTCTTAATTTCCGAGCCGTTTACTGCCACCATTCCGGGTGTAATGTAAAATATGTAGAGGAAAATATGAAAATTAATAAATATGATCAGGTATGAATTATTTAATTTATATTGATGTATTGGAATCTGAGATCAAATCTCATTTCATATACATCAGAAAAGTTAATAACACTCGTAGGGGCACCAGCTTCTATCTTTCAGAAGCAATTTTAATTTTAATTTCACTTTATACCTGTTTAATCACTCAATAAATTAATTAATAATCAGTCTCAAAAATTTTCCTTTTCTCGTGAATTCGATACCTGTGCTTGAAACAGACTCAGAATGAAATACATTCTCAACAACTTCTCTCATTTTCACATATTTATTAAATGAAATGATTAACAGACATTACAGTAATTTCATTAATCATAAAATCAATCTTGTGAATGATAGATTAACAATGTCAATATTTTCGGAACCAGGGTTAAACTGAGAAATGAATTTCTATCAGTTTGAGTTACAGATTATGGAAACAACGCAAATTTATGGAGAAAGTTTACTAATTATATGAAAAGTCCTGGATTAATCTTAAGAAAATAAAAATGGAATTTTAACGAAAAGAAGAGTTATGTTAATGGCTTCTTAATTTGCATCTGATTAGATACACAAATTATTACCGAACCTCAGCCGTTTAATTCAGCAGATGAATTAAAGTTTGCAGCTCACGTGATTCCTCGCTTGGAGTTTCCCCGTTGATCTGCTTCAACGTTCTGTCGTCATCCTCATGAAGTTTTGATGTGTTATTCAGGGGCAAAACCCAGAATATTTGTCCCGCAGATATTCTGGACGATGAATGAGATCGGATGTTTGATCTCAATGGTTGAAATCCTGCAGAAGCGCGCTGATTCCTCAGCTGCGCGTGATGTGGGAGCTGCGTCTTCTCAGAGGCCTTCGATAATAATTAATTAAAGATATCTAATCCGATCTCAAATTAAAGAGTTTCGGACTTTAGATAAAAATAATAGCTTCTGGTGTGTGAGTGGTCAAGAAAAATATTATAAAAATAAAGTCAAGATTAAAGTTTACATTAAAATTAAACGGTGGTTTTACAGAAAGTTTAACAAAGAAAAAGTGATAAATAAAAATTGGAGTTTAACTCCGATTAAGAATTGAGCTAAAAGAAATAGGAATTCCTAGGCATTTAAGAGAAAAAGGAAAAACATTAAAATACAAAGTTACATTAACAAATTACGAGTTATCTGCTCTGTGTTCAGAAAAGCAACACGTGGTAGAAGTCTGTTCAGACGGTCCTTTGTTCTTTCTTGCTGTGTGTAGACAATAGAGAGAGATGAACGGAGAGAGCCGAAAGAGAGAAGAGTCAAAAGAGAGGACGAAGCAAGGGGGTCTCCTTTATAAATTCTGTTGAGCTTTCGCGGGCTTCCGGGTTGACCGGAATCTCAGCCAATGAGCGTCCTTTGTGGGCGGGCTTGATGAACTTTTAGTCCAATAAACAAACAGTCTATTGTCTGGAGCTTTTGGGAAAGAGTTGTCATGCAGAGATTGGCTGCTGGAGTCACATGGTTTTAGAGGCAAAATTTTGATACATACTGGAATGTGCTTTATACCCTTATGTATTAAACTAAGATAACTTTAGTGATTAGTATAAATTATAAGCAGTGCTTCTAAATCAACATGCAGGAATAAACATTCATTTAAACATTTTAACATGCATATACATAAAATCACAGATTAATGCATTTCACACATATTATTGATTTTCCACATTAAAAACAGAGTCCATTTGCTTTTCATAGTCCTGAAAAGAAGAGAAGGTTTAGAATTGAGTTTGTAATAATGTACTTTAAAGTTCACTGGTTAAATCCAGCATGTCCCAAAGTTTAAGGAAATTTTATTGAGCTGTGGATCGGTGTGGCAATGAGGCTCCATGTCTGTTCCATGTTTATGGGGGCAATAAAGGGTCAAAACAGGAAATGCATTAGTTGAATTCTTTCGACTGGTTTTAACAAAGGAATGGGATTTCAGCTGTGGCCTGGAGGAAGAAAATCCATTCTTTACTGTCTTACTCCTGGGTGAAACAAAATGTCTTTAAGCAGAAGAATAATTATTGCTGAGCCAAAGTGAGATGATGCTACACGGGGCCGCTAGGTCCTGCCAGCCGGTCAGCGTAGGACGGCAGGATGACGCTCTTCTGGGCTCCAGTGTCGACGAGGAAGCGTCTCCCCGTGCGCGAGTCCGTCACGTAGAGCAGCTTGTTCTCTTCACCGGCGGTTGCAGCTGCTACCGACTACAGTCGCAGCTGCTACCGAGGAGCCTCTCTGCTCTCTCACATTCCGAGAGTGTGTATCGCCGGATGAGCGCAGCCTTGAGCGCCTCATATTTGCTGCTGGCTGGTGGCTGATCGAGCAGGCTTGCTACCTGCTGGGCTGTGTGGGAGTCCAGCGCTGCTACCACATGGTAAAACTTGGTGTCGTCTGCTGTTACTCCCCAGAGGGCGAACTGGGCCTCGGTGTGGTGGAACCAAGAGCGCGGGTTGTGCTGCCAGAAATCCGGTAGCTTGACTGAAACTGCACACGTGTTGCTGGGGGTTCCAGTCCTGGCTGTCTGCGGGTTGGCTTCAGCATCTCTGGGGGTTCCCGACCGGGCCGGCTCTGGGGTTCTCGCCTCGTGTTCCATAATACGTCTTGGGTCACCAGTGTGGAGTGTGTAAATGAAGAGGCGTATTCATTTCAGACGATTTATTACACACTCACATCTCACAAGCAAAGAACAGACTGACTGGTCACATCAAGCATTCCTCTCTCTATATCAAGTCATACTTCACAAGGCTCAAGGCATTTCCTTATCACAGCATGACATCAACACTACACTTCATTCAACCCCCTCTCACCCACTTGGGCATTGTTCTCCCATGTGTATTCATTGTCTCTGTCTAAGGTGTGAAATAACCTGAGGCCCATACCCACAAGTAAACAACAGCAACAGAAAATACTGACAATGACATTGACATGTCTAAACGGTGAACAAATGAAGGCGCATGTTCCTGGCATGACAGCTAACTTGAGGGGAGTTATATCAGGTGTCCCTTTGTGCATGTCTATGGAAGAAGTGAAAAACGAGATCCAAGGAGGAAAGGTTAAGGATGTGAAAAGGCTACAAAGTACAAAAGAAGGCTTGCTGAAGGACACACAGTCTGTCATGATTCAGTTTGAGGAAACACTCCCTAAATCAGTCCTAATTGGATATATGTATTTCAGTGTCAGAGAATACGTCCCAAAGCCACTCAGGTGCTACAAATGTCAAAGGATGGGTCACACTGCTCAGCAATGTAGAGGAAAGCTACGATGTGCTAGATGTGGAGGGGAGCATGAATATGATAAATGTGACAAGGACGCCAAAGTAAAGTGTTGCAACTGCAGGGTGAGCACAGTGCTGCATATGGAGGATGTGTTGTGCAGAGGGAAGCTAGAAAAGCCCAGGAAATCAGAATAACTAAGAAAATCTCATATGCGGAAGCTCTAAAGACAGTTAGAGAGGCAGGAATAGTCAGAAACACAGCAGGCCTTCCTCAAAGAAGTTCAGTTCAAATGGAAGCCCAGCAATCAACGGGTCCCACGCAAGCACCGGATCGTGTACCTGCAAGGATTGTTTGTGTTCACAAATGCAAAATGGATGATGACACATTGATAGATAAGAGGACAAACTTTATAGCTTTTTTCTGCCACACCATGAATGTTGCTGCACATCTACAGAAGAAAAGTGACAGAATCAAAACCATTGTGGAAGCAGCAGAAAGCTTCCTAGATTTGAAAGATATCACAGCTGACCAGATTCACGCTTTATTGAAAACTGAAAATGGGAAGACAGCACATGCTGAAACAAGACCTTAATTATGGTACTATACATACTACAGTGGAATGTGAGGAGTCTTATAGCAAATGGACAAGAACTCAAGGAGTATCTTTACAAACTAGAAGTTGTTCCACAGGTAGTGTGTGTACAGGACACATGGCTTCAACTTCACTTAGATTTTGTTATTCCAGGATACAGTTCAATCAGACAGGATAGAATTAACACTAAATGGAGGAGGATGTGCCACTTTCATTAAAGATGGCTTGGCGTATAGGGTGATTCCCTCCCCTGAGGATATAGAGTGTAATATTATTGAAATATGTAGGCCAAATGGACAAGGAAATATTAAGCTGATTAATTATTACAACCCATGTAGGAAGTTAACAGTAGATATTTTCAGTGCTATGGCAGGGGAAGGGCATATGAATGAGGTATGGTGTGGAGACTTTAATGCCCACAATAGCTTGTGTGGAAGCACACATACAGATAACAATGGAAATGTTGTGGAAGAGATATTAGATGAAAGATTGTTAATTCGTCTAAACAGTGGTGAAGGTACCAGGGTGGATGTGCATAGGGGCACATTTATCATGTATTGACCTGACTCTGGTATCTGATTCTTTAGTGAGCACCTGTGAATGGACGATTATGAACAGGACAACTATGGGAAGTGATCACTTCCCAATACTTACAGTCACTAAAACTGAAGCATGTATACAAGAGGGAAGATGTTTTACAAGATGGTGTTTTGACAAGGCAGATTAGGAAAAATTTAGGCAATACTGTGTTCAATCTTGTCATTTGGTAACATTAGAAGGTGGCATAGAAGAGTGTTCAAGTCAGGTAGCCAATCATATTCTGAATGCTGCAATAGCAAGTATACCTAAGAAAACAACACAGGGTAGGAAGAAGGTTGTACCCTGGTGGAATGGCGAATGTAGCATTGCAGTAAAAGAGTGAAACAAGGCATTCAGACAGCTGAGGAAGAATATGACTAGTGAAAACTTAATAGAGTATAAAAAGAAAAGGGCAGTAGCTCAAAGGATTATTAAAAACAGGAAAAGGTCAACATGGAGAGAATTTTGTTCCACCCTTGGTAGGAAAACAGAACTAGGTGATGTCTGGGGTATGTTTAAAAAAAATGAGTGGGGAAAAGGGTATCAGTTAAAATTCCAGCTTTAGTAGATGGAGACAAGATGGTTGTATCAGACAAAGAAAAGGCAGAAGTCCTAGGTAGAGCATTTGCAGCAGTGCATAGAGGAGACCATCTTGGTGAGAGCCATAGACAGCAAAGGCAGCATAAACTCAGAGAAAATGCAAACTTAAAAAATGAAGTGAAAGAGGACATGACTGTGTTAGACCTCGAGCTCACAATGTCAGAACTTAAAGAGAGCTTTGTAAGATAGTGGATACACAGCTCCAGGATATGATCAGTTAAGCTATGTTATGTTCCAGCAGTTGCCTAGGCAATCAATGCAACTGGTGCTTAAATTGTTTAACAGGATATGGAAGGAGGGGGTTATCCCAAGTGGGTGGAAAAAGGCTGTAATTTTACCATTTAATAAGCCAGGGAAAGCTCCAATAGCATTAATGTCACATTTAGGGAAATGGATGGAGAAGGTGTTAGTTTACAGACTCTCATATGTATTAGAGCAAAAATGATTAATAAACAACTATCAGAATGGTTTTAGAAGAGGAAGATCCACAGTGGATGCTCTAGTTAGGGTAAGTAATGATATTGAAAAGACCCTCAAAATGAAAGAGGTAATGGTGTTATAGTTTATCTGGATACTGAAAAGGCTTATGACTCACTGTGGAGGGACGGTCTTCTTATGAAATTGAATAAAATGGACATTGGTGGTAGGATGTGTAATTGGATAATGGATTTTTTAACACACAGGACAATTAGGGTTAAAGTAGGATCAGAAATTTCTAGTAGAAAAGTAGAAAAGTAGAAAAGTGGTCATATGACTGGGGATTTAAATTTTCAAACAGTAAAACCTGCTATATGACTTTCACAAAAAAATACAGAACTGGTACAGAACCATTAACATTATATAATCAACCAATAGAGAAAGTCAGTGAGTTCAAATATCTAGGACTGTGGTTTGATAGTGCATACATACACATGGAGAGTTCATGTTGAAAATCTGGAGACAAAATGCAAAAAAGTCATTAATCTCATAAAAGCTGTAGCTGGACACAAATGGGGTGCAGATAAACAGGCATTAATTGACATTTACAGAGCACTAATGCAATCGACAATAGACTACGGATGTGTGATTTATGGAGCAGCGGCAAAGACGACTCTGGAAAAAATAGAATGCAGCATAGAGCGCTTCACCTGTGCATTGGAGCCGTCAAAACAACACCAAACAATGCAGTTTTAATAGAAGCAGGAGACATGCCACTGGATTTGAGAGGAGATAAACTTGCATTATCATACTGGGTCAAGCTGAAAGGAAGTGACGAAGCAAATATTTCAAAAACAATACTACAAGACTGCTGGGAATACTCTTAATTTCTAGGGACATGGGTTTGGGTGGACAATTGAAAGAAGGACCAGAATGTATGGGCTGCACACTATTGATATAGTTAACACCAGTCCAGTGAGTTAATGTTACCCCTTGGCTGTTTCCGGGAATAGAAGTAGATGCTAGTCTGCTAATGAGGAAAAAGAAGTGGCATATGAGTGAAGTTGGTGTTAAAACAAGCATTTACCTCAGGAACAACTACTATACAGTAACTTCTTGCAGCTCTATACTGACTTTTCAAAGAATAAAGAGGGCTCTGTTGGAGTTGGAGTATACATCCCAGAATTTAAACTGACCATCGCAAAAAGACTCTCCAACAATACATCCGTGTTTACAGCAGAGATTGTGGCAATAATTATTGCTTTGCAGTGGGTGGAGGAGGTCAGACCGGACCGGGTGGTGGTGTGCACGGACTCATTTGGAGTGCTAAAAACCATACAGAAACTAAAATCTACAATGGAAGACGTGGTGATTGAGCTATATCACAGTTTATTTAGGGTACACAGGGGTGGTGGAGAAGTTCAGTTTTGTTGGGTTCCTGCACATGAAGGTTTTAAAGGGAATGACTGTGCAGACAAATTAGCAAAAAGTGCTCTTGGAAAAGAGATAACTATACCATTGTCTCTTGGAACAGGGGAAGGGAAAGCAGTAATCAAGAAAAAAGGAACTGAGCTATGGAAAAAAAAGATGGGATGAAGATCATAAAAGCAGATCGTATTACAAAATATAAAAATCTATTGCAATAAAGAATTTCCTAACAACCAAAAGGAGGGAAGACATCATTATGGCAAGACTCAGACTGGCTCACACACGTTTAAATGGCACTTTATTCACCATGGGGAAAAGCGAAAGTGACAAATGTAGGGAATGTGGAGTAAAAGAAAATGTCGAGCACATCTTATTACGCTGTCACAAATACTGACATGAAAGACAGATAATGGAAAATGAAGTTCGAGAAGCCGGTAGGGAATGGGATTTAACTGGGATTCTGGGAACAGATGGAGAGGCAATAAGAATCACGAGGAGGGCTCTTTTCTCTTTTTTAAATAACACAGGATAGGGGTCGGGCTCTTGACATAATGTTACACACTCTTGTACAGTAGGTGGCGGTATGCACCTTTCAGTTGTTTGCTATCCGCCAATAACCGAGAGAAGAAGAATAATGTGGCGGCCCCTCCGGGGGCCGTGGCGGCAAGATGTGTGAAGTGATGGTATAGAGTGAAGTGATGATATAGTGTGAAGTACGAGGAGACGAAGAAGGGTGATGTCTGAAGATACAGTTGAGGTTCGATTGGACACAGCAATGATGATAGAAGGACTACAGCTCCTGACCAGATAGAGTGATGATATAGAGTGAAGTACATGGCGGTCATGCACCTGTAAGCTGGTTGCCAACCGCCAATCAAATTTAAAGGAAGAAGAAGATTGCTCATTTTTTTTCAATAATCACTCCCAAATATGTTTCCTTGTCTTTAGCAGGAATGTCATTGATGTCTATTAAGTTGCAGTCTTTTAGCGGAAACAAAAGTGATTTATTTAGATGTAAAACCTAACCTTGATCCATCTGTTTTTAAAAACTTCAGGCCAATTTCTTTTAGAAAAAGTTGTTGCCAAGCAGCTCACTGACTTTCTGATTGAACACAATATTTTCGACAAATTTCAGTCAGGTTTTTGTCAGAAACACTCGACAGAGACCGCTCTTCTTAGGGTGTCGAATGATATTTTAATGTCATCAGACTCTGGCAAATGCTCTGTTTTAGTGTTATTAGATCTTACTGCAGCTTTTGATACTATTGATCATTGTATTTTGTTACAAAGGCTTAGAGATTGGGTAGGTATTTCTGGAAAAACTCTGGATTGGTTTTTCTCTTACCTTTCTGGTAGGAGTTTTTCCGTGGCTGTTGGCTCTTATTCATCTGATTCTGGTCCTTTAACCTGTGGGGTGCCTCAGGGTTCTATTCTGGGTCCACTTTTATTTGCCCTATATATGCTGCCAATTGGTTCTATCATCAGCAAATTTAAAGGTGTGTCTTATCACTGCTACGCTGACGATTTACAGCCACTTTTCTCTTTTAAACCTGACCATGTTGACAATTTAAAAATTATTCATGATTGTCTGTCCGCAATTAAGGACTGGATGTCTAGTAACTTTTTGCAACTTAATGCTGATAAAACTGAAGTCCTTACTGTAGCACCTGATAATCTAATATAATCTAATTCCTAAGATGGTTAATAGCATTGGTTCATTAAGCTGTAATGTACGGTTTAATCTAAAAAATCTTGGTGTCATTTTTGATCAATCGATGAGTTTTGATCAGCGCATGTCAAATCTCTGACCCGGAGTTGTTTTTTCCACCTTAGGAATATATCCAAAATTAGGTCATTGGTTTCCAGCAGTCAGTTAGAAATCATTATTCATGCCTTTGTTTCTTCACGTTTGGACTACTGTAATGCTCTTTTCACATGTCTTAGCAAATCCTCTTTACACCGCCTACAGTTAGTCCAGAACTCTGCTGCAAGATTACTAACTACTGTAGGTCCAGTAGATTCTGTCATATCACTCCCGTTTTGGCTGCCTTGCATTGGCTTCCTGTAAATTATAGAGTTGATTTTAAAGTTCTTGTTCTTACTTATAAAGCCATTCATGAAGAGGCGCCTTTTTATATTAGTGACCTGCTCCATCTACACCAGCCCAGCAGGTCTCTCAGGTCTTCTCATCAGAATCTATTGGTAGTCCCTAGCACTAGGCTCAGAACCAAAGGCGATAGAGCCTTTGCTGCTGTTGCGCCCAGACTTTGGAACTCCTTACCTTTTGAACTTAGATCTGCACCTTCCATTGATGTTTTTAAGAAGCAACTAAAGACCCACCTTTTTAGCCTGTCTTTTTAATTAACTATGTGTTGGTTGTATTTTTATGTGCTTTTACTGTTTACTTTGTTTTTATTTTTTACTGTTTTATGTGCCTGTGTTTTTATTTTGTTTTTTTTTACCATGATAAGCACTTTGTGACTCTGTCTGTGAAAAGTGCTCTATAAATAAACTTATTATTATTTATTTTCAATCCTGAAACATTTCAGAATTCCTGAATGGAGTTAACTGCCTTGCTCACTTCATCTTTATTAGATATAAAAATTGTAGTGTCATCTGCCAGTTGAGATAATTTGAATTCTTTGTCCAAGGCCTGAATACTCCCAAAATGTCCTTTTTAATGTGTGTTGCCATAATTTGTGTAACAAGAAGGAACAGAAAGGGATTCAGGGGGCAACCTTGTCTAATTCCACGGCCAATCTCAAATCTCTGTGTTGTACCGTAGGCCAACTTAACTGACCTATTGCTGCCCTTGTACAAGGTAGTGATGGCTTTCAGAAAATAGCTTCCAAATCCAAAGTGTTGAATGGTCTTAAACATAAATCTATGACTTATGGTATCGAATGCTTTATGAAAATCAATAAATAGGATAAAGCTCTCCTTCAAGATATATTGATTATAATCAATCACATCTAACACCAATTGAATGTTATTTCATATATTTCCTCCTGACATAAAACCAGACTGTTCCTCATCAATGATATCATTTATTCCTGATTTTAACCTTTTGGTGAAAACCAAGTGCAAATATTTTGGCATCATGATTCAAAAGACTAATTGGTCTCCAATTTTCAATGCTTAATCTTTTTTTGGTTTGGGGATTAATTTTATTAAGGCTTGGCGAAGAGTGGGTGGTAATTCTTCGTTCTGTATAGCTTCTTCAAACATAACCTTAAAAAAGGGGGATAATGTCTCAGCAAAGGATTAATAAAACCCACTCGTTAAGCCGCCATTTCCAGGTGATTTGTTATCCTTAAGAGAGCTGATGGCTTCTTGAATTTCAATCATATTTATTTCCTGATCACAAACTGACTTATAATTGTCATACTGTTTGCATAATTTCCCTATTCACTAAGAAATGTGTCCATATTCTCTTTATCACTCTATTAAAGCAAGAAATCTCTGTGTGTGTGTCTGTGTGTCTGTCACGTTTGTAGGACATCATAGGACAGCCTATGATCTCTGCCTGATCATCATAGGACTTGCGATGCCGTCATAAAGATATGATGTCTATATGATGGTTCATAGACTAATGTGTCTTTATGATGTCATATGGCTCAAAACTGGCAAGGTGAATAAGTCACAGGGCCAGTCTTTATAGCGCGTTCGTGTTTTCTGCACAACAGATCTCTACGTTGCCGTGAGCAGAGTTGCCAGATCAAGCAGTCTTCGTATTCTTGCTCAAGATGAAAAAACTAAGAAAAAGCGTCGCTTTCTCAGCAATGTCGTTTTTAAAGAGGTGCTGACACAGTAAAAATGTGTAACCTTGAAGAATGCCAGTCTACACTACAAATGTGTAAAATGCCAAGCAAAGCGCTGATTTTCTCCGGGTGCTCCGGTTTCTTGGTGTCTACGGGCATGCATGGGCCTTCCTGAACAGGGTCGAAAGCCACTTTTTGCTCAGATCTATTTTCATGATCCTGCTGATGAACTGGAATTACGACGCACCTATCCGTCAACGAGTGGTCTGAACGAAGAAGAAGAAGACCCACCAGATGGAGAGCAATAGAATGAGGAGAACTGCTGCACGTCAGAAAAGATGCCAAGACTATGAAACACCTCAAGTTCCAGCAGTACGCCGCAGGCATGACTGTGAACAACACAGGCGTCTAGACAGGAGGAGACCCTTCAGCAACGGGCATGCAGAAATACTTGCTTATACTCGGTTTCTACGGGCATGGACAGGCATGCACGGGTATGTACTAGTTTTCTGAACTGGCCATATTGTGGTGACCCACTACAATCTACATGGACATTCAGCCTTCACACTCAGCTAGGGCAGGAAGCAGAACAATTTGCATATGGACAGAGAGCCCCTAGGGGGACAACCAGAACAGTGACTATTGTTATACATCCCCGGATTAAGGAGAGGTAGTCCGGCGCCAGTTAATCACGCGATTGATATGTATTGACTAATATGTATATCAATATGCAAATGTGTCATGCATTCTCTCTTGTCTGTATAAAAGAGCTTGCTTTACATGCCTGAGATTACACACAGCACACACAGGATGCACACATGCAGCACTGACACGCACACACACACAGCCACAGTGGACAGCGCTACAGTGTGTCTAATGATGATGGAGGAAAAAAATTCTGAAACCTTCCAGCTCGTCTCATCATGCCTGAACTTATTTTGTTCCTCCACACTGGTGACCTGACGAGGGAGAATGACCGTCTGCTCCCTCTCACCGCGCTGTGGACACAGAGGACCAGAGAATGCCTGCAACCTCTTCATCCTCACCGGAGCGCAGCACTGGGACCAAAACGCACCATGATCAACACGAGCGAACGAAGGAAGTAGCCTGAACGGGGACAATCATCGACGCCGACTGCGCTGATTTCCACTGAGCTCCCCAACTCTGACTAAACTCCGGACAGCGGACCTCCCGTGCACAGAAGCCCTACACGCACACCGCAGGATTACAAGGACAGCGCAACTGCCAGCTATGTGGTCACTGCGCCAGGCGCGCGCCACGCACCAGGGACAAATCAGCTCCACAGACTGATACATCGGCCTCCGCCACTGCACATGCCCGAGGAACACAGCCTATCGCCACTCTCGGAACCTTCAGGGCTGCTCGGGCACCTGGAGCAGACGTGCAGCCCGCACACAGGACTTTGTATGGGTTTCTCAGCCGTGGGCACAACGGGAATTTAGCCGATTGTTTTCCCCAATGACTTTAGGGCTGCTTCCCACACCTAAAAGCCAAACCGCCTCACACCCTCACACAGCTGCAGTTGTTTCACAGCTGCTACACATCCTCGGGGAATTTGGCCGCTCGCCTTCCCCACATCCTCGTTGGATCGAGCCGCGGGAGGAGTCAAGACAAAATGTTTTCTTTCACAGCCGCTGTGGATCTCCGCCAGGTTTACCGGGAAAGTCCCTCACCATCGTGGATTCACACGCAATTTTTGCGCAGCCCAGACACCTTTGACGTCCCGGGCCGGCACTCACTTACTCCCCCCCCCCCCCCCCCGCATAGAGGTTTTCCTGCGCCTCACTCCCTAAAGCCGGCCGATCGCCGTCTGGTTCCATTACGCACGACTGCACACCAGCCCATGTGCCCACGATCCACGGCCGTTCAACGTGCTGGAACTTGGAGCGGAGCACACTGCCCTTTCCACCCCTCCCCCATCTCCGCCATGGACTGACATGCCCTCCGACAATTCTACCAGAGCTGGAGCCAAACGATGGGGGGGGGGGGGTCACAACCCCTGCTGAGTGCTCTGGGGGGAGCCCTGTGGTGACCCACCACAATCTACATGGACATTCAGCCTTCACACTCAGCTAGGGCAGGAAGCAGAACAATTTGCATACGGACAGAGAGCCCCTAGGGGGACAACCAGAACAATGACTATTGTTATACATCCCCGGATTAAGGAGAGGAAGTCCGGCGCCAGTTAATCACACGATTGATATGTATTGACTGATATGTATATCAATATGCACATGTGCCATGCATTCTCTCTTGTCTGTATAAAAGAGCTTGCTTTACATGCCTGAGATTACACACACAGCACACACAGGACGCACACACACACAGCACTGACACGCGCACACACACACAGCCACAGCGCACAGCGCTACAGTGTGTCTCACGATGATGGAGGAATAAAATTCTGAAACCTTCCAGCTCGTCTCATCACGCCTGAACTTATTTTGTTTCTCCACAATATATAATTTTTGGTAAAAATTTGTCACATAATTTGAAATAATCTTTTCATCTTCACATATTAAATTGTTTATCCTAAGTTTACTGATGCTCAAAATTCCTCTTCTCTAGATTGAAAAAATATTTAGCATGTTTTTCACCTTGTTCTAGCCATTTCCTTCTGGATCTAATAAAGGCACCATTGGCTTTTTCTACATATATTTTGTCAAGATCGGATTGTAAAGATGAATATTCTTTGGTTTCCTGTTCAGACAAGGTGTGTTTCTCAGATAAATTCATTATTTGAGTAATTATGTGATTTTCAATCTCCCTTTTTTCTTTTGCAAGCCTTTTCCCAGTTTTAAATTGCCAGATTCCTAATATCATATTTCATTGGTTCCCAATGTTTTCCAAAATTATTGAACAATTTTGAAGATGCTGCTGCTGCTGCTAAAGTATTTTATATGTATGATTCATGTATGTTTATTCTCGTCTTCCGCTTCCTCGTTGTCTTCTTCGTCTACTTTGTCTTGGTATGCTGTATCGATATTGCCACCTCGTGAATGGATCTCTGCACTTGTATATTGAATCTTTTGCTCAGTTTGTTTTATATTGCTTCAATTTCACTTATTTGAGTTATGCGCCCGTGTTTGTAAATATGTTCTTTGTTCAATAAAGTTGTTTTTAAAAAAAAGTAACTGTCCGGTTCTTCCTTACAACCACAAAAAAACAAAACAAAACAACAACAAAAAAACCTTGTGAATGGACAATTCAGTCTTGCGCATGTGCTTTTCAACACGTTTAGGTCGTGGGCAGGAGGCGCAGTCACAAAATTTGGGCTGCACGCGGTGGTCCGCGGTTGAGCACTGCGGACACTAGTGGAGTGGAGACAATGACGTCAATTTCATCACACAAGGTTTCCAGTTACATGTACGTGGACAGTAGAGGTGCAGCATGAATCCAGCTTGAAGGGAGCGGTGTTATGCTGAGAATCACTTGGTTGCCGAGAATTGCATCCCATAGTCGAAAAAAACATAATTTAAAGATAATTTATGAGAGGTAATAACAATTTTTACTTCTAAAAATGTATAATGTGTTTGTCATTTACTCATTCAGTAGTATGACCAACCTTAGAATATGTTCATTCAACTGCCAGAATGCAAAAACTTCAACTAATGAGATCTCCAGTTTATGTAATAACCATGACATTGTGTTGTTGCAGGAACACTGGCTGTTCGAAAACGAATTATGTATTCTGAGCAGATTACATGATGACTTTATAGGACAAGGTGTCTCTTTTATGGACACGGAAGAACGTGTTATCTTAGGTCGCCCCTATGGTGGCGTCGGTATCCTATGGCGGAAGTCTCTTGCGAACAGTTGTGTTGTGAAAACCTACGAGTGCGTAAGAGTTACAGGTATTGAAGTCAACCTGGATGACTTTCACTGTCTTATATTGTGTGTGTATTTCCCCAGCGACAACGTTGAAAACTTGGATGAATACCTTCACTGCCTGAGTCTTGTTAAACGTATCACTGAGGATTTTCCCACTCCATGTGTGTTCACAATTGGTGACTTCAACGCCAACACAGCACGCTCAAGTTGTTTTGGAGACGAACTGGTGTCTTTTTGTGAGAGTTACTCCTTACACATCTCGGACAGGATTATCTTACCAGGTGATACCTTTACTCATGTTAGCATGGCTCATGGCTCTACATCATGGCTTGATCACTGTGTGACTACATCCTCGGGCCACGATAACGTGTCCAATATCAAAGTTCTGTATGACTATGTGAGTTCTGATGATGTACCCTTATCTATAGATATTGAGGTATCTAGTGCTGTAAGTGACCTCCGGGAAGCTCCCTCAGCCACAACGGGCAGTAGATCATACAAATGGCGTGATGCCACAGCGTCAGACCTGTCCAGATATAAGACACTTACTCGTAGGAAACTCTGTAACATCCGTGCTCCTATGGACGCCATCAGGTTTCACGACCGCAATTGTGCGGCACACAGGGACGATATCGACAGGTTCTACAGTGATATTATTGATGCTTTAAATTACTGTGTGAGTGAATGCATTCCTAGTCACAGTGTGGTCACCCAATATAACGTCCCAGGCTGGAATGATGTCGTTAGCGAGGCTCACACAGCTGCTCGGGATGCTTTTTTGTGGTGGAGGAGTAATAGCAAACCACGTTCTGGTCCAATATTTGAAAACGTGAAAAATTGCAGGGCTAGGTTCAAATATGCTCTACGAGCATGCAGGCGTAATGAAGAAAGTATCAAATGTGACCAGCTAGCTAATCACATGAGTGATCTGAACATGGTAGAATTCTGGAAACAAATGAAGGCTATGAGCTCCCACCGGTCTGTCAGATCAAACACTATTGATGGTGTGACTGGTGACGTTAACATTGCTGAAAAGTGGAAATGTCAATATGAAGCTATTTTCAACTCAGTCAAGAATGTTTCAATGAAGGATTCTGTTATGCACGATATTCGTCTGTATAACAACATGTTTGATGCCTCTGATATTTCTGCTGTTACTCCTGTTGAAGTTGATTCACTGATCAAAGCTCTCAAGAAAGGCAAATCAGCTGGCCCTGACTGTCTCACCAGTGAATGCCTCATCAACGCTGATTTCAATTTGTGTATTCTGTTGTCATTGTGTTTTAACTGTATGTTTGTTCATGGTTACATGCCAGATATGTTGATGGACTCTGTTATTATTCCTTTGGTGAAAAACAAGTGTGCCAGTCTTTCTGATATGAACAACTACAGACCTATAGCTATTGCAAATGTTATATCTAAACTGTTAGAGGGTTTACTCCTGAACAGAATTGAGGATTATCTGTGGACAAACGACAATCAGTTTGGTTTCAAATCAGCTCTTTCAACTGACAAGGCTGTTTACCTACTCCATGAATTTGTTGACTACTTCAGAAGCCATTCCACTATTGTCTATGCTACGTTCCTAGATGCTAGCAAAGCTTTTGACAGGATTAACCACTGGTGTTTGTTCAGAAAATTGATCGATCGAGGTATTCCTATTTACATTGTTAGCATCCTGTTATACTGGTACAGAAGGCAGTCTATGGTTGTTAGATGGGGCAATGTCACCTCATCCAAATTTCATGTGACCAACGGTGTTAAACAAGGTGGTATACTGTCACCCTTGTTGTTTAATGTCTATGTTGATGATCTCAGTGTACTGTTGAACAATACTAATGTGGGCGGCTCCTTTAACGGTGCACTGTTAAATCACATTTTCTACGCTGATGACCTCTGTTTGTTAAGTTTGTCTACTGCAGCGATGCAACATCTCCTTTCGGTATGTGAAAAATTTGGTGAAAAAAATGACATCTCGTTCAACTGTACTAAATCTATGTGTATGGCTTTCAAACCAAAGGGTGTCAATACGTCGAATCCTGTTATGCCACTTTGTGGTAATAGCTTGAACTTTGTTGAAAAAGTCAAATACCTAGGTGTGTGGATTGAATCTGATAAGACCAATGTTGATTGTAACAGGCATCTCAGGAAACTGTATGCTCAAACAAATTTACTGTTGAGAAATTTCCATAGATGTTCCCCTGATGTCAAATGTATGTTGTTCAAGACCTTCTGTACCTCAATGTACTGCTCGCCTTTATGGTTTAATAGCAATGTTGCTGTTAGGAACAAAATCCGCATTGCATATAATAACTCCCTAAGAAGGTTGTTAGATGTACCACGAAGGTCGAGTGCAAGCAAGATGTTTGTGCCTGTGAACATTCCGTCTTTTGGCGAATTGTTACGTAAGAATGTTTACAGTTTTATGAGAAGGTTGCTGGCATGTAACAATCATCTTATATCAGCAATTGTCAACTCGTCACTCACACTTCATTCCAGCATTTGGAAGTGGTGGCGTTCCATTTTATACTGAGCCCATTATTGTATGTTATTGTTGTTATAAGAGCGCCGAGTGTCTGCTGATCTGTATATATTTTTATTTATTTATTTATCTATTTTCTACTCATTTTAGTTTTGCTCTTAATATGAACCCTGAGTTTGAAATAAACATTTGAATTTGAATTTGAATTTGAATAATGGGTACTTCTGGCAGCAAAAAGGTGGATTATTAATCGGGAGGCAGCAAATGACTTCTCTGATTTGTTTGAGCCACACTTACTGATGGGAATTAAAGATCCTGATGCCTTCACTCAGACATTAGACAGCCACTGCATGGCTATTTTAGACAAAGTGGCACCAGTGAAATCTGTCCTTGCTTCTCCTAAAAAGTTTCATCCTTGGCTAAATGACTCCATTCGATCCTTTAGAAGAAACTGTCATGAGGTAGAACGCTTATGGAAATCCACCCAATTGGAGATTCACAGACTCCCATCTAAGGGAACTTAGATCCTTTTTAAATTACATGTTGAGGGATGCCAGGAATCAGTATTTTTTCAAAAATAATTCTCACAAATAAGAAAAATCCTACAGTCTTATTTGACACAATTAACACTCTTGTCTCACCTACTGCCTCTCTAATCCCTGTGTTCTGTAAAGCAGACAGTTTAACAAATTTCTTAATTTCTTTGTTGATAAGATCAGCGATATCAGGGAAAACATTTTGCCATCATCTTCTCTTAACTGTCAGTGTTATGCCCTCACCTTGTACTTGGTCCACCTTTAATCCAGTGACCTTTCAGGACATCATGGCTCTGCTGCAGAAGATGAAACCCTCCTCTTCCCCTGCTGATATTCTCCCTACTAAGCTGTTTTTAGCTGTTTTTGAGTCAATTGGTCCTTCAATTGTTGAATTGATAAACATTCACTTTCAGCTGGTGTGGTTCCCAGCTTCTTTAAACATGCAGTGGTTGAACCAACTCTTAAGAAGCCAAGCTTGGATCCATCACAGCCAAATAATTATAGGCCAATCTCTAAACTCCTTTCATTTCAAAAATTCTGGAAAAGGTAGTGGCTGAGCAGCTTATGTCATTTTTGGAAAATTGTAATGGTATGGGGAACCCATATGGGCTGCACGGTGGCGCAGTGGTTTAGCACTGTGGCAGCACAGTTTTACCCTCGGCCGGGGGATCGCGGGGATCATGAGATCGTGGGTTTGATCCCAGCCCCCGACCAACAGTGAGCTGTGTGGAGTTTGCATGTTCTCCCCGTGTTGCGTGGGTTTACTCCGGGATTTCTCCGGTTTCCTCCCGCTTACCAAAAACATGTAGGTTTAGGGCGCTCGCGCACGCAGCGACCAGCAGCCGGTGGCTTGTCACCAGACTGCAAACCAAATCTACCTACGGGTACAAATAAGTACCAAAAAAAAAAAAAAAAAAAACCCATGCTGAGATATTCATCTCAGACTGGAAGGAAAGGAGAGGCAGCAAATTCCTCTGCCGGAACAGCATGGAGGATTAAGCAACTGGGGACAATAGAAATTGTGATGGGAGAATGTATTGTGATGCAAGACCCCAGGCAGCAGGAGTAAGCAGCTGTGGGGACAATAGGAATTGTGATGCGAAAATGTATTATAATGCAAGACCTCAGGCAGCAGGGGGAGTGAGTGTGTAATATAAAGGAGAGACCCTGCAGCATGAGGACAATGCTTTTTCTGAGACAGAGAAATGTGAGAGAGTGAAATAAAGTTTGTCTGCTATGAATGCCTGGCCTGTTTATTACTCTCTCCACACTGGTGACCCTTGATGAATAATGGAACACGAGGCAAACACCCTGGAGACGGCCCGGAACGCGTGTGCCATTTTGGTCAAACTACCAGACTTTTGGCTGCACGACCCAAAGTCTTGGTTCCTCCACACCGAGGCCCAGTTCGCGCTCCGAGGAATAACAGCAGATGACACCAGATATTACTATGTGGTCGCAGCGCTGGACGCTCGCACGACTCAGCAAGCAGCAAGCCGGGGGCTCTTAAAGCCGCGCTGACCCGGCGCTACACGCTCTCGGACTGCGAGAGAGCAGAGAGGCTCCTGATGCGCTCCGAGTTAGGAGATGGGTTGGCGGTCGAACTGATGGAGAAGATGTTGGCGTTGATGGGCACGGACGACGGGCATTTTCTGTTTGCCCACCTTTTCCTCAGGAACCTCCCAACGGTGGCCAGAGCGGTCCTTGCCAATTCACCGTTGCTGGCCGCGTGTAACTACCGTACGCTAGCCCAGGAGGCAGATCAGATCATCATCACCACCAGGGCCCTCACAGTGAACGCAGCGGAGTCAGAACCCAGTGAGTCTCTGACTCCTCGTGCGGGCCCAGTCCTGCAAGGATGTGGGGAAGGCGGACGGCCAAAATCCCTGAGGATGCGTAGCGGCTGTAATAAACTGAAGCTGTGTCAGGGACTTGGCAGTTTGGCTTTAGGTGCGGGAAACAGCCCTAAAGTCATCGGGGAAAGCAATCGGCTAAATTCCTCTTGTGCGCCGTGGCTGGAAAACGCATACAAAGTCCTGTGTGCTGGCTGCACGTCTGCTCCAGGTGTGCGAGCAGCCCTAAAGGTACCGAGGGTGGTGATTGGCCGTTTAACTCGGGCATGTGCAGCGGCGGAGGACACTGTATCAGTCTGTGGAGCCAGTTTGTCCCTGGTGCGTGGCGCGCGCCTGGCACAGTGACCACATAGCTGGCAGTTGCACTGTCCTCGTAACCCCGTGATGCGCGCGCGTGGCTTCTGTGCGCATAAGGTCCGTTGTCGAGAGGTGAGTCAGGGTCAGGGGGCTTGATGGAAATCAGTGCAGTCGGCGTCAATGATTGTCCCCGTTCAGGATGCTTCCTTCGTTCGCTCGTGTTGATCATGGTGCTGGAAAAAGATCAGGCGAGAGTCGCACCATGACGCGTGATGAGGCTTCCCATCCGGGCCATCTTTGGGGTGTTCGCCTGGTGTTCCATTCTTCGTCAAGGGTCACCAGTGTGGAGGAACAAAATAATCCACAGCGCGGCAGAAGGGTGAGACAGTCCATTCATGTCAGGTCACCAGTGTGGAGGAACAAAATAAGTTCAGGTGAGAAATGGCGAGCTGAAGGTTTAAGAGTTTTATTCCTCCATCATCATGAGACACACTGCAGCACCGTGTGCTGTGTGTGCGCTCTCCTGAGTGCACTGTCTGAGGCATGTAAAGTCAGCTCTTTTATACAGACAAGAGAGAATGCATGGCACATTTACATATCGATATCAGTACATATCAGACAATATATGTCAATCGCGTGATTAACTGGCACCAGACTAACTCTGCTTGCTCCGGGGATGTATAACAATAGTCATTTACTACCATTGGTCAATACACATGATTAGCATGACATTGGTTGGCACAAAGATGCATGCATTCAGTCCCATCTGACTGTCTCCTGTGGTTCTTTTGGTCGTGTGTCAATTGTCCTCTGCTTCCTCCAAGCTCGCTGCTGGGTGTGAGGAAAGCTCCAGAAGAAAATCCCAGAGGAATGTCTCCCTGCTGTGTTTAGTGTCACCACAATGGCATCTTTTCTGACGTGCAGCAGTTGTCATTCTATTGCTCTCCATCTGGTGGGTCTTCTTCTTCTTTGTTGAGACCACTGGTTGAGTGATAGGTGCGTTGTAATTCTAGTTCATGGACAGGATCATGAAAATAGATCTGAGCAAAAAGAGGCTTTCCGGCATGGACTCACAGTATGACATCATAAAAGACATGAAGGCAGCCTTGATGTGTATGACATCATAAAGACATGTTGCCTGATGTCTGTCACTGTGTATGACATCATAAAGACATGAAGGCAGGCTTGATGTATATGACATCATAAAGGCATATTTGTCTATGTGCCGTGGGCTTGATGTATATGACATCATAAAGACATTTGTCTACGTGCCGTCATATAGGCATTGTGAGTTCTATGATGCCTGAGTTCATGGTGTATATGACAGACACATTTGTCTGTGTCCTATGATGCCTGAGTTCAAAGACACATGGTCTATATGATATCATATAGACACATTTGTCTACAGTATGTCCTATGATGCTCAGGCAGAGATCATAGGCCGTCTTATGATGTCCTATGAAGCGTGCTTTATATGATGCAAAATTCTTTGTCTTGATATTCTCTAAATTTTGAACAATGATGATGATGGACTGGCGATCTATCCAGGGTGTACCCTGCCTCTTGCCCTAAGACGCTGGGATAGGCTCCAGCCCCCCCCGCGACCCGAAAAGGATTAAGCGGAAGAAGATGGATGGATGGATGATGTAACATTCAATTTACATGTACTTGCCTTGATATAAAGGTAAGTACATGCACAGTACTAAGTAAGTACAGGTTTTTACTTAGCACCTGATCGAGAGAAATGGATGTCATTTTCGGATTCAGCGGTGCAAAATTGTCTTAAATCAGTTGAAAAAACAGACATCTTACCAAAAAATTATTTTTGTAACCCTGTGTTATATAGAGTGATGATATTCCTTGTCTCCAGGGCATGAGTCCCAGCTCATTATTATCATGATCATCATTATCATTATTGCCTTTGTCATGTATTTTGGTTTACTACGGCACCCGTCGTAGTGTCCTGTGCAAAGCATTATGGGTAATGTAGTGTACGTTGAGTGGGTTGTCGTTGGCTGTGTGCTATGAGTGGCTGCTCGCCAATAAACCGTTAACGATACGTCGATGGTCTGAGTTATTATTTGTTATATTGAGTAACGTAACGGGTGAAAGATATAACAAAAAGTGGCGACGAGGCTGCAGTCCGCGATGGAGGAGAGTTTTTTTTGTCGTTTTTTTTTTTTTTCCCCGCCGCTACTCCGTGCTGACAGGGTGATACACCGCGCCACTGTGCTGAGGTGGATGCTGCGGGCTGTTTGCTAAGCGGGGAGGAGCGGAGCAGTGGAAATGGTTAAGGACAAAAAAAAACTCCGTGAGTAACGCCGGAGGGAAGAAGCGACGTTACGGTAAGGAGCTGCGAGGGAAAGAGCGACATTCAACTAGGAGTGTTAAAATGGCAGGAGTCATTGGCTATATCGGGCCCTTTGATGAGAGCGTGGAGCAATGGAGCTCCTATACAGAGCGCTTTGACTATTTCGTCACGGCCAATGGAATAACGGATGAAAAGTTAGTGCCCACTTTTCTGAGTGTGATGGGTCCCAAGACATTTAACCTACTACGTAACCTCCTACAGCCAGTAAAGCCAGGCTCTAAAACCTACAAAGAACTGGTGGACACACTAACCCACCACTTTTCACCCAAGCCTCTAGTGATTGCAGAAAGATACAGGTTTCACAGACGTAACCAAGAAGAGGGTGAGTCTGTTAACATGTTTGTTGCAGCGCTACGCAAGTTAGCCGAACACTGTGAATTTAAAGATGTTTTAAATGACACATTAAGAGACAGGCTTTTGTGTGGGCTACGAAATGAAGCAGCACAGAAGAAGTTACTCACAGAAAGTGATTTGACGCTTGAAAGAGCCATTAACATTAGTGTGATGATGGAGATGGCTTCCAAAGAAGCACACCAACTGCATGCCACAGGCAGAGTACATAAGCTCAACAGTGGTAAAACCAATGCAACAGGGCCATGTTTCCGCTGTGGCAAGGTGGGACACCTTCCTAATGACTGTTGGTACAAAGAGATGGACTGTAACAACTGTGGAAAAAAAGGCCACGTGGAGCGGGCATGTAGAAGCAAAAGGAGCAAAGACAAAGGCCCAAAGACAAGGAATAAAAGTGACATGGTAAAATACAAAAAGAAAAGAAATGTTCACACAGTTAAACATGGCGAGGACAGAGTGAGCGACTCCTCAGAGGAAGAGGTGTCAACTGCAATAAATACTGTCCGGATTATGAATGTGAATGAAGGCTCAGAAGGCTTTTGGACTAAACCAAAAGTGGAGGGACATTTTATTAAAATGCAGATAGACACCGGATCAAAGGCATCACTTGTGTCACATGGCATTTACAAGAAGTTTCTGAAACATCTTCCACTCCGACCTTCAGACACCGTCTTCAGGGCGTATACTGGACACCGAGTGCCCATGAAAGGGATGACAGAGGTAACTGTTCAGTACAATGGCCAAACTGCTGAGCTTCCAGTTTATGTTACCAAGAACAACTGTCCAGCTATAATGGGGCGTGTGTGGCTAAAGAAAATCCAACTTGACTGGCAAGAAGTAAGGAAGCTGTCACACAGTTCCACTCAGCTGCAGGCCATACTGGAAAAGCACAAAAAGGTTTTTCGTGATGAACTAGGCAGTATGAAAAAAATTATAGTGAAGCTGCATGTCAAACCTGACAGTAAACCAGTGTTCATGAAAGCCAGACCAGTGCCGTACGCCATCAGACCAAAGGTGGAGGCTGACTTAGATGCTCTGGTCAAGAATGGAGTTCTGGAGCCTGTGACAACCAGTGAGTGGGCCACGCCCATAGTTCCAGTACCCAAAACGGACGGAGGAATCCGAACCTGTGGAGACTTTAAGGTAACAGTAAACCCTGTACTAACAGCAGAGCAGTATCCCCTTCCACTGATTGATGACTTATTTGCGGGGCTGAGTGGGGGACAAAAGTTCAGCAAAATAGATCTCAACCAAGCTTATTTACAAATGCATGTAGACGAGCAGTCACGTGAAATGCTGACTATCAACACCCATAAAGGACTCTTCAGATACCGCCGACTGCCTTTTGGCATCACATCTGCTCCAGCACTTTTTCAGCGAGCTATGGATCAAATCCTGAGTGGATTACCAGGAGTGCAGTGCTACCTGGATGATATCCTGTGTACAGGAGCAGATGATGAAGAGCATCTGCGCAACTTGGATGCAACTGTCAAGAGACTGGAGGAGTATGGATTGAGAATCCGCAAGGATAAATGCGAGTTTTTCCAGTCATCCGTGGAATACTTAGGTCATGTGATCGATGCTAAGGGACTACACACTGCACCATCGAAAATCACAGCCATTGTGGATGCACCTCCACTCCAAAATGTCAGTCAGCTGAAGTCTTTCTTAGGACTGCTGAACTATTATGGACATTTTATACCAAATTTGGCATCACTATTAAAACCACTGCATAACCTGCTGCGCAAAGAGGAAGCATGGAGGTGGACAGCAAGCTGTCAGGAAGCTTTTCAGAAGGCAAAGGATGCGCTGACTGCATCAGAGGTTCTGACCCACTTCAACCCATCACTTCCGATCCAGCTTGCCTGCGACGCCTCTCCTTATGGCGTAGGGGCGGTGATTTCCCACGTAATGCCAGACGGTGAGGAAAAGCCAGTCGCTTTTGCGTCAAGGACATTAAACAAGGCAGAAGCTAACTATGCTCAACTAGAAAGAGAGGCTCTGAGCATTGTGTTTGGTGTCAGAAAATTCCACCAGTACTTGTATGGACGGAAGTTTACACTTTTTACTGACCACCGACCTCTCACAACCATCCTTGGACCATACACAGGAATACCATCTCTTGCAGCGTCCCGACTGCAGAGGTGGGCGTTGCTGTTGTCAGGACACTCCTATGACATCAGGTATCGAAAGTCAGACTGTCATGGTAATGCAGATGGGTTATCCAGATTACCACTTCCTGTCATGAAGCCAGAGTCAAGCACTGTGGACATCTTCTACTTCACAGAGGTAGAAAACGCACCTGTTTCAGCTGTGCAGGTGAAAAAGGGGACTAGAAATGACCCTGTGTTGTCTGCAGTCATGGACTTGGTCATTAAAGGACAACCTGCGGGTGATGACGCAACCTTGAAGCCCTTCCTTGGGAAGTGGACAGAATTGTCTGTTCAGTCGGGTTGTTTGCTGTGGGGGAGGAGAGTGATTATTCCCCTGTCATGTCGAACAAAAGTGTTACAACAACTTCACGCAGGACATAGTGGAATCGTGAGAATGAAAGAAATAGCGAGAAGCTATTTTTGGTGGCCAAACATTGACAAGCAGATTGAAGAAATAGCCAAAAGTTGTTCATCGTGTCACAAGGTACGGAACAACCCACCATTGGCTCCTCTCCATCCCTGGGTGTTCCCACAGGAGCCATGGCATCGTGTGCACATTGACTTTGCAGGTCCGTTTGAGGACAGAATGTTTCTCGTTGCTGTGGATGCACATAGTAAATGGCCTGAAGTGGCTATTATGAGGTCAACCACCACAGAGAAGACCACAGAGGCATTAGGAGAAATGTTTAGTCGTTTTGGGTCTCCTATACAACTAGTTTCTGACAATGGACCTCAGTTAGTTTCACAAGAAATGGATGCTTTTCTACAAGCTAATGGAGTGCAGCACATTAAATCAGCTCCATACCATCCTGCGATGAACGGCCTTGCAGAAAGGTTTGTGCAGACAATGAAACATGCATTGAAAGCATCACAAGGTCAAGGAACACTGCATCAGAGGCTGCACAAGTTCCTGCTAAACTACCGCAACACTCCACATGCAATCACAAAGACAACCCCTGCTAGTCTGATGTTCAAGAGAGATCTGTGCACTACCTTTGACCTTTTGAAACCCTCAGGATTAAAGGACACTGTGCAAAAGCAACAAGAGAAACAAATTATGCACAGAGGACATCGGGCAAAGGACAGAGCGTTCACGTCTGGAGAATCTGTGCTGGCCAGGAACTACAGAGGTGAACCTAAGTGGGTTCCTGCAACTGTTATCGCACAAACCGGACCAGTCTCATATACAGTTCAAACCACTGACAGTGTTTGGAAAAGGCACGTGGATCAACTCCTGCAGACACCACCAGCGCCTGCAGAACCGTCTCTTGGATATTCTAACGATCCACCTACACCAGTACAGAACTCAACCACTTCAGAGACCGGAGTTCCAGCTGGAGATGTGACATCTTCTTCTGCATCAGCACCAGAAGCAACCTCCACATTAGAAAGAACACAGACTCATGTTCCTGCAGAGCGCCGATACCCCACCAGGGAGCGACGACCTCCTGTCCGTCTGAGTTATTAGACTAGATAGCAACTGACCCACATTTATGGGGCAGAATAATCCCCAGGGGTACAGTTATGGGATGAGGTAGTCTACCCTCACTCCTAAGGTAGCATAATAATTAAAGGAAAAAAAAAAGAGACAAACAAAGACACAAGAATTGCAGCAGACACTTGATATCTCCTATAGGACATCTATTGTAAGAGGGGAGGAGATGTCATGTATTTTGGTTTACTACGGCACCCATCGTAGTGTCCTGTGCAAAGCATTATGGGTAATGTACGTTGAGTGGGTTGTCGTTGGCTGTGTGCTATGAGTGGCTGCTCGCCAACAAACCGTTAACGATACGTCGATGGTCCGAGTTATTATTTGTTATATTGAGTAACGTAACGGGTGAAAGATATAACAGCCTTGGTCTTGTCTACCCTCTGGTTCCCTGTGTGAGATTATCTGTGCAGCCCCAGCCATGCCGTTTTCTGTAACCATGCCTTGCCGTCTGTGTTTGCCCCTGCTTATTACTTCTTCTCCTCCTTGTTACTGTTCTGTGTTATGATGCTTACCTGTGTCTATGTGTATGTCTTTTAGTGAGTCCTGCACTCTGTATGATGTCATGTAGACGTCCTTCTGAGATCATAGGAACAGCAGCCTTACGGTTTATCTGACGTCATATAGAGCTCGGTTTGTGTGACGTCATATAGACATCAAGTAAACTGTCCTATGAACACCGACATCATAGGAACAGCATAGGACATCAGGCAGACATCATAGGCCGTCCTATGATGTTCTATGATTGTGACAGATTTCCTGAATGTATAGAGTTAAGACTGATGATGAATCCCGCATACAGAAGGGCTGGCCGGCTGGCACAGGCTATTGATGCCACCGAGGACACAGTCCAAGGACGGATAATTTTTTCACACATAAGGAGTTGTTCAGAACTTATAAGAACTCCTCAAACAAAGATATAGAGTGATGATAATCAAGTCATTGGCGGTGTAAGCTGGTTGCCAACCGCCAATCAAATCTAAAAGAAGAAGAATCTTGGGCAAAACGTCACAAAGCTATGAGAAAGACGTCGCAAAGCTATAAAGCTATGAGGATTACGTCAGAAAGCTATGAGGAAGAGGTCACAAAGCTATGAGGAAATCGTCGCAAAGCTATGAGGAAAACGTCACAAAGCTATGAGTATGCAGGCACCTGCCCCAGGGTGCCACCAGGGCCCCAGAGAGGACACGACGCTGCTGCGCAAGGACACACCGGGGTAGGCCCACACCACTGGTGCACACCCGACCCCGGCCCAGGGGGGAAACGCCCCTCCCCAGCACCAGGGGCCCAGGGCCAGACCCAGCTTCTCCTGGGAGGTGAGGCCTGCCGGCCAGGGGCCACAGCCCACCCTGCAGTCCCCCCCCCCCCCAAACCAACCCCCATGGGCCAGACACTTGGCCACCCCGGAATAGGCCCCCCGGACACCGGCCCCTCATGGTCGGGGCACAGCCAGCCACCAGAGGCACCAAGGAGAGCGAGCCACTGCCCACCACCCCTCAGGTTATAAAATTAATAAGCGGGGACCAGAGAGAATTGAATTCAGCCACTTGATTATTTGAGGAGGCAGGCATTCTCTCCAGGCTAATATAATCTAATAGTTATTAGAGTCATACATAAATTATTTCTTGATTTCCAATTCATGAGGATAGTTTTCTTTGTGATGCATAAGGTGGTGAGAACCATGTGCGGCATCCTTGCCTCTATATTTAATTCACTTAAATCACCTAATATGCAAAGTGTGGATGAGGATGTGACACGTGATACCCAAGACATGCCGACAGTTCCTCACATGTCTTCTGCCAGAACTTTTGAACCGGTGCACAGGACCGCATAGCATGCATATAGCTATCCGGGATGTTGCTGGTGCAGTAGATGCAGATATTTGTGTGACTTAGGCCCATTTTGAACATCCTTTGTCCTGTGTAATGAATTCTATGTAGAACTTTATACTGTATGGGTAGTAAGTTAAGAGTTTTTAGTCATCTTAAAAGTGTTTAAACATATTTGTGTCCAGAAGCTTTCATCCTTATTGATCTATAGGTCTGTCTCCCATTTTGATATTGGAAGAGATAGTGACTCATCCAGTTTTGATAATAGTCCGTATATTTTCAAAATCAATTTGGGGAACAAAGATTTAGAAACTCTGCCACCTTTACTGGTACTTCTAAATCTGTCTGATTAAGACTGAAACTTACTTTTATTATGGATTTAAGCTGTTGGTACTCAAGAAACTTTTTATTGCTGATATCATACTGTGACACTAATTCCTGAAATTGGATAAAATTCCCACCTTAAAAAAACCTGATTTTATTAAGTTAAAAAAGTTCAATTTTATTAAGTTAAAAAAAAATAATTTATGAAGTTAAAAATAAATCTTGATTTTTTTTAATTAAAAAAAGTTCAATTTTAATTATGTAAAAAAACGTGATTTTATTAAGTTCAAAAAACTTTATTTTTTAAGTTAAAAAAATTAGTTTTATTTATTAATTTAAAAAAGTTTGAATTTTGTTAAGTTGAAATAATTGAATTTTATTTATTAAGTTAAAAAACTTGATTTTTGTAAGTTTCAAAAAACATGATTTAAGTTAAAAAAAAAACACTTTATTTTATTGAGTTAAAAATGTTTGATTTTATTAAGTTCAACAAATTGATATTTATTAAGTTAAAAATAAAACTTTATTTTAATAAGTTAAAAAGTTAAATTTTATTAAGTTCAACAAATTGATTTTATTAAGTTAAAAATAAAACTTGATTTTTTAAGTTTAAAAAAACTTGATTTTAATCAATTAAAAAAATGATTTTTTTAAGTTAAAAAATTTTGAATTTATTAATTTAAAAAAGCTTGAATTTTGTTAAGTTAAAATAATTGAATTTTATTTATTAAGTTAAAAAAACTTGATTTTATGAAGTTAAAAAACTATTAAGTTAAAAAGTTCAATTTTATTAAGTTCAACAAATTGATTTTATTAAGTCAAAAATAAAACTTGCTTTTAAACTTGATTTTTGAAAGTTAAAAAAGCTTGATTTTATGATGATAAAACTTGATGTTAATTTAAAAAAGTTCAGCTTTATTAAGTTCAACTAATTGATTTTATTATGTTAAAAATACTTGATTTTATTAAGTTAAAAAACTTGATTTTTGTAAGTTTAAAAAATATGATTTTATTAAGTAAATAAAACTTTATTTTACTGAGTTAACCCCTTGCACTCTGGTCAATTTCCCTAAAAATGCCTAAAAAATAACGTACCCAAAGTAAATCAAAAGCTGTTCTTCAACCCTTTGCAGCATCTTCATGGGGTTGGTCTCATTTAAAAGAAAACACTTTGAATTTTTTGGCAAAACAGTCATAATCTCTCTAAGTGCTCCTGCCACTGAGTAACAGTCATCTAAACATACTGAACTTGAAGAAAATAAATTTCGCCTGGGTGTTTTTTTGGATACAAATGCTTGCAAATAACACACAGCTGTCAGATCCGGGCTGGAAAATGCAACAGAAATGTAGAACCAAGTGTTATCCAGCTGAGGCCAAAATTTTGTAACAATACCACAAAAAATGAATATTTTACACAGCTTTTTTGTCAGGTAGTTCCCAGGCGTTTTTGAACTGTGCCAAATTGTGCCAAATGGCACAGTTTGGAAAAACGTCTGTAACTTTTGAATGATTCAATATAGAAGCTTGATCTTGGGCTCTAATGAAAGGTGACACTCAGGGCTGTGTGTGTGTGTGTGGGGGGGGGGTTGTTTATTCATTCATGAATGAATGAATGAACAAACAAGCCCCCACACACAAAGAAGCATGCCACGTAAAAAATGTGTCTTTTTTTACAAGAAAAAATAACCTACAGTGCACTAAAAATTATACTAAAATATCTGTAATGTAGAGGATAACAACTTCCCCCCCTCGCTACAGAGGACGGACATCGTCCATCGCCACATGACGGACCGTGCGCCGCAGTCTACTACGCACAGTTGTACTAAAATATCTGCAATATATCTGCAATCCGCTACAGAAGAGTAGCGGGGGGGGGGGCGTTCACGGTCCGGACGCGGTGCACGGACCGGTCCGTCATGTGGCGATGACGCACAGTTGTAATTTACCGATCGGTCAAAAGTCATTTTGATTACACTTTTCAGGGATAAAGAATAATTTAGCTTATAACACTTACCTGTCCACAACAGCAGTGCCGCTGGCGAACTTCTCTTCCTCATTGTCAGACAAACATGACGCTGGTCCGCTTGTTACGACTCGTGGTTCTGGTCACGCGACCCGGTCAAACCATGATTCCATTGTTGCGGTTTTGCGCTTCCATGATTGCGGTTTTGGCGAACGATTTTTCAAAACAAATAAGAACAGTAGTAAGAAAAAAAGACTGGCAAACGCGTGTGTGTCGCCCAGTGGCTTACACAAAACAGATTTGACGCACGCTTTCAATTGTCGAACTTCTCTGCTTCAATTGGCTCGCTGTATTCGCAGTCGTTGGTAGGTGGGTCCTTCTTGCTAGATTTTCAGTCATTGGTTCTTCAAGGTTTCAGAAACCCAATTCAAGGCTCTTATTAGTCGAATGAGAGGTCAATCAAATCTAAACCAATCAAAGCACTCCTTTGGCTTTCTGTTCGCGGCTGTGTCTGTAGTGGAAGAATGGAAATGCAGCTTTTTTTTTTCAGTGTGCTCTGAGATGCACAGTGTGCGTCCTAGTGCGCACGAGGGTGCGCTAGGATGCAGAGATGTGACCGCCCGCGGTATCCCGGAGTGCAAGAGGTTAAAAAAGTTCAATTTTATTAAAGTTCAACAAATTGATTTTATTAAGTTAAAAAACTTGATTTTTGTAAGTTTAAAAAACTTGAGTTTATTAAATTAAAAAATGATTTTTTAAGTTAAAATTTTTTTAATATTATTTATTAATTTAAAAAAGCTTGAATTTTGTTAAGTTAACCCCTTGCACTCTGATCAATTTCCCTAAAAATGCCAAAAAATAACATGCCCAAAGTAAATCAAAAGCTGTTCTTCAACCCTTTGCAGCATCTTCATGGGGTTGGTCTCATTTAAAAGAAAACACTTTGAATTTTTTTGGCAAAACAGTCATAATCTCTCTAAGTGCTCCTGCCACTGAGTAACAGTCATCTAAACATACTGAACTTGAAGAAAATAAATTTCGCCTGGGTGTTTTTTTGGATACAAATGCTTGCAAATAACACACAGCTGTCAGATCCGGGCTGGAAAATGCAACAGAAATGTAGAACCAAGTGTTATCCAGCTGAGGCCAAAATTTTGTAACAATACCACAAAAAATGAATATATTACACAGCTTTGTTCTCAGGTAGTTCCCAGGTGTTTTTGAACTGTGCCAAATTGTGCCAAATGGCACAGTTTGGAAAAACGTCTGTAACTTTTGAATGATTCAATATAGAAGCTTCATCTAGGGCTCTAATGAAAGGTGACACTCAGGGCTGTGTGTGTGTGTGTGGGGGGGGGGTTGTTTATTCATTCATTCATGAATGAATGAACAAACAAGCCCCCACACACAAAGAAGCATGCCACGTAAAAAATGTGTGGCTTTTTTTTACAAGAAAAAATAACCTACAGTGCACTAAAAATTACTGTAAAATATTTGTAATGTAGAAGATAACAACTCCCACCCCCCCTCCCCGCTACAGAGGACGGACATCGGCCATCGCTACATGACAGAACAGTCATGTGGCGATGTGGCGACCGCGGCGCACAGTCCCCGCGGTCCCCGCGGTCCCCCCCCCCCGCTACAGAAGAGTAGTGGGGGGGGGGGGCGGTCATGGTCCGGACGCGGCGCACGAACCGTGTACCGCGGCGCACGGACTTCGGACTTCGTGCGCCGCACAGTTGTAATTTACCGATCGGTCAGAAGTCATTTTTGATTACAATTTTCAAGGATAAAGAATAATCTAGCTTATAACACTTACCTGTTCACAACAGCATGTGGACGGTCTATGATGACCATGGAAGAGAATCCTAAACGTCTACTCTGCTGGGACAGCACCGCCTGTGGCTGAACAGGCCGATGCGCGAATGGCAGTCCCTGTCACACAGGTCGCACTTGTGGGTGGTCTCCGTGCTGCTGGGTCTGTGGCGGTTCTTCCTGCGGGTCCTTTTTTCATCTGCTGCAGCAGTCAGTCTCTCTTCACCCAGCCTTACACAAAACAGCTTTCGAACTTCTGTGCTTCAATTGGCTTGCTGCATTCGCAGCCGTTGATAGGGGGGTCCTTCTTGCTAGGTTTTCAGTCATTGGTTCTTCAAGGTTTCAGAAACCCAATTCAAGGCTCTTATTAGTCGAATGAGAGGTCAATCACATCTAAACTAATCAAAGCACTCCTTTGGCTTTCTGTTCGCGGCTGTGTCTGTAGTGGAAGAACGGAATTGCAGCTTTTTTTTTCAGTGCCTCCTAGGACGCAGCGCCCTCGTGCGCACTCGTGCGCCCTCGTGCGCTCTAGGACACAGAGACGTGCCCGCCCGCGGTACACAGAAGTGCAACAGGTTAAAATAATTGAATTTTATTTAATAAGTTAAAAAAAATTGATTTTTGTAATTTAAAAAAGCTTGATTTTATAAATTAAAAAAAAACTATTTTAAGTTAAAAAAGTTCAATTTTATTAAGTTCAACAAATTGATTTTATTGAGTTAAAACTTAATTTTATTAAGTTAAAAAAATTTGATTTTTGAAAGTTAAAAAAATTCCAATTTGACATGATGGTTGGACCCAGGGGACAGAAGACAGACTCGAGAAGTACAATCAACCTTTTATTTCACCCAAGTAGTGATGTGTGAGTGCATGTAAGTACAATTGTGTGCTGTGCTGAATGCGTGCTGGAACTGAGCAGGTCTCGCTGCTGCCCGGCAACCCTAGGGAGACAAAGCAGAAGGATTGATACTGCACCGCAGCGGGGGATGTAATAGTGACTGCTGCTTACTTGCAGGTGGCGATGCTGAGCCTCTGCTTGCTCTGTGAGCGACTGCCAGGAGGGGAGTGTGCTGCTCGGTGTCGTGAGGCGGAGGGACGACTCCGGTGCCAGGGAGGAGCTGAGCCGCTGCCGGGAAGGGTTTATCCGCCACCTGGAGGATCCACCTGTGCACAGGGGAGAACAGCTTGGCAGGGTAAGAGCGAAGGTTGCTTACGTGACATGGCATGAAGAGCTTGGTCAGGCGTAGCGTCAGACTGTGGCTGCGAACGCGGGACGAGTCTCTGTGATGCTGACAGACGGCTCCGTGCTGAGTTGCTGGCAGGTCTGGCTCTTATAGTCCGCATGGGATTAATGACAGGTGTGCACGCAGCCGGGACTGATGAAGGCCCCGCGGCTGCCATGACAGTACTTCCCCCTCTAGAGGTGCCTCCAGGCACCTGTCCTATCCTACCTGGATGTGCCCGATGGAAGTCGTGGATGAGCTTCTTATCAAGAATCAGCGCTGGGCGAATCCAGGACCTGTGTTCGGGGCCGAATCCTTCCCAGTCCACCAGATATTGTAAGCCCCGACCCTGCCGGCGGACGTCCAAGATGGCAGTAACCCCCCACGCCGGGTGGCCATCGATCATCCTTGGAGGGGGGGATGCCGCAGGGGGTGGGCAGAGGGGATCTGTAGCGAAGGGCTTCACCTGGGAGACATGAAAGGTAGGACAGATGCACATGGAAGGGGGGAGAGCTAGGCGCACAGACACAGGGTTAATTATGCAGACAATGGGGAAAGGTCCAATGAAACGCTTAGTCAGTTTGTGTTTCTCAGCCGGTATATTAATGTTACGAGTGGAGAGCCAAACCTGCTGGCCCACCTTGTACTCGGGTGCTGCTCTCCTGTGGTGGTTGGCCATCCTAATGTTGCGCTCCGTGGTCCTGAGGAGGGCCCTGCGGGTGATGGTCCAGAGCCGGCGGCAGCGCCTGACATAGGCTTGGACAGAAGGCACTGCCACCTCCTTCTCCTCCTCAGGGAACAGCGGTGGGTCGTACCCCAACGATGCCCTGAAGGGGGACATCCCAGTTGCCGAGGACACCGTGGAATTGTGGGCGTATTCGATCCAAGGCAAGAAGCTGCTCCAAGAAGAGGAACTGGATGAAATGACGCAGTGAAGGGCGGCCTCCAGCTCCTGATTCACCCGTTCGCACTGTCCATTACTTTGGGGATGGTAACCCGATGACAGGCTCGCCGTCGACCCCAACGCCTGGCAGAACGTCCTCCAAACCTGGGACACAAACTGGGGGCCCCGATCCGAGATGACGTCCATGGGGATTCCGTGGAGGCAGACCACATGCTGCACCAGCAGGTCCGCCATTTCCCGCGCCGTCAGCAACCCCCAAAGGGGAACGAAGTGGGCCGCCTTGGAGAAGCGATCGATGATGGTCAGGATCGTGGTGGACTGGTTGGATGGAGGAAGGCCTGTCACGAAGTCCAAGGTGACGTGTGACCACGGGCGGGTAGGAACCGCAAGGGATGGAGCAGTCCGGCCGGAGGAGAAGAGGAAGACTTCCCAGTGGCGCACTGAGCGCAGGCCCGGATGTAGTTGTTCACGTCCCTCCTCAGCCCTGGCCACCAGAACGCCCTTTGGAGAAGTGTGACGGTGTGAGAAATCCCGGGATGGCATGCCAATTTCAAGGCATGGGCCCACTGGATGACTTCGCCCCGGACTGGCGTGGGAACAAACAATCGCCCCGGAGGGCCACCTCCCAGATCAGGCTCTGCCTCCTGTGCCTTCATCACGTTATCCTGGATCTCCCACACGAGGACGCCCACAATGCAGGACGGAGGGAGGATGGTCTCCACCGGATCCTCAGATGTCTTCGCCGAGAACTGCCTGGAGACGGCGTCTGGCTTCAGATTCTTGCTCCCGGGACGGTAAGTGATAGTGAAATTGAAATGACCAAAGAAGAGGGACCAGCGGGCCTGACGAGAATTCAATCGCTTTGCCGTCCTCAGATATTCCAGGTTTTTATGGTTGGTCCATACGACAAACGGCTGAGCAGCACCCTCCAACCAATGCTGCCACTCCTCCAAGGCGGGCTTAACTGCCAGCAATTCCCTGTCACCGATACTGTAGTTCCTCTCAGTGGGCTGCAGGCGGTGAGAGAAGAAGGTGCAGGGCCGAATCACACTGTCGACCGGAGAGCGTTGGGAGAGCACTGCCCCCACCCCGGAGTCCGAAGCGTCCACCTCCACCAGGCACTGGAGACTTGGATCCACCTGCGTCAGGACACGGGACGAAGCAAACTCCTCCTTGAGTCTCTTGAATGCCGCAGCAGCCTCCTCGGTCCAGCAGAAGGGGATCTTGGGGGACGCGAGACTGGTCAGTGGGCGAGCAATTATCCCAAACTTGGGCACAAAGCGACGATTAAAGTTAGCAAACCCCAGAAATCCCTGCAGTTGCTTCCTGGACGAGGGGGTGGGCCAGTCCACCACCGCCTTGACCTTGGCTGGGTTGGGGATCACCTGATTGTGCGAGACCACAAACCCCAAAAAGGACGTCTCCCTGACGTGGAACTCGCACTTCTCGGCCTTGACATACAGCTGATTCTCCAGGAGCCGCTGAAGGACCCGCCTCACGTGTACCTGATGTTCCTCCAGGGACCGGGAGAAGATGAGAATGTCATCAAGGTACACGAAAACGAAGGCACCCAGGAAGTCCCGGAGGACGTCGTTGATGAGACGCTGGAAGACGGCCGGAGCGTTGGTCAACCCAAACAGCATCACCAGATATTCAAAATGGCCGCTTGGGGTCCGGAAGCCCGTCTTCCATTCATCGCCCTCCTTGATCCGTACAAAGTGGTACACGTTCCGGAGATCCAACTTGGTGAACCAAGAGGCCCCCTGGAGAGAGTCGAAGGCCGAGTTCATGAGGGGCAGCGTGTACTTGTCTTTTATCGTGATATCATTGAGACCATTAGGTTCATGGACCATTAGATCATTGAGGTGGTATGGGCATCTGATTAGGATGCCTCCTGGACGCCTCCCACTTGAGGTGTTTCAGGCACGTCCCACTGGGAGGAGACCCCGGGGCAGACCCAGGACTCGGTGGAGAGACTATGTCTCCCAGCTGGTCTGGGAACGCCTTGGTATCCCCTCTGAAGAGCTGGAGGAGGTGGCTGGGGAGAGGGAAGTGTGGGCTTCTCTGCTTGAACTGCTGCCTCCGCAACCCGGACCTCCGGAAAAGCGGTAGAAGATGGATGGATGGATGGATGGATCATTGAGACCCCTGAAGTCAATGCATGGGCGCAGGGAGCCACCCTTTTTGCCCACAAAGAAAAATCCCGCCCCCACCGCTGACGAAGACAGGCGGATGATCCCAGAGCTGAGCGATTCTTTGATATAGGTGTCCATCGCCTCCCGTTCCGGAGCAGACAGGCTGTATAAACGGCTCGACGGAAGCGGGGCACCAGCCCGGAGATTGATGGCGCAGCCATAGGGGTGGTGGGGGGGAAGGGACAGCGCCCGTGACTTACTGAAGGCAGCCCCCAAATTGTGATATACCTCCGGTACCTTGGACAGGTCGGGGGGGGGGGCGACACCGGTGGGGTCACAGACACCGACAGGGCACATGCCGCCAGCTGCAGACATGTGCTGAGGCAAAAAGGGCTCCATGAAGTGATGCTCCCAGACTGCCAATCAAAACGTGGGGTTATGCAGCCGCAACCAGGGGTAGCCCAAGATGACTGGAGAGGTGGAGGAGGGCAGCACCAGGAAGCCTAGAGCCTCCCGATGGTTTCCTGAGACAATTACTGACACAGGGTCTGTCTGTTGCGAAACGGCCATTAGAGGGGCTTTTGACAGGGTGATCAAGTTGACAGGGGGCCGGAGGGTTTGACACGGGAGGCCCACTGGGTTGCCAGGTCTCCTGAAATGAAACTCTGCTCAGCCCCTGAATCAATGAGTGCATGAGTGGAGTGTTCAATGTGTCTGGAAATGAGCCGAATGGGAACGAGGCAGCAGGTGAGGGGCTTTTGACTGGGCTGTGTCCGTGAGTCCCCCTACTGTGACCCACGGACCTCCTCTTTTACCCGATTCGTACATTCAGCCACTTCATGGGAAGCACTACCACAGTAAAAGCACAACCCCAAGTCTCTACGGCGCTGACTGTCAGCGGCCGAAATCCCAGAGCGCCCGATTATCATATCCTCCTGCCCCGGAAGTTCCTCCAGAGGGGGCAGGGCTAACTGGGGTGGCCGAGAGGAGCGGAGGCGTTGCACGCTCGAGCGGCTAGAGGCTCTTCGCTTGGCGGCACACTCCTTCAACCTGTTATCCAAACTGATGGTAAGGGAGATTAGCTCGTTTAGGCGGTCAGGCTTCTCCCAGGTAGCTAATTCATCCCTCAGTTCAGGGCTTAGGCTACGTATAAATATACTACATAACGAAGCGTCTTCCCACCCGACCTCCGCTGACGCAACCCGGAAGTCGACAGAATAATCGGCAGCAGCCCTGCTGCCCTGTCGAAGGTTTAATAACCGGGTAGTGAGCACAGAGTCCCGATCGGTGTGTTCAAACACTTCTGTTAAATCCGCTAGGAATTGCCGGTAAGTCAAATTGGCGTAGCTGGGCTTAGCCATTACCGCATAGGCCCAAGCTAACACTCTACCCTCTAGCAGGTTAGCTACATAACCTATCTTGCTATGGTCGGTGGGAAAGTCCCCCGGAACCCGATGGAAAACTGTCTCACATTGCAACAGAAAACCCCGAGCCTCCCCGAGCTTCCCACCGAAGCGAGCGGGTGTAGGTACGGGAATGAGACGGGTTGGGGGAGCCTGGCTAACCTGGCTAGGCGGGGAGCTAGCGGGGCCCGGCGGCGCCCCGGTGGCCGGAGGAAACGCCTGCTGTCCTTCCAGGCGATCCAACCGGCTGTTAATCTGAGTTAATTGGGTGAGGATGATGTTCTGCTGATAAGTTAACTGCTCTACTCAAGCATCCAAGATGTTAAGATGGCACACTGGGTCACTTTGACAGAGCCGTACTGACATGATGGTTGGACCCAGGGGACAGAAGACAGACTCGAGAAGTACAATCAACCTTTTATTTCACCCAAGTGTGATGAGTGAGTGCATGTAAGTACAATTGTGTGCTGTGCTGAATGCGTGCTGGAGCTGAGCAGGTCTCGCTGCTGCCTGGCAACCCTAGGGAGACAAAGCAGAAGGATTAATACTGCACCGCAGTGGGGGATGTAATAGTGACTGCTGCTTACTTGCAGGTGGCGATGCTGAGCCTCTGCTTGCTCTGCGAGCGACTGCCAGGAGGGGAGTGTGCTGCTCGGCGTCGTGAGGTGGAGGGATGACTCCGGTGCCGGGGAGGAGCTGAGCCGCCGCCGGGAAGGGTTGATCCGTCGCCTGGAGGATCCACCTGTGCACAGAGGAGAACAGCTTGGCAAAGTAAGAGCGAAGGTTGCTTACGTGGTGTGGCGTGAAAAGCTTGGTCAGGCGTAGCGTCAGACTGTGGCTGCGAACGCGGGACGAGTCTCTGTGATGCTGACAGACGGCTCCATGCTGAGTTGCTGGCAGGTCTGGCTCTTATAGTCGGCAGGAGATTGATGATAGGTGTGCATGCAGCTGGGACTGATGAAGGCCCCGCGGCCACCATGACACAATTTTATTAAATTAAAAAAACCTGATTTTATTAAGTTAAAAAAGTTCAATTTTATTAAGTTCAACAAATTGATTTTATTAAGTGAAAAATAAAACTTGATTTTATTAAGTTAAAAAATGTAATTTTTGTAAGTTAAAAAAACTTGATTTTATTAATTTAAAAAAGCTTGAATTTTGTTAAGTTAAAATAATTGAATTTTATTTATTAAGTTTAAAGCAAACTTGATTTTTGTCATTTAAAAAAAGCTTGATTTTATAAATTTAAAAAAACTAAGTTAAAAAGGTTCAATTTTATTAAGTTCAACAAATTGATTTTATTAAGTCAAAAATATAACTTGATTTTATTAAGTTAAAAAAGTGTAATTTTTGAAAGTTAAAAAACTTGATTTTATTAACTTTAAAAAGTTCAATTTTATTAAGTTAAAAAATAATTAAGTTAAAAATAAATCTTGATTTTATTAAGTTAAAAAAGTTCAATTTTACTTACGTTAAAAAACTTGATTTTATTAAGTTCAAAAAAACTGTCTTGTTTTTAAGTTAAAAAAATTAGATTTTTATTTATTAATTAAAAAAGTTTGAATTTTGTTAAGTTAAAATAATTGAATTTTATTTATTAAGTTAAAAAAACTTGATTTTGTAATTAAAAAAACACCCTATGCGTCAAAAACGCGACGGCGCTACGTGGCCGGTACCACTGGGCGAGGTCGCCCGGTGGATACATCGCAAATTAGCGGGGGTGAACCGGTTTGTAAACTTATGTTCTCCAGCCTTAACCCTGTTGGTCCAGACAGGAGCGCGCGCACGTCTGTGTCTTCGCCCTGCTCCGCTGCCATGGCCGCGTAATCTATCCCCACGTGCATCGGAGCCGCGTGCGCGTCCGCGCTGTTACTGCGCTCCGCGTCTGCGGCGTTACAGCCCCCATCCGCGCGGACAGGCGCTGTTACCGCTCGCGAGAGGCAGTCTGCCACCACATTAAATTTACCGGCTACGTGCTGTATATCGGTGGTGAATTCTGAAATTGCGGCCAGCTGCCTCTGCTGTCGGCCTGACCACGGTTCTGAGATTTTGGACATTGCAAAGGTGAACGGTTTGTGGTCGACAAACGCGGTGAAACGCCGCTCTTCCAACCAGAACTGAAAATGGCGAATGGCCAGGTGGAGCGCTAGCAGTTTCCTGTCAAAGGCGCTATATTTTCGCTCCGCATCGTGTAGGGATCTGCTGAAAAAAGCGAGTGGCTGCCAAGCCCCGGCGACTTGCTGTTCCACCACGGCTCCTATGGCCACATCTGACGCGTCTGTGGTTAGCGCTATTTGGGCTGCTGGGTCTGGGTGAGCCAGCAGTGCTGCATCTGCTACTGCTTTCTTAACCTCAGTGAATGCGCGCTCCCGCTCTGGGGACCACTCAATCGCATTGGAGGGCTTCTGTTTTTTTAGCGCGGCGTACAACGGTTGCATGAGCTGCGCCGTGTGAGGTATGAAACGGTTGTAAAAATTTACCATACCTAAAAATTCTTGCAACGCTTTTACCGTTTGCGGCTGGGGAAACTCAGCCACTGCGCGTAGTTTGGAGGGCAGCGGGACTGTGCCCTCTGGGGAGACGCGGTGCCCTAAAAAATCGATCTGCGCTGCGCCAAAATGGCACTTGGCTGGGTTGATTATCAACCCATGCGCTCCCAACCTCTGAAAAACTGTTCTGAGGTGACTTTTGTGTTCCTCCTCAGAGACGCTGGCGACCAAAATATCATCTAAGTAGACAAAAACAAAAGAGAGGTTGCGCAACACGGCATCCATCATGCGTTGGAAGGTTTGCGCAGCGCCTTTAAGGTGAAAAGGCATGCGTAAAAATTCAAAAAGCCCGAAAGGGGTTATTACCGCTGTCTTGGGAATGTCCTCTGGTCGGACCGGGACCTGATGATAACCGCGGACCAGGTCTATTTTAGAAAAAATGCGCGCCTTGGCCAAATGCACCGAAAAATCTTGGATATGCGGAATTGGGTAGCGGTCCTGCGCTGTGGCATTGTTTAACCTGCGATAATCGCCGCAAGGTCTCCACGAGCCGTCAGCCTTAGGGAGCATATGGAGGGGGGAAGCCCTAGCGGACTTCGAGCAGCGAATTATGCCCAACCTTTCCAGGTTGGCGAACTCCTCACGCGCAATGGAGAGCTTAGCTGCATCCAAGTGCCTTAGCAAAAACTGGTGGGCCACTTGTGGTTATAAAGTGCTCCACCCCGTGTTTCGCCACCTTAGCTGAAAACGTGGGAACTGTGAGTGCTGGGAATTGGTTTAGGAGAGTGTGGAACTTACCTCCTGCTGCGGCGGCGTTGGTCTGTACTGACGGCGGGGACACTCGCGCTGCACAAGGGATAGAACAAAAAGAGAGTGCATTAACCAGGCGTCTATTAGCCAGATCTACCAACAAGCCATGTGAGCACAAAAAGTCGGTGCCTAACATGTTGAAACTCACTGCCGCTACTATGAAGGTCCATTCATAGATGCGGCCATGCAAGGACAGGCGCAGAGTCCTTTCACCAAAAGTCTTGATCGACGAGCCGTTTGTGGCTGTTGCCCCATCTCCGCGGGGACTGGCCACCCGGTCCGCGTAGGTTGCGGTGATGAAATTCCTCTGTGCCCCGGTGTCAACGAGGAATTGCCGTCCGGAGCTCGCGTCTGTCAGGTACAGCAGCTTGTTCCGTTCACCGAGGGTCGAAGCTGCTAACGACCCCCGGCTCTTGCGTTTCCCTGCTTCTTGAAGCTGCATGATGGGATGCATCTGTGTGCCTTGTGCGCGAAGCGTCGATGGTAGAAACACAGCTCGTCCCCTCCTCTGCTTCGGGACCGCGCCGCCGCTGTTGTCGCTGGGGTCGGTTCTGCTGCCACTGGTTCTCCATCGCCCCCGGCCGCCGCGCTGAGGTCTACTGCTGCCGCTGAAGTCTCCTGCTCGCCGCATGCGTCCAGGAGCCGCTCCGCTTCCACGGCCAGCGCGCAGAAGTCCTGCTGGTCCACACACCTCATGCTGGACAGGGAGCCCCTCACGTGTGCTGGAAGAGTCCTTAAGAAGATGTGTTTAAATAGAAACGCATCGTTGTCTGCCCCGATCATCTGCAGCATGTCCTCCATGAGGACGGTCGGCCTGCGTCCTCCTCTGTCGCGCAGGTCCAGAAGTGTTCTGGCCCTCACCTCGGCTGATGGCACAAAACTCCGAATGAGGGCGGCTTTCAGGGAGTCGTATCTGCCAGCAGCGGGCAGCTGCTGCACCAGGCTCCGCATACACCGGGTTGTGCGGCTGTCGAGTCTTGCGATGACATTATGGAACTTAATGTCATCTGCTGATACCCCGTTGAGCACGAACCGCGACTCCAGTTGTTGGAACCATGAATGCGGGTCATCTTGCCAGAACTCGGGGAGTTTAATTGAGTTTAGCTGGTGCGGGCGGTCTCCGGTGAATCAGGGTCAGAGAGACGATCTCCAAGCCTTTCCATATTTCTCACGTGTGGGTCACCAATGTAGGAACCATGAAATGAAGAGACTGAATGATTTCTCAGTATTGGTTTATTTCATCTCACTTCCTACAGCTCCTCTCTCAGTCAGGGAATAAAGAGGGCGAGCTGCGGTAAACCACATACCTTTATACTTTCACATCAAACACGAATCACATTCACATCAAACACAGAATCACATTCACATTTAATCCTCCCATTGTCCTCTCGGCTTCTCTGTCTGACCCCAGGAGGTCAGACAGTCCCTTCAGGTCCACTCCCAGATCTTCTCACTTCTTCCCCAGTCCGCAGGGGGTCCAGACTCAATGTCCGTTTTGAGACGTCTCAAAGTTCTCTCATGTCTGGGTCTCTGCCAAGGAATATGTGAGCTACATAATGTTACGCCACACAACTAAATGATTTTATTAAGGTAAAAATAAAACTTAATTTTATTAAATTATAAAACTTGATTTTTGAAATTTTAAAAAAGTTAAGTGATAAAAACTTTTATTTTATTGAGTTAAAAAAGTTCGTTTAGTTCAAAAAATTGAATTTATTAAGTAAAAAATAAATCTTGATATTATTTAGTTAAAAAAGTTCAATTTTATTAAGTTAAAAAAACTGATTTAAGTTTAAAAAGCTCAATTTTATTAATTTCAACAAATTGATTTTATTAAGTGAATGCTAAGTTAAAAAACTTGATTTTTCTAAGTTAAAAAAAACTTGATTTGATTTTATTGAGTTAAAAATAAAACTTAATTTTATTAAGTTAAAAAATCTTGAGTTTTGTTACGTGAAAACAGTTAAATTTTAATTACTAAGTTTAAAACAAACTTGATTTTTGTCATCTAAAAAAGCTTGATTTTATAAATGTAAAAAAACCTTTATTTTATTATGATAAAATGGTTCAATTTTATTAAGTTAAAAAAATTGATTATATAAAGTAAAAAAAACCCTTTATTTTCTTAATTTAAAAAAGTTAAATTTTATTAAGTTAAAAAAATTAATTTAAAAAGACTTCAATTTTATTAAGTTCAACAAAGTGAATTATTGAATCAAAAATAAAACTTGATTTTACTGAGTTAAAAAACTTGAATTTTATAATTTAAAAAGCTTGATTTTATGACATTACAACTTGGATGTTTTTAAGTTAAAAAGTTCAATTTTATTAAGTTCAACAAATGAAACTTGATTTTTGTAAGTTTAAAAAAACTTGAATTTATTAAATTAAAAAATTGATTTTTTAAGTTAAAAAATTAGAATTTTATGTAATTTTAAAAAAGCTTGAATTTTAAGTTAAAATAATTGAATTTTATATATTAAATTAAAAAAACTTGATTTTATAAAGTTAAAAAAATGTAATTTAAAAAAACCACTTTAGTTTATTAACTTAAAAAAGTTCAATTTTATTAAGTTCAAGAAATTGATTGAGTTAAAAATAAAACTTGATTTTATTAAGTGAAAAAATCTTGAACTTTGTTAAGTTAAAACAATTGAATTTTATTAAGTTTACAGCAAACTTGATTTTTTGTCATTTAAAAAAGCTTGATTTTATAAATTTAATTTTTTTAAATTTATTAAGTTAAAAAAGGTTCAGTTTTATTAAGTTCAACAAATTGATTTAATTAAGGCAAAAATAAAACTTGAACAATCAATTGTATTAAGTTAAAAATAAATTTATTAAGTTATAAATAAATCTTGATTTTATTACATTAAAAAGTTCAATTTTATTAAGTTCAAGAAATTGATTTTGAGTTAAAAAGATAACTTGATTTTATTAAGTGAAAAAATCTTGAATTTTGTTAAGTTATAAAAATTGAATTTCATTTATTAAGTTTACAGCAACCTTGATTTTTGTCATTTAAAAAAGCTTGATTTTACAAATTTAATTTTTTTTAATTTATTAAGTTAAAAAGGTTCAGTTTTATTAAGTTCAAAAAATTGATTTAATTAAGTCAAAAATAAAACTTGATTTTATTAGTTAAAAAAGTTCAATTTTAAGTTTAAAAATTAATTTATTAAGTTAAAAATAAATCTTGATTTTATTAAACTAAAAAATTCAATTTCAATTACTGTGTAAAAAAAACTTGATTTTTTTTAAGATAAAAAAACTATCTTGTTTATAAGTTAAAAAATTAGTTTTATTAATTAATTTTAAAAAGTTTGAATTTTGTGAAGTTAAAACAAATTTTATTTATTTAAAAAAACTTGATTTTTGATTGATTTTTGTAATTTTAAAAAACATGATTTTATTAATTGAAAAAAACACGATTTTATTAAGTTCAAAAAAGTATTTGATTGATTTAAAACAGTTTGATTTTATTAAGGTCAAAAAAATTGATTTTATTAAGTTAAAAATAAATGCTGATTTTTGTTAATTTAAAAAAAATTGATTTTATTAAATTAAAAAATTGATTTTTTTTTAAGTTCAAGTAATTGAAATTTTTTATTAAATTAAAAAAACTTGATTTGTGTAAGTTAAAAAATAGATTTTTTTAACATTAAAATAATTCAATTTTATTTATTAAGTTAAAAAACTTGATTTTTGTGGAGTTAAAAAATTTAATTTTTGTGAAGATAAAAAACCGTGAATTTTATTTATCAATTTAAATAATTGAATTTTGTTAAGATAAAAAACTTAAAAAAGGTCAATTATTATTTAGTTCAACTAAATGATTTTATTAAGGTAAAAATAAAACTTTATTAAGTTATAAAACTTGATTTTTGAAATTTTAAAAAAGTTAAGCGATAAAAACTTTTATTTTGAGTTAAAAAAGTTCATTTAGTTCAAAAAATTGAATTTATTAAGTAAAAAATAAACCTTGATATTATTTAGTTTAAAAAGTACAAGTTTATTAAGATCAACAAATTGATTTTATTGTGTTAAAAATAAAACTTAATTTTATTAAGTTAAAAAAATTGATTTTATTAAGTAAAAAAGTTCAATTTTATTAAGTTAAAAAAACTGATTTTATTAAGTTTAAAAGTTCAATTTTATTAATTTCAACAAATTGATTTTATTAACTGAATACTAAGTTAAAAAAAACTTGATTTTTCTAAGTTAAAAAAACTTGATTTCATTTTATTGATTTAAAAATAAAACTTAATTTTATTACGTTAAAAAATCTTGAGTTTTGTTATGTGAAAACAGTTAAATTTTAATTACTAAGTTTATAACAAACTTGATTTTTGTCATCTAAAAAAGCTTGATTTTATAAATGTAAAAACACTTTATTTTATTATGATAAAATGGTTCAATTTTATTAAGTTAAAAAAAATTGATTATATAAAGTAAAAAAAAAACTTTATTTTCTAAGTTAAAAAAGTTAAATTTTATTAAGTTAAAAAAATTAATTTAACTAAAAAGACTTCAATTTTATTAAGTTCAACAAATTGATTTATTGAATCAAAAATAAAACTTGATTTTACTGAGTTAAAAAACTTGAATTTTATAATGTAAAAAGCTTGATTTTATGACATTAAAACTTGATGTTTTTAAGTTAAAAAAGTTCAATTTTATTAAGTTCAACAAATGAAACTTGATTTTTGTAAGTTTAAAAAAACTTGAATTTATTAAATTAAAAAAATTGATTTTTTAAGTTAAAAAATTAGAATTTTATGTAATTTTAAAAAAGCTTGAATTTTAAGTTAAAATAATTGAATTTTATATATTAAATTAAAAAAACTTGATTTTATAAATGTATAGTGAGGGTGTGCTGGGAGCATCTGGCTGAGGCCCCTGTCCGGGAGGTCTTCAACTCCCACCTCCGGAAGAACTTCAACCACATTCCGAGGGAGTCTGGAGACATGGAGTCTGAATGGGCCATGTTCTCCACCTCTGTTGTTGAAGCGGCAGCCCAGAGCTGTGGCAGCAAGGTGGTCGGTGCATCTCGTGGTGGCAACCCCCGAACCAAGTGGTGGACACCAGTGGTGAGGGGGGCCATTAAGCTGAAGAAGGAGTCCTATCAAGCTTGGTTGGCTTGTGGGACTCCCGAAGCAGCTGAGGTGTACCGGCAGGCCAAGCGGAGTGCAGCTCGGGTGGTTGCTGAAGCAAAAACGCGGGTATGGGAGGAGTTCGGTGAGGCCATGGAACAAGACTTTCGGTCGGCTTCAAAGAGATTCTGGCAAACTGTCCGGCGGCTCAGGAGGGGAAAGCAGCTGGAAACAAAAAGAAATAAAATACCTTGGAGTGAACATACCTAAAGACCTAAACAAAATATATAAAGCAAACTATGATAGGTTGGAACAAGAAATAAAAAAAGATATTGATAGATGGTCAATCTTAAATATGGATCTGAATTCAAAAATTGAGACAGTCAAAATCAGCATACAACCTAGATTACTTTACCTCTTCCAGGCTATACCAACAGAGATTCCAGATGCCCAATTCTCAAAATGGGACAGGATGATATCGAGATTGGTTTGGGGAGGTAAAAAACCAAGAGTGAAATATAAAACTCTCCAATTACCAAAAGAGAAAGGAGGCATGGCCCTACCGAGTCTAAAGGAATATTACTACTCAGCACAAATAAGATATATCATATGTTGGTGCGACGAGGGATATGAGGCAAAATGGAAAGAAATGGAAAAGGAAATTGAGGGACTCCCAGTACAAAGCATAATAGGAGATAAAGATGCATATAAGCAAATCAAACAAATAGACCCAATCACTAAATTTACTTTAGAACTGTGGTATAAAATAGTACAAAAATATAATATAAAGGAAGACATAAAACTATTGAAATGGGTAGCATTTGACAGTCAGTTTGAACCGGCAAAACAAGATAGGGGATACAAAAATCTGGTGAACAAGGGAATCACAGCATGGGGCAATATCGGAAAAAAAGATCTCGGGAGCTTTGTAAACATCAGGAAAAAATTTAAACTAGAAAGATCAGAATTTTTCAGATATCTGCAGATGAGAGATTATTATATGAAGAAGATTAGGCATAACCTCCAAACAGATGTGAGCGAGATTATACAACTCATTTTAAGCTCATATACAGGAAATAAAATAAGAATTATTTCAAAGCTATATCAGAAACTTATGACAAACAATCATACAAGTAACTATATAAAGGAGAAATGGGAGAAAGAGCTCAATTTAAACATAACAGAAGAAAGCTGGCAGGAAATATGGAAAACACAACACACATCAACAAATTCAAGGACATGGAGGGAATTTGGATGGAAAAACCTGATTCGCTTTTTCATTACACCACAGATTCAAGGAAAATATACAAATACCCAATCTTTATGCTGGAGGGGATGTGGGGTTCAAAATGCAGACCACTCACATATGTTTTGGAAATGCTGCAAAATATCATCATTCTGGAATGTGACAATACAGAGGATATTAGGATATAATATACCAATGAACTGTAACCTGATGTACTTATGTGATCTTAAAAGAGACAATGTTATACAGGCTGAGGACAGATATCTAGTTAAAATCTTGTTGATTGCATGTAAAAAAACTATCACAAAAAAATGGCGATCAGAAGTTCTTCCTGACCAAGAACAATGGACTGACATTGTTGAGGACATACGTATGATGGAAAAACTAACATATCGACAAAGAATGCAAGAAGGACTATGGGAAAAAAAATGGCGGAAATGGACACACTACAAAGTGCAACAACGAGGCAGAAATTGAAAGAATAACCAAAGACACTGAAAAAACCAGAAAAATTAAGAGATGGAAACTAAAAACTTGATGCTCCAACATTTGTCCCCCCCTTTTTTTTTCTTTTTCTTTTTTTTTCTTTTTCCCTACCCTAACCCCTTTGTTTTTTAAATGTAGAATGTGATCTGAATGCATTATATATGATGAAAAATGAATAAAAATCTAAGTTACAAAAAAAAAAAAAAAATCTCCTTGGTGGCCGGGCCCCGGGGGTGGACGAGATTCGCCCTGAGTACCTCAAGGCCCTGGATGTTGTTGGGTTGTCATGGTTGACACGCCTCTGCAACATTGCGTGGAGGTCGGGGACAGTGCCTTTGGCATGGCAAACCGGGGTGGTGGTTCCTCTCTTCAAAAAAGGGGACCGGAGGGTGTGCTCCAACTTTAGAGGGATCACACTCCTCAGCCTCCCTGGGAAGGTCTATGCCAAGGTACTGGAGAGGAGAGTCCGGCCGTTGGTCGAACCTCGGATTCAGGAAGAGCAATGTGGTTTTCGTCCTGGCCGTGGCACATCGGACCAGCTCTTTACCCTCTCGAGAATTCTTGAGGGTTCGTGGGAGTTTGCCCAACCAGTTTACATGTGTTTTGTGGACTTGGAAAAGGCATTTGACCGCATCCCTCGTGGATTTTTGTGGGGGGTGCTTTGGGAGTATGGGGTATCGGGCTTGTTGTTACGAGCTATTCGGTCTCTGTACAACCGTTGTGAGAGTTTGGTTCGTATTGCCAACACTCGGTCGGAGTCATTCCCAGTGAGAGTTGGACTCCGCCAGGGCTGCCCTTTGTCACCGATCCTGTTCATAATTTTTATGGACAGGATTTCTAGGCGCAGCCAGGGAATGGAGGGTGTCATGCTTGGTGACCACAGGATCTCATCTCTGTTGTTTGCAGATGATGTTGTCCTGTTGGCTTCATCCAGCAATGACCTACAGCTCTTGCTGGGACGGTTTGCCGCTGAGTGTGAAGCGGCTGGGATGAGAATCAGCACCTCCAAGTCTGAGTCCATGGTCCTCAGCCGGAAAAAGGTGGATTGTCCTCTCTGGGTTGGGGACAGGCTCCTGCCCCAAGTGGAGGAGTTTAAGTATCTTGGGGTCTTGTTCACGAGTGAGGGGAAAATGGAGCGAGAGATTGACAGACGGATTGGAGCACAGCATCTGCAGTGATGCGGACATTGTACCGGTCTGTTGTGGTGAAGAGGCAGCTTAGTTCTAAGGCAAAGCTGTCGATTTACCAGTCAATCTACGTTCCTACTCTCACCTATGGTCACGAGCTTTGGGTAATGACCGAAAGAACGAGATCGCGGATACAAGCGGCTGAAATGAGCTTTCTCCGTAGGATTGCTGGACTCACCCTCAAAGATAGGGTGAGGAGCTCAGTCATCCGGGAGAGGCTCAGAGTAGAACCGCTGCTCCTCCACATTGAAAGGAGTCAGTTGAGGTGGTATGGGCATCTGATTAGGATGCCTCCTGGACGCCTCCCACTTGAGGTGTTTCAGGTATGTCCCACTGGGAGGAGACCCCGGGGCAGACCCAGGACTCGGTGGAGAGACTATGTCTCCCAGCTGGTCTGGGAACGCCTTGGTATCCCCTCTGAAGAGCTGGAGCAGGTGGCTGGGGAGAGGGAAGTCTGGGCTTCTCTGCTTGAACTGCTGCCTCCGCAACCCGGACCTCCGGAAAAGCGGTAGAAGATGGATGGATGGATGGATGGATGGATGGATGGATGGATGATTTTATAAAGTTAAAAAAATGTAATTTTTAAAAAAAAACAACTTTAGTTTATTAAGTTAAAAAAGTTCAATTTTATTAAGTTCAAGAAATTGATTGAGTTAAAAATAAAACTTGATTTTATTAAATGAAAAAATCTTGAACTTTGTGAAATTAAAACAATTGAATTTTATTAAGTTTACAGCAAACTTGATTTGTCATTTAAAAAAGCTTGATTTTATAAATTTAATTTTTTTAATTTATTAAGTTAAAAAAGGTTCAGTTTTATTAAGTTCAACAAATTGATTTAATTAAGGCAAAAATAAAACTTGAACAATCAATTGTATTAAGTTAAAAATAAATTTATTAAGTTATAAATAAATCTTGATTTTATTACATTAAAAAGTTCAATTTTATTAAGTTCAAGAAATTGATTTTGAGTTAAAAAGATAACTTGATTTTATTAAGTGAAAAAATCTTGAATTTTGTTAAGTTATAAAAATTGAATTTTATTTATTAAGTTTACAGCAACCTTGATTTTTGTCATTTAAAAAAGCTTGATTTTACAAATTTTATTTTTTAAAATTTATTAAGTTAAAAAGGTTCAGTTTTATTAAGTTCAAAAAATTGATTTAATTAAGTCAAAAATAAAACTTGATTTTATTAGTTAAAAAAGTTCAATTTTAAGTTTAAAAATTAATTTATTAAGTTAAAAATAAATCTTGATTTTAATAAACTAAAAAATTCAATTTCAATTATTGTGTAAAAAAAACTTGATTTTTTTTAAGATAAAAAACTATCTTGTTTATAAGTTAAAAAATTAGTTTTATTAATTAATTTAAAAAAGTTTGAATTTTGTGAAGTTAAAATGAATTTTATTTATTTAAAAAAAACTTGATTTTTGATTGATTTTTGTAATTTTAAAAAAACATGATTTTAATTAATTGAAAAAAACATGATTTTATTAAGTTCAAAAAAGTATT